>JANAVB010016400.1:4656513-5299691 GCA_029216955.1 Iris pallida | reverse complement strand
TTCCTCATTTTTCAATTCTTTTCTGTATAGACTATAGTCATTGGGACATGCATCTATCTTCTCACAATCAAGCTCAAATGTCTTAAGCAACGATTCAGCGTCACGTGAGGATTCTGGAATTGTATTTCCATCAGGTAAAATATCATGCAATATTTCCAAAAGATGACTAAAACATTTATTAGAAATTCCATACATGGACTTGTGCTTGTATAAAATAACGGTTGCCGATAACCTAGTATACTTTTTGCAACTTGGGTATAATGGATTATTTGCATCCTTCAATAAGGTTGTTAATCCATCATCCCTTTCTTCTTTGATAGGTTCAGCATTGGGTTCATTTTGAACATATGCATCTTCAATTATATTAGTATCCTCTGTCTGTTCCAAATTTGAAATTCCTTCCCCATGCCAAATCCAAGTTGTATAAGACATATCCATCCCACGTCTTAGCAAATGAAGTAAAATCATATCTTCATTACCACGACACAAATTCTTACAATCAATGCAGGAACATAACATAAAGTCTGGATTCTTTGCATTTGACTTGGCAAAATCCACAAACTGACGGACATATTTCTTATACAATGTCGTATTCCTAAAAAATACAAACTAATTATAACATAAATAAGACATAAAGATGGATTTAATTAAGTGAACACATTAGTATAGTGAAAAGGATTTCAATACTTGTTAAGATGAACCCAATCTTTATTCATCACGTTAACACCCACAACTTGCTTATATCGAGCTTGATAACACTAAAAATAATTTGTACGTGGCCCTAAAGAGTTTTAAATTAAATAATTTAGACTTTGTACATGCATTAGTAAACAACAACAATTGTCACTTCATGAAACAAACCAAAATATAAACAAATTATATACGGAAAAGGAATGACTTACAGAGCGATGACAAAATCGTGGCACTTTCTTCTTCTTCAACACTCACAAATTTAGGGTTCCTGAAACAAACCAATAACATCAAACACAGAAACAAATCGATCCAATAAAACTATAACATCCAAACTATAACATCAAACACAGAAACAAACCAATGATAAAATTTCTATCCAAAGCCGAACCCTAATTTTCGACAAATAGATCTACGAAATCGAGGAGTCACATATACCCCAAATAATCCATCCAAAGCCGAAATAATCAATCCAAAGCCGATCCAACAAATCGATCCAATAAAACTATAACATCTCTTACGAAAACCAAAAAAATCCATCCAAAGTCGAACCCTAATTTCTGACAAATCGAGGAGGCACATATACACCGCCACTGATAGATACTTTATTGACAGGAGAAAAAATTGAAAATAGCGTTTTGCTCTGGACAGTTGGTCGATTTTAGGGTTTTCGTGAGGGGAGAGAGAGACAGAGGGAAGAAGATGAGGAAGAGGGATGGTTTCGTGAGGGGAAGAGGGTTACCTGCGGAAGGGCGTTGCCGAAAGAGGGTTTGGCGACAGGGAGAAGAAGATGAGGAGGAGAGAGGAGTTTTCGTGAGAGAGAGTTATGAGGAGGAGAGAGGGTTTTTGTTAGAGGAGTTGAAGGGTTTCCAGTTACGTGCCCAGATTATAGGAGTTGAAGGGGTTTTCCAGTTAGGCGCCCAGCTTATTAGCTGGAGAATACAATAATGTTTTTTCAAACATAAAACATAGTGTTTTGCTATGGATGGTTCCGATTTAATTGCGAAACATCTAACAGACGGGATCGCCCGCTATGGAGAACGCTATAATTTTATGTAGCAAAAATGAATCGCTCCTATAGCAGTCACAACATACTATAACTTATTTATTAAATATAAAATATATTTTATAAAACTGTGTTGCTTCTCCCATATGATTAGAACAGTAGATAGTTCAATTGTGATGCTTCTGACTAATCGAACTGGATACCGCTCTTTGACATATGTAGGGGTACTGAGCCTTCTGTTTATTCGCGGTTTCAACCGAAACAAAATAGTCAACACCAAATAAACCGAAATTCAAAAACTACAAAACCGAAACCGAACCAAAATTAACCAAAACCAAAACCGAACCGAACCAAATAAATTATTTGGTTATTTGATCAATTTATTCGGTTAAACCGAATAAATAGAAATCATATTTTAATTATATTAAAGAAATTATAAGTTTGTACACTTTTTTGTTATATGTCAAAAATATATCAAAAGTAGGACTTCAATATATATATATATATATATATATATATATATATATATATATATTTTTTTATATATATATATATATATATATATATATATATATATATATATATATATAAAATTGTTGCTTTCAAATATATACATTTTTAGTCACTATAAATATACATAGAATTAGGATTTTTATAAATTAATAAATCTTATTGGGGTTTTCGGTTTTAAACCGAAACCGAATAAAAAAATTTAGTATTTTCGAAATCGCGAAATCCCACCAAATTTTTTTCAAATGAACCGAATCTCTTTTTCGGTTAGGTTCGATTCGGATTTCGGTCCAAAACCGAATAATGCTCACCCTTACACATACGGGCACAGCAATGGTCAGAAAAAACTATACCTTTAACAGCACTGCATAATGAACGCTATTGATAATAACACTTCTAATAGAGGGAAGGCATAAACGCTATATATAAACTGCTATTGTATGAACTTTTAATATCATTTCCTATGAACGCTATGGATGACGATATTATAATAGCAGGGAGGCTCAAACGCTATAAATAAACTGCTATTGTATTACCTTTTAATAGCACTGACTAATAAACGCTATTGATGATGTCATTCTATAGCAGGGAGGCTGGAACGCTATAGGTAAACTGCTATTGTATGCCCTATTTATTGTAGTGATCATTTAATGCTGATTTTGACTTTTGACCTCTTGGTAACTTGCTAGTGTAGGTCATTCTTCACTTCAATTTTTTCAATGAACACCCTAAATTAACTCATATTTACTTTCTCTTTCATCCCTCCAATTTAATATTTTGTGCATCTACGTATATATAACAATAATTGTACATCTACGTATAAATTTTATAATTTTTTTTTTCATCTAATAATTTAATATTTTGGTTATAAAGCTATAGGCCATGGTGGTGGTGGAAGGTGTGAGCCCCCTAAATTTTAGGGTTAATTTTAAATTTTTTTAAATAAATTATTTTCAATAAATATTTTATTATAATTATTTTTGATCATTAAATGTTCTTTTTCGTGACTTTGATTTTTGGAGCGTCAAGGATGTCAATATCTGGAAACTTTCTTCATAAGTTTTGTAGTAGACAAATTTACCTTCATGTTGATATATCATGTCCCACTCAAACTTGTTCCTTTGTATTCTATTTGCATCGTGCAACTTTCGGATCAATTTAGGCCATTTGACCCTCTACCGTAAAACTTGACCTAACTTCCAATTTAATTTCAGGACTGGACATCATTCCAATCTAATTAATCCAATATATGGTTTTGATCTATTTTGAGCCTACTACACACATGACACTTGTGTCCCATTCAATTGAGCCCTCGCATGCTACTTATTTACCAGTGATCATAAATGACTAAATTAAGCCATTTATTGCACCAAGACCGACTTTGACCCAACCCGACTCAATCGAACCAAACCCAAGCTTCATGTCATCCCCTCATGAATACCAACACACTCATCCCCCTACAAAACACCAAACACCTAGTGTACCCACTCAAAAATATTCAATGGATAACTCCTTTGATCAAATTCCTAAAATTATGAATACCAACACACTCTGCCGTTGCAGCTCCGTTTGGCGTGCCATCAGTTTCTATACATAGCTGGTATAACCAACTTCTTGTCCTGTAAGGTTCGTTACATTGTGAGCTTGTTTGATTGGTTGAATTTGACGCCAAAGTTGGCCGTCCGAATTCGTAATTTCTAACTTATAAAATTCTAATTTTGAACCGGGACTCTAGATTCCAATTTTGACACCACCACTAGACTAGTGGCGTCGTTCTAGCATTAATTCATATAAAGTTTGCTAGATTTGGAGGACGGTGGCCCCGATACGCATTTTTGTGCAAGGCAGGTCCCATAGTCCGAGTCAACGGACCATTTTGAGATCGGCTCATTGGAATCCGATTATGGATATACTAATGGATTCGTATCATCATTCTGGACTCGTTGACATGTACTTTGCTAGATTTAGTGGACTTTGGCTTCGACATATATTTTCATGCAAACCGGATTCCACTGTCCGAGTCAATGGACCATTTTGAGATCGGGTTATCAAAATCCAATTTTGGATATACCGTTGGGTTCGTATCATCATTCTAGATTTGTAGACATATAATTTATTAGATTTAGTAAACTTTTATCCTGACATATTTTTTGGTGCAAAGTGGATCCAACGATGGACATCATTTTGACCCAAAATTATCTTGTTGCCCTGTGTTCAAATTGGACTTATAGGTAGGCTATCCTAGCTAATTTGACCATTTTGGAAATATTGGTGATATTTGTTTCATCATCCGACAATGTCTGTAGATTTTTCTTATGTATCACCATTAGTTATAATTAATTCTTATTTATGTTCGTATTTCGGGATCCGTGCAACAAAACTGAGATCAGTCGATTCCAGTGATCTCACATTGCTGAAATTGACAAGATGACCATATGGATCGCTATGATAAGATTGTTAATCTTATGGTTGATCGTCTTATCTCGATTTACGTGTCGTAGGTTTCGATGTACGAATAACGTGGTACAAACTTGATATTTTAATAGCCTACAACTTGCAATTCATATTATTAGTATGTATATATATAAATGTTTTTTTGTAAAACTCTAAATGATTTTTGGGTTTCTAGTATTACCTAATAATATTTTATAAATAAAAATTATAGTTTCTAAATATTATAAATGATTTGTAGATAGATATGTATATATAGTTATTCTTTTCCCTTAAATCGTAAGTCACGACTAATATAGTCGTTTCCTATTTGTCATCTCGATTATCGTGCCGAATTTTGATTCTGGACTTTTATATATCAAACTAGACTTTTTGGACTATTCTGGACTCAGTGGAACCGTCTGTGCCATTGTTTGGGACTATCTTGTGGAGCTTAGCATCATACCTATTCCGTGTCGACACGTTCGTGTCGTGCACGTCGACTTCCAACTAAATTGAGGCGAGTACATTCTCTGATAGTTTCCATTATCTTGATAGTCTCTATGATATTAGTTTTTAGTGTTATGCTTGATTTCTTGTACGAGAGTACACGAATTGGTATAGCTTGGATCCCGTCAAGAGATGTTACTCCTGGTTATCCTGGTATACTGGTACATGTCTCGTTCTTGACTATTGTCCTTGTACTTGTATAGACATCGATTCCTAAAGGAATTTGCTATCCTCTTAGAGAATCCTGTGTCGTAACGTGCTATGGTTGGATCCATTATATAGTCGGGGGATGGGGAGATATTAGGAGGTTATGTGATCAATACCCCTCCTGTTTACTACTTGTGCATAGCTCTACCCTCACCACACGTATGGTATAGCCTGACCTGATACTACTGGAATAATAGCTTTCTATTTTGGCCAGCCTGATCTCCAGGTTTACCTGTGCTTGTTCTTGTGCATAGCCGGTCAAATGGAACATCCTGATCTGGATCCAAGCCGATCACATAGCACCCTAATATCTCAAGACACTGTTTAGTAGTAGTAGTACATATTCTATTCTAGATTTTCACCTGTTGTTCACTGTACCCATGATTACTTATAGTATATTATTACCATGACATGCTCACATGATTTTCCTGCTTTTCCACTGTTCAGTTATACTTACCCGTCATGTATTTCATTGCTTTCTGTTATTTATAGTTTTTGTCAATTTAAATGGAACTGCTGTTAATTTATGTACTTCGCTCCAATCCTGACTGGATAACCAAAATTTTAGGAGTTGTTATGCCCTACATTCTTGGACTATATGACGATGCTAGCTGAGGCAGATTCTCGATGTTCCATTTACCGTGAGTTGTCTTCTGGAAGCTCTAGGCCATTATTTCTTTATTTTAGATTCATGTTTCGTTGTCGGTTTTTGCCTCCGACACATTCTTATCATTTATGATCATTGTAGACTTTAGATTATTTCAGTGATATTACCATCTTTCTTATTCATATCTTCCTAGATGTATGTGATTTGGAGTACATATTGTTATAATGGATCATATACATGTTATAGATATTTAATGGATACTAGACATCATTCTACCGTCGATACTGCGGCGTAGGCTGGGCGTGGCCCGCGTACTTGAGCCTGAATATTTGGGTGCGAGTTGTGACAGAAGGAAAAACAAAGATGAAGAAGGAAAGAAAAAGAAGGTCCGGTTCGCGGCGGACGTCGTCGATCCCTCCTCGAACAACAAGGAGTACCAGCAGTGCCACTCCTGCAGGCTCCCGACTTAGTAAAATTTACTATCCATGCCATTGTCAGAAAAGTAAATTAATCAAAAAGAAATTAACCGACTGTTTAGTTAATTTCTCGTGGAATTAAACCTTTTCTAGAGTTCCTCCAATTGTTAATCATGATAACCTTTGTTGTCATTTCATTGTTAGTCCCAAAATTTATTTGTCTTTCCAACTTCCTCACTTTTTGTATTTTTCTCTTGTTATATTTACAATAGTTTTCTTGTTTCAACTACTATTTATTCTGAAATACATAGAATAGTTTTCTTATTTCATTTTGTAGTACTAGAGAAAGATGTTGACACATATGGAAGATGTAGAAGATTGGATGCTAGCTTCAAATGAAACCTTCATTCCGCGTATGATGCGCAGGTTTGAAGAACATCTGTCAAAGATTTCAGCTCAACTTGTTTCGATCAATTCTAAGCTTTGTTGAGTCGAACTTGAACAAATCAATATATCTCGACGTCTGAAAAAAATAGAAGAATCTTCCGCTTTCAAGAAGGCATCTTCATCTAGAGTAATTAATATTGAGGAAGAGGTTAACAATGAATCTTCTGATGAGGACGAGAAACTGAAAAAAGTTGGAAAAACAATCGAGCAAATTTTCGATAAACTCCCTCTAGAAGAACCTGACCTTGGCAGTTCTTCGAAAAGTATGCGAGAAAATTTAGTACCGGTCACACCTTTGAAAATTCTAACAAGAAGTTCAACCTCAAAGCCTAGCGAGTGGAGTAGTAGTTGTTCGAGTTTTTACAATTATATTTTTGCGGATGGTAAACTTGACGAGTAAGTAATATGAGTTTTCATTTCATTTCAACAGTTTATTTATTTTGTTTTTCCTAATCTATCCGTTTCTTTTCTTAGCGAAATAATATCATCTTGCAACAAGCTTTATGTGACTCGGGCTGAGATGAAGTCTATTTATCCAGGAAGGAGAATTAAATATGGGCTATGTAGATATTATATTTTTCTTAGATGCCATCTATGTTTACTTCGATTCTATCGCTGTTTTTTAATGAGATACTCAGATTGTTAGCATGGTATTGATGCCATCAATGTTTACTACGATACAATCGTTATTTTTGAATGAAAAATACTCAGATTGTAAGCATGGTCTCTGCTCTTCTCACCGTGGAGGAACGGAGAAGAACTGTTAATAAAGCTAATATATGGTAGTTATCTGTAAAGTTAAGCATTTTATTCTTTAATGATTATGCATTAACAATTTTGTCTCGTTTGTTTGTCGTTCGTAATATATTAATTGATGTGTATGTAGAGAGCAACGTTATGTCACTACCACATTTTTAGCCTAAGGATATTTTGGTCATTTGTGACTTTTTTGTGAAATTAAATTTTTATTAATTAAATATGTGCTAATTAATTAATTAAGCCTTAACCTAGAAGTAACCCTAATCTAGATATGATCACGAGGCTAGCTATTTCATTAGAACCTTCTAACTAAGTGCCAAGTTAGATAATATCTAGATATTTGCTAAGTTAGATATTTTAGCCTTAACCTAATATCTACTTGGGCCTTTAACTTGAGGCTTAGGAATTGCATTGCTAGAGAGCCCATGACCCAACCTCGCATCAAAACCCTAACCCTAGCTAGGTATGGTTGGCCAAGAGATCACCCCCACCCCTATATAACATCTCTTCATTCATTCTTGCCTCTTTTACAAAGCCTCCTTAAACCTAAATTGTGTTCTTCCCTAAATCATCCCATTTTCTCTATTTCTCCTCCAAATTGATCATAGTCTTTTGCATTTCACTCTCCTACAGTAGAGAAGATCATTGGGGCTAGCTATCAAGGATTTGGAGCCCTTTGGATCATAGTAATTAGAGAAGGACCTCTTTCCTAAGGCTTTTCATTGAGATCTAACTCTCAATAGGTAATAGCCCTAAAACTCAATTAGATTTCTATTTTCTCTTCTTAGATGCATGCATCTAGGCACCAAGGACCTGTAGACCAAGTTTGGTAGGAATTGGTGTCCTTTTGATATGCTTATCGGAGGCGTGTCGGAGTATTGTTCAAAGTGTTTGATGAAATGCCTAAGAGAACTGTATAATTATATATTCTAAAACTAATTTCATATTTCAATAGTCATTCATGTATGATTTGATATTTATGAGCTCTGAGCTGATTTCTGTATCATCTTCGTGTCCAAAATTGGACACGAGACACAACACGACCCCTTGCGTGCTTGCCCTGCTACCCGACACAGTTTTCTCACGATTCTGGACACGTGTGTTTTCCATAAATAAATTCCTTTATTTATTGTGTATCTGGGAAAATTACAACTGTAGGAATCTGATCTAGAAGATGATCACTTTATCCCTTGGACTATGCGAAGAAGAAAAGCTCTCAAAATTTTGACAGTAGATAACTATGTATCTGTATAATGAATGAGAAAAAGAACTCTATTTATAGAGTCAAAAATAGTAACTGAAAAGATAACTGTCTTCACAGCCTGTGCTTAGTTGAAAATCACGCAGGATTTAACATACGCAAGGTTGTGAGCAGTTACTGGACGTGGCCTGTAACTGTTGGACACATGGCAATCATGCATGAGTCGTGTGCAAGTTACAGGACACGCAGACGAGAGATCAGTGGCATGGCTGCCACGTACTCCAATTTGATGAAATCCATGCAGACTTGTTGAAGACGAAATCCACGCAGACTCGGGGTAGAAAGCTTCAAAATCTACGCAAACTTGGGACAGGAAGCTTCAGAATCCACGCAGACTTGGTGAAGAAAACTTCAGAATCCACGCAGACTTGAGGAAGAAAACTTCAGAATCCATGCAAACTTGAGATGAAGATCTCACAATATACGCAGACTTGAGATAAGACTGCCAGCTGTCTTGATTCAGCGTGTCTCGACTGACACAAAATCTCTGACAGTGATTGCTTTTGTCAGTCACATTAAATGACAAGAAGCTCTTTTGGTACGCCAACTTGACGAAGGTTGAGTCTTGCTGAAGAAGATTTCGAAAATCACGCAATAGACGACTGTGATCTCTCGAATTCTGTGCATACGTGGCATACGAAGAGACATTCTTCGACTGTTGTGCTGTCAGTCATAATTACTCTCTGACAAATGATGAGTTGTCTCCTCAGCATGATTTGTAAATATTGTCCTGATCAACTGAGCGTGACTTTTGACTCTGTCCTGATCAACTCAGTGTGACTGTCATTTTTAAAGGCCTACAAGATCCCCTTCAAAGTTTTCGAAAAATTGAAAAGACTTCAAAATTTTTGAAATACTTTGAAAATAAGATGATAAAATGAAATCAGTCACGCTGAGATGACTTCAAATTTTTCGGAAGTCGAAAAGACTTCGAAGTTCTTTGAAAACATCCAAATGAACTTATTAAATGTCATAATGACTCTTCGTTCTCCGAGACTGATTGCATCCAATTCATGGTGGAATATGAACCGCCGGCGAGCTCTGTTATATAAACAGGGAGAAGATTCATTTTTAATCTTCATCTTACGTCAACATGACACCAAAGGAAGAAGCTGAAGAAGAAGCACGTAAATTGGGTTTTTGTTCCCATGGTGATCCCACTTTTGAGGGTAAGGAACCGGAGCCCCTAGTCTTCGAGTTCAAAGACGATCCCATGCATTTAGCCAAGAATTTCCTGAGCTATTTTGGTCTGGATGGCTCGTCTTCTTCTGACGGACGCAGCCTTGCAGAGCAGCGTGAAATGTTGAAGGCTCTGTTACACCGCATGGGGGTTAAGAGCGTAGAAGAACTAGGCACTAAGCTCAGTCGCTCTGCTAAATAGAGCGTGTCTTTTATGCTTTTGTCTTCTTTTGAAAATGTTGCACTTCTTCTTTTGTCTTTTGTGTGGCCATCAGTGCCTGTCTTGAAGAATGTAGTACAACTTTTGTGTTTGAACAGCATGCATTAATGAAGAATGTTAATTAGCACTCTTTGACTGTTTCCAATGTTGCGATGTCTTCCAAAGCACACGTGTCATTCATTCCATGGTTTACGAGCGCTATTTACGCGGATCTTTTCCAAGAATAAGCTTGTACTTTGTCCTTTAAATAGATAGCTGAGTTTCAAAGATACTCATCTCTCATTCTTCTTCTTTTTCTCTGAGAATGAAATTTTTGGGAGATTTTATTCTCAAACAGGAAAGCAATGCTTTCTAATGTTCGATTTCTGCACACTGTATCAAACATGAGTTTGCCAATTCTTAGCACCAATCTTGAAGGTAAGTCCAGTATAGTACGTGTACTATTTTGTTGCTGTTGAAAATGAGCTTTTTGTTTCTGACTGAACAATGCACGCTTGACTAGCCAGCGCATGCCAAATGACATTTCTGTTGATTAATCTCCTCTTCCTTGATGCTTTCTGCAGGAATTCGGCTGAAAACTTTCTTTAGAACTGGCATTGGTGATGTGGATGCTGTGGAGAATATTCTGCTGACACCTACATCAGGGAGCTCATACGCTTTTGACGCGTACATCAGACAACTCAGAACTCTTTATGGGATAGAAGGGTCTTCCTCAGATGGTAGGAAGAGCCTTTATACACGAGAGTTGGATGGTGGAGTCAACTCTACCCCGAAAAATCGGGTAGTAGAGTTCCTTTCAAGGCAGAACTAGAAATTGTATCCCAATATGGAATACATTCCTATCTTCCTTGAGAGGTTACCCCCAATCCACCAATTGTATTGGCAGCACCACGACTTCGGGCTGCCATACTCTGTGGTTCTCCTCTCGTCTGAGAGAGAAGACCAGAGTTTGATTCCTGCTGATCTGGTCGTGACTGGGACTCAGACAGTCAGGAACTGCCACCAACAACGAACCTGACGGAGAAGGTCCGACGGAGAAGATCCAAAGAAGAAGATAGATCTCTTTTAGGTTATTGTTGTGGTGTAGAATGAAAATCCAAGATTGTAATAGATTTCCATTATGATTTGTAAGAAAGTCTAAGAAGATGTAATAGACTTTTTATGGTAAAATGAGAATGGAAATGATAATTCTTCTATGCTCAATAATTTGTATTTGTGGATGAATTGTGGACATGATAGATAATAAAATCTTCTTTTCTGTTTTAGAGTATATGATATTATCAGAGATATTATGGACGTGATAATATGTATGAACTCAAAAGAAAATAGATTGATTTCTATGCAGAGGTCAAAAATGACAAATGAGTAGATAGATTCGGAATTGATTCAGAGGTTATGAAAACATGATAAATAACGAATCCCCACTTAATAAATTGATAGAAGATCATGAACAGACGAACGTAATAAATGAACGGATGAACCGTCAAGTATTAATGAATTTGTGAATCGTCGGATGAATGTGAGAAATGAATGGATGAACTGTCGGATGAACGTGATTAATGAATGGATGAACCGTCGGATGAACGTGACCTTTCATTATTTATAGAATTTTTGCCTATAAATATAGCAGAAATCTGACCAGAACGAACACTTCTTCTTTCAAACATAAGAATGTCGTCTGAAGAAGCATCCAAGAAAGCTGGAATTGCCATGAAGATTCAGAAAGGCATTGGAGAATGTCCTGCTGATCCAATTCAATTGAAGAAAGCGGTAGCAGGCGAAGGTTCGTCTGTACCCAAGCCACCAAGGGATATTCTGGACTTTCTGCTCGAACCAGGAAAGACTGAAGAAGAAGCCATGAGAATGGCTACTTGTAAGTTCCTCGTGGGTTCCAGCAAAGAGGTTCGCAATTCTTTTGCTGATCGCGACTTCGAGAAGGACGGCAGTGGCCCACGTCCAAATGTAGAAAAGGATGATAGTGATCTTCTTTAATATCATGTATCATCATTCATGATAAAAATAAAATAAAAATTTTATTTCTAAACATGAAACTATCTGATGATCAAAACTTTTTGACCATCCAATTCTGAGAGTTGATAAGCTCCATTTGAGAAAACTTTGCTCACAATATAGGGTCCTTCCCACTTTGCGTCAAATTTGCCCTTGCTCATATGAGTCATAGTCATAGGACGTCTGACTGTTAGAACAAGTTCTCCTTTTTGATACGATCGAACTCTGACTTTCTTATTAAAAGCTCTTGGGATTCTAGCTTGATAGAATTCAATATTCTGTTGAGCAGATAATCGCTTTTCATCCAGAGCTTCTAATTCTTGAAGTCAAAGACGATTATTGTTTTCAGCAGTGAGTTCATTAGCGATTGCTATCCTTAAAGAAGGAATATGAATCTCTAATGGAAGAACAGCTTCGCAACCATACACCAGAGAGAAGGGTGTACATTTAGTAGCATTACGAACTGTAGTGCGATAAGCCCACAAACATTCACCGAGCTTCTCACTCCAATTACGTTTGTTAGTAGAGACAAACTTCTTTAGGAGTTTGATGATGGTCTTGTTGAAAGCTTCTGCTAATCCGTTAGCTGCCGGATTATATGCGGTAGAAGCCACATTGTTGATCCGATGATCGTCACAGAATCGAGTAAACTTCTGACTAACGAACTGTGGTCCGTTATCATGAATAATGCATCGAGGAACACCAAATCTGTAGATGACGTGGTGCTTAATAAAGCTAATGACATTGGACATCTTAACTTCAGACAAAGGAATGGCTTCGGCCCATTTGGAGAAGTAATCGGTTATTGCGAGAATAAACCGATGACCTTTTGATGACGGCGGATTGATCGGACCAATAATGTCCTTGCCCCAAGCTTCGAAGGGCCATGATGCTGCCGTCGGATGTAGAAATTCCGAAGGTTGATGAATAAAATCTGCATGGATTTGACAAGCTTTATACTTCTTTGCATATTCGATGGCGTCTGATACCATAGTGGGCCAATAGTAACCCATACGTCGAATACGGTCTTGAAGTTTTGGTCCAGGCTGATGTGCTCCACAAATTCCATCATGTGCTTCGCGAATAATTTGTTGAGCCTCGTCACCGGCAACACATCGAAGAAGTAAACCATCATAAGCTCGACGATATAAGGTCTTTGTTGTATGATTATAATAGAATCGGAGTGATCGTCGTCTGATAGATGCTGCCTCACTCGGATCATCCGAAAGAATATCATACAATACGAAATCTAAGAAAGGAAGTCTCCAATCCGTATCCGTATTTTGATTCTCGGCCGAATTACTGAAGATAAATTCCATGCTGGAATCAGATGAAGATGATAAAGATTTACGACTAAATCCAGATCCTCTTGTTGTGTTGACGTCATGAGATGTTGATTCTTCAATGTCAACTGGAAGTCCTAGGATCAGGTTATTTTCAAGACAAAATAATTCTCGATTGCGAACAATAATCATTTGTTGTCGTCTAATTGGGATAGCCAACACCGCTGCAAGATTAGCTAGAGCATCAGCTTCTGTGTTACATGCTCGCCTAACATGTTCAATGAAGAATTCTTCAAACGAAGAAGCCATAGTTATAGCTGATCTATGATAAGGAACCAGATCTTGATGGCGAACTTCATAAGTACCCCTTATCTGATTGACAATGAGTTTAGAGTCTCCGTACGCCTCCAAATGTTGAATATTTAGATGTTTAGCGAGTTGAAGACCAATGAGTAATGCATTGTACTCAGCTACATTGTTTGAACACGGCTAATCGAGAGAATAAGATCTTTGGATAGCAAGACCTTCTGGCGATACAAGAACGATTCCAACTCCAGCGACAATATCACCATTAGGACCTATCCTTGAAGCTCCATCAAAGAATAGACGCCAAGTAGGATCTTCTTCAGCAATTTGGTTTGAATCTAGGACTTCATCTGGAATTTCGTCATAGAGTTTTAAATCTTCTCACTACCAAAATAAGTCATATTACCGACGTAATTTGCGACATTTTTCGAAAACGTCGCAGATAAAAAACAATTTACCGACGTTTTCTTATGACGTCGCAAGACGTCACTACTAGCGACGTTCAGCGACGTTCAGCATCGTATAGTAACTACGTTTGCGTATTGAAAAACTCACGTCGCGGATATGTCGGTGAACGTCGCTAATATCATTGATATTAGCGACGTTTGGCGACGTTTTTACTATGGCGTCGTTAATATCAATAAAGTTGCGACGGTTACCGACGCGCTTATGTTACGTCGCTAATGTGCGAATATAGGTCAGTTTCGATTTCACTTCCCCCCATTTCCTCCCCCCCAATATTTTCCTTCCCCCCCATTATTTCCCGACCCCGAGCACCCCTGTCCCCTCGACCCCCGTCCTACCGCGCCCTCGGCGACCCCCACCGACCGCCGCGAGCACCGACCCCGTCCAGCCTCCTCCTCCACCGCCCAGCCTCCTCCTCCACCGCCTCTCCGACCTCCTCCTCCTCCTCCTCCTCCTCCTCCTTTCCGGCAGCCCCCGCCGAACCCGACCCCCTACCGCCGCCGTTCGCCAGAGCACCTCCTCCTCCTCCTCCTCCTCCTCCTCCTTCCCGGTAGCCCCCGCCGAACCCGACCCCCTACCGCCGCCGTTCGCCAGAGCACCTCCACCGCCGCTCCTCCTCCTACTCCTTCCCGGCAGCCACCTCTACCGCCGCTCCCCCTCGCCGTCGTCGCTCCCCCTCGCCGTAACGGTCAGGTAAACCCTAACCCTAACCGGTTGTATACCTTACAGATTTGGGCTATCTATATATAGATATGTGTTGATTTAAAGGAACAAATGGAAGAGAGGGTTAGATGTTAGTGAGTATATTATACATATTGCTATAAATGTGTGTGAATGCAAGTAGATAGTTAGAGCATCTCCAACCCTATTGTGACTCTGGAAAAAAGTTGTTGCCACATAGGAATGACAAAATTTTATTCAAAAGTTCTTCTCCAATGCAATTGTCAAGTCAATTGTGAAGCTTATGTGGCAAAAATTAAACAAGACATTGTGAAGTTGGTTGTCTAGTTCTAGACAATGCACTTGACAATGTCTTGTTCTCCATGTCATCAATTATGAATAAAAAATATTAGGAAAAAGAAAGAATATGAGTAGTTGTCTTGAAAGTTGGGAAAGAAGTAAATATCTTAATACTTTATCTTCCAAGTTGAAAAAAGTAAACATTTTGCATTGGAGAAGATTTTCTTACTTCATTGTCATTTGTCAATATAATCTTGCCACCTAGACAAGACATTGTCTTGTGCCTAATGCCACATATGATTCACAACATATAACAAGACAATAGGGTTGGAGATGCTCTTAGAGTATGGTGGGTAACAGTTGAGTTATAGAGTAGGTAATGGATTAGAGTATAGGTATATGGCTAATGAGATGCTACACTATGTAATGTGTTTGAGAGTCCTTGTAAGGGATATATGTTTAGACTATAGACATTGGGTATATATACCTTGATATGTATATATGATATAGTATTATGGTATCCTAGGATATCCTAGTTATATTGGCCTAAGTTATGAGTTAGTATATCATAGAATTGACTTAATAGTCTAAGTGACCTTGTTGACTAGTCTAGGTTTGACCAAACCCTAGATTTTGACTTAGTTTGACCAGAAAGTTAACCCATATTCAGTCAAACCCTAGATTTTGACTTAGTATATGGTTACTAGATCCTAGTGTAGAGTAGTATGTAGAGGAGTATGGCTACTAGTGATATATAGATATGTAGGTCCATGTGTATCTGTATCGGACTATCGCTATCGGTATCGAACTATCGCTATCGGTATCGGACTATCGCTATCGGTATCGAACTATCGGTATCGATCGAACTATCGGTATCGGACTATCGCTATCGGTATCGGACTATCGCTATCAGTATCGACCGTATATACTTAGTATCGGGCGTAGCGGATTAGTATCGATCAGTATATAGGTTTGTGTTAAGATCAAGGTTCAAAGTATCGGTATCGGAATAGTAGGCCGAATAGGAGGCCGAGATAGTCGAATGAGAAGAAGGGAAGAAGGGAGGAGCAGATGGGTCCAGAGCCATGGTGGAGGAGGAGAAGTAATATGAGAGCAGTTTCTGCCGTAACATCTCCTGTGGCTCTGCTGGTAACTGAAGTCCAGATGCTACAAAGGACGATCCTTCGCTGAAATCGACTACAACACCCATCAGTTCAAGTTCATTCCTATATGAGTAGATTCCAATGCCATAGAAGCCATCAGTTTGTTGACCTTCCTCTATGGCATTGGAATATACTCATCTAGGAATGAACTTGAACTGATGGGTGTTGTAGTCGATTTCAGCGAAGGATCGTCCTTTGTAGCATCTGGACTTCAGTTGCCAGCAGAGCCAGGAGATGTTACCGCGGAAACTGCTCTCATGTTACTTCTCCTCCTCCACCATGGCTCTGGACCCATCTGCTCCTCCCTTCTTCCCTTCTTCTCATTCGACTATCTCGGCCTCCTATTCGGCCTACTATTCCGATATGCGTTTAATACGGTCTACCTAACCTATATACTGATACTAATATGATACTCTCTGATATTAAGTACATCCGGCTTACTAGCTAGCGGATCTACCAGTTACATGATTATATACTAATTATGTTTAGTTTGTCTTACGATACAGATTTTCACATCCAATGTAATCCAGTTGACCAATGTAACCCAAGATGTTGTCTTATTGACCTAGTTTAGCCTTGTTTTACTAGATTGTTGATCGAAAAGATAAATGCAATGCATGAATGAATGGATGAAAAGATAAATGCATGTATAATAGTAGGTAATGATATGCAAAACTGAAAAGATAAATGCAATGCATGAATGAATGGATAAAAAGATAAATGCAATCCATCGGAAAAGCTTTGACACTTGCATATCATTCACTACCTTGATGTATCTATCTTACAGAATTATAGAGCTGAATTACTATCTGCGGAATCGTACTTGGATGTACAACCGTCATCCTGATGACATGTGCGGTGTGCAGGATGAATTCATAGAGGGTGTACACCAGTTCCTGCAGTTTGCCAAGGCGTTCCCTCAGTACATGGACGGTACCAAAATTAAGTGTCCGTGTGTGAGATGTCGCAACTTGAAATATCATCCAAAAGTGGATGTCACGTATCATTTGTACTCGAAGGGTTTCACGCCAAATTACTATCAGTGGAGCGAGCACAGAGAACTTGTGTCTTTAGCATCGGAGTACGAGCCTTATGTGGATGTCCACAACAACGCTCCTTACGACGATGGGTTGGTGAACATGGTTTTCGACGCGGCCGGGCCTAGTTTCGATCCGGATGATCATGATGCACCTGAGGAGGCACCGAACCCCGATGCTGCACAGTTTATGGAGTTGCTGGAGAATGCAAGGACTCCATTATATCCTGGTTGTGAGGATCATTCACCGTTGGAGGTGGTTACAAGATTGTTGAGCATCAAGTCCGATTTTAACATGTCGCAAGATTGCTACAACCGTATTATGGAGTTGCTTATTGAAATATTGCCTGAGGGTGCGAAGTTGCCTAAAGACTTCTACTGGTCTAAGAGGATGGTTAGATCGCTCTGGATGGGATATGAAAAAATCGATGCCTGTCGCAACGGGTGCATGTTGTACTACAAAGACGACAAGGATGAAGACGCCTGCAGATTTTGTGGTGTCGATCGCTACAAGGCCTGTGGTAGAGGAAAGTCTGTCGGTGCCAGGAAGCCAACCTCTTCGATGCACTACTTGCCGTTGACGCCGCGTTTGCAGCGGTTGTTTATGGTGAAGGAAACTGCAGAAAACATGAGTTGGCATAAGCGGGAACATACCGAAGGAGTGTTGGATCACCCATCTGATGGAGAAGCATGGAAGCACTTTGATCGAGAGTATCCAGATTTTGCTTCTGATCCGCGTAATGTTAGATTGGGTCTCTGCTCTGACGGTTTTACCCCATTCGGACTTTCGGGATCCCAGTATTCGTGTTGGCCTGTGATCGTCACCCCGTACAATCTACCGCCTTGGATGTGCATGAAGACTCCATATATGTTCCTCACCGTTATTATCCCAGGTCCGAACAATCTGAAAAGGAACATCGATGTTTATTTACAGCCATTGATTGATGAGTTGAATCAGCTGTGGGAAGTACGTTCCAACACGTACGATGTATCTAGAAAACAAAATTACCAGATGCGGGCAGCACTTATGTGGACCATCAACGACTTTCCGGCCTATGGAATGTTATCTGGATGGAGCACGCATAGTCGTCTTTCATGTCCGTGTTGTATGGACGACACTAAGGCTTTCCGTTTGAAACACGGAGGCAAACCGTGCTTCTTCGATTGTCATCGACAATTCCTGCCGAAGGATCATCCGTACCGGAGGAACAGGAATGCTTTTCATGCTGGCGTTGTGGAGAAGGGTGATCCACCGACAAGGTGGTGCGGAGCCACGATATGGGAGGAGGTTAGTGATTTACCAAGTGCTATTGAGCAGCCTGCTACGGGCTACAAGTGTGACAGATTTGGTCGCACTCATAACTGGACGAAGAGGAGTATATTCTGGGATCTGCCATACTGGAGCACCAATCTGATTAGACATAACCTTGATGTCATGCATATCGAGAAGAATGTGTTTGACAACATAATTAATACTGTAATAGACGTAAAGGGGAAGACGAAAGACAATCCTAAGGCTAGATTGGACTTGAAAGAAATATGTAGACGTCCTGCATTGCATTTGATAGAGGACGGGAATGGGAAGTTGAAGCAGCCTAAGGCAATTTTCTCACTGGAGAAGGAGGATAAAGTGAGGCTTTGTAGGTGGATTCAAGGTCTAAAATTTCCAGATGGGTATGTTTCAAACTTGAGAAGATGCGTCGACCTCAAGGAGAACAAACTGACAGGTATGAAGAGCCATGATTGTCACGTATTCATGGAGCGGTTAATTCCGATTGCATTTCGGGAATGCTTACCGCAGGCAGTTTGGGATCCATTGACGGAGCTTAGCATATTCTTCAGGGACCTTTGTTCTAAGAAATTGTTCGTTGATCGTCTAGAAAAGCAAGAGAAGGACATTGCGGTAACACTGTGCAATCTAGAGAGGGTGTTTCCTCCTGGATTCTTCGACTCTATGGAGCATTTGCCGATTCATCTTTCCTACGAGGCACGTGTTGGTGGACCCGTCGAATATCGATGGATGTACCCGTTCGAGCGACATTTGAATCACCTAAAAAGAAAGGTAAAAAATAAGGCTCGGGTCGAGGGTTCTATTTGTGAAGCCTATATTCTCGAGGAGATTACAAATTTCTGCTCCTCCTATTTCAAACCTCATGTTGCTACGAATAGAACGAGGGCTCCGAGAAACGACGACGGATATCAAGAATTTAATGATGGAATACTGAAAGTATTCAATGCGTCCGGAAAGCCTTCGGGGAAAATGAAGAAGAGATATTTGAATGACGAAGAGCTAAGGGCTGCTCAGTTGTATGTATTACTCAATTGCGACGAGGATGAAGTGGAGAAGCTAGAGGGGTAAGTAAGGAATGATGAGTTTACGTCATCTCAATGCAATAGTATAAGCTAATATTATTGTACTAATCGTTCTAATGCTTCATTGTTTTCCAGCACATATAATGATGAGTTGAGGCTGGTTAGACCCTACCTAACAGACGAAGCATTAGAACAAGAAATGAGACGTCATTTTCCTTCTTGGTTGAGCGAATATGTAAGCAGCTCGGTAATATTTACTGGCCTCTTCTAATGCAACTGCGCAATAAATAACTTATTATCTCTTCTTTGATATTCAGGTCGATCGTCTAATTTCACCCGAGATTGAATTAATTAGAACTCTTGCCAAGGGACCAATTACTTTTGTTAAAACATGGCTAAGTTATTGTGTCAATGGCTTTCGGTTCAAGTCGACAAATGCTCCGATCAGAGACAGCTTCCTGGATCTTAATTCCACGAAGAACAGTTGTTTGTGTATCAAGTCTTCGAACTACAAAGACGTCGATCCAGGAAATGATTTCTTTGGCATCTTGCGAGAGATTGTGGAGTTGTCATATAATTATGGCAGAGAACCTGCAAAGATCGTGTTGTTCAAGTGTGAATGGTTCGATCCGATTGAAAATCAAGACTGGAAAATTGACAAGCATGGTCTTGTGGATATAAACTACAAGCGTAGATATCAAGGCTACGAACCGTTTGTCCTAGCACTCAGGCTCAGCTCGTGTACTTCACAGCTTATCCGAGACGGGAAGCAACGAAGTCTGACTGGTGGGCAGTATGCAAGACTAAAGCTAGAGATACTTTTGATGTTGATGAAAAAGCTTACCAGGAGGACGAGCTACCTCCTGTAACCAATATTGTCGATGTGGACTCCACGGAAGTTACGTATTACACGACACATAATGTAGAAGATGTAGAATTATCCGAAGAGGAAGACGAAGCCGACGAAGGTGAAGACGAAAGTGAAGATGAGGAGGAAGAGGAAGATGAGGTCGAGGAAGACGAACAAGATGATTATTCTGAAGATGATTGAGAGAGATGTACTTATCTGGACTTAGATGATTCTTGTAGAATGTATCATCATATGTTGTCTTGGTTATTATCTTGTCTTTGTTGTACTTTCATATTTCTAGTCTCTATTATTAATTTGTTGTATTATCCAATGTTGTTATCAGATATGGCAGGTCGTCGCGGAGGGTACCGACCAGGAGGACGGCGAGGTCCTCCTATAGGTACTGGTAGAGGTCCTCCTTCGGTACCTCCTACTGGTACCGGCTCTGGATCCTCGTCGCCGATTACTCCGCCGTATCGGCCAGTAGCTGGGCCTCCTGGGACGATGCCACGTGGATTGTCTCCTGGGACGAGTAGTTCCAGGCCTAATGAGAGTGCTCACCTGTCTAGCGTTCCTACTGCTAATACGACGATGGAGACGACCGATGAGCCGATGGAGTAGGATGCGCCGACGGCCGACCAGCATCATGAAGATGATGCGTGCGCACCTCCGGAGGAGGGGAGGACGGAGATCTGGGCCGACGGTACAAAGTAGGTATTTTGGTTTATGATTTTTTTTCTGTTTTTATCATAAATTAACTTTTTTTATGAATATAATATGTCTGTATAGATATCGTCCTCCAGGGGTACAAAGACGCCTAGGCGATATGCTGAGGCATAATTATGGTGGTCCCTGGATTAACTACTCTGATGCTCCAGACGAAAGGAAGAACTACTGGTTTACGCGCTTCAAGGTTAAAATAGATTTGTTTTTAACATGAATCATTTAATTTATGCATATTATATATAACTGATAAATATTTGGTTTCGTACTGTTCTAGGATATGTTTTACTATCCACCGCACCGGGCCGAGCTGATCGAGGGGATGTTTCCTTCCGTCGCTGCTAAGCTGATCCGCGACTCTATTAATGATCAGAAGGAACGTGATCGTGCCGGAAAGCCGATCAAAGGTTGGATCACCCCTGATCAGTGGAATGCGATGAAGGCTCGATTCAACGAGCCAAGGTACAAGGAGAAGTCGGAGAAGGCTAAGGCGGCTAGGCAACATGCCTCGAAGTGGTGCGGTGGGTCGATTCCGATGACGGAACATTTCCGTCGTCTGGTATGTCTTTCTCTTTTAGAAATATTATTTTAATGCAAATCCGATAAATTATTACTAAGATAATATATTTAATTACAGGTAAGGAAGGTCGGTAACGCCGACATGGTGACCGTCTTCCTGGCCACCCATCGGAAGGGCGGAGTCCTTATTGACGAGAGGGCCGAGCAGACCTATGTAAGTATTACAATACATTATCTTAATTTAATACTTCGTGTCAATTTTAATATAACTTAGTAAATATGATGCAAATAAATATTCATGAAGTTAGTAAAAATAAGTACATTAATTAGAAATTAGAAATCATAGAGTACTATCCATACTTTCTAGGCCGAGTATCAGAGGCTGCGGGAACGGGCGACTGCTAGTGCACCTGATGCAGGAGTGGCCGGTACTTCCTCGCAGCCCACTCAAGCTCCGTCGGCGGACGAGCTGTGGATGACCGCCACTGGTGGCCTCCATAGGGGTACGTACTACGGTACGGGATCCTATGGCGCCCTAGTTGCGACCCAGTCCTCTAGGACATCTCCTGCTAGTGTGCATGGTCCACAGCCGTCCCAAGAGTCTGCCCGAGTCCACCAGATGATGGAGTCTCTCCGTGACGACCTGCTACGACGGATCGAGCAGCAGTCTCAGCACCCTACGGACGATCCTGCGCTGATAGCACGATTGGATGCGCTCGACCGCGACATTATGGGGCTCATGGAGACGACTGAGAGGACAGAGCGCACCGTTGGAGGGTTAGAGCGCACGGTGACGGAGTTGCAGACAGGACAGGTGACCATGGCCGAGACGGTGAGATTGGTGCAAGATTCGATGGTCCAGAGCAGTGGTAGAATGTTATCTATCATGGATTCATACAACCAGCGACTTACAGCGTGGTACTCTGGGTGCGCCTTCATCATCGTCGACTTCGCCGCCTCCACCGCCTTCTTCTTCGACACCGACTCCACCGACGTCACAGCCTGGCGCTCCATCTGTATCGATTTCACTTGCGGAGTATGAGGAGTTGTTATCCCTTCGTCGCGGCGGTGCCCCTCCTGCACCAGATCACTAGTAGTCCTAGTTAGGACTTTTGTTTGTGTTTGTATCATCATATGTTTGTGACTTATGATTGGATGTTTGGATTTGGATGTTAATTGTGTTTGTATCGATTTGACTTGTAACTTGTTTGGATTGGATGTTAATTCCTTCGTCGATAAATGTTAATTGTGTTTGGATTGGATGTTAATTAACTTAGATTAAAGCTATATGTGTAGCATCTTGAATTGTGAGTGGGGGTTTGAATGCGCTGTGATTTGGAATTGTGAGTGGGGATTTGAATGTGTACCTATATGTGTAGCATCTTGAATTGTGAGTGGTAATATAGAATCTGTGTTTTATTTTTTTTACAATTTTAGCGACGTTTAGCGACGCTTACTGACGTTTATCGACGTCATTTTCCGACGTTTACCGATGACAAGCTGCAAAAAATACATTTTTCCGACGTTTTTTCGGCATTTACCGACGACTAACTGCAAAAAAAGTACAGGTCTCCGACGCTTTTCCGACGTTTACCGACGACTAGCTGCAAAAAAATGTACAGGTCTCCGACGTTTTTTCGACGTTTAAACGTCGGTGAGTGTCGGTATTATCCAGGACCTTTACCGACGTCTAGCGACTACATTCACGTCGCTATATTACCGACGAAACGACGGTAGACGTCGGGAATTATTCCAGGACTTTACCGACGTGTAGCGACTACATATACGTCGCTAATATACCGACGACACGACAGTAGACGTCGAGAACTCACCGACGTACAGTTACGTCGCTGGATGTCGGTAATTGCGACGTTCAGCGACGTTTTTGTAATCAGCGACTAAGGAAACGGCGACAAAACTTAAACGTCAGTAATTGCGTCGGTGCTTCATATTAGCGACGGATTTTATTGTTTTAGCGACGTTTTTGGGCGTCGCTAAAACTACTTATTTTGGTAGTATCTGGAATTGAATGAGCAGCCAGAAAATCAGCTAAAGCTTGTCCTTTGACTGACTTCGGAGGAATAAAATACATGTCATACTGAGCAAGTAGGATTCCCCAGTTAGCTAATCAAGAATTCAAAACACTGGGTTTCTTCATCATGATCCGTATAGGATTGATCCTGGAGATGACATGAATAGTTTGGCCAATGATATAATGTCGTGTCTTTTGAACAGCGAATATCAAGGCTAGACATTCTTTTTCGACCGGTGAATATCGAGGTTCAGCTCCGGTCATAGTACGACTGAGATAGTAGATGGCTTGTTCATGACCATTTTGATTCTTTTGAGCGAGTAATGCACCCAATGAATGACTCATTGCTCGAGTATATAGGAGAAATGGAATTCCTGAAACGGAAGGTACCAATACTGGAGGGCTCATCAGATATTGTTTTATATCATCGAATGCTTTCTGACATTCATCATTCCAGACAAAAGAAACACCTTTCTTCATAAGTTTGTTGAATGGTCTGCAGCGTCCTGATAAATTAGAGATGAATCTCCTGATATAAGCGATCCTTCCTTGAAATCCTCGTAGCTCTTTTAAGGTGCGTGGAGGACGCATCTCTTGGATGGCTTTGATCTTCTCGGGATCCACGTGTATACCTTTAGAGGTAATGACGAAGCCGAGAAATTTACCACTAGAGACGCCTAAGAAGGACTTAGTAGGGTTCATCTATAATTGATGCTTACGCATTAGATCAAATATAGTCTTCAAATCTTGGATATGATCCTCCTTTTGTCGACTTTTGACTGCAATATCATCAACATAGCATTCGACTGTTTTCTGCAAATGTTCACGGAATATAGTGCTCATAGCTCGTTGATAAGTTGCTCCTGCATTCTTGAGACCGAATGGCATAACTGTATAACAGTATGTACCGATCGGCGTTCTGAAAGAAGTGTGCTTCTCGTCGTCTGAAAACATTTTAATCTGATTGTACCCAGAATACCCGTCCATGAATGACATCCGTTCAAATCTACAGGTATTATCAATCATGACATCAGTGATTGGTAGAGGGAATTCGTCTTTAGGGCATGCCGTATTGAGATCGCGGAAGTCTATGCATACTCTGATCTTGCCAGTCTTTTTAAGGACATGAACTATGTTAGCCACCCAATCGGGATGTTGTTCCTCTCTAATAAACCCGGAGGTTATAAGTTTATTGACTTCAGCTTCAATTGCATCCATAATGTCTGGACGAAATCGTCGCTGTTGTTGTTTGACCGGTTTAGCATTCGGCAAGATATTGAGCTTGTGAGTTGCAATTTGTGGATCAAGTCCTGGCATATCTTCATAACTCCAAGCGAAGACATCGATGTAGTCACGAATGAGTTTGATCATGTCTTGCTTATCAGTTTCAGAAAGACTTTCACTGATGAATATTGGTTTGGGAGATCCCTCTCCACCAACATCTATTTGAACAAGTTTGTCTTCAGTCGGAGGTTCTTTTTGCTCGAAACGGAACTCCCATTGATTATCTAATCTTTGGGCCCATTGTTCTGATTCAGGTGAGATTTCAAACTCTTCTTCGTCTTCATCACTTTCTTCAGAATGGTCAATGGAAACCATGTTGGAAGACAGAATGTTGCAGTAGAAATCGCCGATACTCGTATCGGAACCCCAAGAAGTGGTACTAGAAGAATCAGATCTCTTATCTTCGTCAGACTCAGGATCTTCATGGATAATATTGATAAAAGGAGTAGGAGCTATATAGCCCAATCCGTATTTCGTCCTTCCATATTTCAGAGGAGGAATACGAACAGGCATTTTTCTTCCTTTTCCACTATTGAGGCCAGTCCTGAAGTCATAGCCCATATTTTTGATGATGTCTTTAGATTGCTGACTATAAGGACGTAGTTGTAATCTTCCAGTATCATCATTTTTGTCATCATCTTCGAAATCAGAAGGACTTTGGGGACCTTTATAGAAGAATATTGGAATGTCTCCTGGCTTTCTGCTGGGAACTAGAAAGTATGAAGATTGTACAGGTTCTAGGGATACATCTGTATGAACAGTCTGTACAACCCCTATGGTTATTGTGTTCAAGTCATCTAACAAATGTAAATAACTATGAACATAATTGCACACATCAACGTACTGCAAAGATGGAGACTTTTTATTAAATGTAAAAGCATCAATATTTACATTAGGAGAAGGCTGAGCCTTAGAGATTTTAGCCAAGTCAATGACTAAAGAGGGAGAAGAAGAACGAGAAGAAGCGTTGTTTCGATTAAGATCGATAACAAATGGCTCAGAAGAGGTGAGCTCCCTTGAAGCTTGAGATGGAAGAATAATCCGCCCTCCAACTGGAATTAGCAGAGTATCCTGTTTCACATGTGAAGATGTAGGAATTGCAGTACGCCCACTGACAGGAATGATCAGTGTATCTTGAGCAGACGACTGAGGTAACGGAGAAATTCGTCTAGTCACCGGAATGATGAAAGAACCTTCTCCAGAGGGTTTGGGAGATTTTTGCTGAGTAGTTCGACCTTTAACAGGAATTATTAAGGTCTCACTTTGTGCATCCTCTTTCTCCATAGCTTGTATGACCCTTGTATACTCTTCTTTGTACATCCGGAAATCATTGAAATAAGCTTCAACCCCATAGAAGGGATTTATGTCAGCAACTTCTTTTTGTACTCTTCCATTGCTATCAATGTATATAAAACACAGATGAAGAGTAGAAGGCACTACATTATTTTCATGAAGAAAGGGCCTCCCCAGAAGAAGATTATAGGATCCCACGATCTCGATCACATAGAAAGTGACTTTGGATCTGAAATCACCTATTTGAAGCTTCAGATGAATCTTTCCCAAAGGCTCGCTTCGGCTTTGATTGAATCCCAGGATAGTAGTAACCGTCTTGGAGAGTTTGTGAAGAGAGATTTTTAGTTCATCCAATAAACTCTTTGGCATGATGCTTATAGCAGACCCTGGATCAATGAGGATACGATCTATCTTCATTGTATCGATATAACCGGTGTAGTAGAGAGGCCGATCATGTCGATTATCCTCCAGTAGCATGTCGTCTTATGTAAAAGTGATATTTGGGATAATCTCCAGTACACTGTTGCAATGTAAGCAAGTAGCAGGTTCCGCATCTGGCTTCTTCAATTGTGCAAGACAAGAGTCAGCCTGTAGAAGTGCTTCACTTAATGTCTCCCGAGTCTCTTTGGAAAGACGTAGAAGTTCAAAGAGGGACATTCTAGCTGGAGTATTAGTAAGCTGAGCTAAAATGTCGAAATTATAAGGCTTCTGAAGTCCAAGAGGAGTGGACTTCTTGATTGGCTTATCAAACCGAGCCTGTTGTTTGCCTTTCTCAAGAGCTGTAGGCTTGGAAGGAGCAGGTTCGACTGGTGTAGTTGAAGGAACAGGAACAGTGGATGATTCTTCTTCAGGAGGAACATTAGGAGCATCTTTATCAGCTGGAGGGATATCAGGAGTATCCTCAGGATTCTTGGAATAATCCTTTAGATAAGGTTTTCCCGTTCTAATGGCACTAACAAGTGCTTCTTCTTTCTCTTTTGGCTCTGTGTTAGAGATATATCCAAAAGAAGTCATATGACATGACTTAATCTTTCCAGCCTTCTTGGACTTTCGAGAAGTAGTCTTTTGAGGAGAAGGCGATTCAAAATTTGCCACTAGATCAGGATGGATCCACATGATTTCTCCTGTTTCCAAAGTGATTGGCACTAATCCTTCAGACTGTGGAGGAGGAAGATTCACTATGTCAAGAGTTGCCTTGGGAATAGGAACGATCCCACTTTCAAGGAGTTGAGGAGGGAAATCTCCGAATTGCATAGAGACGACGTTGGAGGTGACGGTTGTAGGCCTTTAAAAATGACAGTCACGCTGAGTTGATCAGGACAGAGTCAAAAGTCACGCTCAGTTGATCAGGACAATATTTACAAGTCACGCTGAGGAGACAGCTCATCATTTGTCAGAGAGTAATTATGACTGACAGCACAACAGTCGAAGAATGTCTCTTCGTATGCTACGTATGTACAGAATTCGAGAGATCACAGCCGTCTATTGCGTGATTTTTGAAATCTTCTTCAGCAAGACTCAACCTTCGTCAAGTTGGCGTACCAAAAGAGCTTCTTGTCTGACAAAGGCAATCACTGTCAGAGATTTTATGTCAGTCGAGGCACACTGAATCAAGACAGCTGGCAGTCTTATCTCAAGTCTGCGTATATTGTGAGATCTTCATCTCAAGTTTGCGTGGATTCTGAAGTTTTCTTCCTCAAGTCTGCGTGGATTTTGAAGTTTTCTTCACCAAGTCTGCGTGGATTCTGAAGCTTCCTGCCCCAAGTTTGCGTGGATTTTGAAGCTTTCTATCCCGAGTCTGCGTGGATTTCGTCTTCAACAAGTCTGCGTAGATTTCATCAAATTGGAGTACGTGGCAGCCATGCCACTGATCTCTCGCCTGCGTGTCCTGTAACTTGCACACGACTCATGCATGATTGCCATGTGTCCAACAGTTACAGACCACGTCCAGTAACTGCTCACAACCTTGCGTATGTTAAATCCTGCGTGATTTTTAACTAAGCACAGGCTGTGAAGACAGTTATCTTTTCAGTTATTATTTTTGACTCTATAAATAGAGTTCTTTTTCTCATTCATTGTACAGATACATAGTTATCTACTGTCAAAATTTTGAGAGCTTTTCTTCTTCGCATAGTCCAAGGGATAAAGTGATCGTCTTCTAGATCAGATTCCTACAGTTGTAATTTTCCCAGATACACAATAAATAAAGGAATTTATTTATGGAAAACAAATTAGCGACTCTGCTGGGAAAAACCATCTCCTCTTCTGAGATGGCAACAACTCAATGCGACACTTCGTCAATCGGCTCGACGAAGAAGGTGATGACGATCCAATTCGATCAACTCGCCTATGAAGAAATGTAGCGGGCTAAGAGTGGTAAGCCCACTACAGCCTCCATCATCACTGCCAAGTCGAAGGGACACTCTGTCTATGTCCCTAAGAATCAGTTGGCAGCCAATGGTGAAGTCTCTGCCACAATGTCCACTCCTAACACTGGCAATAACTCTATTGCAAGCACGTACACTCTTGTGCGCTCGAAGATGACAACAATCAAAGATCACGCTAACAGTACTGGCTCCTTAGCCAAATCTGTTCCAGTGTGTGTCTCCAAAATTAAAAGTCACGCTGACAGTACTGGCTCCTTAGCCAAATCTGTTCCAGCGTGCAATTTTAACCCCAAAAGTCACGCTGACAGCACTGGTTCCTTAGCCAAGTCTGTTCCAGTGTGTAATTCTAAAATCAACAATCACGCTAACAATACTGGCTCCTTAGCCAAATCTGTTCCAGCGTGTATTTCCAAAGTCAAAAGTCATGCCAACAGCACTGGTTCTTTAACCAAGCCCGTTTCAGCGTGTATTTCATCTAAGAAGAATAGCTCTTTATCTATCTCTTCTTCTTTGCCAAGTTCTACTAGAACTGGGAGTGATCTTCCACACGAAGTCCCTTCGAAAAGGAATAACTCTTTAGTTGTTTCTTCTGCTCCTGTAGTTTTTACTTCAGGAACAGCTTTGACTGACAATTTTGTTAGTCAAAGAAAAGGAGATGGTCTTTTGACTACTCTTCCTTCTGGACATTCTATGTCTCAAAACTTGAATGAGTCTAAGAAGAAACATTCCTTAATGTCTTCTTCTATGACTTCTTCGAATTGGACACATAATTTGTCTAGAAAAGGTCTGTTACCAACTCCTAATCAAGGGGGTGGTTCAACTTTTCCTTCTCTGCAAATATCCAGATCAATGGAAGAAAAACTCCATGTTTCCAAAACTAATGTGTTACCTCCAACTGATCTAAAAACAAAAATTAACACTTCTGGTGTTAAGAAACCATACCAGTTGGAAACAAGGATAAGAGATCCAGATGCAGAGTATGCAAGAAATTATGTGGCTCATATTAATCATTCTCTATATAATCAAGAGCCATCAAGACCCAAGAACAGGAAATATACTCCTCAATCTTCACAAACAGATTTACGAGAATATCTTCAACAGAAGAGAAGGAGTAATTTTGTGACAAAGGACCATGCTGAATGTGACTTCTATCCAAGAGTCATAATTCAATGCAGATGTCAATCAATGGCTCATGACCATGTTGATCATGAATGTGACTTCCAGCCAAGAGTCACAAAGCAATGCAGATGTCAAACTAAAAGACAATCAGTCTTCAATCGGATTCAGTGTGAACCTATGCCTGATGAAGATGAGCCTTTGTTTGCTTCTGTCAACATGACCTCTCGGGATGCTGAGGGTAGAGTTGATAGTCCAGATGGAGTATATAGAAATACCAGAGCAAGAGTCCTCGCTTCTAGTCAAAGAAATTTGATCTCTGAAGATGATTCTGAATTCCTTGGAGAATCTAACTTCCCACCTCTTCCTACTGGGGGTAGTTCTCCTATAATTGACTTTGATGCACAAAGCAATGATTCAGAACAAACAACATCTACCAGTTCATCAATAATCCCTCGTACAGTCATAACTTATATGGTTGATGGGAATACTGATGAACCTTCTTCTTTCTTGACTCCTCAAGATCAAAGAATTGCTTCTTTGGAACAGCAAATGAAGTCTATGGCTGATACTATGAAATCAATATATGAACTCATGACAGCTCAGTTGCAAAATCGACAGACTGTACCAGATGCCATACCAACTGACACTGATATGAGTCCAGTACAAGTTCCTCCAGCAGTACAATCCAATACTCCTGGACCAGCTCAACCAAACCCTAGTCTCTCTGGAGCTGGGAGTAGTGCTTATAATGCTGTTCCTCCTCCCAACTATTCTCTACAAGTTATAACTCCACAATCTTCCGGAGTTGTTAATGAAGAATTGAGGAATCTCAAAACTTAATTCGAGGCATTCAAACAGAAGGATGGTTTACAAAGGTTAGGCATCAAGCAACCTTATCCGATAGAATGGAAGCAAGTATCGTATCCTCCTAAATACAAGCCTCCCACTATTCCATTCTATGATGGAACCACATCTCCAAGTCAGTTTATTAATCACTTTGAAGTGATGACTGATCAGCTGCAACCAAGCAACGCCCTCCTTACTCGGGTGTTTGTTGGATGTCTCAAGGGAACAGCTTATGAATGGTATAGAAGTCTCCCAGATGGGAGCATTACCTCATTTGCCGGTTTCAAATAGATGTTTCTTGAACGGTTCTATGAAGGGCTCAATGACATGACTATGTCTGCTCTTATTAGAATCAAGCAGAAAAATAATGAAACTACAGAAGAGTACATTGAACGATTTCGAAGAGAAGCTCTGAAGATGCCTCTTGGAACTCCTGATGCTGTCACCATCGACACATATAAATCAAACTTGTTGCCAATCATCAGCATGTGGACAGGATCCACCCAATTCTAAGACTGGCCTTCTTTCATAGTTAGTGCCAAGGCCGCAGAAATTAGTGCTGAAACCTTCAAAGGTTTAGGAGTGCAGATGACTCCTAAAGAAACAGGTCAAGGTACTAACAATAAAAACAATGCTCGCAAGGGAAAAGAAACTCTTGAAGTTAATCTTCAGAGCAAAGATGCATCAACTGTTCAAACTCCTACAACTCAACAACCAAGAACACCTCGCCCTAAAGAAGAATACTCTTTCGATGATGATGATGTCCTTGGTATCTTTGAATGTCTGCTGAAAGGTAATAAGATACAATTACCTGAGATCAAGAAACCTGATGAAGCTGGTAAGACAGATCATCCCAAATACTGCCCATATTACAGAATGCTGGGTCATACAATTCGTATATGTTATGTACTGAAATGAAAGATCCAAAAATGATTAAATCTGGAGCTATCTCTCTTACTCCAAAAGAGAAGACCGTCACCTCCAACGTCGTCTCTATGCAATTCGGAGATTTCCCTCCTCAACTCCTTGAAAGTGGGATCGTTCCTATTCCCATGGCAACTCTTGACATAGTGAATCTTCCTCTGCCACAGTCTGAAGGATTAGTGCCAATCACTTTGAAAACAGGAGAAATCATGTGGATCCATCCTGATCTAGTGGCAGATTTTGAATCGCCTTCTCCTCAAAAGACTACTTCTCGAAAGTTCAAGAAGGCTGGAAAGATTAAGTCATGTCATATGACTTCTTTTGGATCTATCTCTAACACAGAGCCGAAAGAGAAAGAAGAAGCACTTGTTAGTGCCACTAGAACGGGGAAACCTTATCTAAAGGATTATTCCAAAAATCCTGAGGATACTCCTGATATCCCTCCAGCTGATAAAGATGCTCCTAATGTTCCTCCTGAAGAAGAATCATCCACTGTACCTGTTCCTTCAACTACACCAGTCGAACCTGCTCCTTCCAAGCCTACAGCTCTTGAGAAAGGCAAACAACAGGCTCGGTTTGATAAGCCAATCAAGAAGTCCTCTCCTCTTGGACTTCAGAAGCCTTATAATTTCGACATTTTAGCTCAGCTTGCTAATACTCCAGCTAGAATGTCCCTCTTTGAACTTCTATGTCTTTCCAAAGAGACTCGGGAGACGTTAAGTGAAGCACTTCTACAGGCTGACTCTTGTCTTGCACAATTGAAGAAGCCAGATGCGGAACCTGCTACTTGCTTACATTACAACAGTGTACTGGAGATTATCCCAAATATCACTTTTACATAAGACGACATGCTACTGGAGGATAATCGACATGATCGGCCTCTCTACTACACCGGTTATATCGATACAATGAAGATAGATCGTATCTTCATTGATCCAGGGTCTGCTATAAGCATCATGCCAAAGAGTTTATTGGATGAACTAAAAATCTCTCTTCACAAACTCTCCAAGACGGTTACTACTATCCTGGGATTCAATCAAAGCCGAAGCGAGCCTTTGGGAAAGATTCATCTGAAGCTTCAAATAGGTGATTTCAGATCCAAAGTCACTTTCTATGTGATCGAGATCGTGGGATCCTATAATCTTCTTCTGGGGAGGCCCTTTCTTCATGAAAATAATGTGGTGCCTTCTACTCTTCATCAGTGTTTTTAATACATTGATAGCAATGGAAGAGTACAAAAAGAAGTTGCTGACATAAATCCCTTCCATGGGGTTGAAGCTTATTTCAATGATTCCCGAATGTACAAAGAAGAGTATACAAGGGTCATACAAGCTATGGAGAAAGAGGATGCACAAAGTGAGACCTTAATAATTCCTGTTAAAGGTCGAACTACTCAGCAACAATCTCCCAAACACACTGGAGAAGGTTCTTTCATCATTCCGGTGACTGGACGAATTTCTCCGTTACCTCAGTCGTTTGCTCAAGACACAATGATTATTCCTGTCAGTGGGCGTACTGCAATTCCTGTATCTCCACATGTGAAACAGGATACTCTGCTAATTCCAGTTGGAGGGCGGATTATTCTTCCATCTCAAGCTTCAAGGGAGCTCACCTCTTCTGAGCCATTTGTTATCGATCTTAATCGAAACAACGCTTCTTCTAGTTCTTCTTCTCCCCCTTTAGTCATTGACTTGGCTAAAATCTCTAAAGCTCAGCCTTCTCCCAATGTAAATATTGCTATTTTTACATTTAATGAAAAGTCTCCATCTTTGCAGTACATTGATGTGTGCAATTATGTTCATAGTTATTTACATTTGTTAGATGACTTGAACGCAATAACCATAGGGGTTGTACAGACTGTTCATACAGATGTATCCCTAGAACCTGTACAATCTTCATACTTTCTAGTTCCCAGCAGAAAGCCAGGAGACATTCCAATATTCTTCTATAAAGGGCCCCAAAGTCCTTCTGATTTAGAAGATGATGACAAAAATGATGATACTGGAAGATTACAACTACGTCGTTATAGTCAGCAATCTAAAGACATCATCAAAAATATGGGCTATGACTTCAGGACTGGCCTCAATAGTGGAAAAGGAAGAAAAATGCCTGTTCGTATTCCTCCTCTGAAATATTGAAGGACGAAATGCGGATTGGGCTATATAGCTCCTACTCCTTTTATCAATATTATCCATGAAGATCCCGAGTCTGACGAAGATAAGAGATCTGATTCTTCTAGTACCACTTCTTGGGGTTTCGATACGAGTATCGGTGACTTCTACTACAACATTCTGTCTTCCAACATGGTTTTCATTGACCATTCTGAAGAAAGTGATGAAGACGAAGAAGAGTTTGAAATCTCACCTGAATCAGAACAATGGGCCCAAAGATTTGATAATCAATGGGAGTTCCGTTTCGAGCAAAAAGAACCTCCGACTGAAGACAAACTTGTTCAAATAGATGTTGGTGAAGAGGGATCTCCCAAACCAATATTCATCAGTGAAAGTCTTTCTGAAACTGATAAGCAAGACATTATCAAACTCATTCGTGACTACATCGATGTCTTCGCTTGGAGTTATGAAGATATGCCAGGACTTGATCCACAAATTGCAACTCACAAGCTCAATATCTTGCCGAATGCTAAATCGGTCAAACAACAACAGCGACGATTTCGTCCAGACATTATGAATACAATTGAAGCTGAAGTCAATAAACTCATAACCTCCGGGTTTATTAGAGAGGAACAATATCCCGATTGGGTGGCTAACATAGTTCTTGTCCTTAAAAAGACTGGCAAGATCAGAGTATGCATAGACTTCCGCGATCTCAATACGGCATGCCCTAAAGACGAATTCCCTCTACCAACCACTGATGTCATGATTGATAATACCTGTGGATTTGAACGGATGTCATTCATGGACGAGTATTCTGGGTACAATTAGATTAAAATGTTTCCAGATGACGAGAAGCACACTTCTTTCAGAACGCCGATCGGTACATACTGTTATACAGTTATGCCATTCGGTCTCAAGAATGCAGGAGCAACTTATCAACGAGCTATGAGCACTATATTTCGTGAACATTTGCAGAAAATAGTCGAATGCTATGTTGATGATATTGCAGTCAAAAGTCGACAAAAGGAGGATCATATCCAAGATTTGAAGACTATATTTGATCTAATGCGTAAGCATCAATTAAAGATGAACCCTACTAAGTCCTTCTTAGGCGTCTCTAGTGGTAAATTTCTCGGCTTCGTCATTACCTCTAAAGGTATACACGTGGATCCCGAGAAGATCAAAGCCATCCAAGAGATGCGTCCTCCACGCACCTTAAAAGAGCTACGAGGATTTCAAGGAAGGATCGCTTATATCAGGAGATTCATCTCTAATTTATCAGGACGCTGCAGACCATTCAACAAACTTATGAAGAAAGGTATTTCTTTTGTCTGGAATGATGAATGTCAGAAAGCATTCGATGATATAAAACAATATCTGATGAGCCCTCCAGTATTGGTACCTCCCGTTTCAGGAATTCCATTTCTCCTATATACTCGAGCAATGAGTCATTCATTGGGTGTATTACTCGCTCAAAAGAATCAAAATGGTCATGAACAAGCCATCTACTATCTCAGTCGTACTATGACCGGAGCTGAACCTCGATATTCACCGATCGAAAAAGAATATCTAGCCTTGATGTTCGCTGTTCAAAAGACACGACATTATATCGTTGGCCAGACTATTCATGTCATCTCCAGGATCAATCCTATACGGATCATGATGAAGAAATCCAGTGTTTTGAATTCTTGATTAGCTAACTGGGGAATCCTACTTGCTCAGTATGACATACATTATATTCCTCAGAAGTCAGTCAAAGGACAAGCTTTAGCTGATTTTCTGGCTGCTCATTCAATTCCAGAAGATTCAAAACTCTATGACGAAATTCCAGATGAAGTCCTAGATTCAAACCAAATTGCTGAAGAAGATCCTACTTGGCATCTATTCTTTGATGGAGCTTCAAGAATAGGTCCTAATGGTGATATTGTCGCTGGACTTGGAATCGTTCTTGTATCGCCAGAAGGTCTTGCTATCCAAAGAGCTTATTCTCTCGATCAGCCGTGTTCAAACAATATAGCTGAGTACAATGCATTACTCATTGGTCTTCAACTCGCTAAACATCTAAATATTCAACAATTGGAGGCGTACGGAGACTCTAAACTCATTGTCAATCAGATAAGGGGTACTTATGAAGTCCGCCATTAAGATCGGGTTTCTTATCATAGATCAGCTATAACTATGGCTTCTTCGTTTGAAGAATTCTTCATTGAACATGTTAGGCGAGCATGTAACACAGAAGCTGATGCTCTAGCTAATCTTGCAGCGGTGTTGGCTATCCCAATTAGACGATAACAAATGATTATTGTTCTCAATCGAGAATTATTTCATCTTAAAAATAACCTGACCCTAGGACTTCCAGTTGACATTGAAGAATCAACATCTCATGACGTCAACACAACAAGAGGATTTGGATTTAGTCGTAAATCTTTATCATCTTCATCTGATTCCAGCATAGAATTTATCTTCAGTAATTCGGCCGAGAATCAAAATATGGATACAGATTAGAGACTTCCTTTCTTAGATTTCGTATTGTATGATATTCTTCCGGATGATCCGAGTGAGGCAGCATCTATCAGACGACGATCACTCCGATTCTATTATAATCATACAACAAAGACCTTATATCGTCGAGCTTATGATGGTTTACTTCTTCGATGTGTTGCCGGTGACGAGGCTCAACAAATTATTTATGAAGCACATGATGGAATTTGTGGAGCACATCAGCCTGGACCAAAACTTCAAGACCGTATTCGACGTATGGGTTATTATTGGCCCACTATGGTATCAGACGCCATCGAATATGCAAAGAAGTATAAAGCTTGTCAAATCCATGCGAATTTTATTCATCAACCTTCAGAAATTCTACATCCGACGGCAGCATCATGGCCCTTCGAAGCTTGGGGCATGGACATTATTGGTCCGATCAATCCGTCATCATCAAAAGGTCATCGGTTTATTCTTGCAATAACCGATTACTTCTCCAAATGGGCCGAAGCCATTCCCTTGTCTGAAGTTAAGACGTCCAATGTCATTAGCTTTATTAAGCACCACGTCATCTACAGATTTGGTGTTCCTCGACGCATTATTTATGATAACGGACCACAGTTCGTTAGTCAAAAGTTTACTCGATTCTGTGACGATCATCGGATCAACAATGTGGCTTCTACCGCATATAATCCGGCAGCTAACGGATTAGCAGAAGCTTTCAACAAGACCATCATCAAACTCCTAAAGAAGTTTGTCTCTACTAACAAACGTAATTGGAGTGAGAAGCTCGGTGAATGTTTGTGGGCTTATCGCACTACAGTTCGTAATACTACTAAATGTACACCTTTTTCTCTGGTGTATGGTTGCGAAGCTGTTCTTCCATTAGAGATTCAAATTCCTTCTTTAAGGATAGCAATCGCTAATGAACTCACTGCAGAAAATAATGATCATCTTCGACTTCAAGAATTAGAAGCTCTGGATGAAAAGCGATTATCTGCTCAACAGAATATTGAATTCTATCAAGCTAGAATCTCAAGAGCTTTTAATAAGAAAGTCAGAGTTCGATCGTATCAAAAAGGAGTACTTGTTCTAACAGTCAGACGTCCTATGACTATGACTCATATGAGGAAGGGCAAATTTGACGCAAAGTGGGCAGGACCCTATATTGTGAGTAAAGTTTTCTCAAATGGAGCTTATCAACTCTCAGAATTGGATGGTCAAAAAGTTTTGATGCCTATTAATGGCAAATTCCTTAAGAAGTACTATGTATAAATGTAAATACTTGTAATCATCAGACAGTTTCATGTTTAGAAATAAAATTTTTATTTTATTTTTATCATGAATGATGATACATGATATTAAAGAAGATCACTATCATCCTTTTCTACATTTGGACGTGGGCCACTGCCGTCCTTCTCGAAGACGCGATCAGCAAAAGAACTGAGAACCTCTTTGCTGGAACCCACGAGGAACTTACAAGCAGCCATTCTCATGGCTTCTTCTTCTTCAGTCTTTCCTGGTTCGAGCAGGAAGTCCAGAATATCCCTTGGTGGCTTGGGTACAGACGAACCTTCGCCTGCTACCACCTTCTTCAATTGAATTGGATCAGCAGGGCGTTCTCCAGTGCCTTTCTGAATCCTCATGGCAATTCCAGCTTTCTTGGATGCTTCTTCAGACGACATTTTTTATGTTTGAAAGTAGAAGTGTTCGTTCTTGTCAGATTTCTGCTATATTTATAGGCAGAAGTTCCTCAAATAGTGAAGCATCACATTCATCCGACGATCCGACGATTCACATATTCATTAATGCTTGACGGTTTATCCGTTTATTTCTCACATTCATCCGACGATTCACACATTCATTAATACTTGACGGTTCATCCATTCATTTATTACGTTCGTCCGTTCATGATCTTTTATCAATTTATTTGGGGATTCATTATTTATCATGTTTTCATAACCTCTGAATCAATTCCGAATCTATCTACTCATTTGTCATTTTTGACCTCTGCATAGAAATCAATCTATTTTCTTTTGAGTTCATACATATTATCACGTCCATAATACCTCTGATAATATCATATACTCTAAAACAGAAAAAAAAGATTTTATTATCTATCATGTCCACAATTCATCCACAAATACAAATTATTGAGCATAGAAGAATTATCATTTCCATTCTCATTTCACCATAAAAAGTCTATTACATTTTCTTAGACTTTCTTACAAATTATAATGGAAATCTATTACAATCTTGGATTTTCATTCTACACCACAACAATAACCTAAATGAGATCTATCTCCTTCTTTAGATCTTCTCCGTCGGACCTTCTCCGTCAGGTTCGTTGTTGGTGGCAGTTCCTGACTGTCTGAGTCCCAGTCACGACCAGATCAGCAGGAATCAAACTCTGGTCTTCTCTTTCAGACGAGAGGAGAACCACAGAGTATGGCAGCCCGAAGTCGTGGTACTGCCAATACAATTGGTGGATTGGGGGTAACCTCTCAAGGAAGATAGGAATGTATTCCATATTGGGATACAATTCCTAGTTCTGCCTTGAAAGGAACTCTACTACCCAATTTTTCAGGGTAGAGTTGACTCCACCATCCAACTCTCGTGTATAAAGGCTCTTCCTACCATCTGAGGAAGACCCTTCTATCCCATGAAGAGTTCTGAGTTGTCTGATGTACGCATCAAAAGCGTATGAGCTCCCTGATGTAGGTGTCAGCAGAATATTCTCCACAGCATCCACATCACCAATGCCAGTTCTAAAGAAAGTTTTCAGCCGAATTCCTGCAGAAAGCATCAAGGAAGAGGAGATTAATCAACATAAATGTCATTTGGCATGCGCTGGCTAGTCAAGCATGCATTGTTAAGTCAGAAACAAAAAGCCCATTTTCAACAGCAACAAAATAGTACACGTACTATACTGGACTTACCTTCAAGATTGGTGCTAAGAATTGGCAAACTCATGTTTGATACAGTGTGCAGAAATCGAACATTAGAAAGCATTGCTTTCCTGTTTGAGAATGAAATCTCCCAAAAATTTCATTCTCAGAGAAAAAGAAGAAGAATGAGAGATGAGTATCTTTGAAACTCAGCTATCTATTTAAAGGACAAAGTACAAGCTTATTCTTGGAAAAGATTCGCGTAAATAGCGCTCGTAAACCATGGAATGAATGACACGTGTGCTTTGGAAGACAACGCAACATTGGAAACAGTCAAGGAGTGTTAATTAACATTCTTCATTAATGCATGCTGTTCAAACACAAAAGTTGTACTACATTCTTCAAGACAGGCACTGATGGCCTTACACAAGACAAAAGAAGAAGTGCAACATTTTCAAAAGAAGACAAAAGCATAAAAGACACGCTCTATTTAGCAGAGCGACTGAGCTTAGTGCCCAGTTCTTCTACGATCTTAACCCCCATGCGGTGTAACAGAGCCTTCAATATTTCACGCTGCTCTGCAAGGCTGCGTCCGTCAGAAGAAGACGAGCCATCCAGACCAAAATAGCTCAGGAAATTCTTGGCTAAATGCATGGGATCGTCTTTGAACTCGAAGACTAGGGGCTCCGGTTCCTTACCCTCCAAAGTGGGATCACCATGGGAACAAAAACCCAATTTGCGTGCTTCTTCTTCAGCTTCTTCCTTTGGTGTCATGTTGACGTAAGATGAAGATTAAAAATGAATCTTCTTCCTGTTTATATAACAGAGCTCGCCGGCAGTTCATATTCCACCATGAATTGGATGTAATCAGTCTCGGAGAAGGAAGAGTCATTATGACATTTAATAAGTTCATTTGGATGTTTTCAAAGAACTTCGAAGTCTTTTCGACTTCCGAAAAATTTGAAGTCATCTCAGCGTGACTGATTTCATTTTATCATTTTATTTTCAAAGTATTTCAAAAATTTTGAAGTCTTTTCAATTTTTCGAAAACTTTGAAGGGGGTCTTGTAGGCCTTTAAAAATGACAGTCACGCTGAGTTGATCAGGACAGAGTCAAAAGTCACGCTCAGTTGATCAGGACAATATTTACAAGTCACGCTGAGGAGACAGCTCATCATTTGTCAGAGAGTAGTTATGACTGACAGCACAACAGTCGAAGAATGTCTCTTCGTATGCCACGTATGCACAAAATTCGAGAGATCACAGCCGTCTATTGCGTGATTTTCGAAATCTTCTTCAGCAAGACTCAACCTTCGTCAAGTTGACGTACCAAAAGAGCTTCTTGTCATTTAATGTGACTGATAAAGGCAATCACTGTCAGAGATTTTGTGTCAGTCGAGGCAAGCTGAATCAAGACAGCTGGCAGTCTTATCTCAAGTCTGCGTATATTGTGAGATCTTCATCTCAAGTTTGCGTAGATTTTGAAGTTTTCTTCCTCAAGTCTGCGTAGATTCTAAAGTTTTTTTCACTAAGTCTGCATGGATTCTGAAGCTTCCTGCCCCAGGTTTGCGTGGATTTTGAAGCTTTCTACCCCGAGTCTGCGTGGATTTCGTCTTCAACAAGTTTGCGTAGATTTCATCAAATTGGAGTACGTGGCAGCCATGCCACTGATCTCTCGCCTGCGTGTCCTGTAACTTGCACACGACTCATACATGATTGCCATGTGTCCAACAGTTACAGACCACGTCCAGTAACTGCTCACAACCTTGCGTATGTTAAATCCTGCGTGATTTTCAACTAAGCAAAGGCTGCGAAGACAGTTATCTTTTCAGTTATTATTTTTGACTCTATAAATAGAGTTCTTTTTCTCATTCATTGTACAGATACATAGTTATCTACTGTCAAAATTTTGAGAGCTTTTCTTCTTCACATAGTCCAAGGAATAAAGTGATCGTCTTCTAGATCAGATTTCTACAGTTGTAATTTTCCCAGATACACAATAAATAAAGGAATTTATTTATGGAAAACAACGGTCTTCTCTTTTGGAGTAAGAGAGATAGCTCCAGATTTAATCATTTTTTGGATCTTTTCTTTCAGTACATAACATGTACGAATTGTATGACCCAGCATTCTGTGATATGGGCAGTATTTGGGATGATCTGTCTTACCAGCTTCATCAGGTTTCTTGATCTCAGGTAATTGTATCTTATTACCTTTCAGCAGACATTCAAAGATACCAAGGACATCATCATCATCGAAAGAGTATTCTTCTTTAGGGCGAGGTGTTTTTGGTTGTTGAGTTGTAGGAGTTTGAACAGTTGATGCATCTTTGCTCTGAAGATTAACTTCAAGAGTTTTTTTTCCCTTGCGAGCATTGTTTTTATTGTTAGTACCTTGACCTGTTTCTTTAGGAGTCATCTGCACTCCTAAACCTTTGAAGGTTTCAGCACTAATTTCTGCGGCCTTGGCACTAACTATGAAAGAAGGCCAGTCTTGGAATTGGGTGGATCCTGTCCATATGCTGATGATTGGCAACAAGTTTGATTTGCATGTGTCGATGGTGACAGCATCAGGAGTTCCAAGAGGCATCTTCAGAGCTTCTCTTCGAAACCGTTCAATGTACTCTTCTGTAGTTTCATTATTTTTCTGCTTGATTCTAATAAGAGCAGACATAGTCATGTCATTGAGCCCTTCATAGAACCGTTCAAGAAACATCTGTTTAAAACCGACAAATGAGGTAATGCTCCCATCTGGGAGACTTCTATACCATTCATAAGCTGTTTCCTTAAGACATCCAACAAATACCCGAGTAAGGAGGGCATCGCTTGGTTGCAGCTGATCAGTCATCACTTCAAAGTGATTAATAAACTGACTTGGAGAAGTGGTTTCATCATAGAATGAGATAGTAGGAGACTTGTATTTATGAGGATACGATACTTGCTTCCATTCTATCGGATAAGGTTGTTTGATGCCTAACCTTTGTAAACCATCCTTCTGTTTGAATGCCTCGAATTGAGTTTTGAGATTCCTCAATTCTTCATTAACAACTCCGGAAGATTGTAGAGTTGTAACTTGTAGAGAATAGTTGGGAGGAGGAACAACATTATAAGCACTACCCCCAGCTCCAGAGAGACTAGGGTTTGGTTGAGCTGGTCCAGGAGTATTGGATTGTACTGCTGGAGGAACTTGTACTGGACTCATATCAGTGTCAGTTGGTATGGCATCTGGTACAGTCTGTCGATTTTGCAATTGAGCTGTCATGAGTTCATACATTGATTTCATAGTATCAGCCATAGACTTCATTTGATGTTCTAAAGAAGCAATTCTTTGATCTTGAGGAGTCAAGGAAGAAGAAGGTTCATCGGTATTCCCATCAACCATATAAGTTGTGACTGTACGAGGGATTATTGATGAACTGGTAGATGTTATTTGTTCTGAATCATTGCTTTGTGCATCAAAGTCAATTATAGGAGAACTACCCCCAGTAGGAAGAGGTGGGAAGTTAGATTCTCTAAGGAATTCAGAATCATCTTCAGAGATCAATTTTCTTTGACTAGAAGCCAGGACTCTTGCTCTGGTATTTCTATATACTCCATCTGGACTATCAACTCTACCTCCAGCATCCCGAGAGGTCATATTGACAGAAGCAAACAAAGGCTCATCTTCATCAGGCATAGGTTCACACTGAATCCGATTGAAGACAGATTGTCTTTTAGTTTGACATCTGCATTGCATTGTGACTCTTGGCTGGAAGTCACATTCATGATCAACATGGTCATGAGCCATTGATTGACATCTGCATTGAATTATGACTCTTGGATAGAAGTCACATTCAGCATGGTCCTTTGTCACAAAATTACTCCTTCTCTTCTGTTGAAGATATTCTCGTAAATCTGTTTGTGAAGATTGAGGAGTATATTTCCTGTTCTTGGGTCTTGATGGCTCTTGATTATATAGAGAATGATTAATATGAGCCACATAATTTCTTGCATACTCTGCTTCTGGATCTCTTATCCTTGTTTCCAACTGGTATGGTTTTTTAACACCAGAAGTGTTAATTTTTGTTTTTAGATCAGTTGGAGGTAACACATTAGTTTTGGAAACATGGAGTTTTCCTTCCATTGATCTGGATATTTGTAGAGAAGGAAAAGTTGAACCACCCCCTTGATTAGGAGTTGGTAACAGACCTTTTCTAGACAAATTCTGTGTCCAATTCGAAGAAGTCATAGAAGAAGACATTAAGGAATGCTTCTTCTTAGACTCATTCAAGTTTTGAGACACAGAATGTCCAGAAGGAAGAGTAGTCAAAAGACCATCTCCTTTTCTTTGACTAACAAAATTGTCAGTCAAAGCTGTTCCTGAAGTAAAAACTACAGGAGCAGAAGAAACAACTAAAGAGTTATTCCTTTTCGAAGGGACTTTGTGTGGAAGACCATCCCCAGTTCTAGTAGAACTTGGCAAAGAAGAAGAGATAGCTAAAGAGCTATTCTTCTTAGATGAAATACACGCTGAAACAGGCTTGGTTAAATAACCAGTGCTGTTGGCGTAACTTTTGACTTTGGAAATACACGCTGGAACAGATTTGGCTAAGGAGCCAGTATTGTTAGCGTGATTGTTGATTTTAGAATTACACACTGGAACAGACTTGGCTAAGGAACTAGTGCTGTCAGCGTGACTTTTGGGGTTGAAATTATATGCTGGAACAGATTTGGCTAAGGAGCCAGTACTGTCAGCGTGACTTTTAATTTTGGAGACACACACTGGAACATATTTGGCTAAGGAGCCAGTACTGTTAGCGTGATCTTTGATTGCTGTCATCTTCGAGCGCACAAGAGTGTGCGTGCTTGCAGTAGAGTTCTTGCCAGTGTTAGGAGTAGACACTGTGGCAGAGACTTCACCATTGGCTGCCAACTGATTCTTAGGGACATAGACAGAGTGTCCCTTCGACTTGGCAGTGATAATGGAGGCTGTAGTGGGCTTACCACTCTTAGCCCGCTGCATTTCTTCATAGGTGAGTTGATCGAATTGGATCGTCATCACCTTCTTCGTCGAGCCGATTGACGAAGTATCGCATTGAGTTGTTGCCATCTCAGAAGAGGAGATGGTTTTCCCCAGCAGAGTCGCCAATTTGTTTTCCATAAATAAATTCCTTTATTTATTGTGTATTTGGGAAAATTACAACTGTAGGAATCTGATCTAGAAGATGATTACTTTATCCCTTGGACTATGCAAAGAAGAAAAGCTCTCAAAATTTTGACAGTAGATAACTATGTATCTGTATAATGAATGAAAAAAAGAACTCTATTTATAGAGTCAAAAATAATAACTGAAAAGATAACTGTCTTCACAGCCTGTGCTTAGTTGAAAATTACGCAGGATTTAACACACGCAAGGTTGTGAGCAGTTACTGGACGTGGCCTGTAACTGTTGGACACATGGCAATCATGCATGAGTCGTGTGCAAGTTACAGGACACGTAGGCGAGAGATCAGTGGCATGGCTGCCACGTACTCCAATTTGATGAAATCCACGCAGACTTGTTGAAGACGAAATCCACGCAGACTCAGGGTAGAAAGCTTCAAAATCCACGCAAACTTGGGGCAGGAAGCTTCAGAATCCACGCAGACTTGGTGAAGAAAACTTCAGAATCCACGCAGACTTGAGGAAGAAAACTTCAGAATCCACGCAAACTTGAGATGAAGATCTCATAATATACGCAAACTTGAGATAAGACTGCCAGCTGTCTTGATTCAGCGTGCCTCGACTGACACAAAATCTCTGACAGTGATTGCTTTTGTCAGTCACATTAAATGACAAGAAGCTCTTTTGGTACGCCAACTTGACGAAGGTTGAGTCTTGCTGAAGAAGATTTCGAAAATCATGCAATAGACGGCTGTGATCTCTCGAATTCTGTGCATACGTGGCATACGAAGAGACATTCTTCGACTGTTGTGCTGTCAGTCATAATTACTCTCTGACAAATGATGAGTTGTCTCCTCAGCGTGATTTGTAAATATTGCCCTAATCAACTGAGCGTGACTTTTGACTCTGTCCCGATCAACTCAGCGTGACTGTCATTTTTAAAGGCCTACAACGTGTAGACGTGCCACTTAGCAAAGAGGTCAGGGACACGACTGACATCGTGTCCCCCAAGTCTCAGGTGGTGTCGTATCGTATCGGACATGATATCCCACCCGTATTAAATTTACACTACCTGTGCACAGTCGGGTTTGAGTCTCTGACACGGGCTTCGTGTCACTCCTGGACACATCGTGGTCACGTGTCAGTATATCGACCACGTAGCCATACACCCCCTTTACATGTGGACACGAGCACGAGACTCTACGTGCGCTGTGTCGTGTCTATTTTGGTTCGACATAGCCGTACGAGGCTCTTCTATTACACAGTTTCTGATACTTGACTCTAATGATGTTTGGACACTTCGTGTCTAGTTCCTGGACACGTGGACACGTTCCTAGGTTCGACACATGCATGCTAGACCACTATATACCTATTACCCAAATAAATTCGAGTGTTGATTTGTTATTAGGTTTTCAAAATTGGTATGTTCCTATGAAACTGATGTATTTCCCAGGTTTCAGGTTGTTGAAATATGGGATTCGAATCCTATACGTTTTCCTGAGATTGGGATGTGAGTGATTGTAATCCCATTTCAGTTTAGTATATGTATATATCTTCTAATATATAACTTCTATCTATATGTAATCTCCTATTTTACCTTTCTACATATAATGTATATGTTATCCTACTTAATAGTATATTTGTATGTAGGAATATATAGGCTTGTGATATTTTCCTGAGATTAATCTCAGGTCAGTTCACTGTATCCTCAGCAGCTTCTTTCCCTCTCTCTCTCACACACACTTTCTATTTTCCATCCTTCACTTTCTTTCCCTTCCTTCTTTTCATTGTGATGTGTGTGTGTGTGTGTGTGTATATATATATATATTTTATTTTTTTATTTTTACTGAAAAGGAACTTTATTGAAAACATGAAACTACGACTGGGCCCACGAGTGGGCGCCAGCCCGAAACAAGCCCAAAACGGGACCAAGTCAGAGCCCACAGGCGGGCAACTGCTGGTCCAACCCCAAACCGGGGGTTTCAAAATTCGAAAAGCAAAAGAGGGGGGGCACGTGGCTCGCGGGAGCTAGTCCCGAGGGGATAGGTGGGGGTGGGCCCGAGGACCCAAGAGACGGGGCGCGAGGCCCGAAGGGACAGCGGGCGGGTCCCGAGGGGGCGCGAGGGCCGAGGAGGTGCCTCGGGACGCCCCACGACGCCGGGAGGCACGCCGTGCAATGCCGCGGAGGCTGAGGGGGGTGGCACGACGCCGGCGTGGGGGGGGGAGGTCCGGCCGCAGGGCCTTGAAGCAGGCGGGAACGACGAGGGCGCGGCCCGAGGCCCTAGGGGGGCGATGCCGGGCGGCTCCGCGGCTTGGAGAGGCGGGGAGGCGGGGACTGAGCCACCGGAGAATGAGGGAGCCAGGGAGTAGAGGGGGAGGGGGGCCCCGAACGCTCATCTGGGCTGACAGGCGAGGAGGGGGGAGCCGGTCCGTCGAGGACAAGGAGGGCCCCACGGAGGACAGAGGCCGTGTGTATATATATATATATATATATATATATATATATATATATATATATATATATATATATATATTTTAAGCCGTGTGTGTATATATATATATATATATATATATATATATATATATACACACACACGGCTTAAAAAAAAAATATATATATATATATATATATATATATATATATATATATATATATATTTATATATATATATATATATATATATATATATATATATATATATATATATATATATATAAAATATATATTTATATGTATGTATACATATATATATATATATATATATATATATATATATAATATATATATATATATATATATATATATATATATATATATATATATATATATATATATATATATATATATATATATTTAAAAAAATTTATATATATATATATATATATATATATATATATATATATATATATATATATATATATATATATATATATATATATATATATATATTTATATATGATGTGATATATGATACATATTTTGGTATGTATGTATAATGTATATCATATATATGTTGTAGGTTTGTATGTATGTATTATATCCTAGCTTATATATAGGTTGGAATATAGTTTTTGAATATATAGGTTTGTATATAGTTTACTCTATTAGGCTTTGTAATATATGTTGGCCCATTGGTCATGGTCAAACCTGATTTTAATAATTGATCAAACTCTGTCTCGATATACGAATCAATTCAGATGTTTACTAACGACGTTTTGGACACTGATCAAAGATGGATATCTACTCAGTTCAAGACCGAAGCTGTTTGCCACTCAAGATTGTATTTCCTCAAAGCAATGTAATTTTTCATTTTTATTGAGTCTAGGAATATATTGTACACCAAGTCGTACTGGCAAATAGGCTATCCTAAATCGTTTTTCAAAACTGACCTATCTTTTTAAAATGACCTCTGTTTTTGAAAAACATCTATTTTACAAAAAGCTTCTGAAGGATTTTCAAAAAGCAAAAAATTATTTCTCACAAAATCAACTGACCAAACCCTGACAAAACTCGGCCAGAGTTCGGCCAAGTTGAACGTTATGTGAACGTTTGATTTTGAACTTGGTCTCCCTTCAGTTGCGGTTGGTTACAAAGAGTTCTGTCCGAATTCTGCCCGAATTCTGTCAGAGTTCTGCCTTTAGAAAAACTATAAATAGAGAAGGATTTCGATCATTTCAAAACACGAATTCACTTTCAATCTCTTCTCTTCTAAATCTTACATTTCTTCCAAAGAGTTCTAAAAAGCTTCCATTTTCAAATCCCAAGCCAGTTACAATCCTCTAGTCGATTTGCCAGTGCGATGCGGTCTAGAAGTTTCAGAGCGATTGTAATCAGAGGCTTGATTGAAGATTGACTCTTCACAATTGAAGTTGGTCGAGTTCTTCGTATCAAAGGTTGCGTCTGTAGAAGTTGCAAGGACTTCGTATGAAAACTTGCAGGATTTTCCAATAGTGGATTCAACTAGAAGCTAGAGTTCTTTCGACTGGACTAGTCCTCATAAGAGGGAAACCAGTATAAATCTCTATGTTTGCGTTTGCCTTCTGATCTCTCTTTTTTATTACAGTTATTTATTTTGTGATTATCATTATATCTGTGATCTAACTGCTAACGAGTTTTTAATTAGCAATATTCTGCTGCCTACTCTATTCACCCCCCTCTAGAGTATTCTGCTTTACAATTTCGTTCCTACAATATATATTTGGTATTTATAATTGTATAGGATTTTGGTAGTGTGTTGTTGACCATGGTATAATTGTATAGGAGTGTTGGGTTAGACTTGCAGTTGACTACCCTAGACTAGTTTGACTAGAGTTGACTAGTTTGACTAGACCGTTGACCGTAGTTGACCAAGAGTTGACTTTGACCTAGAATGATCTAGAATCATATAGAATGCATCGTAAACTTAAATTATAACCTATTGGATACATCATAACTTGTGTTGCTCTCATTACAGGAAAAATATGCTTTTACGGCGTGCAATATACGTCGTAAAACACTTTAGACGGCGCACATGCTAACGCCGTATTAGTCCATGTCGTAAAAAGATGGTGGTTTAGACGACATAATTCGCGTGCCGTCTAAAGTCAATTTTTACGTCGTCTAAACTTATCCACGACATTCAACGCATGCCGTTAAAAGGTAATTATGGCGTGCAGTAGACCGCCATTAGTACACATTTACGATATACTTTTACATACCGTTAATGTATGATTACGACATTCTTCTGCACGTCGTTAATAATATTTTATGACATTCTGATGCATGCCTTTAATAATATTTTACGACATTCCTTTGCATATCTTTATTTGTCAATTATGACATTTATTGTATGTCGTAAAAAGTTTTATATACACATCAATTAAGTCATATTATGAACGCCTTAAATTCTCTTCCATTTTTTTTTAAAATCTGCTTTTTCCACCATTCAATTTTACCTTCGAAATTCAATCACAAAACATATAATATATGCAAAAATTATTAAAAATAGTAACCTTCATTAAAACAATAATGTTAAATTATCCAAATCCATAATCACTTTATAGTGAACACAACAATTGTTATAAGTTCTAACTTTCAATAAAACCATAATAATGTCAAATCATGTGAATCCCAAATCACCAACTAAATTATCATAAAAATGTGGCCAAGTCTACACAATAATTGTTATAAGCACCAACTAAAATATCACAACAATCACCAACAAAAATATCCTAAATCAGCAAATCACCAACTAAAATGGGTCTCCAATTGATTTCAGTTTCATTAGAAGTCATCCCAAATGATTGAGGCCTTCACCTTCCCTAGCTACCTCCACTCCAAAGGAAAGCGTGAAGTGAAGCTTCATTTTTGGACACATTTCCTTCTCCTTTACCTGCAAAAAAAATTCCCAATTACTATAGGTTACTTTATTCTTTGTACAAACTTTAATATATAAACTATCAACTACTTTATTACTTGCCATCAACTGGAAAATAAAATGCCTAGTTCACTTCATGCAACCCAGTATAAGGAATATCAAGTTGTTTTGGTAATAATTTTTTTTACTATGGTTAGCAACTATAATAATAATACTATGCATGAATACTTTAATATCGAGGCGCTTTACAAACGACAAAATATTATTCCCAACAAAAAATTATGAATCTCATCTAGCATAAAAACAACAAGATGGATCCATTGTGTTGTGAACAATTTCTTCTTTGTTTCTACTGAAGAATTTGATGCATGCTGCCTAATTAAAGATAACCTGCATAACTTGTTTTCGAGAGTTCTGTTTGGCATGACATCAAGGCTTATATATGTTTGCATTTTGGAGGATCGATGGAGGTTCTAGTCTCACATCTTCTGAGGATATCTCGAAAAACAATCTCATCGTCTTGATCCTCCCTAAAACCTGCATTAGCAATGCCTTTTATTTGACTTTGCCTCTTCGCGAAATCAAGCTTGATCATTAACTTTAGGTATATGTATCTGAACTATTGGAGATTAGCTTAGTATCTATTTCAAACACAAGCTTTATGCTCATATGATTTATGGTGGGGATAGGAAGCAACTGTAAGCTTGCAGGAATGAGGTTTAGGAACTCTAGACATCGGTATTGTGGCTTATTGCTGCAGTAGCAGAGAAGGGATAAGCAGCTGGTAAATTAACTAGTGGTATCTAGTTTATATCAGCTCACTGCAGGTAACTACAGGTCGAATCTAATTTATATACATGAACTACTAATTTTTTCCGTATTTATATCAGTTCACTGCAAGTCGAATCTAATTTATTGTTTCCCTTATCTGACCTGGGCAAACATTAACAATTTCCCAGGTGGTAGAGAACAGTCCACTACCTGAACGTAAGTTTTTTTACCCTCTTTTTTAGTTAATAAGACAAGGTAATCGATCAAACATCCGAAGGTGTGGAAGACAAATAATATATATACTTGCACGAATTGTTTTGAGGCTCAATACCAAGTAGAAAACAAACCTGATATAGAAAAGGAAGTAATCCATGAGGAAGCTCTGCCACTGCAGGACTTTCAGACATATGGTCAAGAGAACTGCAGCTGCTTCTACGTGAAAGCTTCCCATACTCTGACGTCCCAGACTTCTGGCGCCTCAGCAACCCATTTCTGGCATAGGAAGAATGATTAATCCTAAAAAAAAGGTAAGAACTTTAGCCAACAAAGAAAAGGCAGGGACAATAGACAATAAATAAAATAAAATATTCTTAAGAGTGCCGAAAGTTTTACGACACTAAGACTAAGACTTCATATTAAATTTATGATACCAAATACCAAATACAGACTTGACAAATCCAAACCAAATAAAGTACTTTTCGTTTTAAGTTTTAACTACCGTGTAGAAATTTCAGAGACAAACAGAGCTCAAAATATCTGCAAATTATGTATTATTTTTTACCATCTTTGGATAGAGAAATGCATTAGTTCTCTTTCCCCTCACATTGGGACCAGAAAGTTTAGTAAACTTTTGTAAGACCACATAGTCAAAGCAATATAAAATGGCTCTACGTGCAATTAAAACCGAACAATCAAATGCTAAGCATACACAAATAAACTATCTGTAATTCCTAGTGTGTTGTATCCATGGACATTTTCTGACTATTACATATATACACAAGTTTTTCTCAATGTGTTGTATCATAGACATTTTCTGACGTAGACTACCTCCCTATAGCATACACAAATAAAGAATATGCTATATTTTAAATAAAAAATGAAACCCAGCATTTTAATTCTCAGCTTCCCATATAAGTCCTAGTATTTGCTGACAAGTGCCTTTTATTTTGTTCACCAATGAACTTCGGCTTTATAAAGATTTAAGCCACACTTCAGAGAATGCAACATATATATACAAGTAGTACCATTTCTACATTCAGGACATAATTAGGAGCCAAGGAGGTTCTGAAGTATAGAGATGCTGCAAAACTGGCTATAAGCTGCTTAATAGCCAAAGAATCACTCCCATGTGTAAAAGTACAGTGACTATTATGAATGACAAAACTAAAAGTGAAAAATATGCTTAATAGCCAAAGAAATACTCCATTTTTTGGTAGCAGTACAATGACTATTATCTTAGAATAATATGCTTAATATCCAAAGAAACACTCCCATGTGTAAAAGAATCCTCAAGTTACCTCAACTTTCTTTTACTAGTCTGAACATCATACCCAATCTTGTGTTATTATGTGTAGCTATGCAAATAGGGAGCAACATAAGATTTTAGTAATTTTTTGACTATTGAAAAAATATATATTGATAGTGGCCACAGGTTACACATGTGTTCCTCGTTACCAGATTTGACTAGTTCTTGCCCCACAGAGACTACCAACATAATGTCTCGGCTAAAAGTTGCCTGGAAGGCCAATAGTCCCATTAAATCTTAGGTAAAGATTGTCCAAAATCAATATCAACATCCACCATTACCAAAAGCCAAGCTAGTGTGAATTTTTCGGACGAAATGTTGCTATCAATTTCTTACAATGGATAATTATATGGACAATATGAAAGGTTCGGATATTTGTCCAATTTGCCATACTTTCTACTTTTGCTTAAAGTGGAACATTTGAGTGATTCTATGTTATACATAGGATCTTGCTACTATAGAACCTACTCAAACTTTGGGAAGTTATTCATGTTAACAAACCCATAGTGACTAGTCATTGTTCATTTCATCTACTACTAGGAAAAACATATTGTCCTGGTCTACATTGATGATACTTCGATTACTAGTTATGACCTCAAGATTACTCAAGAGATTAATCAATAGTTACTCCTGATGAAAAACACTGGTCCTGCATCATATTTTATCGAGTTTTAAATAAAATTGTACTTGTTAGCATAGCAGCGTTATACAGGTTAAAAGGATGAAAGTATAGACCAACACAAAGCAACAAAGATATGGAAGAGAACATGAAACTGCAGAGGCATGCATTGGTAATTCACCCAACCTACTACAGGATGTAGGTAAAAGCTTCTCACCACTGAATGTCATAAAATGGCTAATAGGGAAGCAGCTACTCTAAGCAACAAAAAAAGGTGTAGTAGATCTTAAAGGATATTTGTCACAGTGGACTTTCAACTATATGGGAGAGAAGGCATAATATTATTAGCTCACAAATCTTGATTGGTCCTATTCTTGTCAATTATCCCTTTCTTCTTGTATCTTTAGATGTTTGAAGTAAGGAATAAAAAAATACATAGATAATGTTATAAGTAAACAATTCCATAAATCACATGAGATCTCTAGTTATTCTCAAAGAAAACAAAAAAGGCAACACTAACCCTTTTATGAAGATTAAGTTGAGCCTTTGTAGGTTGAAACTGCGGAAGATTAAGTTGAGGCTTTTATGAACATATATTTCCCTTGATTTTTGGGATTCAATAGTAACCTTTTAAACTTTACCCAATATGTGTCCATTGTGTATGACCCGCTTGGTACGAAGTTATACCTGCTAAAAGATAGCCAAAAGACTTTTAATTAGTAAATCATTATAGACTTGATATCTTGTAAATAATTGACAAAAAAAATACTAGAATCATGGTATCACCATGATTTGATGACTTTAAGTGCCTTCGGGAGTCCAAAAAGTATCCATGTGGCATTGACACGTCAAAATATATAGAATTTTGAAGTGACTCCCATAGGAAGCATGTACACTTTTCAAGTAACCTTACTGATGTCTAACATTTGTCAAACGTAGACACTCCTCAAACACACCAAACTAAGCATGACTATGTCTAACCTGAAATGGTGGTGAAATTCGATAAAACACAGAGAATACGCAGCATGGACGCATATCAGACACAACCCTGGACACTCGTGGTCAGCAATTCACCAAACCACACAACCTCCTTAAGATACAACAAATGTATCAAACGGATTAACTTTGTCATGGATAAAAAGATCAGCTTTCAAGTTTCAATATGTAAATGCTAGGGTTTATTCAAAGGGCTTTTAAGTACAAACATGCTATATAGTTCAACGGTTTCACGAATAACAAAATGATATATGACACAAAATAAAAAGCAAGTCCATGATATGAAATGACAAAGTATAATTTTCAGACATTTTTTAGCGTATATATATACAAAAAAAAACCAATATGGTATAACAATATCATCATACATATACTAAAAAAATACCAAAAAATGGGAAAAAAATACCCAAAAAACTGTAACAGTAGATACATATATTGATGCACCTAGCTGGACTTGGAATGTCAATTGCTTCTCTATATTTTTTGAAGCAACCGCTATCCATCTTTTTACAACAGCCACATTCCACTACTGAACAAAAGATTGAACATTCCATATCAATTGCTTCTTCTATGTTCCGTATTAGGAAAAAAAAATCTTTTGGTGTCAGTAGAAATGTATGATGCATGAAAAGTAGACTATCAGAGAACAAAACATGAAGAAAAAAATTGGTCTCGGTATAAATTAAACATTCCTTCTAACCTGTTCAAAATATTATTTAACATAAATAGACATATAAAGGGTTATTCAGAGTATCTATTATACATGACACAATACTCAACCAACTCACCATGTTTTGTTTGTATTAAATAATATATTCTCTTGAATATATTATTTAACATGCACACTACACTAATTTTTGTACAGTGCTCCCTACTGCTTCGAAACTTATTTTACATTCATATTTTTTGTCAAAATGTCACAGGAAATTCAATAAAAACAGAAATAGTTTAGATAGAAAATGTTCCCTACCAATCAAAAATCAATAAAAAAAAATTACAATTCTATGAGAATTTCTAAATCCCAACAGATTTGCGCCAAAACCCACCTCTAATTCTCCATAAATTAAATAGGTAGGCATCAATGTAGGAATTTGACTAATGATAAAGAAACTATTGGAAGAAAATCACTAAAAACAAACTTATATGGCATAGTAAATAGTGCACCTAGATTATAGCATGGGGAAATAAAAAATGAAAATTATATGTGAGATATCTACAGACAAAGATCTAGAACAAATGCACTTGACCTTATAACCATATTGTTACCTAAAAGATACCAGACAATAAATAAGTGGATTCTAATGAAACATGTAGAAGAAGACTAAATTTGTCAGGTCCAGATTTGATTTCTTTCAAGGGATATCATATATCGATCCATACTTGTCAGATATTTACTTCATATTTACTTTTCAAATATTTACTTCATATTAAAATCAAATTTTTTATGAAAATTTTGGGGAAAAGAAATAAAATTGTACCAACTAGAGTTGGAGTCAAGTGGCACCGTCGGTCTTGTTGGCGGCCTTGAAATAACAAAAATGAGAATAATTATGTATGCCCTAAAAATCAGATCGACCTAAATAAAAAAAAAAGAAAACTCTAAATAAAAAGGGGGAATTATGAAAAATTTTAAAGAAGGAGAAAAAATGAGAGATACATGTATGGAGAGAAGAGAAAAGAAACGAGAGAGAAAGATAACCTAACATCATGAAGAAGAAGAAGAAGAAGAAGAAGAAGAACGAACGAACCTGCGAGAGAGAAAGAGAAGAGAGAGAACCTGTGTAGATCGATGAGAGTAGAGAGAGAGGGGTCTTTGTGCTGAGAGAGAGGTCGGCTAGACTAGATGAGCATCGATAAAGAGAAAGAGAGAGAGAGAGAGAGGTTCTCCTCGTGCTTTTAGGGGGGGATTCCCGTAAAAACGAAAAAATAGGCACAGGCCTATTTTGTTTTGGGAATTTAAGGCATTTATTATGTGCCATGTTTTGGTATAGTCAGCTATGGCGTTCAATGCACGCCATAAATAGGTCTAATTGTTATATAATACATCTTTTTACGGCATTCACAAGAATGTATGTCGTGAGTTAACTATTAACGATATACTTTATATGCACGTCTTAAATTCAATGTCATAAAAAGTTACTTTTCTTGTAGTCTAAATAGGACTCAGATATCTCAATCCGGACATTTTATTCTCACAGACATTCAGGATCTCAGGCGAGTACATTCTCTGGTCGTTTCATACTTGCTAGGACTTATAATCTTGCTCTAGATTACTTTACTTGATGATGTCACGTTATCATCACGGATTAGTACTATATGGATCTTTTCATGAGATGTTATCCCTAAGCGTGTGCATCGGGTACTTCATGTTCATGTACTTTATCATGTACATCATGTACTTCTTGTACTCGTATTTATTCATGTACACTCATGTGCTTTTATGTACTCTCATGCTCACATGAGCTTCATGTATAAATTATTCATGTGCACTCATGTTTACATGAGCTTCATATGTAAATTAGTTGTTATTCATGTACAATAATGTAATTTGAATGAATCCTTGTGTATTGATTGGGGCAGGGGTGAGTAGAAGTGGTTATGTGAATCATTATCCCCAGTAGGTATTCATGTGTAACTCCATAGCTTATTTATGTACAACCCAACCTGTTTATATAACCATCTTGTGCTCTAAATCACTTAGTCACTTACAGTTCTTATTGACCATATAGATATTCCAGTTTACAAATATCTCTCTTATCTTTCATGTACATTTATTACAGTTCATGTATCTTACTCTTCTGCTTGCTTTATATTTTCTGCCATGATATGAACTGCGTGAGAGATTTTGTGCTCGTTCCTGTCCTTACTAGACCTGTTGAAAATATTATAGAGGATGATGGGGACTTCTGTACCACCTAATACGGAGCCCACTTAGATGACACCTGTGAGTTGGTTCCACAGGAGGATCCAGCGGTAGCAGCTGAGGACACCATCCCTATAGTCTAGGCCAGATAGCTAGACTGTTTATCTTATTTCATTGTCTTTGTATTGACATTCTGAGTTGTATTATATTTTTGAATGTTGAGATGTTGTGTCGTTTAGACACTTAGACTTATTTTCTTTTGTTTGTATGTTCTTTATTTGAGATTTCATATCTATCATATCGTGCTACTTCTACCTTAGAATTGTGATTGAGATGTATCTTCTGTATTGTCCTCCGATTGGAGAGTATATCTTGTGCAGTTACATTTATACTGTGTTAGATGTATGTGACTTAGGACAGCATTCTACCGTCGATACTGCAGTGGCGTAGGCTGGGCGTACCCACTTCTCGTGCTCCTACACTGGGTACGGGTCGTGACACGTTTTAGTGGTAGCCCATACAGGTCGAGAGTCGCAACTAGTGTGATTTTGTAGTGGTGCTCGAACTAGAGTATCACTACAGCCTGCAGTAGGATATAGGATATAGTTTTGGGGTACTCAATCATATTTAGAAAAAACCCTTATCTAATTCCTACCATCTAAATTCTTGTTGTTAATTGCTTTCCTTTGTAATAAACTATCCTCCTTTGATTATATCGCTTCTTTCTCAGTATTGATTTCCTTGTTTGATCTGTCTCCAGGATGGTGCAGACACGATCTCATCGTTCTGGCCCAAGGGATACTACCGAGAGGTCTGCCACATCTCGTCCTATTCAGCAGGCTCCCAGGACCGCGGCTTCCCTCATTCCAGCTCATGTCGGATCTTTTACCGCTTTTGGGGGTACACCTCTACCAGTTCGGAGGCCTTCTCCCGTTATTTCCGATATATTCCAGCAGCAGCCACATTCGGGATCAGTTGACGCTGCCACCTCTTTGCCTTCTTCCAACAGATGATGGAGGCACAGCAGCACCAGCAGCAGCGTCAGTCTGCTGACTTTCGATAGGGCATAGACGATGTCCACCAGCTGGTTAGGACGATAGTAGAGATGGTGACTGCCCGGTCGCTGGGAGGGCAGGTTCAGCAGTATTAGCCGAGGACGTCGGGCATCCATGATTTTCAGAAGATGTGTCCGAGAGATTTTCGAGGGTACCGAGGGGATTCTTTATACCGACGAATGGATCGAGCATATCGAAAAGATCTTCCGACTGGTACAGATACCAGCCAGGATACAGATAGAGGCGGCGGGCAGCCAGATGTAGGACCTTGCCCGCACATGGTACCTGACAGACCCCAGAGTGGGAAAAGAGGGGCAGACGTGGGGAGATTTCAAGAAGCTCTTCAAGGAGAAGTTCTTCCCGGACGTAGCACTGGCAGGCTTGGAGCAATAGTTTGAGAGTCTGGTTCAGGGAAACCAGACAGTTGAGGAGTATTCTGGAAAGTTCTATCGGCTGAGCAGATTTATGGAGGATTTGAGCGAGACGACGAAGGCGAGGAAGTTCCGTAGGGGCTTGATCCGTGTCACTCTCGTTTTTCGTTATACGTATACGGATTTCTGGCCCGTATTTTGACTTGTCTAGCCTGACTTGACCTATTTTGGCTTGACTTGGTTTACCTTGGTTCATTTTGGCTTGGCTTGGTTTGGTTTGTTTTGGTTCATCATAAAAGAGGGGGGTTGATATATAAGTCAACTGTACTCTCTCTCCTCCATAACTTTTATTTACTTCTTCATCTTCTTCATTTACTCCTCCCACCTACACCCAAGAGCTCTAGGCAAGTGCAACTTGCTTCATGATGGATCTTGGATTTTATTGTTCTATTGTCTTTCTCTCATAGTTCTAAGCCTCTTTAGAACTTGCCATTTTCGGTTTTGATGGGTAAATTTTTGTAGATCTAAGTTTTGGTCTTTTCTTGTTTTCTTGATTTTGATCTATTAAAGTTTGGTATTTCCTAAAACCAGTCGTCCCAGGCTGTAGGAAATCTCGTTCTATGCAGTTTAGACCCTTGGAAGTCTCAATTCGGACTTGTTTTGAGCAAGTTATAATATTTTGAAGTTTTCGGGTTCCAAGGATTCTTCTTTGCTGTTTTGGGGAAGAGGAACAGTGCCAGGCACAACTTGACTCGCGCGCGCTTCTTAGCGCGGTGCACCCTGACCCAATGCGCGCTTCTTAGCACGACGTAACCTGAGTCAGGCACAACCTGAGTCAGGCGCAACCTGAGTCAAACGCAATCCGACCTCGCGCAGCTCAGTCTGGAGCAATCTATCCCAGCGCCCCCTTGGGCCCTGGCGTAACCTGATATGACCTACCCCAGTCAGGCGCAACCTAACCTGGCGCACCCCAGTCCGGCGCAACCTAGCCTCGTGCAGCCTAGTGCCTGGTGCAACCTGACTTGGCCCGACTTGTTCGGGCTCAACCCAGCCTGTCTTGACCCGACTTGCCTTGGCGCAACTTGACCTGACCTGGCGCACCCCAGTGCCTAGGCACAACCTAATGTTTGGGCGCAACCTGTAGCCTTGGCACCCCCTAGTGCCTGACGTAGCCTATTACCTTGGCGCAACTTGGCTAATGCCACTTATTGGCCATGGTACCTCTTGCCCCTTGCATGATCTATCATTTAATTATTGGTTTTATTTCAATTGCTTATCCTTTGTACTTGACCTATTTGTGACGATTTGACTCGATAACTTATTGAGCATAGCATGACTTGCCAGTATTGATGTTGACATGAACACGATATGAAGATCTAGATAGTGGCCCGTCGAGGCGCACTCTTGACAAGCACTATTGACATGATAAGTAACTTGATAAGGCATGTACAATCTTGATAGTGGCCCGTCGAGGCGCACTCCTGATAAGTAATCTTGACAAGTAACAAGTACCCTGGTATGACGTGATAATTTTGAACGCTATTGCGACAGCTATCCTGACTTGCTAAGTAACTCTTGTCTTGACACCGTAGTTGATTTTCTTGATTGTGCCTGTATAAGCTACATGTCTCGTCTTGCATCATGTCTAGGACATGAATTCCTGATTTCCCACGGTCAGGGATTTATACTGAATCTGACTAAGTTAATGACTAGATTGATCAAGTAGTTCATATAGAGAGATGTTTCCAGTTACAGGTGATCCCGTTATCCCGGCCACACCTGAGGGACTTGTAGTCTGCCGTCGAGTAGGGCACATTTCCAGCCCACTGTCATGTGGGTCACTTCATGAAATAAGTTCTATGCACATTGTCATGTGTTGCACTCTAAGCCACCTAATAATTCTTGATAACTCTTAAATGAACCTCGCCTGGATAACCTGGATAGCTGCAGGGCCTGTGACTGCTGGAACATCTCATTGCATCTTGCTAGTAACTAGACTTGTAATAACCCTAGTTAATTAAAGTATCAAGCCGTACTCTTTGCTTGGACGTGAATGATGGATGTAGTCTAGTCTTGCCTAATCGATGCCAGTCCATGATTACTTCAGCACATGCTTGTTCATGCTTTACTCTTGTCAAAAAATTGGTTGGAGACTAAGCTCGGTTCAGGTGAAGGGTTACAACCCCGGTCCTTGTTTGGTTTACGGGTTGTAACTTGGCTACCGGAATGGTTCCTTAGTCGTCTTATCGTTTATCATCTTGTTTTTCTCTAACGCATGTCTTTTATTATCCTTTATGTCTCATGTGCTAATATGCTGGTTTTAGTTCTTAAGTGAAGCCTCACTTGTGGCACTTGCTCTTTCTGGGGTCTGACCCAGCTGGTTTTGTATGGCCAAATTTTGGAGTAGGACCCGAGGATCTCCCAGCTTTCCAGCCAGATGGTGAACACTAGGTGCAACCCTGGCAACGAGTGGGTTTTATTTTGCTCTTCCACTCCATTGTAAATTATTCTTTTGAGGCGTTTACCCGTCGAGCAAGTGTTAGCTCATATTATATTTACATTTCTGTCTTCCTAAGGGCTGTAACATGATTGACAAATCCTAGGGTTGATCATGTATGACTTAAACTCTTTCTAGTCTTCATATTTTGTATGACTAGCTTCATGATCATCTGAATATGTAATATTTGGGATGCCTTACTTTGTATGTCTGATGATCTAACATCTTGTAACATATACTTACTTGCTGAGATTAAGACACTAGGCTTGTTCATGACCATAAGAGACTGTTGGCTTGTAGATAAACCCTCATACATCTAGACAGCCGTGACCGTATATCGAGGTAGATTATACCTCAATGTACGTAGCTGGCTGTGTCTGTCCCTCGCTCTCCAGTATTCTGGTTTTGGGGCGTGACAATCCGGAAGGTCAGGTCATTGACCAAGAGTGACCGGGATGCTACTTTTGCGGAGATCCTAGCAGGAGCTATGGCAGCAGAGGACGACCTAAGGCTGAAGCTGAAGGGAGGTCGGGATTTACACGGAGCCAGTAGCAGTGGAGGTCCGGCCAAGTGGTCCCACTTTCAGCAGCAGCTGTCACGACCCGCACCCTAGAGTAAGGGCACGAGAAGTGGGTACGTCCAGCCTACGCCGCAGTGTCGGCGGTAGAACGCTGTCCTAGGTCACAACATCTAACAATATAATGCTAAGCAGTTATACTCCCCGAATGGGGGTGACATAGCAGAAAGTAAACTCAATCACAACTAAGGAAGAAGAAGCACGATATGAAATAGAACTCAAATGAAATACAGATGATCAGAAAGTCTAAGTGTCTAAGATAACATCTCAGCAAACATCCAGAAATACATGTCTCAACTACAGAGTATGAAAGAATATATACAATCCAGATCCCAAAAAACAAAAATAAAGCCTGACTAAGCTAGTCTCATGACAACATAAGTAAGATAAAGCCTAACTAAACTAGTCTAGGCAGTAGGGGTAATGTCATCAGCTAGAGCTGGGTCCTCCTGAGAGTCCAGCTCATAAGTGTCGTCTAGGGCTGCCCCGTAGAAGGTATCCACACAGGCCCCCTCCTCGTTCTCTGTAATATTTTCAACAGGTCCAGTCAGGACAGGAGCAAGCACAATACATCTCAACAGATCATAGCAGGTTAGAAAATATAAACATGCAGTAGAGTAAGATACAGGAAACTGAAAGGAAGTACATGAAGTAAAAGAAGAGAACTGTATGTATATAGCTACTGTATATAGAGAACTAACAGTGGCTAGTGATGTAGAGTACAGGATAGCACATGTGAACAGGACAGATTAGTACATGATCTACACTAAGTAGTTTCACATGATCTACACTACTATGGAATCTGTTCACATGACTATTTGCACTTCCCCGTTTCCTCCAATCAATACACAAGGATCTAAGCAGGTTATGTTATTATACGTGATATCACATGAAGGCCCATGAAAGGGTGCACGTGATAGTATACATGAGGGCTCCGTGAACATGAGAGTACATGATTCACAAGAGTGTACATGTATGGTGAAAGCACAGGAGTACATGATGAAAGCGAAACGCACATGACATAATGTACCCGATGCTCCCGAGAGGGATAACATCGCATGAAGAGATCCATATAGTACTAATCCATGATAATGTCGTGACAGCATCAAGTAAAGTAATCTAAAGCAGGAATATAGTTCTAACAAGATATAAAATGATCAGAGAATGTACTCGCCTGCTATCTGAATGTTCGGATGAAATGTACTGTCCGAGGAGAGGTGTCTGGCTCCTAATCAGAACAGCACAAGTCACAACAAGTCTAAAATGATAACAAGATGCAATTCAATGCATTCTACATGAATCTAGGTCAATCTAGGCCAAAGTCAACTCTTGGTCAACTCTGGTCAACACTAGAAGTCAAACTAGGTCAACTATGGTCAAACTAGGTCTAACATGTCTAAATTAGGTCAAACAAGTTATTCTAGGTCTAAACAAGCCCACAAGACCATACAAGCCTAAACCAAGCCTATCAAGTCTATACTAGTCTAAGTTTAGTCCATTCTAAGCCTAACCAACCTATACTAATACCCACACACAACCATAAAGCTAACACAAGCTATCAACATTCACATCCTATAAATATATATATATATATATATATATATATATATATATATATATATATATATATATATATTCAACCACACATTCATTTACTAATTATATATAGACAACATACATATTAACATATATCTATATTACACATTTTACACCTATATTACATACATTATATATAGAGAGAGATAGAAAGGGAGTGAAAGAGAGAAAAATAATAACATAGGAGTTAAGTGTCATATGTAAGTGTATGTGTGTGAATAGTGAAGAAATGAAGCATGGCAAGGGTCAATTGAGTGTGTGTGTGTGTGTGTGTGTGTGTGTCATGAATGTAGTGCATAGGGTGTAATATGAGAGGGTATCACTGTGTGCATGTAAATGTGTGTGTGTGAGTATACAAGTGAGTGTCAAGCAAGAGTGAAATGTGAAAGAGTGTCATAGTGTGACAGTGAAGGGTGTGTATTAGTTGACAGTGAGTGATATGTTGTGAGGACAGTGTGGTGTACAGTCCAATACTAGACAGTCCAATACTGGACAGTTGAACAGTTAACATGTGAGCTATCAGTCCAACCCACAACAAATCTCAGTGTTCAGGATTTGAGAAGCCAAACCATCTTGACAGTTCACTAATGTAAATTCAGACATTCATATTAGCTCTCAGTTATAGGAATTCGAACCAATTGACAGCACATGCTATCAACCAAATACAAAACAAAAACATCCCAAAATTGACATATAGCTAGAAAACATGTAGGTGAACAACATTAGGGTATAAAACATACAATTAACAGTATTAAACTAAACTAAAATGGATGCCAAAATCCAATTTGTAAAACTGGAAATACATAAAAATACATGGTTCAGTCCAAAATAGGATAAATGGGATTTAACAATCGAAACATGTTAAAATGGGAAATTATTGGTTGGTAAATGTAATATAGGGTGTGTACGTGTCTTACATGTTATTTGTGTCCACCCAAGTGGACACAGCCGTGTCCAAACCATCCAAGGACTCAAACAACAACTGAACACTGAATTTCCAGTGCAGTCTCGTGCACAGTGCACGCGTGTCGTGCACTCGACACAGGCCAAACCAGACCTCGTGTTTACAACCCTAGGTTCGCCTAGGGCCCAGCTACGTGTCCAACGTCCTGTATCGTGTCCATAGGTGTCGTGTCCAGAGTTCTAGAGCCGTATCCGAAGCCCTAAATTATTCGTACACAGTGCTAAGGAATCCCTTACGGGGTCAAGTGTGTGTCCGACACGACACGAGAGCGTCTCCAACTTGGAGGACCTCGTGTCAGTCATTGCCTCTTGGCCTACGCCAAGTGGCATGACCTGAGTCGCCGTGTCCAACGAGTACGACCCCTCGAGTAGCAGGACAGTGCGTGCGGTGTCAGAACAACGTGTTCGTGTCCAGATCCCGAATGACACAATACTAAATCAAGCTCAGTCGAATGGAAATGCCTAAGCCATCTCTAGATCTACAACCCTATGCAAAAACATTTCGAAAACAGCAACATTAAATCCTTTGAGATATTTCCACAAACACCTAAGTATCCTGTCGGATACGTGTCCAATACGGACACGAAATGAGTCCACCAAGACACGAAATGATTCCTACAGTTAGGGGACTCCTAGGCCTAGGCTAAAATGCAATAATAACAACAATTATAATAGAGTTTTAGGGATTTACCTATAGGTGTCAAAACTCCTCAAAAGCTCTAAAAAGGGGGTGTCTCCTTGCTTCCCAAACTTCACCAAATTGTTAACAAACTGAGATTTTCCTCCATGATCAGCAAGAGGGAGACAAATAGAATCTAATGCAATTAGTTTGAGGGAAAAAGGAATTAAATTGGATTTTCTATGAATTTCTAAAGGTGGAGCATACCTCTCTTTCCAAATGTGAACTTTCTAAAAGAGGCTAACCTAATGGAAGAGATTACTTATAGGGGGGAATCCCTAGGTGGGCCGGCCGGCCATGCTAGGGTTAGGGTTAGGTTTACATGGTGTTGGGATTGGGCCTCTATGGGCTAATGTCACGACCCGCTCCCAATTTTGGGATACGAGTACGTGGCCAAGTCCAGCCTACGCCGCAACATCGGCGGTAGTACGCTGTCTGGGCTCAATATAAATCTCAAATACAACAAATATCTCTATTTTGCTCATTCACAATAATTATTTTAATTACAATTCCAATGATAGATTCAAATTTGTATACAGATACAAACCCGCTACATGTGACTACTCTTAGCTAGAATCTACGGTTGGCCTCCAAGATAGCTCTAACTCCACCCGAAGGAACCCAAAGCAAGAGAGCAAGTCATCGAGAATAGTCATCAAGAATCTGTAAACTGAAAAATGGTTATCCATTCAGGATTGGAACAAGTACAAGTCTAGCCAACATAATACAAATACAATATAAAGCAATATAACACTAAACATGGAAACAATGATCAATGGAAAACACGAACAATATGAACAAGGAAATATGCAATATGATAAACGACATAAGAAGGTAGCGAGAATGAAAAGACAAAGAAACTCATATAAAACATAATAGTGCACGTGTTATGAGAAGTACAACGTTCCTACACATGGACGGCTTGGACGAACGATGAGGTTATAAGGCCCGCCCCCGCAACCGGGAGAGTTGCCAACAATACAATCTGGACTTTGTCCATGTGCCTAGTAATTGTACCCCTCCAATATCCATAGCTCACAATCATGAAAACACGATCCTGAGAACAATCACGATATCAATGAGAAAACATGAACAATAGTCAATCACTCAACTCTCATGTGTGTAACAGTCAAGACACGAAAAATAACATGTATAAGTGAAATACGACAATATAAAGTAAATACACATGAAAGCATCAACAAGTACTTGCCTCGGTTTGATTTGAAGTTGACTGGCGTGATATGATCATGTCGGCACAAAAATAGTCTCAGAAGTCAAACTACGCAAGATGATTTCAATTGATGAGAGAAACTACGCAAGATGATTTCAATTGATGAGATGGGCCTCTAAAATAAAAACGAAAAATAAAATATTTTGGAAAATTTTTGAGAAAAATATATGATGTGTACTTTTTCATCAGTGTTCCGAAACTTCAAACGGATCGTGATTCCGATTCCTGGTTCTCCCAGAATCTCGAAAACACCGAAACGTGTCAAATTTCAGACAACTGACACTCCACGAATTTTTCAGAAAATTAGGTTAAAATTATTTAAAAATAAATTTTATATTCAGAAAATATACCTCGAGACGGTTACAAAAAAAATTGGAGGTCAAACGGAGTCCAGAGTTGGAAGTTATGGCCCTTCGAAGTTGGTAAAACATTTGAAAAGGAAGGCTGAATTTATGACGAATTTGGGGTAATTATGACGAAAAAAGAGAGAAATTTTGGAAAAGAAGGTATGAGAGATGATTTTATTTTATAGGTTCAATATATATAGATAATGGAAAGCAATTAGTGAATTAGGATATGATTAGAACTCAATCAATAAGGATATGATTAGGATTACCAACTAATTTGGATAGGAATATGATTAGTTCAAATAAGAAATAATCTATCTAATACTAGATATGATTCAAATATGATTAGAATTTATAACGGACAAGTCTCTCCATAAATTTAAATCAAATAAATTATTTAAATCCAAATCATATGAATTCAAATCCAAATCTAAATCCAAATCAAATTCAACATAATAACTTTAAGATAAATTTAATGTGTATCAAAACAATTTAAATCATATAATAGATAAATCGTTAAATCAAATAATATTTCAAATCTAGATTAGATAATTCTTAATGCCACAATTAATCACCATAAGTATTTTAAATAATGTTTTATGTTATCAAATAAGGTTAAATATATTTTATAAATCAAAATCCTATTCAAAATAAGTTACTAAATCTTTTTATTGCTCCAAAAATAATCATGATTTTCAAACTATTTTCGAAACCGATATTTTTTTTGAAAATCCAAACATAATAATAAATAACTTTATAATTTCAATAATAAAATTTCAAGAACAAATATTTATTAAAACTAAATAGTACTTTCAAACCGTTAATTACAAACTATATTTTGAAATACAAAAAAAAATAGTAAATATCTTTTACAAAGTTACAAAAATAAATTACTTTCAAACACAATAAAATTTAATATAAAAAATTGAGAAACAGTGGTTACAAATCTACCCACCTAAGAAAAATTTCGTCCTCGAAATTTAAGGATGACAGAAAAAATAGGCTTGGTTGGTCAGGTGAAAAGATAGAAAATTTTAAAAAGGAATAATGATCAATGAGATAAAAATAATAATTTTTTTTTTCTTAATAAGAAGATTAATCAATAAGGATGGAAGAATGTAGTCAATGGATATAGTTCGGAGGAGTATTACCTACATGACATCTAAGTTATCACTCATCAAATAAATTCGTATCCTCAAGAATATTAAAAAAAATTCCTCAATTTCAATCATATTTTTTTTAAATCACTAACTCAATTTAATACCGTGATGTAGCAATCATGAATATCATCTTATCAAATTCACAACCCTTAATCCAACTTGATAAATATCTTCAAAATCTAACTTCACAAAACTTTAAATTCCTTAATTTTATTTTAAATTCAAAATTCAACATTTTCATAATCTCCTCAAAAATTTAAATTCCATAAAATTTCAAATCATACCTCAATTTTATTGATCAAATCAAAATTATTTTCTTTAAAAATTAAATATTCGACCTTATCAATAATTCATCGATCATAAAGAAATTTAAACCTCAGAATACCAAAAGCTAAATTTTTTATCTTCAACAGTAACCAAAATATTCAATTTATCAATCTAGAATTCTATCCATCTTTGATTAGAGTCATTTATCAAATCACAATTTCAACTTCATCAAATAGGGCATCTCAAAATTCAACGAATATCACCACCTTAACCATGTAGCCTATGTAACAACCTTAAATACACATACAATTAATTCAAAATAATTCTATGGGTTACCCACGGTGTACCTAGTCCTAGGCCTAGTCATTTTTTTAAAAATTAAATCAACCTAATTGTGAATGAGCATCCTAATCGCAGGCTTGCAGTAGTATGACTAATATAGGTACTACCACAAGTTCGCATAATTTTACGAAAATGGACCTGCATGGGCCACCATAAAAACTTGTCACAACCCGCTCCCAATTTTGGGATACGAGTACGTGGCCAAGTCCAGCCTACGCCGCAGCATCGGCGGTAGTACGCTGTCTGGGCTCAATATAAATCTCAAATACAACAAATATCTCTATTTTGCTCATTCACAATAATTATTTTAATTACAATTCCAAGGATAGATTCAAATTTGTATACAGATACAAACCCGCTACATGTGACTACTCTTAGCTAGAATCTACGGTTGGCCTCCAAGATAGCTCTAACTCCACCCGAAGGAACCCAAAGCAAGAGAGCAAGTCATCGAGAATAGTCATCAAGAATCTGTAAACTGAAAAATGGTTATCCAGTCAGGATTGGAACAAGTACAAGTCTAGCCAACATAATACAAATACAATATAAATCAATATAACACTAAACATGGAAACAATGATTAATGGAAAACACGAACAATATGAACAAGGAAATATGCAATATGATAAACGACATAAGAATGTACCGAGAATGAAAAGAAAAAGAAACTCATATAAATATAATAGTGCACGTGTCATGAGAAGTACAACGTTCCTACACATGGACGGCTTGGGCGAACGATGAGGTTATAAGGCCCGCCTCCGTAACCGAGAGAGTTGCCAACAATACAATCTGGGCTTTGTCCACGTGCCTAGTAATTATACCCCTCCAATATCCATAGCTCACAATCATGAAAATACGATCATGAGAACAATCACGATATTAATGAGAAAACATGAACAATAGTCAATCACTCAACTCTCGTGTGTGTAACAGTCAAGACACGAAAAATAACATGTATAAGTAAAATACGACAATATAAAGTAAATGCACATGAAAGCATCAACAAGTACTTGTCTCGGTTTGATTTGAAGTTGACTGGCGTGATATGATCATGTCGGCACAAAAATAGTCTCACTACGCAAGATGATTTCAATTGATGAGAGAAACTACGCAAGATGATTTCAATTGATGAGATGGGCCTCTAAAATAAAAACGAAAAATAAAATATTTTGGAAAATTTTTGAGAAAAATATATGATGTGTACTTTTTCATCAGCGTTCCGAAACTTCAAATGGATCGTGATTCCGATTCTTGGTTCTCCCGGAATCTCGAAAACACCGAAACATGTCAAATTTCAGACAACTGACACTCCACGAATTTTTCAGAAAATTAGGTTAAAATTATTTGAAAATAAATTTTATATTCAGAAAATATACCTCGAGACGGTTACAACAAAAAAATTGGAGGTCAAACGGAGTCCAGAGTTGTAAGTTATGGCCCTTCGAAGTTGGTAAAACATTTAAAAATGAAGGCTGAATTTATGACGAATTTGGGGTAATTTTGACGAAAAAAAAGAAAAATTTTGGAAAAGAAGGTATGAGAGATGATTTTATTTTATAGGTTCAATATATATAGATAATGGAAAGCAATTAGTGAATTAGGATATGATTAGAACTCAATCAATAAGGATATGATTAGGATTACCAACTAATTTGGATAGGAATATGATTAGTTCAAATAAGAAATAATCTATCTAATACTAGATATGATTCAAATATGATTAAAATTTATAAAAGACAAGTCTCTCCATAAATTTAAATCAAATAAATTATTTAAATCCAAATCATATGAATTCAAATCCAAATCTAAATCCAAATCAAATTCAACATAATAACTTTAAGGTAAATTTAATGTGTATCAAAACAATTTAAATCATATAATAGATAAATCGTTAAATCAAATAATATTTCAAATCTAGATTAGATAATTCTTAATGCCACAATTAATCACCATAAGTATTTTAAATAATGTTTTATGTTATCAAATAAGGTTAAATATATTTTATAAATCAAAATCCTATTCAAAATAAGTTACTAAATCTTTTTATTGCTCCAAAAATAATCATGATTTTCAAACTATTTTTGAAACCGATATTTTTTTTGAAAATCCAAACATAATAATAAATAACTTTATAATTTCAATAATAAAATTTCAAGAACAAATATTTATTAAAACTAAATAGTACTTTCAAACCGTTAATTACAAACTATATTTTGAAATACAAAAAAAATAGTAAATATCCTTTACAAAGTTACAAAAATAAATTACTTTCAAACACAATAAAATTTAATATAAAAAATTGAGAAACAGGGGTTACAGCTAAGTTGCTAATTAATGGTTTCAAAACCATAAGTCATGGCTTATGAATAAAAGCCTCTCTATTCTAACTTAAATTCTAAAAGACCAAACATGGGTTAAATTAAGTTAGGCTAGGGTCACATGATCTACCCAAGTCACTATAACTAGGGTTAGCTTCTACGGTAGGCTCCAAAGTCAACACTAGTCAAAGTCTAGAATAACCCCTAATTAAATTATACCAAAAATCATATAAATTCTAATAAATCTCAATAATTCACAATAATTCCAAATAAATCCCAAAAATTCAAAATGACCAAAATACCCCCATACTAGAAATGTAGTAGTGACAAATCTACCCTCCTTAAAAGAATTTTGTTCTCGAAATTGAAAGGCGAAATGTAACTGATGAGAAGGATAGAAAGTATACCTCACGGTCCAAAAAGATATGGGTATCGCTCGCGCACCTCATCCTCCCGCTCCTAGGTAGACTCTCTTGGAGAATGATGCCTCCATACGATACGAACCAAAGGTATCACCTGGTTCCTCAGTACCTTCTCCCGTCGATCCAGAATCTCCACTGGCTGCTCTGGATAGCTGAGAGAAGGCCCAACCTCAATCTCCAAATGGTCGAGCACATGGCTAGGATCAGCCACATACCGTCTCAACAGTGATACATGGAATACGTTGTGGACCCCCAATAGTGCAGGTGGCAAGTCTAGCCTGTAAGCCACGTCGCCGACTCTCCCGCTGATGACGAAAGGGCCAATGAAGCGTGGGCTAAGCTTCCCACCTCCACCAAAATGTATCGTACCACGAGTCGGAGATATCCTCAAGAAAACCTGGTCTCCAACCTAATCACAAGCAAGGTCTCAAATTAACTATGATAAACAAACATGATCAAAATCACAAACCCTAAATCTAATCCTACTCTAATCTGTACCTCAAACTCCAGTAGCCTCCGGTAGCTATCGGCCCAGTGCCGATGTCTGTCCTGCGCCACGCGAAGTCTGTCCCTGATGAGCTTCACCTTCTCGGCTGCATCAACAACCATCTCTGGTCCCAGTAAAGCTCGCTCACCAACATCATCCCAAGATAAGGGTGTACGACACCTACGCCCGTACAGAGTCTCGAAAGGTGACATCTCAAAGCTGGCTTGAAAACTGTTATTGTAAGTAAACTCCACCAAATATAGATGATCCTCCCAGGAGCCTCCAAAGTCCAAGACGCACGTCCGCAGCATATCCTCGAGCGTCTGAATAGTCCTCTCTGACCGTCCGTCCGTCTGGGGGTGGTATGCGGTACTAAACTTGAGCTGAGTGCCCAAGCTAGTCTGCAGACTCCTCCAAAAATGGGAAGTAAAGCGACTATCCCGATCCGAGACGATGCTGACCGGAACCCCATGAATTCTGACTATCTGCCGTATATACATCTCTACAAGCCTTTCTGTAGACGTACCCACCTTGAATGGCACGATTTGGTCAACCTGTCAACGATGACCCAAATCGCGTCTTTCCCTCCTGGTGTACGCGGCAATCCAGATACAAAATCTATAGTTGTAAGCCCCCTGAATTTCAGGGCTGTTTTGAATTTTTCTAAATGAATTATTATCGATAAATATTTTATTTATTAATTGTTTAGATCATTAATGTACCCTTCCATGACTTTGACTTCTGGAGCGTCAGGGATACCAATCTCTGTAAACTCTCTTCATGGGTTTTGAAGTAGGCAAGATTATCTTCCTGTTGATATATCGTGTCCCACTTGAACTCTTCCCTTGTGCTCTTTTTGTATCGTGCAAGTTCGGGTCAACTTAGACCGATTAATCGTTGAATATTATTCCCACTTTTATCTTTGATCGTCGTTTGCACGTTACCGTTGCTTTTAATTTAGGAGCACCAGATCAGCCATTTTCTCGAAACCAACTTCTCATGGATGGTCTACTCGAGACGCTCTTCACCCATGACCTTCGTGTCCCACTAAGACACTTCATTTTGTGCTCCATTTTCTTCGCACAACTTCCGGGTCAATTTAGGCCAATTTATTTTCTGCCGTGAAACCTGATTTATTTTCCAATTTAATTTCGGGACCCGACATCGATCCAACCTAGTCGACCCAAAGTATGGACATGGCCCACATGAAGCCTACTACCCGCATGACGCTTGTGTCACATTTATTGGAGTCCCCGCATGTTGTTTATTTATCCATGATTATAAACCCCTATTTTTAATTCAATTATTGCACCCTGTCCAATTTCGAGCCAACCCGGCTCGACCGGACCCGAGCCCGAGCTCCATGTTGCTCTCCATCATGACTGCCCACACCCACTGATATTTTCCTCTTCTCTAAATATCTCTATACATATACAAATATCTCATTATATATATATACATATATATATATATGATATCTCTTTCTCTCTCTCCTTAAAAGAAAATATTCAAACACACACACACACACCCATTCCCCATCATCAGCCGACTTCAACACCCCCCCCATCTTTCTCTCTCTCTCTCTCTCAATATCTATTTATATATATACCCCCACACACAAATATCACTTCCTCTCTCTCTCCCTTTTAATAACAACACACACTCAACACCCCCACCCTCTCTCCACCACAGTCGACCCCCTCTCGGCCGCAGCCCCCCCACCTACAGCCGAGCACCACCCTCTCCTCCCCCTACACCTTTATCATCTTCACCATCATCATCACCATCATAAACACCATCTCCATCACCATTACAACCACCTCCACCATGCACCTCCACCACCTTCACCCGAGCCACCACCACTCCGCCACCACCGGCGACCACGCCACCGCCGTGGTCGGCCAAGCCCGCCCCCACGCACGAGAGCTGCGCAACAGCACAGCAAGAAGCAACAACAGCGGCAGCAGCTGCACGTAGCAGCCGCGCGCGCCGCGCGCGCCACCGCGGCCGGCCGCCGCCGCCGGCGAGCCCCCCGGCCGTGCGCGCACCCCCTACGACCTCCGGCGAGCAACCCCCAGTCCACCACCATCCTCCCCGATGCGCCGAATAGGCTATTCGTGCGTTTTGAACGGAATCCCGTCGGCGCGCGCGAGTTTTGAACTCGGAAATGGCGCTCCGTCGCAGCAAGTTCGTACGTGTTTTTCGGGAGATCTGACCGTTGGATCGGCGATCTCTTTGCTCCGTCGCAATCTCGGTATATCCATCTTCACTTCTGTCAATTTTCATCTGTTAATTTCGTCGTTTGATACCTCAAAACTGGCCACCAAGTTGACACTTTAAATTGAACTTTTTTTGGACAGTTTCGTGGAGCCGACTTCGTCAGCTCGTAACTTCGCCGTCGTAGCTCCGTTTTGCGCACTGTCAGTTCCGATGCACAGCTGGTATAACCATCTTCCTGTCTCCTTTATATTTCGTTTCATTTTAAGCACGTTTGGTTGGTTGAATTCGACGCCAAAGTTGGCCGTCCGAATTCTTTAATTTGCACTTGTTAAATTCCATTTTTGAACCCGGGACTCCGGATTCAATTTCTGACACCACCAGTAGACTCGTGGCGTCGTTCTAGCTTGTTTTCATATAAAATTTGCTTGATTTGGAGAACGTGGGCCCTGGCACGTATTTCGGTGCAAAACGGGTCCCACTTTTCGAGTCAACGGGTCACTTTGAGTTCGGCTCATCGGAATCCCATTCCGGATATACCGTTGAGTTCGTATCATCATTCTGGACTCATTGACATATAATTTGCTGAGTTTTGAAGACATTTGCTCCGGCACGCATTTCCGTGCAAATCGGATACCAAGTGTCGCGTCAACGTATCATTTTGAGATCGGCACATCGAAATCCTATTTCGGACATACCGTTGGGTTCGTATCATCATTCTGGATTCGTGGACATATAATTTGCTAGGTTTTGTAGACTTCTATCCCGACACGCTTTTCGGTGCAAAGTGTGTCCAACGGCGGACATCATTTTGACCCGAAATTACCGTTTTGCCCCTGTGTCTAAATTGGACTTATGGGTAGGCTATCCTAGCTGATTTGACCGTTTTAGACACGTTGGTGATATTTATTTTATCATCCGACAACATCTGTAGATTTTGATTATGTATTATCCTTAATTTATAATTAATTATTTTTCTAGATATTGTTACTTTCTGGTTTTGAATTTTTATATATATTTTAATAGCTGTAAAAATCTTGGAAAAATGGTATTTAAATACTATATTAATTTAGCTAATTTATTATAATTTTTCTGGCATTTAATAAGTACTTTTAATATTTTATAAAAATAGGAAAACAGAACTCATTTTCAGTATATTTATGTTTACTGATTTTTTTAATAAATATTTATGGAGGTTTATAAATCCCAGAAAAATTAGTAAAAATTTCTATAATTAACAAGGATTATTTTGGTACTATATTTTGTATATATATTTAAGCTTTTTGTCTATCTCAAAAATTGTTGGAACATAGTGTACAGTATATTTAATTATTGAATAATTACGACTTGCAACTTTTATGATTGTTTTGTGTTTTAGTCGTATTGGACCTCACCCCGCACTAGTATAAAGACCCTAGGAATTTAGTTTGGATATAGTGGCACTCCACATTAGACTTTTATGCTAGGTCTCCACTTAGCTTAGTGTCCAGTTAGGAGTCGTGTCTCACCACTAGTGTATTATTGAACATAGCTTAGAACTGAGTTGTATATCACTATTGACAGGATACCGGACATCTATATCTTCGTACTAGTATTCTTGCTTTGCTCGAGGCAAGTACATCTACATACTCATTTACTGTCTTTTAATGCTAGAACATGTATTAACCCTGTTAAAATACTGCTTTCTGAATAACTGCAAGTTAAATCTTCACATGTTACATTAAATTGGTCCCTACCATGCTTAGGACAGTTATCATATCTTCACATGTTCCTTACTGGTTCTCAGTACATGTTTTACTATGCTTTATACTACTCGGAGTATTCACATGTTTCATACTGTTTCCAGTACCGTCTATGCTTATATTACTCCCAGTGTCTCTCACATGTTTTTACTGTTCTCGTATCTCTCACATGATAGAATATGGGTTATAGGAAAACTGATAGTAGTGTACGTGATCACGACCCCCCTATAGTAGCGAGCTTGGTCGCATTTTATATGCATACCTTGCCGCAGGTAAATATCCCGCATTTTCTGTACGAATGTACACCTATGCTTGTCTACTTGTACGTATGTACATTTTATTATGTGCCACAGCGTATTGTACATCTATTGACCGATCACGTACCTGCTACAGTTTTAAACATTACATATACATCTGTCTCTATGACATATGTATCCTTGCCATGCTAGATTATGAGATATACCATGATTCCAGATATGCCATGTTCCCTGTGTTACTATGATATTGTGATCCCAGTTGTACCATGAGGCCATGTTTCTGGTATTTCCTATTTTATAGACTTATCACACCATATTTCTTATTGTACATCTCTTTCATTATATGTTCAGTACTTTAGATGTAGAGGTTGTACTTGCTCCCGTCCTGACAGGATAACGTTGTAGGTATACTTTTCGAGAAGGAAACGCTGTGTGTTACATATTATGGTACTGCATTGAGGACCTGGCCTTAGCTCCAGTAGAGGCCCCAGCGGGGAACCTTGCTTAGTCATTTCCATATGTTTTGAGACTGAGACTTTGGTATGTTTTATATTTGGATACTGGACTTTGTCTCCAGTTAGATACTTTGGTTATGTATTATTAAGTCTGTGCTCATGTTACCTTCGCTTATAGATGCTGTGTTGTGATGAACATTTAAATGTGATTTTAGAACTGTTAGTAGCTTAGATCATTTATTGTCTATTCTTAGAACAGCTTACTGCGCTTTAACCAAGCGTAGGCTGGACATGGCTCGGCCCGGCCCAACAATTTGGGTAACAGGTCGTGACATGTTTTTTTGACGGCCCATGCAGGTCTCGACTTAAGTTGTTTGGTTACGTTATTGTACCAAGCATGCCTGCAATTAGGATCTAGGACAACTTGTTAACACTAGGGATAAACATTTAGAACACCTAGAGGATTCCTAGGATTGCAACATAGGAGAACTCATCACAGCATATGACCGTTTACTATATTTAGTATCTTGTTTGAATTTTGTGGGTTACAATTTTGACCAAGTTTGTACCCTTGGGATGACCCCTGAGGATCTCACTCTAATCTTACCTAGAAATCTGTTTTCACCTGTTTCCATTTACTCTCCTTTAAATTCGTTGTTGAATTTAATTTCTGATTTTCGTTGTTAACTTTGATCTTGCATCGTGATAAATTTTGTGGATTGAATTATGATATATCCTGATAAGGTAAACGTCTGCTTTAGTTATGGAGTTTAGAATTTATCGCAGCCATATTAGCTGGTATGACAAAAATATAGAGCCTGATTTCGGATATACTATCCTATTCATTGAATTTAGATTTTCTTGCAGCCATACCGGTTGGCGTGGTAAGGAATCTAGATGATATGACTATAGGGTGTATACCTTAGTTATGACTTTATCGTTTATTGCATCTAAGCTTACTGGTGGGGCAAAAATTCTGGCAACATGATTTCAGGAAGACGTGTATGGTTATCAGATCATATCCCAACTTGGTTTACTTTCTTATGATCGAATGAGCAAGAATAAGTTCTTATCATTATTCTTCCCCGTCTTGATTAACTCTGTTCTATCTACATCTACAACTAGAATTACAGGTTCTCTAGGACTCTCCAATAGGATTGCTTTCATGTTATCTTTTGGACGTAATTATTTTTATGTTCCATCTTTCCTATTACTTGACTAAACTTTTCTTCGTTAACCTCTTGGATAATTCTTCTCGTTATAAACCTCATTGTCTTCGTACCATTCTTGGAGATATTCCAATAAACTTTCCTGTCTTGCTTGACCTTTAACTTGTTTGGACACTGTTATGGATTGCTTGACCCAGTCTTAGGCCTTGTTACCTTTTGCTTGATAGATGACCGAAATAGCCAAACCTTTTTGACTGATCCTGTAGTATAACTATAAATGTATGGTGTGATTATGATAAGTACTTTTCCTAGAGATTGGTTAGATTAAGCTTATGGGACAAGTATAAGCGACTGACTGTAGTAGACTTGGAAACCATTAAGAACGATTGTATTGATAGTATGACTTGATGATAGGGTATCTATGATGGAATCATGAGATAGTATATTGTTGTGACTACAGAATGAGGATCCGAATCATGTATTTACGAATTGAGGATTTAGCAGTTGTAGAATTTTGGTTGGTTATCTATAGCTAATTACATGTGATTAGAGGGTAGATCGATACGTGGATTGATATAGAATAAATTAGAATGAGTTATCGTATTGTGTACTAGATCGGGAAAATATCAGTTAAAGAGACATGGAACAAGACAAAGACATATGTACTTTGGTAATTAATAAATCGGGAGTTTTGAAATTGAGGATTTATATTCGGAGGACTTGTTGAGTAAAAAGAAGAAGGCTCTACGCCAAGGATAAGAATTGAACGTATGATTTCAAGGAGAAACTGTAGGAAAGGATTGACGATAAATGATGCTAAGGAACTGTAGATTGATAGAATATGGATACTTAGGATACGATAAGGAAATCAGTATTTACAAATGAGGTTGGAAATATGATTGATGATTAAGCATTCTAGGCTTATAGACATACCCAGAGAATGACCTATAGTTTAGGGTATACATAACGTTCCATGTTAGTATGGAAGATTTTAAAGGATACAGGACGTAGTTATGATAGAAGGACTTTGTTGAACCTGAACCAAAAAGATTGTAAAGAGAAACAGAAGAGATGATTACAAGGATATCAGATTGAGTATCGTAGCCAGAGCAGCTACACGTTATAGTTTGACCGGTTGGATGATTTTTAATTTCGAGGACGAAATTTTTGTAAGGTGGGTAGGATGTAAGCCCCCTAAATTTCAGGGCTGTTTTGAATTTTTCTAAATGAATTATTATCGATAAATATTTTATTTATTTAATTGTCTAGATCATTAATGTACCCTTCCATGACTTTGACTTCTGGAGCGTCAGGGATACCAATCTCTGTAAACTCTCTTCATGGGTTTTGAAGTAGGCAAGATTATCTTCCTGTTGATATATCGTGTCCCACTTGAACTCGTTCCCTTGTGCTCTTTTTGTATCACGCAAGTTCGGGTCAACTTAGACCGATTAATCGTTGAATATTATTCCCACTTTTATCTTTGATCGTCGTTTGCACGTTACCGTTACTTTTAATTTAGGAGCACCAGATCAGCCATTTTCTCGAAACCAACTTCTTATGGATGATCTACTCGAGACGCTCTTCACCCATGACCTTCGTGTCCCACTCAGACACTTCATTTTGTGCTCCATTTTCTTCGCACAACTTCCGGGTCAATTTAGGCCGATTTATTTTCTGCCGTGAAACCTGATTTATTTTCCAATTTAATTTCGGGACCCGACATCGATCCAACCTAGTCGACCCAAAGTATGGACATGGCCCACATGAAGCCTACTACCCGCATGACGTTTGTGTCCCATTTATTGGAGTCCCCGCATGTTGTTTATTCATCCATGATTATAAACTCCTATTTTTAATTTAATTATTGCACCCTGTCCAATTTTGACCCAACCCGGCTCGACCGGACCCGAGCCCGAGCTCCATGTTGCTCTCCATCATGACTGCCCACACCCACTGATATTTTCCTCTTCTCTAAATATCTCTATACATATACAAATATCTCATTATATATATACATATATATATATATGATATCTCTTTCTCTCTCTCCTTAAAAGAAAATATTCAAACACACACACACCCATTCCCCATCATCAGCCGACTTCAACACCCCCCCATCTCTATCTCTCTCTCTCTCTAAATATCTTTCTCTCTCTCTCTCAATATCTATTTATATATATACCCCCACACACAAATATCACTTCCTCTCTCTCTCCCTTTTAATAACAACACACACTCAACACCCCCACCCTCTCTCCACCACAGCCGACCCCCTCTCGGCCGTAGCCCCCCCACCTACAGCCGAGCACCACCCTCTCCTCCCCCTACACCTTCATCATCTTCACCATCATCATCACCATCATAAACACCATCTCCATCACCATTACAACCACCTCCACCACCTTCACCCGAGCCACCACCACTCCGCCACCACCGGCGACCATGCCACCGCCGTGGTCGGCCAAGCCCGCCCCATGCGCGAGAGCTGCGCAACAGCGCAGCAAGAAGCAACAACAGCGGCAGCAGCTGCACGCAGCAGCCGCGCGCGCCGCGCGCGCCACCGCGGCCGGCCGCCGCCGCCGACGAGCCACCCGGCCGTGCGCGCACCCCCTACGACCTCCGGCGAGCAACCCCCAGTCCACCACCATCCTCCCCGATGCGCCGAATAGGCTATTCGTGCGTTTTGAACGGAATCCCGTTGGCGCGCACGAGTTTTAAACTCGGAAATGGCGCTCCATCGCAGCAAGTTCGTACATTTTTTTCGGGAGATCCGACCGTTGGATCGGTGATCTCTTTGCTCTGTCGCAATCTCGGTATATCCATCTTCACTTCTGTCAATTTTCATCCGTTAATTTCGTCGTTTGATACCTCAAAACTGGCCACCAAGTTGACACTTTAAATTGAACTGTTTTTGGACAGTTTCATGGAGCCGACTTCGTCAGCTCGTAACTTCGCCGTCGCAGCTCCATTTTGCGCACCGTCTGTTCCGGTGCACAGCTGGTATAACCATCTTCCTGTCTCCTTTATATTTCGTTTCATTTTAAGCACGTTTGGTTGGTTGAATTCGACGCCAAAGTTGGCCGTCCGAATTCTTTAATTTGCACTTGTTAAATTCCATTTTTGAACCCGAGACTCCGGATTCAATTTCTGACACAACCAGTAGACTCGTGGCGTCGTTCTGGCTTGTTTTCATATAAAATTTGCTTGATTTGGAGAACGTGGGCCCTGGCACGCATTTCGGTGCAAAACAGGTCCCACTTTTCGAGTCAACGGGTCACTTTGAGTTCGGCTCATCGGAATCCCATTCCGGATATACCGTTGAGTTCGTATCGTCATTCTGGACTCATTGACATATAATTTGCTGAGTTTTGAAGACATTTGCTCTGGCACGCATTTCTGTGCAAACCGGATACCAAGTGTCGCGTCAACGTATCATTTTGAGATCGGCACATCGGAATCCTATTTCGGACATACCGTTGGGTTCGTATCATCATTCTGAATTCGTGGACATATAATTTGCTAGGTTTTGTAGACTTCTATCCCGACACGCTTTTCGGTGCAAAGTGTGTCCAACGGCGGACATCATTTTGACCCGAAATTACCGTTTTGCCCCTGTGTCTAAATTGGACTTATGGGTAGGCTATACTAGCTGATTTGACCGTTCTGGACACGTTGGTGATATTTATTTTATCATCCGACAACATCTGTAGATTTTGATTATGTATTATCCTTAATTTATAATTAATTATTTTTCTAGATATTGTTACTTTCTGGTTTTGAATTTTTATATATATTTTAATAGCTGTAAAAATCTTGGAAAAATGGTATTTAAATACTATATTAATTTAGCTAATTTATTATAATTTTTCCGGCATTTAATAAGTACTTTTGGTATTTTATAAAAATAGGAAAACAGAACTCATTTTCAGTATATTTATGTTTACTGATTTTTTTAATAAATATTTATGGAGGTTTATAAATCCCAGAAAAATTAGTTTAAATTTCTTTAATTAACAAGGATTATTTTGGTACTATATTTTATATATATATTTAAGCTTTTTGTCTATCTCAAAAATTATTGGAACATAGTGTACAGTATATTTAATTATTGAATAATTACGACTTGCAACTTTTTATGATTGTTTTGTATTTTAGTCGTATTGGACCTCATCCCGCACTAGTATAAAGACCCTAGGAATTTAGTTTGGATATAGTGGCACTCCACATTAGACTTTTATGCTAGGTCTCCACTTAGCTTAGTGTCCAGTTAGGAGTCGTGTCTCACCACTAGTGTATTATTGAACATAGCTTAGAACTGAGTTGTATATCACTATTGACAGGATACCAGACATCTATATCTTCGTACTAGTATTCTTGCTTTGCTCGAGGCAAGTACATCTACATACTCATTTACTGTCTTTTAATGCTAGAACATGTATTAACCCTGTTAAAATACTGCTTTCTGAATAACTGCAAGTTAAATCTTCACATGTTACATTAAATTGGTCCTACCATGCTTAGGACAGTTATCATATCTTCACATGTTCCTTACTGGTTCTCAGTACATGTTTTACTATGCTTTATACTACTCAGAGTATTCACATGTTTCATACTGTTTCCAGTACCGTCTATGCTTATATTACTCCCAGTGTCTCTCACATGTTTTTACTGTTCTCGTATCTCACATGATAGAATATGGGTTATGGGGAAACTGATAGTAGTGTACGTGATCACGACCCCCCTATAGTAGCGAGCTTGGTCGCATTTTATATGCATACCTTGCCGCAGGTAAATATCCCGTATTTTCTGTACGGATGTACACCTATGCTTGTCTACTTGTACGTATGTACATTTCATTATGTGCCACAGCGCATTGTACATCTATTGACCGATCACGTACCTGCTACAGTTTTAAACATTACATATACATCTGTCTCTATGACATATGTATCCTTGCCATGCTAGATTATGAGATATACCATGATTCCAGATATGCCATGTTCCCTGTGTTACTATGATATTGTGATCCCAGTTGTACCATGAGGCCATGTTTCTGGTATTTCCTGTTTTATAGACTTATCACACCATATTTCCTATTGTACATCTCTTTCATTATATGTTCAGTACTTTAGTTGTAGAGGTTGTACTTGCTCCCGTCCTGACAGGATAACGTTGTAGGTATACTTTTCGAGAAGGAAACGCTGTGTGTTACATATTATGGTACTGCATTGAGGACCTGGCCTTAGCTCCAGTAGAGGCCCCAGCGGGGAACCTTGCTTAGTCATTTCCATATGTTTTGAGACTGAGACTTTGGTATGTTCTTATATTTGGATACTGGACTTTGTCTCCAGTTAGATACTTTGGTTATGTATTATTAAGTCTGTGCTCATGTTACCTTCGCTTATAGATGCTGTGTTGTGATGAACATTTAAATGTTATTTTAGAACTGTTAGTAGCTTAGATCATTTATTGTCTATTCTTAGAACAGCTTACTGCGCTTTAACCAAGCGTAGGCTGGACATGGCTCGGCCCGGCCCAACAATTTGGGTAACAGGTCGTGACATGTTATTTTGGCGGCCCATGCAGGTCTCGACTTAAGTTGTTTGGTTACGTTTTTGTACCAAGCATGCCTGCAATTAGGATCTAGGACAACTTGTTAACACTAGAGATAAACATTTAGAACACCTAGAGGATTCCTAGGATTGCAACATAAGAGAACTCATCACAGCATAGGACCGTTTACTATATTTAGTATCTTGTTTGAATTTTGTGGGTTACAATTTTGACCAAGTTTGTACCCTTGGGATGACCCCTGAGGATCTCACTCTAATCTTACCTAGAAATCTGTTTTCACCTGTTTCCATTTACTCTCCTTTAAATTCGTTGTTGAATTTAATTTCTGATTTTCGTTGTTAACTTTGATCTTGCATCGTGATAAATTTTGTGGATTGAATTATGATATATCCTGATAAGGTAAACGTCTACTTTAGTTATGGAGTTTAGAATTTATCGCAGCCATATTAGCTGGTATGACAAAAATATAGAGCCTGATTTCGGATATACTATCCTATTCATAGAATTTAGATTTTCTTGCAGCCATACCGGTTGGCGTGGTAAGGAATCTAGATGATATGACTATAGGGTGTATACCTTAGTTATGACTTTATCGTTTATTGCATCTAAGCTTACTGGTGGGGCAAAAATTCTGGCAACATGATTTCAGGAAGACGTGTATGGTTATCAGATCATATCCCAACTTGGTTTACTTTCTTATGATCGAATGAGCAAGAATAAGTTCTTATCATTATTCTTCCCCGTCTTGATTAACTCTGTTCTATCTACATCTACAACTAGAATTACAGGTTCTCTAGGACTCTCTAATAGGATTGCTTTCATGTTATCTTTTGGACGTAATTATTTTTATGTTCCATCTTTCGTATGACTTGATTAAACTTTTCTTCGTTAACCTCTTGGATAATTCTTCTCGTTATAAACCTCGTTGTCTTCGTACCATTCTTGGAGATATTCCAATAAACTTTCCTGTCTTGCTTGACCTTTAACTTGTTTGGACACTGTTATGGATTGCTTGACCCAGTCTTAGGCCTTGTTACCTTTTGCTTGATAGATGACCGAAATAGCCAAACCTTTTTGACTGATCCTGTAGTATAACTATAAATGTATGGTGTGATTATGATAAGTACTTTTCCTAGGGATTGGTTAGATTAAGCTTATGGGACAAGTATAAGCGACTGACTGTAGTAGACTTGGAAACCATTAAGAACGATTGTATTGATAGTATGACTTGATGATAGGGTATCTATGATGGAATCATGAGATAGTATATTGTTGTGACTACAGAATGAGGATCCGAATCATGTATTTACGAATTGAGGATTTAGCAGTTGTAGAATTTTGGTTGGTTATCTATAGCTAATTACATGTGATTAGAGGGTAGATCGATACGTGGATTGATATAGAATAAATTAGAATGAGTTATCGTATTACGTACGAGATCGGGAAAATATCAGTTAAAGAGACATGGAACAAGACAAAGACATATGTACTTTGGTAATTAATAAATCGGGAGTTTTGAAATTGAGGATTTATATTCGGAGGACTTGTTGAGTAAAAAGAAGAAGGCTCTACGCCAAGGATAAGAATTGAACGTATGATTTCAAGGAAAAACTGTAGGAAAGGATTGACGATAAATGATGCTAAGGAACTGTGGATTGATAGAATATGGATACTTAGGATACGATAAGGAAATCAGTATTTACAAATGAGGTTGGAAATATGATTGATGATTAAGCATTCTAGGCTTATAGACATACCCAGAGAATGACCTATAGTTTAGGGTATACATAACGTTCCATGTTAGTATGGAAGATTTTAAAGGATACAGGACGTAGTTATGATAGAAGGACTTTGTTGAACCTGAACCAAAAAGATTGTAAAGAGAAATAGAAGAGATGATTACAAGGATATCAGATTGAGTATCGTAGCCAGAGCAGCTACACGTTATAGTTTGACCGGTTGGATGATTTTTAATTTCGAGGACGAAATTTTTGTAAGGTGGGTAGGATGTAAGCCCCCTGAATTTCAGGGCTGTTTTGAATTTTTCTAAATGAATTATTATCGATAAATATTTTATTTATTTAATTGTTTAGATCATTAATGTACCCTTCCATGACTTTGACTTCTGGAGCGTCAGGGATACCAATCTCTGTAAACTCTCTTCATGGGTTTTGAAGTAGGCAAGATTATCTTCCTGTTGATATATCGTGTCCCACTTGAACTCGTTCCCTTGTGCTCTTTTTGTATCGCGCAAGTTCGGGTCAACTTAGACCGATTAATCGTTGAATATTATTCCCACTTTTATCTTTGATCGTCGTTTGCACGTTACCGTTGCTTTTAATTTAGGAGCACCAGATCAGCCATTTTCTCGAAACCAACTTCTTATGGATGATCTACTCGAGATGCTCTTCACCCATGACCTTCGTGTCCCACTCAGACACTTCATTTTGTGCTCCATTTTCTTCGCACAACTTCCGGGTCAATTTAGGCCGATTTATTTTCTGCCGTGAAACCTGATTTATTTTCCAATTTAATTTTGGGACCCGACATCGACCCAACCTAGCCGACCCAAAGTATGGACATGGCCCACATGAAGCCTACTACCCGCATGACGCTTGTGTCACATTTATTGGAGTCCCCGCATGTTGTTTATTTATCCATGATTATAAACTCCTATTTTAATTCAATTATTGCACCCTGTCCAATTTCGACCCAACCCGGCTCGACCGGACCCGAGCCCGAGCTCCATGTTGCTCTCCATCATGACTGCCCACACCCACTGATATTTTTCTCTTCTCTAAATATCTCTATACATATACAAATATCTCATTATATATATATACATATATATATATATATGATATCTCTTTCTCTCTCTCCTTAAAACAAAATATTCAAACACACACACACCCATTCCCCATCATCAGCCGACTTCAACACCCCCCCATCTCTATCTCTCTCTCTCTCTAAATATCTTTCTCTCTCTCTCTCAATATCTATTTATATATATACCCCCACACACAAATATCACTTCCTCTCTCTCCCCCTTTTAATAACAACACACACTCAACACCCCCACCCCCTCTCCACCACAGCCGACCCCCTCTCGGCCGTAGTCCCCCCACCTACAGCCGAGCACCACCCTTTCCTCCCCCTACACCTTCATCATCTTCACCATCATCATCACCATCATAAACACCATCTCCATCACCATTACAACCACCTCCACCACCTTCACCCGAGCCACCACCACTCCGCCACCACCGGCGACCATGCCACCGCCGTGGTCGGCCAAGCCCGCCCCCGCGCGCGAGAGCTGCGCAACAGCGCAGCAAGAAGCAACAACAGCGGCAGCAGCTGCACGCAGCAGCCGCGCGCACCGCACGCGCCACCGCGGCCGGCCGCCGCCGCCGGCGAGCCCCCGGCCGTGCGCGCACCCCCTACGACCTCCGGCGAGCAAACCCCAGTCCACCACCATCCTCCCCGATGCGCCGAATAGGCTATTCGTGCGTTTTGAACGGAATCCCGTCGGCGCGCACGAGTTTTGAACTCGAAAATGGCGCTCCATCGCAGCAAGTTCGTACATGTTTTTCGGGAGATCCGACCGTTGGATCGGCGATCTCTTTGCTCCGTCGCAATCTCGGTATATCCATATTCACTTCTGTCAATTTTCATCCGTTAATTTCGTCGTTTGATACCTCAAAACTGGCCACCAAGTTGACACTTTAAATTGAACTATTTTTGGACAGTTTCATGGAGCCGACTTCGTCAGCTCGTAACTTCGCCGTCGCAGCTCCATTTTGCGCACCGTCAGTTCCGGTGCACAGCTGGTATAACCATCTTCCTGTCTCCTTTATATTTCGTTTCATTTTAAGCACGTTTGGTTGGTTGAATTCGACGCCAAAGTTGGCCGTCCGAATTCTTTAATTTGCACTTGTTAAATTCCTTTTTTGAACCCGGGACTCCGGATTCAATTTCTGACACCACCAGTAGACTCGTGGCGTCGTTCTGGCTTGTTTTCATATAAAATTTGCTTGATTTGGAGAACGTGGGCCCTGGCACGCATTTCGGTACAAAATGGGTCCCACTTTTCGAGTCAACGGGTCACTTTGAGTTCGGCTCATCGGAATCCCATTCCGGATATACCGTTGAGTTCGTATCGTCATTCTGGACTCGTTGACATATAATTTGTTGAATTTTGAAGACATTTGCTCCGGCACGCATTTCTGTGTAAATCGGATACCAAGTGTCGCGTCAACGTATCATTTTGAGATCGGCACATCGGAATCCTATTTCGGACATACCGTTGGGTTCGTATCATCATTCTGGATTCGTGGACATATAATTTTCTAGGTTTTGTAGACTTCTATCCCGACACGCTTTTCGGTGCAAAGTGTGTCCAACGGCGGACATCATTTTGACCCAAAATTACCGTTTTGCCCCTGTATCTAAATTGGACTTATGGGTAGGCTATCCTAGCTGATTTGACCGTTCTGGATACGTTGGTGATATTTATTTTATCATCCGACAACATCTGTAGATTTTGATTATGTATTATCCTTAATTTATAATTAATTATTTTTCTAGATATTGTTACTTTCTGGTTTTGAATTTTTATATATATTTTAACAGCTATAAAAATCTTGGAAAAATGGTATTTAAATACTATATTAATTTAGCTAATTTAATATAATTTTTCTGGCATTTAATATGTACTTTTGGTATTTTATAAAAATAGGAAAACAGAACTCATTTTCAGTATATTTATGTTTACTGATTTTTTTAATAAATATTTATGGAGGTTTATAAATCCCAGAAAAATTAGTATAAATTTCTATAATTAACAAGGATTATTTTGGTACTTTATTTTATATATATATTAAGCTTTTTGTCTATCTCAAAAATTATTGGAACATAGTGTAAAGTATATTTAATTATTGAATAATTACGACTTGCAACTTTTTATGATTGTTTTGTGTTTTAGTCGTATTGGACCTCACCCCGCACTAGTATAAAGACCCTAGGAATTTAGTTTGGATATAGTGGCACTCCACATTAGACTTTTATGCTAGGTCTCCACTTAGCTTAGTGTCCAGTTAGGAGTCGTGTCTCACCACTAGTGTATTATTGAACATAGCATAGAACTGAGTTGTATATCACTATTGACAGGATACCGGACATCTATATCTTCGTACTAGTATTTTTGCTTTGCTGGAGGCAAGTACATCTACACACTCATTTACTGTCTTTTAATGCTAGAACATGTATTAACCCTGTTAAAATACTGCTTTCTGAATAACTGCAAGTTGAATCTTCACATGTTACATTAAATTGGTCCCTACCATGCTTAGGACAGTTATCATATCTTCACATGTTCCTTACTGGTTCTCAGTACATGTTTTACTATGCTTTATACTACTCGGAGTATTCACATGTTTCATACTGTTCCCAGTACCGGCTATGCTTATATTACTCCCAGTGTCTCTCACATGTTTTTACTGTTCTCGTATCTCTCACATGATAGAATATGGGTTATGGGGAAACTGATAGTAGTGTACGTGATCACGACCCCCCTATAGTAGCGAGCTTGGTCGCATTTTATATGCATACCTTGCCGCAGGTAAATATCCCGTATTTTCTGTACGGATGTACACCTATGTTTGTCTACTTGTACGTATGTATATTTCATTATGTGCCACAGCGCATTGTACATCTATTGACCGATCACGTACCTGCTACAGTTTTAAACATTACATATACATCTGTCTCTATGACATATGTATCCTTGCCATGCTAGATTATGAGATATACCATGATTCCAGATATGCCATATTCCCTGTGTTACTATGATATTGTGATCCCAGTTGTACCATAAGGCCATGTTTCTGGTATTTCCTGTTTTATAGACTTATCACACCATATTTCTTATTGTACATCTCTTTCATTATATGTTCGGTACTTTAGTTGTAGAGGTTGTACTTGCTCCCGTCCTGACAGGATAACGTTGTAGGTATACTTTTCGAGAAGGAAACGCTGTGTGTTACACATTATGGTACTGCATTAAGGACCTGGCCTTAGCTCCAGTAGAGGCCCCAGCGGGGAACCTTGCTTAGTCATTTCCATATGTTTTGAGACTGAGACTTTGGTATGTTCTTATATTTGGATACTGGACTTTGTCTCCAGTTAGATACTTTGGTTATGTATTATTAAGTCTGTGCTCATGTTACCTTCGCTTATAGATGCTGTGTTGTGATGAACATTTAAATGTGATTTTAGAACTGTTAGTAGCTTAGATCATTTATTGTCTATTCTTAGAACAGCTTACTGCACTTTAACCAAGCGTAGGCTGGACATGGCTCGGCCCGGCCCAACAATTTGGGTAACGGGTCATGACAATAGTGATATGCTTCCACTTCCACTCGGGAATGGGCAATGGCTGTAATAATCCACCGGGCCTCTGTCTCTCTGCCTTGACCTGCTGACAGACCAAGCACCTAGCTACGAAGCGAGCTACCTCCCGCTTCATCCCGTACCACCAAACATGCTCCCTCAGATCTCGGTACATCTTGTTGGCACCAGGGTGTATAGAGTACTGAGATCTGTGGGCCTCCTACATAACCTGCTCCCTGAGATCTCCGCTGGGCACACATAACCTGGAATCGTGCCGCAATGCACCATCCTCTGCAAGAGAAAACTCGCCATCCACCAATCCTGCTCAAACCTGCTCTCGGAGACACCGCAGAGCAACGTCCTCAAACTGTGTCGCCTTGATCCTCTTCATCAAGTCCGACTGTATCTGAAGGCCCCATAACTGCATCTGCACTCCGGACACGATCACCTCAATCCCAAGGCTCTCCAACTCTGGAAGCAAGTGCCGATCCATAGTCAAACACATGGCCGTCGGATACCTACTCAAGGCATCGGCAGCCACGTTGGCCTTCCCTGGGTGATACTGAAGTGATATGTTGAAGTCTTTCATCAGCTCTAGCCATCTGTACTGCCTCATGTTCAGCTCCTTCTGAGTGAACACATACTTTAAGCTCTTGTGATCTGTAAAAATCTCTACCCTCTCTCCATACAGATAGTGCTTCCACAACTTCAGAGCAAATATCACTGCTGTAAGCTCCAGGTCGTGGGTAGGATAGTTCTTCTCATGGGGACGTAATTGCCTGGAAGCATAGACAATCACCTTTCCATGCTGCTGTAAGACACAACCCAACCCCTTCCCTGAAGCGTCACTATAAATAGTGAATCCCCCTGATCCTGAAGGTAATGTCAGAATCGGAGCTGTCATAAGCCGCTTCTTCAACTCATCAAAAGCTGCCTGACACTCCTCTGACCAAACATACTCAGCATCCTTCTGGGTCAACCGAGTCAATGGCTCTGCAACCCGGGAGAAATTCTGCATAAATCTCCTATAATATCCTGCCAGCTCCAAGAAACTGCGGATCTCTGCAACTGAAGTCGGCGCTGCCCATGCCTCAACTGCTATGATCTTCTTGGGGTCAACTGAGATCCCATCTCCAGTCACCACATGCCCTAAAAATTTAACCCGGTCCAAGAAGAACTCACACTTGGAGAGCTTCCCATAAAGCTGCTCCTTCTTGAGAGTCTCCAGCATTATCCTCAGATGCTCCTCGTGCTCCTCCTCAGTCTTGGAATACACCAAGATGTCGTCAATGAACACCACCACAAACTTGTCCAAGTACAGGTGGAACACCTTGTTCATTAGGTTCATAAACACTGCTGGTGCATTAGTTAGCCCAAACGGCATAACCAAAAACTCAAACTGCCCGTACCGCATCCTGAAAGCGGTCTTGGGAATATCCTCCCCCTTCACCTTCACCTAGTGATATCCTGACCTCAGATCAATCTTGGAAAATACTCGAGCTCCGTTCAACTGGTAAAAAAGATTATCGATCCGCGGCAGTGGGTATCTGTTCTTGATCGTGAGGTTGTTGAGGGCCCTATTGTCAATACACATCCGTACTGACCCATCCTTCTTCGGCACAAACAATATTGGTGCACCCTATGGCGACGAACTCGAACGGATGAAGCCCTTGTCCTGCAGCTCATCCACCTGCTTCTTCAGCTCCACCAACTCACTGTTGTTTACTCGATAGACGTGCTGGGAGATGGGTTCCGCTCTTAGAACCAAGTCTATCGAGAACTCAATGTCTCTGTCTAGTGGCAATCCAGGCAACTCCTCTGGAAAAACATCCATATACTCTGCTATCAAGGGGTGTGGAATCGTCTGCTCCTCAACCGAGACTCTGCAGAAAACTCCGCTGCTCTGCTCTGCCTGACGTCTGGAGTACTCGAACTCTGGCTCCCCCGACACTCTAAAGAGAACTCTACCCCCTCTGTAATCAATACTGGCGTGGTGCCTGCTCAACCAATCCATATCGAGTACTATATCGTAGTTCGGCAATATCATTACGAGCAGGCTCACCTCTAACTCACGGCCTCCCAAAACAACACTTCGACCCTTACAAACATCACTCACGAGGATAATGCCACCCCCGGTAGTGATCTTGTAAGTCCTAGGCAACGATTCAGCTATGATACTGTTTCTAATCGTAAATGATACTGATATGAAACTATGCGAAGCACCGCAATCAAATAACACAAAAGCTAGGCTGGAGTCGAGAAGAACCGAACCAGCGATCAGCTCTCCTATTACCTCTGCATCCTCAGCCGCCATAGCGAAAGCTCGCCCCTGCTGGCCTCCCCTGGCCTTCTGCTGATGCTGAACAAATCTCTGCTGCTGTGTCGGCAGGGCTGGTCCCCTCTGCTGGCCTACTGGAGCTCTGACTGCTGCTCCCTAAGCTGCTCGCCCCCCAGACCTAGTACAATCCCTCAGCTGGTGATCTGCCGCTCCGTAAAGAAGGTACCTCCCGAGCCTCTTCCTGCACTCGTGCCATCCATGCCCTGGGTTCTTGCAGAATGTGCAACTGACTGTCTGCTGTCTGGGTGCCTGATACTGAAACTGCTGCTGGTGAACTGGCCTCTGCTGGAGCTGAAAGTGAGGCCTCTTGGCCTGGCCTCCGCTGCTGCTGCCCCTAACAGGGTCTCGCCCCCTCTTGAGCCTAAGCTCAAGATCATCCTCAGCCAATAAAGCTTCCGTCAAAATCTCTTCGAAAGTGGCATCCCTGTTGCCCTTGGTCAAGGACTTGACTTCCTTGACCAGACCCTTCCGGAACCTCTGGGCCTTCGCCATCTCGCTCAAGCCCTCTACAAATCTGCCGAGGCGGCCGAACTCCCCAGCGTATACCTCTACTGATAGGCTCCCCTGAACTAAGCTCTCGAACTGCGACTCCAAGGCTCGGAGCGCTGAATCTGGAAAGAACTTCTTATTGAAGAAGCCCTTGAACTCCTTCCAGGTCTGTCCAGCTACCCCCACCCTGGGGTCTGACTGATACCAGGTGCGAGCAAGATCTCGCATCCGGCTAGCTGCTGCCTCTATCTGGAGATCTGCCGGTATCCGGGCCAGGCGAAAGATCTTCTCTATATGCTCGATCCACTCGTCAGCATATAAAATCCCCTCCATCTCCAGGAAGTCTCTGGGGCTCATCTTCTGGAACTGCTCTATCCCAGGTGTCCTCGGCTGCTGGACTGCTGGTCGAGCTGCGACTGTCGTAATGGCCAACTCCATGCTCCTGGCCTGCCGGGTCTGCTGTACCTCCATAAACTGTTGGAAGTAGGCGAACATCTGTGCCGCATCCACGTATCCTGTAGGCGGCGGCTGCTGAAAAGGCATCTCTGGGATGACTGGGTCCTGCCTCTGAGCTGGTGGAGGCATACCCCCTACTGCTGCTGAAGTCCCAATACAAGCAGAGGTGGCAGGAGTTGCAGTCTTCTGACCCTACTGAACTGGCTAAGAGGTAGCAGTCCCCTCTACAGCATCCCCATGAATGGTACGCTGCGACCGCGTCTCCACCATCCTGAAGATAGATCAAACAAGAGTATCAATTGCTGAGAAAGAAGCTATACAACAAAGGCGGACAGTTAAACTTCAAAAGAATTAATTGACAGTAAGGATTTAGATGGCAATAATAGAGTTTTTCCTAATGTGATTGAGTACCTTGAAAACTAATGTCCTATATCCTGCTACAGGCTGTAGTGATACTCTGGTTCGAATATCACTACATTTCTAGTCTAGACCTGCATGGGCCACCACTAAAAATGTGTCACGACCCGCACCCTAGAGTAAGGGCACGAGAAGTGGGTACGTCCAGCCTACGCCGCAGTGTCGGCGGTAGAACGCTGTCCTAGGTCACAACATCTAACAATATAATGCTAAGCAGTTTATACTCCCCGAATGGGGGTGACATAGCAGAAAGTAAACTCAATCACAACTAAGGAAGAAAAAACACGATATGATATAGAACTCAAATGAAATACAGATGATCATAAAGTCTAAGTGTCTAAGATAATATCTCAGCAAACATCCAGAAATACATGTCTCAACTACAGAGTATGAAAGAATATATACAATCCAGATCCCAAATGACAGAAATAAAGCCTGACTAAGCTAGTCTCATGACAACATAAGTAAGATAAAGCCTAACTAAACTAGTCTAGGCAGTAGGGGTAATGTCATCAGCTAGAGCTGGGTCCTCCTGAGAGTCCAGCTCACAAGTGTCGTCTAGGACTGCCCCGTAGAAGGTATCCACACAGGCCTCCTCCTCGTCCTCTGTAATATTTTTAACAGGTCCAGTCAGAACAGAAGCGAGCACATTACATCTCAACAGATCATAGCAGGTTAGAAAATATAAACATGCAGTAGAGTAAGATACAGGAAACTGAAAGGAATTACATGATGTAAAAGAAGAGAACTGTATATAAATAGCTACTGTATATAGAGAACTAATAGTGGCTAGTGATGTAGAGTACAGGATAGACATATGAACAGGACAGATTAGTACATGATCTACACTAAGGAGTTTCATATGATCTACACTACTATGGAATTTATTCACATGACTATTTGCACTCTTCCGTTTCCCCTAATCAATACACAAGGATCTAAGCAGGTTATGTTATTATACGTGATATCACATGAAGGCCCATGAAAGGGTGCACGTGATAGTATACATGAGGGCTCCGTGAACATGAGAGTACATGATTCACAAGAGTGTACATGTATGGTGAAAGCACAGGAGTACATGATGAAAGCGAAACACACATGACATAATGTACCCAATGCTCCCGAGGGGGATAACATCGCATGAAGAGATCCATATAGTACTAATCCATGATAATGTCATGACAGCATCAAGTAAAGTAATCTAAAGCAGGAATATAGTTCTAACAAGATATGAAATGATCAGAGAATGTACTCGCCTGCTATCTGAATGTCCGGATAAAATGTACTGTCCGAGGAGAGGTGTCTGGCTCCTAATCAGAACAGCACAAGTCACAACAAGTCTAAAATGATAACAAGATACAATTCAATGCATTCTACATGAATCTAGGTCAATCTAGGCCAAAGTCAACTCTTGGTCAACTCTGGTCAACACTAGTAGTCAAACTAGGTCAACTATGGTCAAACTAGGTCTAACATGTCTAAATTAGGTCAAACAAGTTATTCTAGGTCTAAACAAGCCCACAAGACCATACAAGCCTAAACCAAGCCTATCAAGTCTATATTAGTCAAAGTTTAGTCCATTCTAGGCCTAACCAACCTATACTAATACCCACACACAACCATAAAGCTAACACAAGCTATCAACATTCACATCCTATAAATATATATATATATATATATATATATATATATATATATATATATATATATATATATATATATATATTCAACCACACATTCATTTACTATTTATATATAGACAACATACATATTAACATATATCTATATTACACATTTCACACCTATATTACATACATTATATATAGAGAGAGATAGAAAGAGAGTGAAAGAGGGAAAAATACTAACATAGGAGTTAGGTGTCATATGTAAGTGTATGTGTGTGAATAGTAAAGAAATGAAGCATGGCAAGGGTCAATTGAGTGTGTGTGTGTGTGTCATGAATGTAGTGCATAGGATATAATGTGAGAGGGTGTCACTGTGTGCATGTAAATGTGTGTGTGTGAGTATACAAGTGAGTGTCAAACAAGAGTAAAATGTGAAGGAGTGTCATAGTGTGACAGTGAAGGGTATGTGTTAGTTGACAGTGAGTGATATGTTGTGAGGACAGTGTGGTGTACAGTCCAATACTAGACAGTCCAATACTGGACAGTTGAACAGTTAACATGTGAGCTATCAGTCCAACCCACAACAAATCTCAGTGTTCAGGATTTGAGAAGCCAAACCATCTTGACAGTTCACTAATGTAAATTCAGACATTCACATTAGCTCTCAGTTATAGGAATTTTGAACCAATTGACAGCACATGCTATCAACCAAATACAAAACCAAAACATCCCAAAATCGACATATAGCTAGAAAACATGTAGGTGAACAACATTAGGGTATAAAACATACAATTAACAGTATTAAACTAAACTAAAATGGATGCCAAAATCTAATTTGTAAAATTGGAAATACTTGAAAATACACGGTTGAGTCCAAAATAGGATAAATGGGATTTAACAATCGAAACATGTTAAAATAGGAAATTGTTGGTTGGTAAATGTAATATAGGGTGTGCACGTGTCTTACATGTTATTTGTGTCCACCCAAGTGGACACAGCCGTGTCCAAACCATCCAAGGACTCAAACAGCAACTGAATACTGAATTTTTAGTGCAGTCTCGTGCACAGGTGCACGCGTGTCGTGCACTCGACACAGGCCAAACCAGACCTCGTGTTCACGACCCTACGTTCGCTTAGGGCCCAGCTACGTGTCTAATGTCCTGTATCGTGTCCATAGGTGTCGTGTCCTGAGTTCTGGAGCCGTATCCGAAGCCCTAAATTACACGTGCACAGTGCTAAGGAATCCCTTGCGGGGTCAAGTGTGTGTCCGACACGACACGAGAGCATCTCCATCTTAGAGGACCTCATGTCAGTCATTGCCCCTTAGCCCACGCCAAGTGGCATGACCTGAGTCACCGTGTCCAACGAGTACGACCCCTCGAGTAGCAGGGCAGTGCGTGCGGTGTCAGAACAACATGTTCGTGTCCAGATCCCGACACGACACGACACGACACTAAATCAAGCTCAGTCGAATGGAAATACCTAAGCCATCTCTAGATCTACAACCCTATGCAAAAACATTTAGAAAATAGCAATATTAAATCCTTTAAGACATTTCCACAAACACCTAAGTATCCTGTCGGATACGTGTCCAATACGGACACGAAATGAGTCCACCAAGACACGAAATGATTCATACAGTTAGGGGACTCCTAGGCCTAGGCTAAAATGCAATAATAACAGCAATTATAATAGAGTTTTAGGGATTTACCTATAGGTGTCAAAACTCCTCAAAAGCTCCAAAAAGGGGGTGTCTCCTTGCTTCCCAAACTTCACCAAATTGTTAACAAACTGAAATTTTCCTCCATGAACAGCAAGAGGGAGACAATTAGAATCTAATGCAATTAGTTTGAGGGAAAAAGAAATTAAATTGGATTTTCTATGAATTTCTAAAGATGGGAGCATACCTCTCTTTCCAAATGTGAACTTTCTAAAAGAGGCTAACCTAATGGAAGAGCTTACTTATAGGGGGAGGGGAATCCCTAGGTGGGCTGGCTGGCTATGCTAGGGTTAGGGTTAGGTTTACATGGTGTTGGGCTTGGGCCTCTATGGGCTAAGTTGCTAATTAATGGTTTCAAAACCATAAGTCATGGCTTATGACTAAAAGCCTCTCTATTCTAACTTAAATTCTAAAAGACCAAACATGGGTTAAATTAAGTTAGGCTACGGTCACATGATCTACCCAAGTCACTATAACTAGGGTTAGCTTCTAGGGTAGGCTCCAAAGTCAACACTAGTCAAAGTCTAAAATAACCCCTAATTAAATTATACCAAAAATCATATAAATTCTAATAAATCTCAATAATTCACAATAATTCCAAATAAATCCCAAAAATTCAAAATGACCAAAATACCCCCATACTAGAAATGTGGTAGTGACAGCAGCACCAGCAGAGGCCGTTCCAGCAGCAGCTTCAGGGACAGGGTCATACACCTTTTCAGCAGGCACCCCGGCACTAGCAAACTACCAGTTGCACTTTCTGTAAGAAACCGGGGCATGGGTGGAACGACTGCAGAAATAGGCTAGGTATGTGCCTACTCTGCGGTTCAGCGAAGCACCAGCTGAGGGAGTGTCCCCAGGCTTTTGGACGTACAGTATAGGGAGCAGGAGCCAAGGCTCCGGTTGGACAGCAGAAGGGACCACCGTTGTAGACACAGCAGCAGAGGTTCATCCAGCACCAGCACCAGCAGCAGGCCAAGGGAGGCCAGCAGGGGTGAGCTTTTGCCATGGCAGCTGAGGATGCAAAGGCTATTGGAGAGCTGATTACAGGTTCTGTTCTTCTCGACTCCATTCCAGCTTTTGTATTGTTCGATTATGGTGCTTCCCATAGCTTTATGTCTATATCTTTTGCTATTAGACACCATCTAGCTTCTTACTCGTTGCCTAGGACTTGCAAGATCACGACTGGGGGTAGCATCATCCTCGTCAGTAATATTTGTAAGGATCGGAGAGTAGTTTTGGAAGGCTGAGAGTTGGATGCGAGTTTACTCGTAATGCCATTACCGAACTACGATATCATACTCGATATGGATTGGTTGAGCAGACATCATGCCAGAATAGATTATCGTGGAGGCAGAGTTCTTTTCAGAGTGTTAGGAGAGCCAGAGTTCGAGTTCGCCAGATGGCAGGCGGAGCAGAGCAGCGGAGTCTTCTGCGGAGTTTCAGTGGAGGAGCAGACAATGCCACATCCATTGATAGCAGAGTTCATGGATGTCTTTTTGGAGGAGTTACCAGGACTACCACCGGACAGAGAAGTTGAGTTCTCTATAGACTTGGTGTCCGGCACAGAGCCGATATCTCAGTACGTCTATAGGGTGAACAACATCGAGTTGGTGGAGTTGAAAAAATAGGTGGATGAGTTACAGGACAAGGGCTTCATCCGATCGAGTTCTTCACCATGGGGTACACCGGTGCTTTTTATGCCGAAGAAGGACGAGTCGGTACGGATGTGTATCGACTACAGGGCACTCAAAAATCTTACGATCAAGAACAAGTACCCGATGCCGAGGATCGATGATCTCTTCGATCAGTTGAGTGGAACGAGAGTATTTTCTAAAATTGATCTGAGGTCAGGCTACCATCAAGTGAAGGTGAAGAGGGAGGATATCCCGAAGACAGCATTCAGGATGCGGTATGGCCAGTTCGAGTTTATGGTGATGCCGTTTGGGTTGACTAACGCCCCGACGGTGTTCATGAACCTGATGATCAACGTGTTCCACCAGTACTTGGACAAGTTTGTGGTGGTGTTCATCGACGATATCTTAGTGTACTCGAAGATCGCAGAGGAGCATGAGGAGCATGAGGAGCACTTGAGAGTGGTTCTGGAGACTCTCAGGAAGGAGGAGCTTTATGGAAAGCTCTCGAAGTGTGAGTTCTTCCTGGATCGGGTTGATTTCCTGGTTCATGTCATGACTGGGGATGGGATCTCAGTTGACCCGAGGAAGATCACGATAGTTCAGGCGTGGACAGCACTGAGTTCAGTTGCGAAGATCGGGAGCTTCTTGGGATTGGCACTACAGGAGGTTCGTTCAGGATTTCTCGTAGGTTGCAGAGCCATTGACTAGGCTGTCCCGGAAGGACGCAGAGTTTATCTGGTCAGAGGAGTATCAAATCACTTTTGATGAGTTGAAGAAGCGGTTGACGACAGCTCCGATTCTGATATTGCCATTAGGATCAGGCGGGTTCACTATCTACAGTGACGCCTCAGGGAAGGGTTTGGGTTGTGTCTTACAGCAGCATGGGAAGGTAATTGCCTATGCTTCTAGGCAGTTGCGTCCGTATGAGAAGAACTACCCTACCCACGACTTAGAGTTGGCAGCAGTTATCTTTGCTCTGAAGTTGTGGAAATACTATCTATATGGAGAGCGAGTGGAGATCTTTACAGACCACAAGATCTTGAAGTATGTGTTTACACAGAAGGAGCTCAACATGAGGTAGCAGAGATGGTTGGAGTTGATGAAGGACTTTAATATTTTATTGCAGTATCATCCAGGAAAGGCCAACGTGGTTGCCGATACCTTGAGTAGGTATCCGACAACCATGTGTTTGACAGTAGATCATCATTTGCTAGCAGATCTGGAGAGCCTGGGGATCGAGGTGATAGTACCGAAAGTTGAGATACAGATGTGGGGTCTGTAGATTTAGTTGGACTTGATAGAGAGGATCAAGTCAACTCAGTTCGACGATGTCGCTCTGTGGTGTATCCGAGAGCAGGTTCGAGTAGGACTGGTGGATGAGTTTGTTATTACAGAGGATGGTACATTGAGGTACGATTCCAGATTGTGTGTTCCCAGCGGAGACCTTCGGGAGCAGGTTATGCAGGAGGCTCACCGTTCTCAGTATTCTATGCATCCAGGTGCCAACAAGATGTATATGGATCTGAAGGAGCATGTATGGTGGTATAGGATGAAGCGGGAGGTGGTATGCTTCGTAACCAGTTGTTTAGTCTGCCAGCAGGTAAAGACAGAGAGGCAGAGGCCAGGAGGACTGTTACAGCCATTGCCCATTTCGGAGTGGAAGTGGAAGCATATGACGATGGACTTTGTTTCGGGATTGCCACGTACACCAGGAAGGAAAGACGTAATTTGGTTCATCGTAGACAGGTTGACCAAATCAGCCCACTTCTTGCCATTCAAAGTGGGTTTGTCTACGGATAGGCTAGCAGAGATGTACGTGCGTCAGATTGTCAAACTTTATAGAGTTTCGATGAGCATTATCTCGGATTGGGATAGTCACTTTACTTCCCATTTCTGGTGGAGTCTACAGATTAGTTTGGACACTCAGCTCAAGTTTAGTACTGCATACCACCCTCAGACGGACGAACAATCAGAAAGGACTATTCAGACTCTCAAGGACATGATGTGGACTTGTGTCATGGACTTTGGAGGTTCCTAGGAGGATCATTTGTACTTGGTGGAGTTTACATACAATAACAGTTTATAGGCCAGCATTGAGATGTTACCATTCAAGGCGTTGTACGGGCGTAGATGTCGTACTCCCTTGTCTTGGGATGATGTTGGAGAGCGAGCTTTATTGGGACCTGAGATGGTTGTGGATGTAGCCGAGAAGGTAAACCTCATCAGGGATCGACTTCGTGTGGCACAGGACAGGCATCGCATTGGGCCGATAGCCACCGCAGACCTTTGGAGTTTGAGGTGCAGCTTAGAGATAGGATTATAATTAGGATTAGTTTGTTTTATGATTTTATTTGATCATGTTTGATTATTATAGTTAATTTGAGACCTTGTTTGTGCTAGGTTGGAGATCTGGTTTTCTTGAGGATATCTCCGATACGAGGTACTACACGCTTTGGTGGAGGTGGAAAGCTTAGTCCGTGCTTCATCAGACCTTTCGCTATCAGCGGGAGAGTCGGTGATGTAGCATACAGGCTAGACTTGCCACCTGCATTAGAGGGAGTGTATAATATATTTCACGTGGCGCAGTTAAGACGGTACATGGCGGACCCTAGCCAGGTATTCGATCATTTCGAGATCGAGGTGGGACCTACTCTTAGCTATCTAGAACAGCCTGTGAAGATTCTGGATTGACGAGAGAAGGTACTGAGGAACCAGACGATACCTTTGGTTCGCATCACATGGAGGCATCATTATCCAGGAGGGTCTACCTAGGAGAGGGAGGATGAGATGTGCGAGCGATACCCTTATCTATTTGGACCTTGAGGTATGATTTTCTATCCTTGTCATCAGTTTAGTTTCGTCTTTCAATTTTGAGGACAAAATTCTTTTAAGGAGGGTAGACTTGCCACTACCATATTTTTAGCCTAAGGGTATTTTGGTCATTTGTGACTTTTTTGTAAAATTAAATTTTTATTAATTAAATATGTGCTAATTAATTAATTAAGCCTTAACCTAGAAGTAACCCTAATCTAGATATAACAATGAGGCTAGATTTTTCATTAGAATCTTCTAACTAACTTACCCAACCTTGCATCAAAGCCCTAACCCTAGCTAGGTATAGTCGGCCAAGAGATCACACGCACCCCTATATTACATCCTTCATTCATTCTTGCCTCTTTTACAAAGCCTCTTTAAACGTAAATTGTGTTCTTCCCCAAATCATCCTATTTTCTCCATTTCTCCTCCAAATTGATCCTAGTCTTTTGCATTGCACTCTCCTATAGTAGAGAAGATCAATGGGGGCTAGCTAGCAAGGATTTGGATCCCTTTGGATCATAGCAATTGGAGAAGGACCTCTTTTCTAAGGCTTTTTATTGAGATCTAACTCTCAGTAGGTAATAGCCCTAAAACTCAATTAGATTTCTATTTTCTCTTCTTAGATGCATGCATCTGGGCACCAAGGACCTGTAGACCAAGTTTGGTAGGAATTTGTGTCCTTTTGATACGCGCATCAGAGGCGTGTTAGAGTATTGTTCAAAGTGTTGATGAAATGCCTAAGAGAACTGTTTAAATGTATATTCTAAAACTAATTTCATATTTCAGTAGTCATTCATGTATGATTTGATATTCATGAGCTCTGAGCTGATTTCTGTGTCATCTTCGTGTCCAAAATTGGACACGGGACACAACACGACCCCTTACATGCATGCCCTGCTACCCGACACAGTTTTCTCACGATTCTGGACACGTGGACATGTGCCACTTGGCACAGAAGTTGGGGACACGATTGACATCGTGTCCCCCAAGTCTCAGGTGGTGTTGTGTCGTATCGGACATGATATCCATCCTTATTGAATTTACACTACTTGTGCACAGTCGGGTTCGAGCCTCTGACACGGGCTTTGTGTCACTCCTGGACACGTCGTGGTCATGTGTCAGTGTGTCGACCACTTATCCCTATACCCCCTGTACATGTGGACACGAGCATGAGACTCTACGTATGCTGTGTTGTGTCCATTTTGGTTCGACAGAGCCGCACGAGGCTGTTATATTACACAGTTTCTGATACTTGACCCTGATGATGTTTGGACACTTCGTGTCCAGTTCCAGGACACGTGGACACGTTCCTAGGTTTGACACAAGCATGCTAGACCACTATATACCTATTACCCAAATTAAATTCGAGTTTTGATTTGTTATTAGGTTTTCAAAATTGGTTTGATCCTATGAAACTGATGTATTTCCCAGGTTTTAGGTTTTTGAGATATAGGATTTGAATCCTATTCGTTTTCCTGAGATTGGGATGTGAGTGATTGTAATCCCATTTCATTTTAGTATATGTATATATCTTCTAATATATAAATTCTATCTATAGGTATTCTCCTATTTTACCTTTCTACATATAATGTATATGTTATCCTACTTAATAGTATATTTGTACGTAGGAATATATAGGCTTGTGATGTTTTCTTGAGATTAATCTTAGGACAGTTCACTGTATCCACAGCAGCTTCTTTCCCTCTCTCATACACACACACTTTCCATTTTCCATCCTTCACTTTCTTTCCCTTCCTTCTTTTTATTGTGATGTGTGTGTGTGTGTGTGTGTGTGTGTGTGTATATATATATATATATATATATATATATATATATATATATATATTCACTACCACATTTTAGTCTTGAGGGTAATTTGGTCATTTTGGTTTTGTGAATTGTTTTATTATTTATTATATTGGTGATTTGATTTTTGACTTTTGCTAGTTGTGACTTTAGAGACTAGCCTAGAGTTTGACCTTGACTTTAGTGACTAAGTTAGCATGGTGTGGGACCCTAATGTAACTTAAGTTGGTCTTAGTTGACTTGAGTATGGCTAGGGTTCATGAGAGGATTGGAAGAGTTTTGTATTTGGAATTATAGCTAAGGGGTTGAGCTAGCTTGCTTAGGAACTTGGCTCAAAGCCCATTTACATGAAACCCTAACCCTAATCCCCTACATGGCCGGCCACCAAAGCCCATTTATAACCTAATTTCAGCCTATATAATGTCTCTTCATAACCACTTGCTTCTTTTAGAAATTTTCCTTTAGGAAACCCTAATTTCTTCCCCCTTTCATCATTACTCCACCAAATTGATCCCAATCTTTTGTATTTGAATCCAAATCTGGAGTAGAAGAAGAATGCGGCTAGCTTGCAAGGAGGGGAGCTTATTGGGACATTGCTTGAGGAAGAAGACTTCACTATTTGGGGCTTTTTCTTGGAGATTGGCTCTATATAGGTAATCCCTAAAAATCACATTAAAATCCTGATTTAATTCTATAGATGCATCCATCTAGGTGTCCCCTAGCTGTAGGAAAATTTTGGTGGAAATTCGTGTTGATTTGGTATCCATATCGGACACGTATCAGTGTAGGCTTTTAGGTGTTCGATGAAATGCCCAAGACGGATTTTTTATGCTATTTTCAAATTCCTTTTGAACTGATTTTTAGAGCTTCATGTGCTCTTTGATATCATGAACGACTAAGTTGATTTTCGTGTCATTACTGTGTCCAAAATTGGACTAGACACATAGCACGAGCCCCCGCTCGGATGCCCTCATACCCGACACTGAATCTGGACACGACATGCCATGCGGTGGCTTAACACTTGGCTAGTAGATCAGGGCAGTGACTGACAGGTCACCCCCAATCCACGTGCAGCCACGTGTCATATCGGACACGTTCTTACGCACGTACGTGTTTTGCACTGACACGGTTCAGTCAATTTCCTTCGTCTGATACGTGTGTCATGTCACACACAGACACGTTTTGGACCCAAATCAGGGTGTCGATCCCCTAGCCCTATCTATGACAAACACGTGGACACGGGTACGAGGTGTCACGTGTCGTGTGCACGAGCTCGTGTCCCCGCCGCACGATGCTGTGCTGTGCAGTTTGTATCTGTACATGCCTAATTTGTTCTGGACACTTCTTGTCCACTTCTATGGACACGAAACCCTCTCTGACACACGGACACATGTGCCTAGCACCTGTACACATACTGGTTTAATGATTATTTGAATTTCTTTTTGAATTTGGGTTTCTTGTTTGGACTGAACTGAGAATCGGTTAAATGTCTGATAACTGAGTTATATGATTCGAATTTATGATTCAATGTAATTTTAGATAGGTTATCATAGCTGGGTATATAATGATTCATGTTTAGGTTGCCATTTTCGGTTTTCATTTTGAAGTTTGGGTTGATTTTCGAAGAACTTGATTTCACTGAGACTTGATAACCGAATGGGGATAATGACTTGGGTTTGCATTAGAATATTTACTGTTTCTTTAATATATTAAACTGAGTTATTGCATGTGTGTTCACAAAGAAGGATTTCCTAAATGATAATTGTGTTGTCTAGGACTGTTTGAGTACACATGTAAACCTGGGAAATTTGTTCACAATCAACCTATGTTGTAAACTGAATACACACGCACACTCCCCAGCTCACTGTCTTCATGAATTATACACACCCACACACTATACACTAGTGTACATGACACACACACACACACAAGATACTTGCTGCTTGACTGAACCCGAGAAAACTCTGGTACTGACACACACACACAGCTGTACACACACACACACCCTCATCTCACTCATAACTGTACACACACACACACACACCCTATCACACTATAAAACTGTACACACTACACATGTATGCCAACAACCACTCATACTCATTTTCTACTACTCTATAACCTGTTCACATGCACACACAAACATGTCATTCATTGATACACTACTAACTTGTACACACACACACACACACCATATCACTATCCACTATAATGTTGACACACACACTCACCCCTACTTACATATATGTGTACTATGTTTGTGCCTTACTTGTGTATTAGGCATTAGCCTATTTGAATACCTATATATATATATGGTATAGGTATGAATATACATAGTTTGTATTTGTGTGTGTGATAACTTGTTAGGGCTTTGATTGTGTTTGAGTGCTAGCCTAGTCTTGGTTAGGCTTAGTGAGACTTGATTGGACTAGGATTGGCCTAGTTGACCTAGTTTGACTAGTAAAGTTGACTAGAGTTGACCAAGAGTTGACTTTAGTCTAGAATGACCTAGAATTCATATAGAATGCATTATAAAGTTTAATATTACCATTCTGGACATGTTGTTACCTGTGTTGCTCTAAATAGGACTCATCTACTCTGTCTGGACATATATACTCATCGGATACTCAGGATACCAGACGACTACATTCTCTGACCGTTTTATACTTGATAGGATTTATATTTATGCTCTAGATTACTTTACTTGATGATGTCACGTTGTTAACACGGATTGGTACTATATGGATTCCTTCATAAGATGTTATCCCCCTCAGGAGCATCGGGTTACGTCATGTCATGTGCGTTTCACTTTCATCATGTACTTCGGTACTTTCACCATTCATGTGCACTCTTGTGATTCATGTACTCTCATGTTCACAGAGCCCCTCATGTATACTTCATGTACACCCATTTGTGGGCCCCCATATGAAATCATGTACAATAACATAAGTTGTCTGGATCCTTGTGTATTGATTGGGGATACGGGGAGTATAAATGGTCATGTGAATAATTCTAAAGTAGTATAATCATGTGCAAACTCTTAGAATAATCATGTGCAAATTTAAACCGTTCACATGTCTATCTTGTACTCTATATCACTAGTCACTGTTAGTTCTTTACTTATAGTAGATATTTCTTTACAGTCATCTCTTTTACTTCATGTATATTTTCCAGCGTTTTATGTATCTTACTCTATAGCATATTTACATTTCCTGTCATATTATGAACTGCGTGAGATGTTTTGTGCTCGTTCCTGTCCTGATTGGACCTGTTAAAATATTACAGAAGACATTGAGGAGTTCTGTCCTACATACTACGGAGCAGGCCTAGATGACACCAGCGAGCTGGACTCCCAGGAGGACCCAGCCCTTGCAGAGGATATTACCCCAGTAGTCTATGCTAGTTAGCTAGACTAGTTATCTTACTTATTGTCTTATCTTATTTTGGATACATTATGTACTTATTTGGGATTTTGTTATTCTGGATGTTGTGGAGATGCTATCTTAGACTTCTTCTCCTATTGTATTTCTTTTGGCGACTTTTATGTCTATTTATCTTATCGTATTTTCTACCATAGCTGTGATTGAGTTGTACATTTCTATATTGTCTTCCATTCGGAGCGTATATATTGTACATGTACCTTATAATTGTTAGATGTATGTGACCTAGGATGGCGTTCTACCGTCGACATTGTGGCGTAGGCTGGACGTACCCACTTCTCGTGTCCCTATACTGGGTGCGGGTCGTAACACGTTTTTAATAGTGGCCCATGCAGGTCTAAATTTGTAGTGGTATTCGAACTAGAGTATCACTACAACCTGCAGTAGGATATAGGATATAGTTTTGAGGTACTCAATCACATTAGGAAAACTCCGATGCAATATTTGTCATCTAAATTCTTGTTGATTAAATGCTTTCCTTTGAATAAATAAATTGTCCTCCTTTGATTTTTCGCTTCATTCGCAGTAATTGCTTCTTGTTTTGATCTGTCTTCAGGATGGTTATGGAGACACGATCTCATCGCTCCGGTCTGGGGGATACTATCGAGAGGTCGCCACCTCTCGTCCTGTTCAGCAGGGCCTCGAGACCGCAGCTCCTGTTGTGCCAACTCAGGTTGGCATTTCTGCTGCATTTGGAGGTGCACCTCCGCTTGTACCGAGACCTTCCTCCGTCATTCCTGATTTTTTTCGACAGCAGCCACCTTTCGGATCAGTTGACGCAGGGCAGTTGTTCGGCTTCTTTCAAAAGATGGTGGAGGCCCAGCGACAACAGTCCGCTCATTTCCAACAGGACATAGAGAATGCCCATCAGCTTTCCCTGATGACTGTGGAGAGAGTTATTGCGCAGCCGCAGGCAGCCCAGATGCAGCCGTATCAGCCGAGGACACCAAGGATCTAGGACTTCCAGAAGATGCGTCCGCGGGACTTCCGTGCCACTGAGGGGATTCTGTATGCAGATGATTGGATAGAGAACATCGAGGAGATCTTTTGGCTGGCGAAGATTCCAGCACAACTGCAGATTGAGGCGGCAGGTAGTCAGATGTAGGACCTGGCCCGCACATGGTACCAGACGGACTCGAAGGTCGGTACAGAGGGACAGACTTGGGCAGCCTTCAAGAAGCTGTTCAAGGAGAAGTTCTTCCCTGACATAGCTCTTGGCGCCCTGGAGACGCAGTTTGAGAGCTTCGTTCAGGGCAGTCAGACTGTCGAGGAGTACGCTGGAGAGTTCTGCCGTCTGGGCAGATTTGTTGAGGAACTCAGTGAGACGGCGAAGGTCCGAAGATTTTGGAAGGGGTTAGTCAAGGAGGTCAAGTCCTTGACCAAGAGTGAATGGAGTGCCACTTTTGAGGAGATTCTGGTGGGTGCCCTAGTAGCAGAGGATGATCTTGAGCTGAGGCTCAAGAGGGGACGGGACTCTCAGGAAGTCAGTGGCAGCGGAGGACCGGCCAAGAGGCCTCACTTTTAGCAGCAGCATCAGCATCAGTAGCAGCAGAGGCAGTTCCAGCCACAACAGTTCCATGGTCAGGGCCGTACACCTTTCCAGCAGGTGCAGCAGCAGCAGCAGCAGCCGAGGGTTCAGCCACTGGCACTCAGGAAGCAGCTCGTGAGTTATGGTTTCTGCAAGAAGTCAGGGCATGTGTGGAATGACTACAGGAAGAGGCTCGGGAGGTGCCTACTCTGTGGTTCGGTGGAGCACCAACTGAGGGAGTGTTCCATGTCTTCAGGACGAGCAGCTCAGAAAGCGGAAGCCAGAGCTCCAGCAGTACAGCAGAAGGGACCCTTGCAGACTCAGCAGCAGAGATTCGCTCTGCATCAGCAACAGGCCAGGGGAGGTCAGCAGGGGCGAGCTTTCGTCATGGCAGCTGAGGACGTAGAGGCTATCGGGGAGCTGATCGCAGGTTCTATTCTTCTCGACTCTATTCCAGCTTTTGTATTGTTCGATTCGGGGGCTTTCCACAGCTTTATGTCTATATATTTTGCTATTAGACACCACCTTATATCTGAATCGTTACCTAGGACTTACAAGATTACGATCGGGGGTGGTATTATCCTTGTTAGTAATATTTGTATGGGTTGGTGAGTTGATTTGGGAGGCCGAGAGTTGGATGTGAGTCTGCTCGTGATGCTATTATCGAACTACGATATCGTACTCGGTATGGATTGGTTGAGCAGGCACCACGCCAGCATAGATTATCGTGGGGGTAGAGTTCTTTTCAGAACATCCGGAGAGCCAGAGTTCGAGTTCACCCGACGGCAGGTGGAGCAGAGCAGCAGAGTTTTCTACGGAGTATCAGTTGAGGAGCAGGCAGTGCCACACCCTTTGATAGCGGAGTTCATGGACGTCTTTCCCGAGGATTTGCCAGGACTACCACCGGACAAAGACGTAGAGTTCTCTATAGACTTAGTGCCCGACGCAGAGCCGATATCTCAACACATCTATAGGGTGAACAACAGCGAGCTGGTAGAGTTGAAGAAGTAGGTGGATGAGCTGCAGGACAAGGGCTTCATTCGATCGAGTTCTTCACCATAGGGTGCACCGATACTCTTTGTACCGAAGAAGGATGGGTCGGTCAGGATGTGTATCGACTACAGGGCACTCAACAACCTCACGATCAAGAACAAGTACCCGTTGCCGAGGATCGACCATCTCTTCGATCAGCTGAGTGGGGCGAGGGTATTTTCTAAGATTGATCTGAGGTCAGGTTACCATCAGGTGAAGGTGAAGGAGGATATCCCAAAGACCGCATTCAGGACGCGGTATGGCCAGTTTGAATTCATGGTAATGCCGTTTGGGTTGACTAATGCCCCGACAGTATTCATGAACCTGATGAATAAGGTATTCCACCAGTACTTAGACAAGTTCATGGTGGTGTTCAACGATGATATCCTAGTGTACTCGAAGACTGACGAGGAGCATAAGGAGCACTTGAGAGTGGTTCTGGAGAGTCTCAGGAGGGAGGAGCTTTATGGCAAGCTCTCGAAGTATGAGTTCTTTCTGGACAGAGTTGACTTCTTGGGTCATGTGGTGACTGGAGATGGGATCTTAGTTGAACCGAAGAAGATCACGGCAGTTGAGGCTTGGACAGCACCGAGTTCAGTAGTAGAGATCAGGAGCTTCTTGGGATTGGCAGGATACTATAGGAGGTTCATGCAGAATTTCTCCCGGTTTGCAGATCCATTAACTAGGCTGACCCGGAAGGATGTAGAGTTTGTCTGGTTAGAGGTGTGTCAGGTCGCTTTTGATGAGTTGAAGAAGCGGCTGACGATAGCTCCGATTCTGACATTGCCATCAGGATCATGAGGGTTCACTATCTACAGTGACGTCTCAGGAAAGGATTTGGGTTGTGTCTTGCAGCAGCATAAAAAGGTGATTGCCTATGCTTTCAGGCAGTTATGTTCCCATGAGAAGAACTACCCTACCCACGACTTGGAGTTGGCAGCAGTTTTATTTGCTTTGAAGTTGTGGAAACACAACTTATACGGAGAGCGGGTGGAGATCTTTACAGATCATAAGAGCTTGAAGTATGTGTTTACACAAAAGGAGCTCAACATGAGGCAGTGCAGGTGGTTGGAGTTGATGAAGGACTTCGATATTTTACTGCAGTATCACCCAGGAAAGGCCAACGTGGCTGCCGATACGTTGAGTAGATATTCGACAGCTATGTGTTTGACGATGGATCGTCACTTGATAACAGATTTGGAGAGCTTGGGGATCGAGGTGGTTGTGGCAAGAGTTCATATGCAGATATGAGGCCTTCAGATTCAGTCAAACTTAATAGAGAGGATCAAGTCGACACATTTCGAGGATGTTGCTCTATGGTGTATCCGTAAGGAGGTTCGAGCAGGGTTGGTGGATGATGAGTTTACTCTTACAGAGGATGGCGTATTGAGGCATGGTTCCAGACTGTATGTGCCTAGTGGAGAGCTCTGGGAGCAGGTCATGCAGGAGGCCTACCGATCTCAGTACTCTACACATCCAGGTGCCAACAAAATGTATAGGGATCTGAAGGAGCACGTCTGGTGGTATGGGATGAAGCGGGAGGTAGCTCACTTCGTAGCCAGATGTTTGGTCTGTCAGCAGGTTAAAGCAAAGGCCAGGAGGTTTGTTGCAGCCATTGCCCATTCTAGAGTGGAAGTGGGAGCACATCACGATTGACTTTGTTTCTGGATTGCTGCGTACACCGGGGAAAAAGACGCGATTTGGGTCATCGTAGACAGGTTGACCAAATCGGCCTATTTTTTGCCATTTAAAGTGGGTACGTCTACTAAGAGGCTAGCAGAGATGTATATGCGGCAGATTGTCAGGATTCATAGAGTTCTGGTAAGTATTGTCTCGGATCGGGATAGTCGCTTTACTTTTTTTTTTTGGCAGAGTCTGCAGACTAGTTTGGGTACTCAGCTCAAGTTTAGTACTGCGTACCACCCTCAGACGGACGGACAGTCAGAGAGGACAATTCAGACACTCGAAGACATGTTGCAGACTTGTGTCTTGGATTTTAGAGGATCCTGGGAGGATCACCTGCACTTAGTGGAGTTTGTATACAACAACAGTTTTCAGGCCAGCATTGAGATGTCACCATTCGAGGCACTGTACGGTCACAGATGTCATACACCCTTATCTTGGGATGATGTTGGAGAGAGAGAGCTTTATTGGGACCTGAGATGGTTGTAGATGCAGCCGAGAAGGTGAAGCTCATCAGAGACCGGATTCGTGTGGCGCAGGACAGACATCGGCACTGGGCCGATAGCCACCGCAGACCTTTGGAGTTTGAGGTACAATTTAGAGATAGGATTAGAATTAGGAGTTGTTTTGTTTGTGATTTTGTTTGATCATGTTTGAATATATTAGTAATTGAGACCTTGTTTGTGATTAGGTTGGAGATCTGGTTTTCTTGAGGATATCTCCGATACGTGGTACGATACGTTTTGGTGGAGGTAGAAAGCTTAGCCCGTGCTTCATCGGACCTTTCGTGATCAGCGGGAGAGTCGGTGATGTTTTTTACTAGCTAGACTTGCCACCTACACTAGTGGGAGTCCATAACGTATTCCACGTGTCGTAGCTAAGACGGTATGTGGCAGATCCTAGCCATGTACTCTATCACTCAGAGATTGAGGTGGGACCTACTCTTAGCTATCCAGAGCAGCCTGTGGAGATTCTAGAGAGAAGGTTCTAAGAAATCAGGTGATACCCTTGGTTCACGTCGCATGGAGACATCATTCTCCAGGAGAGTCTACCTAGGAGCGGGAGGATGAGATGTGCGAGCGATACCCATATCTTTTTGGACCTTGAGGTATGATTGTCTATCCTTCTCGTCAGTTCAGTTTCGCCTTTCAATTTCGAGGACAAAATTATTTTAAGGAGGGTAGATTTGTCACTACCACATTTTAGTCTCGAGGGTAATTTGGTCATTTTGGTTTTGTAAATTATTTTATTATTTATTGCATTGGTGATTTGATTTTTAACTTTTGTTAGTTGTGACTTTAGAGACTAGCCTAGAGACTTGACTTTAGTGACTTAGTTAGCATGGTGTGGGACCCTAATGTAACTTAAGTTGGTCTTAGTTGACTTGAGTGTGGCTAGGGTTCATGAGAGGATTGGAAGAGTTTTGTATTTGGAATTATAGCTAAGGGGTTGAGCTAGCTTGCTTAGAAACTTGGCTCAAAGCCCATTTACATAAAACCCTAACCCTAATCCCCTATATGGCCGGCCACCAAAGCCTATTTATAACCTAATTTCAGCCTATATAATGTCTCTTCATAACCGCTTGCCTCTTTTAGAAATTTTCCTTTAGGAAACCCTAATTTCTTCCCCCTTTCATCATTCCTCCACCAAATTGATCACAATCTTTCGCATTTGAATCCAAATCTGGAGTAGAAGAAGAAGGAGGCTAGCTTGCAAGGAGGGGAGCTTATTGGGATATTGCTTGAGGAAGGAGACTTCACTATTTGGAGCTTTTTCTTGGAGATTGGCTCTCTATAGGTAATCCCTAAAAATCATATTAAAATCCTAATTTAATTCCATAAATGCATCCATCTAGGTGTCCCCTAGCTGTAGGAAAAGTTTGATAGAAATTCGTATTGATTTAGTGTCCGTATCGGACACGTATCAGTGTAGGCTTTTAGGTGTTCGATGAAATGACCAAGAGGGATTTTTCATGCTGTTTTCAAATTCCTTCTGAACTGACTTTTAGCGCTTCATCTGCTCTTTGATATCATGCATGACTGAGTTAATTTTTGTATCGTTACTGTGTCCAAAATTGGACTGGACACGTAGCACGAGCCCCCGTTCGGATGCCCTTCTATCCGATACTGAATCTGGACACGACACGCCATGCGGTGGCCTGACACTTGGCTGGTAGATCGGGGCAGTGACTGACAGGTCACCCCCAAGCAACGTGCGACCACGTGCCGTATCGGACACGTTCTCATGCACGTACGTGTTTTGCACTGACACGGTTCAGTCAATTTCCTTCGACTGATACGTGTGTCATGTCACACACAGACACATTTTAGACTCAAATCAGGGTGTCGACCCTCTAGCCCTATCTATGGCGAACACGTGGACACGAACACGAGGTGTCACATGTCGTGTGTCGTGTGCACGAGCTCGTGTCCCCGTCGTACGACGCTGTGCTGTGCAGTTTGTATCTGTACATGCCTAATTTATTCTAGACACTTCGTGTCCACTTGTGTGGACACAAAACCCTCTCTGACACACGGACACAGGTGCCTAGCACCTGTGCACACACTGGTTTAATGATTATTTGAATTTAATTTTGAATTTGGGTTTCTTGTTTGGACTGAACTGAGAATCGGGTAAATATTTGATAACTTAGTTTTATGATTCGAATTTATAATTCAATATAATTTCAGATAGGTTATCATAGCTGGGTATATAATGATTCATGTTTAGGTTGGCATTTTGGGTTTTTATTTTGAAGTTCGGGTTGATTTTCGAAGAACTTGATTTCACTGATACTTGATAACCGAATGGGAATAATGACTTGGGTTTGCATTAGAATATTTACTGTTTCTTTAATATATTAAACTGAGTTATCGAATGTGTGTACACTAAGAAGGATATCCTAAATGATAACTATGTTGTATAGGATTGTTTGAGTACACATGTAAACCTGAGAAATTTGTTCACTGTCAACCTATGTTGTAAACTGAATACACACACACACACACTCCCTAGCTCACTGTCCTCATGAATTGTACACACCCACACACTATACACTAGTGTACATGACACTCACACACACATAAGATACTGGCTGCCTTGACTGAACCCGAGAACACTCTGGTACTGACACATACACACAGCTGTACACACACACACACACCCTCATCTCACTCACAACTGTACACACGCACACACACCCTATCATACTATGAAACTATACACACTACACATATATGCCAACAACCACTCACACACATTTCCTACTACTCTATAACCTGTTCACATACACACACACATGTCATTCATTGATACACTCCTAACTTGTACACACACACACACCATATCACTATCCACTATAATATTGACACACACACTCACCCCTACTTACATATATGTGTACCATGTTTGTGCCTTGCTTGTGTATTAGGCATTAGCCTATTTGAATACCTATATATATATGGTATAGGTATGAATATACATAGTTTGTATTTGTGTGTGTAATAACTTATTAGGGCTTTGATTGTGTTTGAGTGCTAGCCTAGGCATGGTTAGGCTTAGTGAGACTTGATTGGACTAGGGTTGGCCTAGTTGACCTAGTTTGACTAGTAAAGTTGACTAGAGTTGACCAAGAGTTGACTTTAGTCTAGAATGACCTAGAATTCATATAGAATGCATTGTAAAGTTTAATATTACCATTCTGGACATGTTGTGACCTGTGTTGCTCTAAATAGGACTCATCTGCTATGTCTGGACATATATACTCATCGGATACTCAGGATACCAGGCGAGTACATTCTCTGACCGTTTTATACTTGATAGGATTTATATTTATGCTCTAGATTACTTTACTTGATGCTGTCACGTTGTTAACACGGATTGGTACTATATGGATACCTTCATGAGATGTTATCCCCCTCGGGAGCATCGGGTTACGTCATGTCATGTGCGTTTCACTTTCATCATGTACTCCGGTGCTTTCACCATTCATGTGCACTCTTGTGATTCATGTACTCTCATGTTCACAGAGCCCCTCATGTATACTTCATGTGCACCCATTTATGGCCCCCCATGTAAAATTATGTATAATAACATAACTTGTCTGGATCCTTGTGTATTGATTGGGGTACGAGGGAGTATAAATGGTCATGTGAACAATTCCAAAGTAGTGTAATCATGTACAAACTCTTAGAATAATTATGTACAAATTCAAACCGTTCACATGTCTATCTTGTACTCTAAATCACTAGTCACTGTTAGTTCTTTACTTATAGTAGATATTTCTTTACAGTCATCTCTTTTACTTCATATATATTCTCCAACATTTCATGTATCTTACTCTATAGCATATTTATATTTCCTATCATATTATGAACTGCGTGAGATGTATTGTGCTCGTTCCTGTCCTGACTGGACCTGTTGAAATATTACAGATGACATTGAGGAGTTATGTCCTACATACTACGGAGCAGGCCTAGATGATACCTGCGAGCTAGACTCCCAGGAGGACCTAGCTCTTGCAGAGGACATTACCCCAGTAGTCTAGACTAGTTAGCTAGACTAGTTATCTTACTTATTATCTTGTCTTATTTTGGATACATTATGCTCTTATTTGGGATTTTGTTATTCTGGATGTTGTGGAGATGCTATCTTAGACTCTTAGACTTCTTCTCCTATTGTATTTCTTTTGGCAAATTTCATATCTATTTATCTAATCGTATTTTCTACCTTAGCTGTGATTGAGTTGTACATTTCTATATTGTCCTCCATTCGGAGTGTATATATTGTACATGTACCTTATAATTGTTAGATGTATGTGACCTAGGAAAGCGTTCTACTGCCGACATTACGGCGTAGGATGGACGTACCCACTTCTCGTGCCCCTACACTGGGTGCGGGTCGTGACATATATATATATATAAATATATATATATATATATATATATATATATATATATATATATATATATATGATACATATTTTGGTATGTATGTATAATGTATATAATGTATATGATATATATGTTGTAGGTTTGTATGTATGTATTATAGCCTAGCTTATATATAGGTTGGAATATAGTTTTTGAATATATAGCTTTGTATGTAGTTTACTCTATTAGGCTTTGTAATATATATTTGGTATTTATAATTGTATAGGAGTTTGGTAGTTTGTTGTTGACCATGGTATAATTGTATAGGAGTGTTGGGTTAGACTTGCAGTTGACTACCCTAGATTAGTTTGTTTGACTAGAGTTGACTAGTTTGGCTAGACCGCTGATAGTAGTTGACCAAGAGTTGACTTTGGCCTAGAATGACCTAGAATCATATAGAATGTATTGTAAACTTCAATTATAACCTATTGGATACATCATAACTTGTGTTGCTCTAAATAGGACTCAGATATCTCGATCCGGAAATTTTATTCTCACAGATATTCAGGATCTCAGGCGAGTACATTCTTTGATCATTTCATACTTGCTAGGACTTATATTCTTGTTCTAGATTACTTTACTTGATGCTGCCACATTATCATCACAGATTAGTACTATATGGATCTTTTCATGAGATCCAAGCGGATTAGTACTATATGGATCTTTTCACGTTATCATCACGGGTTAGTACTATATGTTATCCCCAAGCAGGTGCATTGGGTACTTCATGTTCATGTACTTTATCATGTGCATCATATACTCCTTGTACTCGTGTTTATTCATGTACACACATGTGCTTTCATGTACTCTCATACTCATATGAGCTTCATGTATAAATTATTCATGTGCACTCATGTTTACATGAGCTTCATGTGTAAATTAGTTGTTATTCATGTGTAATAACGTAACTTAAATGAATTCTTGTGTATTGATTGGGGCAGGGGTGAGTAGAAGTGGTTATGTGAATCATTATCCCCAGTAGATATTCATGTGTAACTCCATAGCTTATTCATGTGCAACCAACCTATTTATATAACCATCTTGTGCTCTAAATCACTTAGTCACTTACAGTTCTTATTTACCATATAGATATTCCAGTTTACAAATATCTATCTTATCTTTCATGTACATTTCTTACAGTTCATGTATCTTACGCTTCTGCTTGCTTTGCATTTCCTGTCATGATATGAACTGCGTGAGAGATTTTGTGCTCGTTCATGTCCTGACTGGACTTGTTGAAAATATTATAGAGGATGATGAGGACTTCTGTACCACCTACTACGGAGCCCACTTAGATGACACCTGTGAGTTGGTTCCATAGAAAGATCTAGCAGTAGCAGCTGAGGACACCATCCCTATAGTCTAGGCTAGATAGCTAGACTGTTTATCTTATTTCATTGTCTTTGTATTGATATTCTGAGTTGTATTATATTTTTGGATGTTGAGATGTTGTGTCATTTAGACACTTAGACTTATTTCCTTCTGTTTGTATGTTCCCTATTTGAGATTTCATATCTATCATATCGTGCTACTTCTACCTTAGAATTATGATTGAGATGTACCTTCTGTATTGTCCTCCGATTGGAGAGTACATCTTGTGCAGTTACATTTATACTGTGTTAGCTGTATGTGACCTAGGACAACGTTCTATCGCCGACACTGCGGCGTAGGCTGGACGTACCCACTTCTCGTGCCCCTACACTGGGTGCGGGTCGTGATACGTTACCTCCATCTAACAAACCTCTTCATGAAATATGGAAGAAGTGTAAATATTTCGAGGATTATATGGGATCTTTAAGCATTTGTAATGAGGTATTAATTTATTTCTATTTAAAATTAAAATTCCAATTTACTGAAAATTAATTAATTTATTTTACCTAATTAATCCTGATTCAGATATACATACACTTGCTTGTGTTTGACCACTATACTCTTGCAAGAGTTATGGTTAAAATAAAGACGGTGGAAGTTTTGGACTCCCTTGCATCTATAGATGAGGCAATTTATAACAAAGTAGTCATAAAAGAAATTGTAAGCTCATATTCATAAATTTTTATGAATTGCGTACTAGATTCGCGGTATACTAATACATATTATATTCTGGTAATTTTAGCTTTCAAATTTGGATCTCTTTCTCGGGGAAGAGATTTGGAAGTGAAGAGATGCTAGGTTCAACTTTTCTACTTTCTCTATAATCCGTCGTCCTTATGTTCCCCGCCAGGACAATACATTTGATTGTGGTATTTTTGTAATTTTATTCACGAAAGACGAATGTAGTTTGGACTCCCGTTCCTTCAATGTAAGTCTAAAAATATGTCTTCAAATACTTACACTTTTTAGAGCAATATTTTTGATGTTATGTTTGTTAGATACAGTTTGATTCAGAATTGTAAATGCACAAAGTTGCTGTATGGATTGCATCTTCAAAGTACAATAAAGAAGAATCCAAATTGCGCAACAATATAATTAAGCAGCAAAGGTCGAAAGGAGTCCACTCTGATGGGTGAAGATGGAAGATGATGAATTTTTTTTTTATCTAATGAAATATGGTCATTTGTTTTGTAACAAATGGTTAAGAATAAAGTTTTATGGAGTTATAATGTTCTTAAAATGTGCGATGAAAATTATATCAAAATAAACCCTTGCCTCGTAATTTCCACAACCATAGAACTCTTTATCTTGGCAGTTGAGTAAATTAAGATTTGGTGTGTTCCTATAGGATTTCTAGTATTAATATTTCATAATCTTGCTAGATTGTTTCATAATCTTGCTGCCGTATAATATATCTTTTTGTCATGAAGAAGTTTTCTGCTGCATTTGGAACAATTTTATGGAAAACCAATGATAAAAGTTGGGTAAATGAAAAAAGAAAACAATAGTACATAACGATAATTAAATCAACGACGTATCACTTAGTTTATTTGATTCTATTGGCCCTTTCTCGGTAGTTCGCTTCCGTATTTTACAATTACGAAAATTTTGACCCAATTTTCTACAAACTCTACAAATTCTAGGTTTGGGGATAGTCTGACTTTCTTTATTCTGGCTTGATTTACTTTGAGAAGGCCTTCCTTTTGTTGCTACCGGGTATGGTTCTTTAAAAGCTTTATGCACTCCACGAACTACATCAGCTACCATTTTTTGTTCTTTCCCAATATTGGTCATCATTTTTTGCAACTCAATCAGCACAGCTAACATCAACTCTGTTCCCTTCTCTTGAATTTTGCTTGGTTTTTACAATAATACATAGACAGATTAACTTGTTCATTAATACCACCATACCTTCTGCTCTCAATCCTGTCTGGGTGGATGAATCTCTTTTCCGCACCAGGTCCGGAGGGATAACTCTCTTTGCAATCCTTCAGCCAACGAGTTTTTACCAAGTTCTTTGGAATATCTGACAATTGCAATCTCTTCATTGCTGAAAAAATATGCCTACAAGGAATCCCCTTGGTCTCCATCCATAAGCAGTCACAGTTTATGTTGTTGTCGATACAATAAAATGTAACCTTCCGATTTCGATTATTTGTCGACAAATACTTTTGGATAGTGCAAACTTTTGTCTCTCTTATGATGTGAAGGTGGACAATACTATATTTATCAGAACGTGTGATTTCATTCCTTACCTTTATAAATACTTTTTTAGTGTAAATTACTACAAATTGATCTTCTATTACGGCCATGCTAGTTTGTTTCACAACTGGCGTTGAGAGTTTATTAGTGGCATGCTTACTCATCTGGCCATAACGTAAGGCCGCCAAACCGTGGTCACAATGTTGAAGGGCTTTCCATAGTGACAACTTCTCATTCAAAAATCTTTTTAGAAATGCGTTCATTGATTCACATCTATTTGTTGCAGTAGAACCACCAAAATAATTTCCACGTAGGAATGTGTCCGCCCATCGATGCCTCGTTCTGTACAATATACTGGTCCACTCATTGTTCTCTGCATTATAATCCCTTAGATCTGCTGCCAACGATTTTCAAATTCTTCGACTGAATACTACTGTTTAAAAAATATAGACAGTAACAAAAGTTTTAAAATTGTAACAACAACATTCTCCAAAGTAAAGTACCAAGTGTGAGATGTACCTTTTAATCATATTACTCAATTCTTTTGCAAAACCATCTCGGTGTACATGTTTGGTTCAATTGTTTAGGATATGCCATGAGCACATTTGATGAACTACGCTGGGCATTAAATCTTCAATTGCTTTATTCATGGATCTGTAACCATCCGTGAGAATTGTCTCTGGTAATTTGCCATTCATACACTCTTGGAATTTTTGTAAAACCCAAGAATATGTCTCAGCAGACTCATTATGGATCAATGCAAACCCAAACACACAAGTCATTGCATGATTGTTTGTACCCACTAGAACCACCAACGACATTTGACATCTATTTTTTTTATATGTAGAATCAAAAGTTAGTGAATCTCCAAATAATTTGTAATCGAATCGACTTGCACTGTTAGCCCAAAAGAGATGGGTCAATCTGGAATCTTCATCTACCTTGTACGCGTAGAACAAATCTGGGTCAATGCCCTCCTTAGCTTGAAGAAATAGAAGTGTTGTCGTAGCATCAACATCGTCTAGTGCTCTACTATCTTTAGCTAAAGCATTGTATAAATCTTTTTTCGTCCATCCAACCTTATCCCAGCCACAATTTTGGTGGACAAATAAATTCCATACCTCTGAAGTTGTCATCCCAGATTGTTTCATCAGTTTAGCTTGTTCCAATTCTGCGCTGATATCTTACGATGGGATCTCAAAAAAATTGTTTCAAAATCATTCGCCAGATTATGGTTGTGATGTACTCAAATTTTTTTGGCAACCCACAGCTTTATAGAAATGTTGTACCCAATACGAAAAATTGCTTTACAATCATTTCTACTTTTACTTCTTGGCTCACGAACAACACCAACTATGGACTACTAGTATCCCAAATTTGTTTTTCTTTACTTCGTTCGTTCTAACACTGAAACCAACTATTTTTGAATATATCCGGTAGAATATCTCTGCTTCTTCAATAGAGTTGAACTCTAAGCCAACAATATCTTCATCTAAGCGATCCCTTGGGTCTTTGTTAATGTTGGCAGACTCTAATATTTTTTCATCATCGCTGTATCGAAATCCTTTGGAGATTCACCATCGTCCCTAAAAATAGAATTAAAATAAGTATGAAAAATTAATGTAAAAATATAATGCATTTCTTAAATCCATTAGAAAGGGTGAAGCGAAATAATTTATTGTTGTTTACGTTAATGTCATTGTCATCGTTAGGATGCATTTCTCCGTTCGTTTCTTCCTCTTGTTCTTTATCGTCTCCTAAGTTAACAGCTTCCAATCTTTGTTTATCATCTAATTCTTTCACCTGACCCTCAATTTCTCCCTCTGACACCGCTATTGAAGCAAAGCTTTCTTCATCAACTAATTCTTCCATATGACCCTTAATTTCTCCATGTGAAACCGCCATTGAAGAAAATAGAGTGTGTTAGAAACCAACAGAAGAAACAAAGGACAAGAAACAATACAAACAGAAGAAATGCTTGAGTAATCCTCAAAGCATGCATAATTTTAAAAAACAACTTCCAAAACAACCTTTTCATCTTCTGTGTACATGTTTTATTGAATTGTATAGGATAAAGCATGCAGCAGCATTTAATGCTACGTTTACTAATGTGTAATTATTTTCAATGATATAGTATTAATAGCAACATGCATATAGTGTTACTCCCCAATTGCTAATCATATCTCAACTTTCCTCTAAATTTTTTAATTAGTGTTACCTCCCCATGTCATGACTGGGTCCCGTAGGAGCGATCGTCCTTGCTAAGGTGTGATGCCGCACGAGCCTAGATTGCGCTCGTGCAAGGCAGTTTCATAACGGCCAATTACAACAGCTTGCGATGGGGTCGTCGCACAGAAGTCCCAAGCATAAATATTAAATATACAAGGCATCACAAGCATTGACACAAAATTAGAGTCTTTATTGATACTTGATATAAGATTACAAAGGCGCGTAGCCCAGATTACAACTACTCAAGCTCACTTTTCTCTCATTTTACAAGTCACTTAGCTCTCTCTCATCTCTCAATACAATTGACGAGTCAGCAGATGCTTCAGATAGGCGATGTCCATACATTATGTCCCGTATAAGTTTCGAATCACAGCAGCCGTACGCCTTGAAATGCCAAGGAAATCCGTGCCTCAATACATCTAAGCGAGCTTCCGCACCGACGAGCTTCTACCTGTGTCTGCACATGAAAACTGTGTGGGTGTCAGTACTTAACTGTACTGGTGGAGTGAGCTCCTCGCCCACCCATACAAAACTAACACGTTCATTTACTTTGTGCAACATAATCCCTTTATGATTGTCTTTCAATTCTTGTCTTAGGAACGATTTAGGACATAGACACCTGGCCTATTTGTGTCTTTAGACCATCATCGTTCTATCGCACCGATAACTTTCTTATCCTTGCCTCTAGACCATTCTCGTGCTTGCAACATCAACATACCGACTCTTGCTTGCCTTATGGCACATACTTTGGGATGCTACAATGATTCGTGTCATCGACTTGGTTCATGCTTCAATATTGAGGCCGTGCCTTGTAACTTAGCACGACTTAACCAAACTTATCTTACGGCCCTTCTCGACTTAACTCAAAATGACTCAAGTCTGACTTATGCAACTTTATGCCAACAATTTAATACTCAATGTCATATTTCGTGCCGAAGAACGCATCTTTTCTATAGCCAAATCTTAGGCTTCTTAAGACTTGTATTGCAACCATACATACCATCTTTATCCCATTCATGTTGTGCTTGCACTTTCTTTTATTCGACCGACACCGTGCAAGCGGATTGCCGCTCAGCACGCCAACTTATCTATATGAAAGGTCACTACCAATTCAAGCCATCTTGGACATATAGGTGGTGCAGACGAGACCATTGCAGCTAAGGGTAGCTAGCCCTCCTCAAGTCCTCGAATCACCGGCGGCGTGTTCTTGCCTAACTACCTTGCTTCCCTTCTAGGTCGATGCGGTCCTGTGGCCCTAGGCTACCGAATCAAGGGCGCAAAACCTTGTCGACAAGTTGTCCATGACCACGCACCTACGAGAACTTCTAGACTCAACGTAAATGCATGGCCTAACCATCACAACTTACTTTTCTTTGGTTTACTTCTTTTCTTTTCCATACTTCTTTTACAGAGCCCAAACCACGGTTGCCTCAGCGACTGACCTACAGTCCCGACATCTTTTCTCGGCGACTGACCTACAGTCCCGACATAATTCTTCTCGGCGACTGACCTACAGTCCCGACATGTTTTTAGTGATTCCATACTCTTATTGACTCAACTCATGAATGGCTAATTGATAGCCTTCAAGCATAACTTGAACAAAACGTATTCTTCATGTGCCATAGACCGTGGGTAACTTTTTATTGAACCATCTGTGGCTCGTGCCTTAAACCGACTTGTGTTCTATGTGACACTACCGCCCAAGTCATATTTTATATGATGAGCCTTGAGATCGTAGGACTAAGTGACTTGACAACCGCAGATAACATGTGACAGTGCTTGCTATGACTCTGCTAGCCCGGCATAACTTTGCCTAACTTAATCGTACAACAACTTGATGAGCAAAGGCTATGCCAAGCCTCACATAGTGGGAACATGCCGTGCACGCATTCGACTTGAACAACCATGTTCTTTGGATGCCTAGACTTATGCCACAAGCCGTGCGATACAACTTAACCTGTGGGGCGAGCAAAGGCTATGCCAAGCCTTAGACGATGGGACCGTACATGCTTTATCAAGCATTTATGCGGGCGACGCCTTTGAATTGGGCTAATTCATAGCTTTGAGGCGAAGACCAACTTTCCTTCTCCCAAGCCACGGGACGAAGGACTGAGTGTCATTTTGAAAGCACGACGTGCAACACTTCTAAGCCGACCGTGGGATCCTTCCATATTCTTACTCATTCCAACCCAACTTGGGATTATTCCCTTAGCTATGTGGATTCGTCTCTTTTATTATCAAGCCTACATATGCATTTGAAAACTTTCATTTTATTAGTGTGAAGGCCAAGCTGAGGCAAGTTTACCGAAGCCACCCACCTATGCGAGGAGTCGCCTCGACCGAGCGGGTCTTTGAGCAGCTATTGCATGGCTAAATTCGAACACCGTTGGCATTTCGATTCCTCCGATTGAGCTGAACGGGACGAGGCATTACATTATACACCACTCAGAAAAAGTTTCGTCCTCGAAACTAACTTGGTACCCTTATCGACTTAACATCCAACAATTTTCGCACATATTTCTCCTATGCGTTTCTTCAATCCGAGCCACACTCGTGTCTTATTTATTTTTCATCTCGAACAACTATATCTCAACTGGGGACAACTTATACTTATCACGCACATGGGTAACTTTGTTCTGGGATAAACCAATCGTTCAATCGACATTCAAGTTCATCTGAATCCAAAGATCGCACTACCATCAATCTTTTCCTTCAAACACGATTTCAAAATCCTTGGTACCGTTCAGTTCCTACAGTCTCACTTGAATTCAATGTATGACTTAGTTGGATCGTGCACATATCCAGACGTCCCCAAAATATATGTATATCAGCCAAGCCTCGTGATAGAGAATCCGCCATCACCACTCGAGTTGGATCGTGGACATATTCAAGCGTTCCTGAAATATATGCATTTCATCCAAGACTCGTGAGTGGTGTCTCCACAATTTCTATCTCTCCATACCGGGATGTCTGCCTAACCGCTAGGCTATCCTTCTAGGCTAGTCAACTGTCAGTATTGGAATCATAGTTTCCAAACAATAATATCAACACTGACCCCAAACCTAAGGTCAAGCTAAAGTAGATAATACAGGTTTTCTACCCAAGCTTGTATCACTCCGATTTCTAAACTTCGAGCATAGATTCCTCCTATTCGCACTTGCGACATTTAGTCCAAGGGGTCCGAGTCATCCAACAAAGCCACCCTATCGTAAGTTCACTCAACCAATTCTTCTGTATATTAATATCGCTCGTCCAACAAGCCATTCGCGTAGTCTGTCTCTTCGAACACATTCAATATAATCCATTTATCCATCATATTCCAGTCAAGTATGCTACGACACAATTTGTTACTAAATCATAATTTTCATTCCATATTCCCTAAGTTGTTTATCACGATTCACGTAATCATTCACAAGGTCGCCTATCTCAACAATATGTCACGCCCCAATCTCACGCAAGTTCGATCATCCACGCGGGACATAAAATAACCATGCATTCCCCCAGGACAATCGTTCTTATCGGGGCACAACTCTTGCTTTGGGTCTAGACTAATTTATTCTCGATACGTCGATTGGATCTACTCAATCCTCAAGTTTAGTCAATCGTCAATCACAAATCCGAACCATCCTCGAATATCACCTTCTCATCAAACCACAAGTCAAAGCAATCCAAATTGCTACGTCCTGATTTCTTGAGTTCGATCATTCCCGCGACATGAATCACCACGTCAGCGCTCACGTGGAACGATCGCTCCAAATCCAACGTGACGCATGTGCGAGACTGGAGTTGCGCTTGTGCAAGATAAAATCGTCGACGTTGTGGTTATCATCGAAGAAATCAAAATACGATCATTTTCATCCTAGAATTCATTTCAATCAAAATCCCAAGTATAGCATCCATCAAAACAATAACACTTTACATGATCGTCATTCTTCGAGTCATAGTACCCCCGAGTTATCGCATATCGATCGTTGATACGCCTCAATACCATTGATGATATGCATAACTTGACGATCTTTATTTGCAACAAATTTTGAGTCATGCAACTGATACTATCATCCGAATTGGATATACCACAATCTCCTCGACATCTAATATCAAATTTGATCATTATCCCCTGAACTAGTTACATGATTATTTCGTTCAAACTGAAAATCACGTATGTTCATCCGTCTATCTTAAGTTATCGAGCAACACATTTTCTAAAACTCATCGATCTATGCTAACTCAATCATCGAGCAACTTCTATTCAAATCCTTAGAGTCATTCTCAAATATTTGAATCATTTTCGTGCACGCTATCATCTAATCGTGCTAACTTTTTGTATACGATTCATATCGATTTTTCTCGATCGAGTCATCCATTCGTACACCTTAACTTTTCATCGATTCAATTTTTCCTACTCAATCATTCTCGTATTTCATACTTGCACAATCCCAATCTCCTGCGCACCACTTATAATTCGTTCAAATCAATTTCATGCTAGCTATCAAGTCATGACTAACTTTGAGACACTCTTTCTAAGGCTTGGCATAATCGTCGCTTGCTGATAGACTCGTTGGCACCCCGTATCCTCAATCGATCGACATCCCTGAGACCATCCCATACACCACTCAGGGATGACGTCATTCGATCAATCCTCAAAACAAGTTTCGAATCATATCTGATTACTTCAAATTTTCGTTCAAGCCATTCATCAAAATCTAAGCACACTCATCTATATTGCATCGACGATAACATCGTCTAATTGCACCGATATCAATAGTCATCCCGTATTCTATAAATCAAGTCAAACTCATTCCCATTTTGAGACGATTCGCATCCCGCACATAACATTTCTAAGGTTGACTCAATTCTTGGTGTATGTGCCCAGCCCGACTTAGCCAACCGTTATTTTACGTGAAACCATTTTTATCGAAAACTATTCTCATATAATTTGAAAAATATATAGACTTATCGTATGGACATCCTACAGAACATTAAGAGAGAGTGCACCAACGATATCAATTTACGGAAGCAACACATCAGAGTTTGCGGAACATCATTGAAGTTTAGAAATTTAATCGAAGTCTAAGGACGTAAAGCCGTGCTCTGAAAACATTATGTCACGCCCCGGTCCCGTAGGACCGATCGTCCTCGCTAAGGCGTGATGCTGGACGAGCCTAGATTGTGCTCGTACAAGAAAGTTTTATAACGACTGATTACAACAGCTTGCGACGGAGTCGTCGTACAGAAGTTCCAAGCAGAAATATTGAATATATAAGGCATCACAAGCATTGACACAAAATCAGAGTCTTTATTGACACGTGAAATAAGATTACAAAGGCGCATATCCCAGATTACAATCACTCAAGCTCACTTTTCTCTTATTTAACAAGTCACTCAGCTCTCTCATCTCTCAATACAATTAACGAGCCATCGGATGCTTCAGATAGCCGATGTCATACATTAGGTCCCGTATAAGTTTCGACTCCAAGCGGCCGCACGCCTCAAAATGCCACGGAACTCTGTGCCTCGACGCATCCAAGCGAGCTTCTACGCCGACGAGCTTCTACCTGTGCCTGCACATGAAAACTGTGTAGGTGTCAGTACTCAACTGTACTGGTAGAGTGAACTCCTCGCCCACCCATACAAAACCAACACGTTCATTTACTTTTTGCAACATAATCCCTTTATGATTGTCTTTCTATTCTTGCCTTAGGATCGATTTTGGGACATAGACGCCTAGCCTATTTGTGTCTCTAGGCCATCATCGTTCTATCATTCCGATAACTTCCTTATCCTTGCCTCTAGACCATTCTCGTGCTTGCAACATCAACGTACCGACTCGTGCTTTCTTTATGGCCCATACTTTGGGATGCTACAACATGATTCGTGTCATTGACTTGGTTCGTGCTTCAACATTGAGGCTGTTTCTCGCAACTTAGCATGACTTAACCAAACTTGTCTTACAGCCCTTCTCGACTTAAGTCGAGTCTGACTTATGCAACTCTATGCTAACGACTTAATACTCGATGCCATATTTTGTGCCGAAGCACGCGTCCTTTCTATAGCCAAATCTTAGGCTTCTTAAGACTTGTATTGCAACCATGCATACCATCTTTATCCCATTCATGCCATGCTTGTACTTTCTTTTATTCGACCGACATCGTGCACGCAGATTGTCGCTCAGCACGCCAACTTATCTATATATAAAAGGTCACTGGCAATTCAAGCCATCTTGGACATGTATGTGGTGCAGACGAGACCCTTGCGGCTAAGGGTAGCTAGCCCTGCTTAAGTCTTCCAATCATCGGCGGTATGTTCTTGCCTAACTACCTTGCTTTCCTCCTAGGCCGATGCGGTCCTGTGGCTCCAGGCTATCGAATCGAGGGCACGAAACCTTGTCGACAAGTTGTCCATGACCACACACCTACGAGAACTTCTAGACTCAAAGTAAATATATGGCCTAACCGTCACAACTTACTTTCGTTTGGTTTACTTCTTTTCTTTTCCGTACTTCTTTTGTAGAGCCCAAACTAGGGTTGCCTCGGCGACTGACCTATAGTCCCGACATCTTTTCTCGGTGACTGACCTACAGTCTCGACATAATTCTTCTCGGCGACTGACCTACAGTCCCGACATGTTTTTAGTGTTTCCATACTCTTATTGACTCAACTCATGAATGACTATTTGATTGCCTTCAAGCATAACTTGAACAAAACGTGTTCTTCATGTGCCATAGACCGTGGCTAAATTTTCGTTGAACCATCTGTGGCTCGTTCCTTAAACCGACTTGTGTTCTATGCGACACTACCACCCAAGTCATATTTTATATGACGAGCCTTGAGATCGTAGGACTAAGTGACTTGACAACCACAGATAACATGGAATAGTGCTTGCTATGACTCCGCTAGCCCAGCATAACTTTGCCTAACTTAATCGTGCAACAACTTGATGAGCAAAGGCTATGCTAAGCCTCGCATCGTGGGAATGTGTCGTGCATACGTTCGACTTGAACAACTAAGTTCTTTGGATGCCTAGATTTATGCCACAAGCCGTGCGATACAACTTAACCCGCGGGCGAGCAAAGGCTATGCCAAGCCTTGGACGATGGGACCGTGTATGCTTTATCAAGCATTTACGCGAGCGACGCCTATGACTTAGGCTAATTCATAGCTTTGAGGCAAAGACCAGCTTTTCTTCTCCCAAGCCACGGGACGAAGGACCGAGTGTCATTTTGAAAGCACGACGTACAACACTTCTAAGCCGACCGTGGGACCTTTCCATATTCTTACTCATTCCAACCTGACTTGGGATTATTTCCTTAGCTATGTGGATTCGTCTCTTTTATTATCAAGCCTACTTGTGCATTTGAAAACGTTTATTTTATTAGTGTGAAGGCCAAGCTGAGGAAAGTTCACTGAAGCCATCCACCTAAGCGAGGAGTTGCCTCGACCGAGCGGGTCTTCGAGCAGCTGTTGTATGGCAAAGTCCGAACGCCGTTGGCGTTTCGATTCCTCCGATTGAGCTGAGTGGGACGAGGCATTGCACCCCATCCTTCATAACACACTAGTAAACAATTAATACAAAGACCCGTCCCCAATCTATCTGCTAAACTAGAAATCATAGCCCACCGAGCTCCCATGGTGCACTCTGCATCACAGGTAATGGTGATGGTTCTATCTTCCACTCTCTCTTCCATTTTCAAACTGTTACGTGGCTCTATAATATTTTCCGTTTTATTTGGTTCATGAGAAATTTCAGTTATGTTCGAAGAACGCTCACCTTGCAGATGAATGTTCGTTTTTTATCTCATCTTGTAACATCGAAAACTGCAAGGGGATTAGGTACCTTTCGAAGTCAAATACGAAGGCAAATCCTGTTAGGAAATTTCTGAAGTGCCCCCTCTGCTTGGATTTCCAGTAGCTGGATGCTGCTATATTGAAGTGCCCCCTCTAATACTTTTTTTAGACAAGATTCTTCAATTTGGTTTACTCTGCCAACGACAAGTTATTGATGGGATCTAAGTTGAAAGTTTAATTTAATAATAATTATACTTTTTTCAGTCAATGTTATTTTTAGTACTACCTTAATTTTAATATTTTTTACTATGACAAAATATTTTTGACACTTTTTTGAGACAGCTTTCTTCAAGGTGGTCTATGCTGCCAGATAAATTTTGTTGATGGGATCTAAATTTAAGAATAATTAATAAGTAATCTTTTACTTTGGAAAATGATATCTACACCCATTAAACAATTAATAGAATAACTTTTTGCTTAGAAAATTGTTTTTCGTTGGCATCCTGAATTTTTTTGAAGAACTTCCCCATCGTAATACTAGAAACACAAAAACGTCTATATGTTAACTACTAGTAAAAAATTAATTTTATCCCATGTTGCGGCCATCGATCTCGTTTGTCTTTGTAAAATATTGGGGAAGGAGGCACATCCGTCGTTCTCGTGGTCCTGTACAATGAGAACAAAATAAAACCAGTGAAAACCCTAAATAAAAAATACGAAGACTAGGTTATCGACAACAACATATGAAGCATATCCTTAACAGTCCTTAACCGGGCCAGAAGGTCTAGTATACCAAATCCTTAACGAAAGAGGAAGAAGAAGAAGAAGAAGAAGAAGAAGAAGAAGAAGAAGAAGAAGAAGAACGAGACGTGTATCAAATCCTTAACAAAATGGAAGGAAGAAGGAAAAAGAGGAAGAAAAGGAGGTCAGCGAGAGAGAGTACCTGCGAGAGAGAACCCGAGAGAGAGAGAGAGAGAGAGAGAGAGAGAAAGAGAGAGATGAGATAAAGAGAATTAGGGAAATAGGGAAATAGTCCCGCGGGCGAACCAAAATGGAAAAAATTGGACGCTTCTTTTTTCGGGTTTGAGCTTCTTTTTTCTTTTCTTTCCATACAATTATGCTGTCAAAACTGCTATTTGGCTCCCAAAAATCTTGGGAGATGTGATCTCCCATGACATGGCATGGGTGACATGGCATAATTTATTGTAAAGCTTCATAATTCTGGTGATGTCTATTTTAGGTAGATTTTGGTTATTCCATTAGCCTTAATTATCATTGATATAATTAGTATGCTATTAATGTAAGAAACTCAGAAGTTATCAATGTTTACCATCATTATTATTGCTTTTATAATTTGTTTGGTTATGTACATCATGAATATACATAAATGTTTTTTTGTTCTTTTCTTTTGATTAGATTGATTAATGGTGGATGTATAAAGAACATGAGACTGTTAATCTCGGAGCCTACTATCTTCCACTGATATAGAAAATAATGGTTCAGGTAGGATACTACGTTTATATCCCTTTTTTTTCTAAAGAAGAGAGGATTTTTAACCCATTATATGTTCATTGCCATCCTTTTTTAGTCTAGTTATAGCAGCAATAGATTCAAGATATTCATTTTTTATTTATTTATTATGCCAATAGCAATGAACATTTCTTAATAGCATACTAATTACATCAATTCTAATTAAGGCTAGTGGAATAATCAAAATCTACCTAAAACAAATATTACCAGAATTACGATGGTTTACAATAAATTATGCCATCTCACCATGCCATCTCCTATTATGTGACATCCGACATGGCAGTTGACATGGCAGTTGACATGTCATGTTTTAACCGAAAAAATTAATTACCCAAATTTTTTTATGTTAATGCTAATGCTAATTTTAATCTAATGTTAATATTAATTTTATTATTAATGTTAATGTTAATTAATGTAATGTTAATATTAATATTAATATTAATAATCATGTTAATTTGTTGAATTAACATTACTGTTACCGGACCATATGTTCGACTGGAAGCGATTGATTTGGCTCGGTATGATTCGATCAAAAAAGATTAGTTCAGATTGGTAGCAACTGTGGGCAATCGACTGTTAGGGGCTCACATTGATCCGGGGATGACTACTTTTAGCGTATGCGTTGGTTTGGTTTGGTTTGGTTTGGTTTTTTTATTATTTAAATTTACAACTAAAAAAGTAGTTAAAATTTAAATAAAAAATCCCTTGTAAAAATAAAAAAATGTCATTAATATTATCATGATTTCTTTTACATTAATAACGAAACTAATATTAATATTAATATTAATGTTACGAGACCATATGTTCAAATGATAGCCCATCGGTTCGGATTGATATAGTTCAATGCGGCTGGTTTGACCCATATCTGCAAAACTCCCTAATTCAATTGATCAAATCAACAGGTTTTTATTTCAATGGTTTCTTTTATTAATAACTACCATTAACACGTATCATTGTCTAGTACGTAATCAAGAATGGTAACAATGGTTCGGATTATACATATCGGTTCGGATTGATGTATAATTTCTGGTCCAAGTTTGGTTCGATTCGATGCGGTTTATTTGACCCATACGTGCACACCCCTAAATCCAATTGATCACGTGGCAAATTTTAAAATTAAAATTAGATTTAAATTTAAATTAAAAATAAAATTAAAATTAAATTTTGATTTAAAATTAAAATTAAAATTAAATTTACAACTTAAAAAATAGTTAATGTTTAAATAAAAAATTCCTTAAAAAAATAAAAAGTTCACATTAATATTATTATGATTTCTTTTACATTAATATTGAAACTAATATTAATATTAACATTAATGTTACGAGACCATATATTCGAATGACAGTCCATCGGTTCAAATTGATATAGTTCGATGCGGCCGGTTTGACCCATATCTGTAAAACCCCCTAATTTAATTGATCAAATCAACATGTTTTTATTTCAAAGGTTTCTTTTATTAATAACTACCATTAAAATGTATCGTTGTTACATGCTAGTACGTAATCAAGAATGGTAACAATGGTTCGGATTATACATATCGGTTCAGATTGATATATAATTTCTAGTCCAAGTTTGGTTCGGTTCGATGCGGTTGGTTTGACCCATACGTGTATACCCCTAAATCCAATTGATCACGTGGCAAATTTTAAAATCAAAATTATATTTAAATTAAAAATTAAAAATAAAATTAAAATTTGATTTGAAATTAAAATTAGATTTAAATTTTCAACTTAAAAAATAGTTAAAATTTAAATAAAAAAATCCCTTGTAAAAATAATAAGTTCACATTAATATTATCATAATTTATTTTACATTAATATTGAAACTAATATTAATATTAAAATTAATGTTACGAGACCATATGTTCGAATGATAGCCCATCGGTTTGGATTGATATAGTTCGATGTGGCCGCCCCTAATTCAATTGATCAAATCAACAGGTTTTTATTTCAATTGTTTCTTTTACTAATAACTACCATTAACACGTATCATTGTTACATGCTAGTACATAATTAAGAATGGTAACAATGGTTCGGATTATATATATCGGTTCAGGTTGATTTATAATTTTTGGTCCAAGTTTGGTTCGGTTCAATGTGGTTGGTTTGACCCATACATGCACACACCTAAATCCAATTGATCACATGGCAAATTTTAAAATTAAAATTAGATTTAAATTTAAATTTAAAATTAAAATTAGATTTAAATTTAAATTTAAAATTAAAATTAAAATTTGAGTTAAAATTAAAATTAAATATAAATTTACAACTAAAAAATAGTAAAATTTAAATAAAAAATTCCTTGTAAAAACAAAAAGTTCACATTAATATTATCATGGCAAATTTTAAAAATAAAAATAAAAATAAAAATAAAAATAAAAATAAAAATAAAAATAAAATAAAAATAAAATAAAAATAAAATAAAAATAAAATAAAAATTAAAATAAAAATTAAAATAAAAATTAACATTTGGAAAGTTATAATTAACATTAATTTTTCAATTTAAATTAAACTTTAAATCTGAAAATTTACTTGTACTATGATGTAATTTTAAAAATTCAAAACTTTTAATCTTAATTAACTTCCAAATTTCTAAGGGTAGGGGACGCGGAGCGAACGGGGGACGCGTGGCTATAGGCTGCGGACGGTCACACTCCCACGAGCGAGTTAAATAGCCTTTTTCATTAAGAAAAGAACCCAACCTACTAGAGAGAAACAAAGTAGAGAAGAAAAAGAGTCGCATTTTCTATTAAGAAATGAAACCAAGCTACTAGAGAGAAACAAAGGAGAGAAGAAGAAGAGTCGCAATAGAGAGGAGTTTGAGCAAGATCAATAGCAGCGGATGGGCCGTAATCCCTACGGAGATTCTCTCGATGATACTGGTACTGTCGGGGATGCCGGCAGACGAGGTCATACGCAATGTGGCCTCAGTGTGCCGTTCATGGTAGAAGGCGCTCAGCAGTCCCTACTATTAGTCCAAAGTGGACTTGGATAAGTAGTTTCGCAGGGACCACCAAATGCAGAGATTGGTTTGACCGTAAAGAAGCTCGTAGCTCGCATCGCGGGAATTCTACGGTCCTTCTCCGCGTACAAGCTCGACGAAGCCGCCTTCTCTTTTTTATGTTATAGGCCTGTACAAAATTTTGTTTTGTCTTCTTTTAATACTTTATTTTTCTAATTAGAAATTTTTATTGATCCTCTGCATAAAGTTGTGAATTAAGATGTTTTACCATTTTTATAATATAGTGGGAGATTTTTTGGGTGCTGCGCATTCCGAAGTGGGACATGAGTGTTGAAACTTTTGTGACACGCTTGGAGTTTCTTCCGGTGCTGGAAGAACTCGGCATTAGCTACTGCCTCCATATCACATCGACGGGAATATTTTTTGTCGGCATGTATTGCCAGCGTCTGGTTAAGCTGAGGAGGAACATGTCCCGTCCATATTTTATGGTGTCACGACCCGCACCCTAGAGTAAGGACACGAGAAGTGGGTACGTCCAGCCTACGCCGCAGTGTCGACGGTAGAACGTTGTCCTAGGTCACAACATCTAACAATATAAGGTACCTATACAGTATATACACTACGAATAGAGGTGATATAACAGAATACAGTCTCAATCACATCTAAGGCAGAAAACGATAAGATAGATAGATATGAAATGAATCCACAGAATACAGATAGATAGATAGTTCTAAGTATCTAAGATAACATCAAATCCAGAAAACATCCCTAATCTCAAATACAGTAATCCAGAGAAATAAATACATCTAAAAATGACTACTCTAAACTAATGGTGTGTCATCCACTGCTAATGGATCCTGCTGGAGATCCAGGTCACAGCAATCCTCTAGGATAGTCCCATAATATGTGGTACAGAGCGCCTCGTCCTCATCCTCTATAATATTTTCAACAGGTTCAGTCAGGACATGAGCGAGCACAATACATCTCATGCAAATCATAACAGGTTAGGAAATATAAACATACTAGAGAGTAATATACATAAAACTAAAGAACAACATGATATAAAAGAGAGAGAGAGAGAGCTGTAGGTAAATAGCTACAATATATATAGAGAACTATCAGTGACTAGTGATTCAGAGTACAAGATAAACATATGAACAGCTGGATGTGATTCATGACTATACTAAAGAGGTGATTCATGACTATACTACTTTGGAATTATTCACATATTTATTTCTACTCCCCCATCCCCAATCAATACACAAGGATCCAGTCAAGTTACGTTAAGATTCATGACTACGCTACTGGCTCATAAAGAGTGATTCATGAATAGATTCGTGAAGGCTCTGTGATTCATGAGAGTACAGGAATCACAAGAAGATTCATGATAGATTCATGATAAAAGAAGCATGAGATATATGATGTAAGTGAAACACACGAGACATGAGTATCTGATGCTTCCGAGAGGGATAACATATCATGAAGGGATCCATATAGTACCAATCCGTGTTACCAACGTGTCAGCATCAAGTAAAGTAATCTAAAGCAGGAATATAATCCTAAACAAGATATAAAATGATCAGAGAATGTACTCGCCTGGTATCCTGAATATCTGAAGAGAATATACTGTCCGAGGAGTGGTGTCTGGCTCCTATAGAACAGTACAAGTCACAACATGTCCAAAATAGTAAAATAGACTGCTACAATGCATTCTACATGATGTCTGGGTCAATCTAGACTAAAGTCAACCTTTGTTCAACTCTGGTCAACTATACTAGTCAAACTAGGTCAACTAGGTCAAGCCTAACCCAAACAAGTCTCACTAAGCCTAGCTAGTCTATCCTAGCAGGCACACAACATCACAAAGTCATACCAGTCTATCAACACACAAGTCACATGTGTATACATGTCAATACACATAGGCTATATCACATAGGAATCTACATAGGCTATGTGCCATATATAGTCTATATCACACATATTTCACACATGTTATATATATATAAATTAATATAAGTAACATACATATATAAATATATATATTACATAAGAATATAGTTTATACATATATATATATATACATATAGAGAGATAGGTAGAGTGACATGTGTGTGTCAATATTGTGAGAGTGTGTGTGTACATGACATAGGCTAGATGTGTGGGTGTGTGAATACTAACATGTGTGTGTAGGAAACTAACATGTGTGTATAATGTGTATGAAGGTGAGTGAGCTAACAGTGTACTAGGTTACATGTGTGTGTGTATATGTATCAATATAGAAAACATTATGTTCTCAGAAAAATAGGGCAACAGTAGTTAGGGTGTTGTGTGTAGATTAATGTAATGTGTGTGTAGATGTGTGTAATGATATGCATATCAGTGGTAGGGTATCCATTCTCAGGAAAACAGTAGAGTGTATCTTAGAGTGTATGTGTACAGATCAGGTTTTAGTATGCTAGTGTCAGTTCTCAGAAAATGTGAATATAGGTAGCAGTACAATGTGTGAGTGTCAATGACAGTTCATTCCTATGTGTGTTCAGTGAACAGTAGAGAATGTGTGTGTCAATAGACTTCAGATTTGAAATGTGTGAATGAGTAATATATGTGTGTGTACAAATAGATTCTCAGGAATTTTAGTAAATTGTATAACAGTGAATGTGTGTGTCAATCTTAAGCCAGTGTGTGTATATGAGTTAGGAAATCAGTACAACAATCTCAGGAAAAACCTGTGTGAATATGTTCTCAGGAAAATATGTAATATCAATGTGAATCTCAAGAAAACAGTTCTAAGGAATTCAAAGTACAAATGACAGTTTTTAGTATTTCCAGTTTACACATCAGTCCCAAACCAATTCGAAACCCAATTTCCTTTGTTAACATCAAAACTAACATGTACATAATCACTCAGACATATGTGGATGAATTGGCATTGCAATTTAATCATAGAAAATAGTTTGAAATCATATTTAATTTTCAGAAATCACAAACAGTGAATGTGTATCAGAAAAATTAGGGATTCTCTGAAATATGAATCAAAACACAAGGAAACACATGCAATATAGGTCAGGGTCGAGTCATACATGTGTCCAAAGTCCACACGAGTCCCCACGTGTCCCCACGACTGGACACGGCATGTCCAAGTCACGAAACACGCACAGACACTATCGCGTGCACAGACTGTATCGTGCTGCGATGCAGTCGCCTCGTGGACATGACATGTGACACATCCTGCCACATGGTCACGTCCACGTGTAGCCCAACACTAGGGCTACACACTGGACCCATCAGGACGTGTCTACGATGTGTCAAACGTGGATACGAAGCCCGTATCAGGCCGCGTTAGCACGTTTCACATACACAGTACAAACCCAGTACACTCGGCACCACGTGCCCGACACAGGACCATTCGACACGAGATTTGGGGGCTGGCATGTCAGTCATTGCCCCCTCCTTGATGCCAAATCCTAGGCCACCACGTGCCCTGTGCAGTGAGCACGAGGCCCCGAGCAGAAGGACAGTGCACACACACTGTAACAGCGTGTTCGTGTCCTTGTACTGACACGACATGACACAAAAAACACCCACCAAGGACACAAAATTACAGACGACACATAGCACTACAATTCCATTCAAAAATATTTTGAAAAATAGCACGAAACAGTGAGTGTGGCATTTCATCGAACACCTACACTAGGAAACTGATACGTGTCCGATACAGACACGAAACCTCATGCAATTGACACCAAACCTTCATTACAGCTAGAGGACACCTTGATTTAGGCTACCATACAAAGAAAACAGAATTAAAATAAAATTTGAAGGGTTTACCTATAGGTTACGAATGATTAAGAAAAGCCCCAAATCAAATGCTTCCCGTTGTTAGCCAAATCCTCCAAATTGCTCACAAACTGAAATCACTCTCCATGAACATCAAATAGAGGGTGATTAGAAACTATTGTAAAAGATTTGGATCAAAAAGGAATTAAAATAGAATTAATATGAATTAGGGAAGATGGGGATTTACCTTTCCTTTCTAAAAGTTGGTTGAACACAAAAGAGGTAAGAACAAAGGAATGAGAGTTTAAATAGGGAGGATACCTAGGTTGGCCAGCCTATTATGGCTGAAATTAGGGTTAGGGTTTCAAGTCATGGGCTATGGGCCAAGTTTCATAAGTCATGGAATTAAATTTCTAAGTCATAAGTCATTGCACCTATTCATTATTCCACCTATTGAAACTAGATTCTAAATGACTAAAATAAGGTTAACTTAAGTTAGACTAGGGTCTCATCATGCTAACCAAGTCACCATAGCTAGGATCAACTTCTAGGTTAGTCTACAAAGTCTCAATTAGCCAAAGTCAAAAATAGCAATCACCAATTCAATAAATTAAAATAAATTCAAAAAATTCACAAATGACCAAAATACTCTCAAGCTAAAATATGCTAGTGACAAATCTATCATCCTTAAAATAATTTTGTCCTCAAAATTAAAAGACGAAACTAAACTGATGAGAAGGATAGACAATCATACCTCAAGGTCCAAAAAGATATGGGTATCGCTCGCGCATCTCATCCTCCCGCTCCCAGGTAGACTCTCCTAGAGAATGTTGCCTCCATATGACGCAAACCAAAGGTATCACCTGGTTTCTCAGTACCTTCTCTCGGCGATCCAGAATCTCCACTGGCTGCTCTGGATAATTGAGAGTAGGTCCCAGCTCAATCTCCGAATGGTCAAGTACATGGCTAGGATCAGCTACATACCGTCTCAACTGTGATACGTGGAATATGTTGTGGACACTCACTAGTGCAGGTGGCAAGTCTAGCTTGTATGCCACGTCACCCACTCTCCCGCTGATCACGAAAGGTCCGATGAAGCGCGGCTAAGCTTCCTACCTCCACCAAAACACGAGTCGGAGATGTCCTCAAAAAAACCATGTCTCCGACCTAACACAAAAAGGGTCTCAAGTTACTAAATAATCAAACATGATCTAACAACACAAACAAACAACTTACTTCTAATCCTATCTCCAGTCAAACTAAGTCAAACATAGTCAATGGTCAACAACTAGTCAATTTGTCAACATCCAAGTACTTGGTCAACAACTGGTCAACTTCTTAGGGTTTTACCTATGCTAGCTATCTAGGTGTTGGCAACTAAAAATTAGCAAAAGGAAAAACTTTATAATAGACTAACTCTTAACTTTCCAATCCTATCAAATCACCCATAAATAAATACCTATATTCTAAGCACACAAATCCCAATACCACATATACATAAGCTCAAGAACAACAACCCATTACATATATCCTAAGTATATCATATATATATATATATATATATATATATATATATATATAAAATTGACCATCAAAGTGTTAAAGTAGACTAAACTCATAAGGGACTGAACCAATGCTTAGAAATTAGGCTAAGGATGAATGGTCTGAAACATCAATATAGGCAAAAGGGGATGATGCTAAGGAGACTGAATTTATAAGCAAAAGGACAGGACATTAGGGTCCACTTGTAAAGTTAAAGTGAAAGAAAACTTACATGGTGACTGAAACATGCCCTTAGATCAACCCTGGGCCTCTTTCTCTCTATCTAGACTGAACACCTACTAACTACATGCAGGACAGTGGTCTAAAAGAAGTGAACCAAACTGGTGTGCAGGGAATGCAATAGGAAGTATACTGCAATGAGTGCAGGCTACGTACCAAATCAAAGTATATTACATATATATAAGCTATATATATTTAACTCTCATCACCTCAACTCTACTCAAAGTCTAATAACACCCACACCCTACCACATGCCTATCATTCCAATGAAGGGGGTCAGATACTGTAGGGTGTATTGGGACAGAACAGTGGTCTAGCATGGCTACATATGAAGATGGAGAACAATCATATGTAGGACAATGATATGTAGGATACATACATACTGAAAATTGAACTAATGCTCAGGTAGAGGCTTTGGATAACTGAACCAACAATGAAATAAAGGGTTTGGACATGTATCTAGACAGATGGGCTAAACAGGTATCATCTGTATCTAAGAATGTAAGAGGGACAGAACAATGATCAAGGGAGAACTCTTATTAACAACCCACTTTATATCTCCAATGTATACAACTGTCCTAAATGGACTGAATGCCCAAAAAGGTTTAAACTCTACTGTAGGGTAGGTATTACAGGTTATAATGAAGGGTATTGCAAGGCTATCAAGTAAAGTAAAATGCTAAGAGATGCAGTATGTCACCATGTATAGAAGTAAGGATGAATGCAGACCTCTAATATGCATGATACTAACCTTCCAGATATGTAGAATATGTTAAGGGGTTGATGGTTATATTGGTGAGTCAATAATTGTGGTCTGAACAATGGTCCAGTGAAATCTATGATACAACATGGTAGGTAATAAAATGGTGAGTGCAGTGAATAACTTGTACAAGTCTGAACCAAGGGAACAGGGTATCTCGTGAAGGGTCTGCATACTGCCTATAAAGGTTGATCAAACATGACTGAACTCAACACAAAGGGAACTTAACTAAAATAGAAAACTGGACCAAATATAGGCTAAACAACATGTCAATTCCTTATACAACAATGACCTATAGATACCAACCAAACTCCTATCTCATATGCCAATATCATCTGCAATCTATCTATATATATAGACCTCTCAGTCTTAGGTGAAACTACAACTACACTCAAGGACAGGCTCTGGTCATAGGTGCCTTACTAGAAAGGGTAAAGGAAAATAATAATAAATCGTCAAGGATATAAGGCATACTAACATCCTATATAAAAACTGGTAGGTATTATAAATAACAGGGGAATAATCTACAATGGGTTATTATTCTAATACTAATGCTAACTATCATCTCTAGGGTACAGCCACTCTACAAGTTATCATATCATCACACTATGAAAGAAATACATACGAATAAGCTCTACAAAACTAAAATATCCCTATTCCTAAGTTATTTGATGATGGAATACAATTTTATAACAACAGAAGGGTATGATAGAGATGATATGTTTAAAAACCTTCTCATGATACAATCTGATAATCATATGCGTCTGTCCAAAATTATGTTACTCAGAGTCCTCGTCATGCCAGTAAGCAAGGCTGCGATAAACGATAGATTACATAACTGGGGTATGCACCTCTATAATCATATCGTCTAGAATTCTCGCTATGTCGACTAGTATAGCTACGAGAAATTCTAAATCTCATAACCAAGATACGTACATCCGAAATCAGGTCTCTATGTTTTTGCCATGCCAGCTAATATGGCTGCGATAAACTACAGGTTCCATAGTCAAGTAGACGTTTTACCATCCCTGTTATTCCCGTCAACATGAAAACATCGTAACTCAGGCCATAAAAAATTATCTCGATAGGAAAATTAAAATCAACAACGATCCATCAAAAATCAAATTCAATAATCAAGGAGTGAGAGCGAACAAAACAAGGAAAAAGATTTTAAATTGAAGTTTAAATAAGATTCTCAAGGGTCGTCCCAGGAATCTCTCAAGGAATTCAATCTGTGATTGAGTACCTTCAAAAATATATCATAATCCTACTGCAGGATGTAGTGATACTCTAGTTCGAATACCACTACATAAACTCGACCTGTATGGGCTGCCACTAAAAACGTGTCATGACCCGCACCCTAGAGTAAAGGCACGAGAAGTGGGTACGTCCACCCTACGCCGCAGTGTCGGTAGTAGAATGCTATCCTAGGTCACAACATCTAACAATATAAGGTAACTGTACAGTATATACACTCCGAATGGAGGTAACATAACATAATACAGTCTCAATCACATCTAAGACAGAAAATGATAAGATAGATAGATATGAAATGTATCCACAGAATACAGATAGATAGATAGTTCTAAGTGTCTAAGATAACATCAAATCCAGAAAATATCCCAAATCTCAAATACAGTAATCCAGAGAAATAAATACATCTAAAAATGACTACTCTAAACTAATGGTGTGTCATCCACTGCTAATGGATCTTGCTGGAGATCCAGGTCATAGCAATCCTCTAGGGTAGTCCCATAATATGTGGTACAGAGCGCCTCGTCCTCATCCTCTGTAATATTTTTAACAGGTCCAGTCAGGACAGGAGCGAGCACAATACATCTCATGCAAATCATAACAGGTTAGGAAATATAAACATGTTAGAGAGTAAGATACATGAAACTGAAGAATAACATGATATAGAAGAGAGAGAGAGAGCTGTAGGTAAATAGCTATAATATATATAGAGAACTATCAGTGACTAGTGATTCAGAGTACAAAATAAACATGTGAACAACTGGATGTGATTCATGACTATACTAAAGATGTGATTCATGACTATACCACTTTGGAATTATTCACATGTTTAGTTCTACTCCCCCATCCCTAATCAATACATAAGGATCCAGTCAAGTTACATTAAGATTCATGACTATGCTACTGGTTCATAAAGAGTGATTCAAGAGTGATTCATGAATAGATTCGTGAAGGCTCTGTGATTCACGAGAGTACATGAATCACAAGCAGATTCATGATAGATTCATATTAATAGAAGAATAAGATACATGATGTAAGTGAAACACACGAGACATGAGCATCTGATACTCCCGAGAGGGATAATATCTCATGAAGGGATCCATATAGTACCAATTCGTGGTACCAACGTATCAGCATCAAGTAAAGTAATCTAAAGCAGAAACATAATCCTAAACAAGATATAAAATAATCAGAGAATGTACTCGCCTGGTATCCTGAATATCTGAAGAGAATATACTGTCCGAGGAGTGGTGTCTTGCTCCTATAGAACAGTACAAGTCACAATATGTCCAAAATAGTAAAATAAACTGCTACAATATATTCTACATGATGTCTGGGTCAATCTAGGCTAAAGTCAACCTTTGGTCAACTCTAGTCAACTACACTAGTCAAACTAGGTCAAGCCTAACCCAAACAAGTCTCACTAAGCCTAGCCAGTCTATCCTAGCAGGACATAACATCACAAAGTCATACCAGTCTATCAACACATAAGTCACATGTGTATACATGTCAATACACATAGGCTATATCACATAGGAATCTACATAGGCTATGTGCCATATATAGTCTATATCACACATATTTTACACATATTATATATATAAATTAATATAAGTAGCATACATATATAAATATATATATATATATTACATAAGAATATAGTTTATACATATATATATACATATAGAGAGATAGGTAGAGTGACATGTGTGTGTCAATATTGTGAGAGTGTGTGTGTACATGACATAGGCTAGATGTGTGGGTGTGTGAATACTAACATGTGTGTGTAGGAAACTAACATGTGTGTACAATGTGTATGAAGGTGAGTGAGCTAACAGTGTACTAGGTTACATGTGTGTGTGTATATATCAATATAGGAAACAGTGTGTTCTCAGAAACACAGGGCAACAGTAGTTAGGGTGTTGTGTGTAGATTAATGTAATATGTGTGTGGATGTGTGTAATGATATGCATATCAGTGGTAGGGTGTCCATTCTCAGGAAAACAGTAGAGTATATCTCAGTGTGTATGTGTACAGATCAGGTTTTAGTGTGTGTCACTACCACATTTCTAGCTTGAGGGTATTTTGGTCATTTTTAAAATTTTGGGAATTATTTGGAATTATTAGTATTAATTATATTTATTAGAATTTTTAAGTGATTTTTAGTATATTTGATTTGGTGCTAGTTTTGACTTTGACTTATGTTGACTTAGGAGACTGTCCTAGAAGCTAACCTAGGTCATGACTATTTGGTTAGGTTATGGAACACTAGCTTGACCTAAGTTAGTGACATTTAACTCATTAGAATTTATTAGGAGAAATTAGGATTTAAATTGATTAGGGAATGGCTTGTGATTTCACAAGTCATGACTTGTGACTTTAGCCTTAGAGGCCCAAAGCCCAACACCAAGTGAACCTAGCCCTACCCTAGCCCATGGCCGGCCAAGCCTATCCCCCCTATTTAATGCTCCTAGAAATTAGGGCTAGCCTCCATTAGGAATATTTGTAAGTTTTAGAAAGAGGTGAGTCTCCATCTTCATTAATTCCTAGAAATTTCATTTCAATTCCTTTTCCACCCAAACCAATTGCAATAGGCTCTAAATTTAGTTTACTTGCTGTTGGTATTGAGAAATTTCAGGGGAGAAATAATTTGAAGGAGTTTAGTGGCTTGAGGAACCACTTTCATTTGGGGCTTTTTGAGACTTTGCGCACCCATAGGTAAATTCGATTCTACACCATAAAATATTGTTTTTATTGCATATCTAGGAAGCCCTAGGCCTAACCTAACTGTAGGACTAGCTAACCCTAGGTTTCGAGTCCTATATGTGTCCGTATCGGACACGTATCAGTTCATGAATGCATGTGTTTGATGAAATACCCCAAAGGGTATTTTGATTTATTTTTAGGAATATTTTTGAATAGGAATTTAGGTTTTTACCTCGCTTATGTGATTCCATTGCTCTGAGATTGTATTCATGTCGAGTCGTATCGCCACGGACACATGAACACGCGGGTGCATACGCGCGCGCGGGCACTGTAGCTGTCCTGCTGCTCGGGGCTGTTTGCGAGCAGCACACGCCACTTTGACACATGATTTTGGACGCACGTGTTGGGACACTGACTGACACGAGGTTCCTAGAGTTTCACGAACTCTCGTGTCATATCGAACACGGTATCACGTGTGCACGAGTAGTGCACTGTGCGTGTACGTGCTGTGGTTTGTTTCTGTGTATTTATTTCAGTTTTTAATGCTTTAAATCATGATATTATTTGCTAATCTAGATCCTAACATGTCTAATTATCTATGATAGATTAGGTTTACATGATAGTTTAGGGTTGAATGGAATATTTGGATTCGAACATTGGGTTAATGGCAATACACTGATACATTCCTGATACTTGTTTTTTCAGTATTTTCCTAAACTATTAAACCCCTGTTTATTGATGTTCTTTCACTGTAAATCACCCCCACATGATTGTTGATTCATATTAATGAAGTATTTAGATTCAAATGGGCTTTTGGATGTGTTAATGGAATTTGGACATGTGAGTTAATTTCGAATAGTCATGACTGATATGTAAACTGTTAACTTCCTATTTAAACTGAGAATTTGGGTCCTTCTTTCCTGTAAACTGAATTTAAATGATCATTTAATATAAATTCCCATACTTGTATTAGTTGTGTATGTACATGGTTGAATGCAAATGAGGATTTGGTTTTAGCTGAACTGTCAACTGTTTCCCTTTCCTCTTAAACTGAAACCTGGACTGATTTCCTTTAACTGGGAATTGGTTTCCCTTCCCTTCCTCATACTGTTTGAATGAATGTTTTATTCATTAGTTAACTGTCATGTGAACCTAGGATTAGCTACTGTTCCTTCTTTTTTTATATTTTACTGATTTCCCTAAACCTGAACATAATACCCTTCCTATACCTGAGATTCTTCATTTCCTAATGAACTGAGAATTGATTCCCATACCATTTTTTTCACTGTCATTCATTCTTTGGCAACCTAAAATCTAGTTACTTGTAACTGCCATGTTTAGCAGCTCACCATTTCCTGGATTTCACCAATTGATTTCCAGGTTATACAATATATATACTGTTTACATTTTCCAGTTTTTACATTTTGAACTGCCACTGTTTCATTGCCACAGTAAACACATTCACTGATTTTCCCTACACTCATTGACACTTGAGCACAAATGTACACTAATTTCCTTGTTTTCTATTCATATTGAACTGTCACATGAGTTCCTAGATTGAGAATCTCACTGATTGATTTCCTATTCACTATCAACTATATTTCCAGATTTCTTGGTTAGTTAGCACTGTCTACTGATATGCCATGCCACACTGTTTTGTACTTACTGTTCTAATTTTCTGTGTACACACACATACCATATCACACAGACAGGTTTCTCTCTTTGACATACACACCCCTATGTTCTTGTACACACACAGCTCACATATTTATACACACACACACATTTTCTTGACATACATATTTTCCCTCTATGTTATGTATATATGTATGTATATATAGATAATATCTAACCTAGTGAATAAGTGTAATGTGATGGGTAATGTGAAAGGAACAATGAAATTGCCTATGTGAATGTGATAAACACATGTGAGTATGATGTATATAGCCTAATGTGGAATGCAATAGATATGGCATTTGCCTATTTACATATCTCTCTCTAACCCTCTATGTGTATAGGTATATAGATGTATACTTGTAGCCATGCATGTTAAGTATAAATACTTGTGTAATGTAGATGGGTTAGTTTTGTGCCATGTGTAGTGTAAACTCATAACTAGTGTTGATTCTCTTTTCATGTACACCTCCATGTTCACACACACACATAGCTTTACATGTTAATTCCTTTCTCTTATATATATATATATATATATATATATATATATATATATATATATATATATATATATATATATTTTATATATATATATATATATATATATATATATATAATGTTGAATATGCATGAAAGTGATGTATCTTGATATGTGACTTGTGTTGGCTTGTATAGCCTTGTGATTGGTGTGTGATTGCTAGACTAGGCTTGGTTAGGCCTAGTGAGACTTATTAGACTTGTTGGGTTAGGTTTGACCTAGTTTGACTTTTAGGGTTGACTAAAGTTGACCAAGCGTTGAGTTTAGTCTAGATTGACCTAGATTCATATAGAATGCATTGAATTATATATTATTATCATTTTAGACATATTGTGACTTGTGTTGTTCTATAGGAGACAGACACCACTCCTCGGACAGTAGATATTCTTCAGATACTCAGGATACAGGCGAGTACATTCTCTGACCGTTTTATACTTGCTAGAACGTCTATTCTTGCCATAGATTAATTTACTTGATGCTGACACGTTGGTAACACGGATTGGTACTATATGGATCTTCTTTTGCGATGTTATCTCCTTGTGTTCACTAAATACATATTGTGATGTGCGTTTCACTAACATATTATATTTATTGAATACCCTTATCATTGTACACTCATTGTGCATATTGTACTCTCATTATCACATTGAGCTCTATTGTACAAGCTATTGTATAAGGTAACGTAACTGAATTAGATCCTTGTGTATTGATTGGGGAGGGAGAGTAGAAATGGTTATGTTATCAATCCTATTGTATAAGAAATTGTATATGTCCATTGTACACCCACGTACAAAGGAGTCCCATTTTATTGTATAACCTAACCCGTTTATAAAACCATATTGTACTCTAAATCACATTGCTTACAGTTCTTACTTATCATATATAGATAATTCCTATTATCATAACCTTCTGTTTTTCATATACATCTTCTTTCAGTATTTCATGTATCTTACTCTATTGCACGTTATATTTTCTAACCTGTTATGAACTGCGTGAGATGTTTTGTGCTCGCTTCCGTCCTGACTGGACCTGTTGAAAATTTTACAGAGGATGATGAGGAACCCTGCACCCCTTACTTGGAGTTTGCCTAGATGACACTCGCGACCTAGACCCCTGGGAGGTTCAGGCAGCTGCTGAGGATGATACCCATTGCATAGTTTAGATAGTCTAGATTGTTTCCTTTTTCATGTTTAGTTGTTGTCCTTATTTTCAGAGTTGTATAATTTGAGATGTTGAGACTAGTAGTTGTTAACTTATGATATTTCATTCTGTTGTGCCTCAGTTGAGGATTTCCTTATCTATTTTATCGTGCCATATTCTATCGCTAGTTGTGATTGAGTTGTACTTTCTGTGATTAGCCTCCAGTTGGAGATTATTCTATATTGTGTTAGTATAATTCGTGACCTAGAACAGCGTTCTACCACCGACACTGCGGCGTAGGCTGGGCGCTGTTACGTACTCGTACCCTCACGGTGGGTGCGGGTCGTGACAGTGTGCTAGTGTCAGTTCTCAGAAAATATGAATATAGGTAGCAGTACAATGTGTGAGTGTCAATCACAGTTCATTCCTATGTGTGTGTCACGACCCGTACCCTAGAGTAAGGGCACGAGAAGTGGGTATGTCCAGCCTACGCCGCAGTGTCGACGGTAGAACGCTATCCTAGGTCACAACATCTAACAATATAATTCTAAGCAGTTTATACTCCCCGAATGGGGGTGACATAGCAAAAAGTAAACTCAATCACAACTAAGGAAGAAGAAGCACGATATGATATAGAAGTCAAAGAAAATACAGATGATCAGAAGAGTCTAAGTGTCTAAGATAACATCTCAGCAAATATCCAGAAATACAAGTCTCAACTACTGAATATGAAAGAATATATACAATCCAGATCTCAAAGAAAGAAATAAAGCCTAACTAAACTAGTCTCAAGACAACATAAGTAAGATAAAGTCTAACTAAGCTAGTCTAGGCAATAAGGGTAAAGTCATCAGCTAGAGCTGGGTCCTCCTGAGGGTCCAGCTAACAAGTGTCGTCTAGGGCTGCCCCGTAGAAGGTATCCACACAGGCCTCCTCCTCGTCCTCTATAATATTTTCAATAGGTCCAGTCAGGACATGAGCGAGCACAATACATCTCAACAGATCATAGCAGGTTAGAAAATATAATCATGCAGTAAAGTAAGATACATGAACTGGAAGAAAGTACAGAATGTAAACAGGGAGAGAACTGTAATAGAAATATCTACTATAAGTAAAGAACTAACAGTGGCTAGTGAGTCAGAGTACAATATAAACATGTGAATGGCATAGGAGATTCTGATGCTACACTGCGGAAAGATTCTGATGCTACACTACTTGGATATTATTCACATGTCTACTTCTACTCCCCCGTACCCCCAATCAATACACAAGGATCCAGCCAGGTTATGTTATGATTCCATGCAATGGCCCACAAGGGGTGATACATGGTATGCCCATAAATGGGTGATTCTAGGAATGCCCATAAATGGGAGATTCAAGAAGACTCTGTGATTATGAGAGTACATGTCACAAGTGATCAATGAACCATGAAGCATAGTGATACACAATGTAAGTGAAACGCACAGAACATGTAATATCCGATGCTCCTGAAGGATAACATCTCAAGAAGGGATCCATATAGTACTAATCCGTGTGACCAACGTGACAGTATCAAGTAAAGTAATTTAAAGCAGGAAAATAATTTTAAGCAGGATATGAAATGATCATAGAATGTACTCGCCTGGTATCTGAGTGTCCGGATGAAATGTACTGTCCGAGGAGAGGTGTCTGGCTCCTAATCAGAACAACACAAGTCACAACAAGTCTAAAATGATAACAAGATACAATTCAATGTATTCTAAATGAATCTAGGTCAATCTAGGCCAAAGTCAACTCTTGGTCAACTCTGGTCAACCCTAGAAGTCAAACTAGGTCAACTATGGTCAAACTTGGTCTAACAAGTCTAAATTGGTCTAACTAGTCTACATTAGTCTATACTAGGTCACACAAGCCTACACTAGCTAGTACACACCACTTCAAGGCTATGCAAGCCTAAATCAAGCCAACACACATATTTATACACATATATCCACACACTACACACATCATCCATATCATATAGTTAGGCATACATATACTATACATATACTAAGCCTACAAACATATGTATATATACATTACATTACATTACACTACCTACACTACATATACTTTATATAGATGTATGTGCTTAGAGAGGTAGAGAGTGAAGAGAGTGACAATGTGTGTGTACGTGTGAAATGAGAACAAAGTGTAAAGGGAAATGAGTTAGAGTAGAGTGTGGCAAAGTGTGTTGTGAGTGTCAAGTGTCACATGTGTGTACATAGAGTGATATGAGGGGGCAGTCCATTTCTGGACAGTTGGTGTGTGTGTGTGTACAGTGAGCAGTCAAGGAGATGAGAGAGTGAACTAATGTGTTAACAGTGCACAGTGAAGAATTCTGGAACCAGAATGGTGTACGTATGGTGTGATAGTGTGAGGGAAATGTGAGGGAAAACTGGAATCAAATGTGTGTGTGCATGAAACATATGAGTGAGAGTGTGCTAGAGTAAGTGAGTGTGTGTGTGTAGGATGTGTGTGTTAGAGTGTCAATAGTTAACTGTGTGTGACAGTGTCAAGGAATTAGAAACAGTGAAGGGTGAATCATAAAACAGTGTGTGAGAGTGACTGTTATGGTGAGAGGGAATGAAATTAATACACAGTTCAGTTAAAACAGGAAAGGAAACCAATTCATTCATTTTCAGCACAGTTTTCAGTTCAATACATTCAAGTCCCCAAATCAAACCCAATACTCAATGAAAATCATCCAAAATTCACACACAAGTAGATTCCACATAGGAAAACAACATTAGGGTATAAAACCAATATTTAACAGCATTTAAATAGGTAAAATAGACTTCCTAAATTCGATTATTAAAACTGGGAAAACTGAGAAATACTGAAACATATAACTTGGTATCATAAATTGGGTAAATAGAAATTAGCCTTCGAAAACAAGTTAACATCATAGTTTATTGGTTGATAAATAAAAACACAGTTGTGCACGTGTCTTAGAAAATGTCTCGTGTCCACCACAACGTGACACGACGTGTCCAAACTACAGGAAACAAAAACAAGCAAACTGACACTGCACAGCAATGCGGCCTCGTGCGTGTGTGTACGCGTGTCGTGCACCCGACACAGGCCAAACCAGGACACGAGCTCACAACCCTAGGTTCGCCATACATAGGGCTACCTACGTGTCACCCTGCACCGTCGTGTCGAGTCGCACAGACGTGTCCAAACACGCGTATCAGAATGCGATTTATCGACTGATCAGTCAGTGCAAACCCAGTGTGGGCTGGAAAACATGTCTAACATGACACGAGAGCGTCTCCAACTTGGAGGACCTCGTGTCAGTCATTGCCCCTTGGCCCACGCCAAGTGGCATGACCTGAGTCACCGTGTCCAATGAGTACGACTCTTCGAATAGCAGGACAGTGCGTGCGGCTGGAACACGCGTGTTTGTGTCCAGATTCCGACACGACACGACACAAATTCAAACTCAGACCACTGGAAAACATTAACCCACACCTAGATCTAAATTCCTATTCAAACACTTCTCAAAAATCAAATCGAAATGCCCTTTGGGGCATTTCATCAAACACTTTGCCTATGGGACTGATACGTGTCCATTTAGGACACGAAATGGACACGAAACCTAGGTTTAGCTATACCTATAGTTAGGGTAGACCTAGGGCTTTCCAAATATGCAAAGAAACTAGAATTTTAATGGTGTTTAGATAGTTTTACCTATTGGTGTCCAAATGCAAGAAAAGCTTCAATAGGGGGTATTCTCCTTGCTAGCAAATAGCTCCAAATTGTCCACAAACTGAGATTTCCCAACACAAACAACAAGTATAGGTGGATTAGAACCTAATGCAATTGGTTTGAAAGAAAAAGGAATTAAATTAGATTTTCTATGAATTAATGAAGTTGGGAAAATACCTCTTTTTTAAACTTGTTCTTTCCTAAAAGAGGCTAGCCCTAAATGGAGGAGAGTATAAATAGGGGGGTTCCCAATGTGGGCTGGCCGGTTATGCTAGGGTTAGGGTTAGTTTTTATATGGTGTGGGCTATGGGCTTCTATGGGCTTAAGTCATTAATCATGACTTGTGAAGTCATAAGCCATTTATCAAAACTCTATTCTAATTCCTATTTCCAATTTGGTTCTAATGACTAGGTTATGATTAACTTAAACCAAACTAGGGTTTCATAATCTAACCAAGTCACTAAAACTAGGGTTAGCTTCTAGGGTAGGCTCCAAAGTCAACACTAGTCAAAGTCTAGAATAACCCCCTAATTAAATTATACCAAAAATCATATAAATTCTAATAATTCTCAATAATTCACAATAATTCCAAATAAACCCCAAAAATTCAAAAATGACCAAAATACCCTTAAGCTAGAAATGTGGTAGATGAAACACCCTAATCACAAGTCATGATTTTAAATAGTTTAAAAATGATTAAAAATAACCAAAAATTATAGGAAATAAATATAAATAAATAATAATTATGATTACAAAGTTTCAAAATTACCCTCATCTGAAAAACTGGGTGTTACAATCCTACCCACCTTATAAAAATTTTGTCCTCGAAATTAAGATGATCGCACCCCCTTCTAGGTCAAACATAGTCAAGGGTCAATCACTAGTCAATTTTCTCAACATCCTAGTACTTGGTCATCCGCTGGTCAACTTCTTAGGATTTTACCTATGCTAGTTACCTAAGTGTTGGCAACCAGAATTTAGCAAATAGAGAAACTCTATAATAGACTAGCTCTTAACTTCCCAATCCTATCAGGGCTGATACTATAAATCTCATAAGCTACGGGTTTATAAACACACATTCCCCACATCAAGGACTAACCTATATATATATCCACAGTTGATACTAATGGGGGTAACATCCCTATTTCTCGACAATCAAGGTCCTAAGAATTTTATCTAAACCATGCAATTTGAAGGAATATCATACAGGGTCAGGGCATACTGTAGCAGTTGGAAGTCTCATCTAGGTGCACTGGTCATTCTAGGTCAAAACAGTACTATGGTATCAACACATAAGCAATCTAGGGTGTCCTAATTGGAAAGGTAAGGGAACAACAACCATCAAGATAGTAAGGGTTGTCTACCATCCTATATAAAAAATTAGTCATTAACAAACAACTGAGAAATTATTAAAAGGTTACTATTCCATAAAATGGTAAAAATTGAAAATTTAGGCACAACAAATCACAAATAGATTTTTGTCTTGACACGATCTAAGTTGATCAATTTTGGGATAAATCGAGATTTGGGCAAGATGGGGAATCAATGAAATCAAGTATGAGCACGAGCATCCAATGATGAAGATCCAGGTCATGATTAAATTTAATTCAACTGGATACGAATACGAGGTTCATAGGCGATAAAAAATAATTCCAAGGAGAATTGTCAAGGCTGTTGTGGATAAGATTTCTAGGGCAAGTTTAACTATGTCTCCATCCACGTAGATTAATATAAAAAGCGAACCAAAATGCAATAGGTTGATCAGACCATCATACGCCGGTTCTGATTAGACAATATGTTAGTGGGTGCGCACCCAATAAAATATGTCATGATCAAGCTCGAAAAGGATAAGCTTGTAAAACTAAGGATAATTAGCAGCATAAGATATAAGTAAGGGTGGTAGTGATGAACGAAGATACATAGTCCAGATTCTTAACTAAAAGGGTCAAGCAATCAAGATAAGGTACAAGGTTAAGAATTTAAGGAGTCAAGCAGAACACCATCACATGTCGGGTCGAAGGAATTGAGTCAAGGCTGGATCTCTAATTGAAATCAGGAATAATTCAGTATCATGGTAGAGGCTATAGTTTAGCCATTTGACCAGAAAATCATATCAAGAAAATAGAGTACAAGGAGACGGGTTTTAGTGAGACATGATATACCTACACGAAGGTGAGTTCGTCTAGGTCTTGCATATAAGATTTGTTGGAGGGTAACAGCTAGTATTATATTCTGAATGTCAAGGTCATGATAAGGAACGTCAAAGGATCTCAAATATAAAGTGGGGGTTCAAGAGGTGGTAAATAAATGCACAAGATAAGGAAGATCAAGTTAATCATCTGTTTCTGATACCCTTAAGTTCATCTGGTCATAACTTGCCAATCGTATCCTTACCTCACCAGTCTCCATATAAAAATTTAACCTTTACCTAAGCCTTTACCATGACTACCGTAGGCAATTTCCAATTTTCAAACATTACTCATGAAGCATAGCCTTCACATTTAGGAATCAACATTAACCATTTATTTAAATTTCTAAATTCTTTCACCTTGGCTTAAATTTGGCCCGAAACCTCTAAATTTCGTTTACGAATTCCTTGAACTTGTTCAAATGGTTCTCCTCGTGTTATTTAATTTAAATACCTTTAGGCCTTACAAAACTTATCCACCATCATAAAATCAACTTCCGTATTTTCTTCGACATACACCTTTGAATATTATTCTCCTAAAAAAATTTCCACAACAATCTCTAAATTTCTATAACTTTATGTTCCCTCTATCCCTAGTCATTTCTTTGCAATATCTTGTTCAATATCCTTATTGAATGCAATTAATTTCTCTTTTCCATTACTAACCTTCTATATAGCCTTAGGGTAAAACTTTCCAAGAATCAATAACTAGAGTTTCGAGGTTCTCAAATCTAGGTTGACCTTGAATATCCTCATCAGTTTGAATACACCTATAAACTATCTCAGAACCCCAAAATCTCCCTAAGTGTGATTGTTTCCAGATTGGTAGTATGCATCTCTTGATTCTACTCGAGACCTTTATCACATTTCTATCTCAAGGTTTCAATATTGAACACTCCACATTTTGATTTCCTCTAGATCATCAGATAATAATCAGTTATGTCTCCTCTGAGCTACATGATTCACGTCACTTCTTCAGTCTTTCCCAGGCAGAAGATATGAAGATTCAAGGGTTTTGAGGTACATCTGGTAGGGATGATAAGATATGGGCGATTGGTGTAATTAGACAGAGTTTAAGATAAGAAGAAAATAAGAATGCAAGGAAATAATGGCAAGAAGGAATAATGAAGATCTGTTCTTTCTCATCTGTTCAAACGAGATGAACCCATCAAGCTCAAATTCAATAGCAAGAAATGAGGGTGAATCCAAACAAGAGGAAAAAGGAATTCCAATTGAAGACCAAAAATGAGTTTCTCAGGGGTCATTCCAGGAATCTTTCAAAGAATCTTAAGTGTGATAGAGTGCCTTGAATTTGAAAATATTAAATACAAAATTAAAATCAACAACTACAGAATTTTATCAAAATTATCAACTAATACCAGGATTCAAAGTTCTACAATGAATCCACCAAAATCAAATTCAAATCAAGAAAAAAGGTGAATCAAAATAAGGGAAAGGGAGTTTATATCAGAGTTCAAAATAAGTTTCTCAAGGGTCATCCCAGGAATCTCTCAAGAAATCCTAACAGTGATTGAGTATCCTCTCATCCTAACATCTTAATTTCTATATCCTATAGCAGGCTCGTAGTAGTACAACTAAGTCGTTGCGCTACTACGAAATCGAACTAATGCGAATCTCGACCTGCATGGGCCACCACTAAAAACGTGTCACGACCCGCACCCTAGAGTAAGGGCACGAGAAGTGGGTACGTCCAGCCTACGTCGCAGTATCGACGGTAGAACGCTGTCCTAGGTCACAACATCTAACAATATAATTCTAAGCAGTTTATACTCCCCGAATGAGGGTGACATAATAGAAAGTAAACTCAATCACAACTAAGGAAGAAGAAGCACGATATGATATAGAACTCAAAGAAAATACAGATGATCAGAAGAGTCTAAGTGTCTAAGATAACATCTCAGCAAATATCCAGAAATACAAGTCTCAATTACTGAATATGAAAGAATATATACAATCCAGATCTCAAAGACAGAAATAAAGCCTAACTAAACTAGTCTCAAGACAACATAAGTAAGATAAAGTCTAACTAAGCTAGTATAGGCAATAGGGGTAAAGTCATCAGCTAGAGCTGGATCCTCCTGAGGGTCCAGCTCACAAGTGTCGTCTAGGGCTGCCCCGTAGAAGGTATCCACACAGGCCTCCTCCTCGTCCTCTGTAATATTTTCAACAGGTCCAGTCAGGACAGGAGCGAGCATAATACATCTCAACAGATCATAGCAGGTTAGAAAATATAATCATACAGTAAAGTAAGATACATGAACTGGAAGAAAGTACAGAATGTAAATAGGGAGAGAACTGTAATAGAAATATCTACTATAAGTAAAGAACTAACAGTGGCTAGTGAGTCAGAGTACAATATAAACATGTGAATGGCATAGGAGATTCTGATGCTACACTACGGAAAGATTCTGATGCTACACTACTTGGATATTATTCACATGTCTACTTCTACTCCCCCGTACCCCCAATCAATACACAAGGATCCAGCCAGGTTATGTTATGATGCCATGCAACGGCCCATAAGGGGTGATACATGGTATGCCCATAAATGGGTGATTCTAGGAATGCCCATAAATGGGAGATTCAATCTGTGATCATGAGAGTACATGTCACAAGTGATCAATGAACCATGAAGCATAGTGATACACAATGTAAGTGAAACACACAGAACATGTAATATCCGATGCTCCTGAAGGATAACATCTCAAGAAGGGATCCATATAGTACTAATCCGTGTGACCAACGTGACAGTATCAGGTAAAGTAATTTAAAGCAGGAAAATAATTCTAAGCAGGATATAAAATGATCAGAGAATGTACTCGCCTGGTATCTGAGTGTCCGGATGAAATGTACTGTCCGAGAAGAGGTGTCTGGCTCCTAATCAGAACAGCACAAGTCACAACAAGTCTAAAATGATAACAAGATACAATTCAATGCATTCTAAATGAATCTAGGTCAATCTAGGCCAAAGTCAACTCTTGGTCAACTCTGGTCAACCCTAGAAGTAAAACTAGGTCAACCATGGTCAAACTAGGTCTAACAAGTCTAAATTGGTCTAACTAGTCTACATTAGTCTATACTAGGTCACACAAGCCTACACTAGCTAGTACACACCACTTCAAGGCTATGCAAGCCTAAATCAAGCCAACACACATATTTATACACATATATCCACACACTACACACATCATCCATATCATATAGTTAGGCATACATACACTATACATATACTAAGCCTACATACATATGTATATATACATTATATTATATTACACTACCTACACTACATATACTTTATATAGATGTATGTGCATAGAGAGGTAGAGAGTGAAGAGAGTGACAATGTGTGTGTACATGTGAAATGAGAACAAAGTGTAAAGGGAAATGAGTTAGAGTAGAGTGTGGCAAAGTGTGTTGTGAGTGTCAAGTGTCACATGTGTGTACATAGAGTGATATGAGGGGGCAGTCCATTTCTGGACAGTTGGTGTGTGTGTGTGTACAGTGAGCAGTCAAGGAGATGAGAGAGTGAACTAATGTGTTAACAGTGTACCGTAAAGAATTCTGGAACAAGAATGGTGTATGTGTGGTGTGATAGTGTGACGGAAATATAAGGGAAAACTGGAATCAAATGTGTGTATGCATGAAACATATGATCGAGAGTGTGCTAGAGTAAGTGAGTGTGTGTGTGTAGGATGTGTGTGTTAGAGTGTCAATGGTTAACTGTGTGTGTGACAGTATCAAGGAATTAGAAACAGTGAAGGGTGAATCATAAAACAGTGTGTGAGAGTGACTGTTATGGTGTGAGGGAATGAAATTAATACACAGTTCAGTTAAAACAGGGAAGGAAACCAATTTATTCATTTTCAGCACAGTTTTCAGTTCAATAAATTCAAGTTCCCAAATCAAACCCAATACTCAATAAAAATCATCCAAAATTCACACACAAGTAGATTCCATATAGGAGAACAACATTAGGGTATAAAACCAATATTTAACAGCATTTAAATAGGTAAAATAGACTGCCTAAATTCGATTATTAAAACTGGAAAAACTGAGAAATACTGAAACATATAACTTGGTATCACAAATTGGGTAAATGGAAATTAGCCTTCGAAAACAAGTTAACATCATAGTTTATTGGTTGGTAAATAAAAACACACTTGTGCACGTGTCTTAGGAAATGTCTCATGTCCACCACAACGTGACACGATGTGTCCAAACTACAGAAAACAAAAACAAGCAAACCGACACTGCACAGCAGTGCGGCCTCGTGCGTGTGTACACGCGTGTCGTACACCCGACACAGGCCAAACCAGGATACGAGCTCATAACCCTAGGTTTGCCACACATAGGGCTACCTACGTGTCCCCCTGCACTGCCGTGTCGAGTCGCACATACGTGTCCAAACACGCATATCAGAACGCGATATATCGACTGATCAGTCAGTGCAAACCCAGTCCGGGCTGGAAAATGTGTCCGACACGACACGAGAGCGTCTTCAACTTGGAGGACCTCGTGTCAGTCATTGCCCCTTGGCCCATGCCAAGTGGCATGACCTGAGTCGCCGTGTCCAATGAGTACGACTCTTCGAATAGCATGACAGTGCGTGCGACTGGAATGCGCGTGTTCGTGTCCAGATTTCGACACAATACGACACAAATTCAAACTCAGACCACTGGAAAATATCAACCCACACCTAGATCTAAATTTCTATTCAAACACTTCTCAAAAATCAAATCGAAATGCCCTTTGGGGCATTTCATCAATCACCTTGCCTATGGGACTGATACGTGTCCATTTAGGACACGAAATGGACACGAAACCTAGGTTTAGCTATACCTATAGTTAGGGTAGACCTAGGGCTTTCCAAATATGCAAAGAAACTAGAATTTTAATAGTGTTTAGATAGTTTTACCTATTGGTGTCCAAATGCAAGAAAAGCTTCAATAGGGGGTGTTCTCCTTGCTAGCAAATAGCTCCAAATTATCCACAAACTGAGATTTCCCAACACAAACAGCAAGTATAGGTGGATTAGAACCTAATGCAATTAGTTTGAAAGAAAAAGGAATTAAAATAGATTTTCTATGAATTATTAAAGTTGGGAAAATACCTCTTCTTTAAACTTGTTCTTTCCTAAAAGAGGCTAGCCCTAAATGGAGGAGAGTATAAATAGGGGGTTCCCAATGTGGGCTGGCCGGCCATGCTAGGGTTAGGGTTAGGTTTTACATGGTGTGGGCTATGGGCTTCTATGGGCTTAAGTCATTAATCATGACTTGTGAAGTCATAAGCCATTTATCAAAACTCTATTCTAATTCCTATTTCCAATTTGGTTCTAATGACTAGGATATGATTAACTTAAACCAAACTAGGGTTTCATAATCTAACCAAGTCACTAAAACTAGGGTCAGCTTCTAGGTTAGGCTCCAAAGTCAACACTAGTCAAAGTCTAGAATAACCCCCTAATTAAATTATACCAAAAATCATATAAATTCTAATAAATCTCAATAATTCGCAATAATTCCAAATAAACCCCAAAAATTCAAAAATGACCAAAATACCCTCAAGCTAGAAATATGGTAGATGAAACACCCTAATCACAAGTCATGATTTTAAATAGTTTAAAAATTATTAAAAATCACCAAAAATTATAATATGAAATAAATATAAATAAATAATAATTATGATTACAAAATTTTAAAATTATCCTCATCTGAAAAACTGGGTGTTACAATCCTACCCACCTTATAAAAATTTTGTCCCGCCGCCGTTGCCACATTGTCCTGCCACCCTCCAAAAGCCCCGCGACCATCGACCACATCCTCCGACCACCCCTTTTTCCCTGCACAGACCACGAAAACCCCCCGACCCCGACAAAACCAACCCAGCCTTGTCGTCGCCACCTCCGGCCAACCCGTACTCCTCGGACTCATCCCACACCACCGCGGCAACCCCCCGACCCCGACAAAACCAGCCAACCATCACACCCATCTCAGCCACCACACAAAGAAAAGAAAAGAAATAAAACCCTAACCCTAAAAATCACCTCCGCCTGCCGCCGGCACCCTCCGCCGCAAGTCGCGCTGTGCTTCCCGGCTCCGCAACACCATCGCTTCCCACCTCTGGTCGCTGCCACCGCAGCCTTCCTCGCCGGAGCCGTCGTGCGTCGGTGAACTCGTCCGCGCACGCGCCGGCCGACCCAGCCCCGGCTACGACCACCCCAAACACCACCACGCCTTACCTCTACGCCGGCGTCGGACCCTCGACTCGTCGCGAGCGGCGCCACGCCTCGACGCCAGTGCTGGGAGCCGCCGCCCCTTCCTCGGGTGGCCGCGCCGCCCTTTTCTCCCATCCGCCATGCCGCAGCCGCCCTCTTCCCGTGCAATGCCTCGCCCGCCGCCGCTTTTGTGTGCCTCCTTCGCCGTCGCGCCATCGCGCCCGGTCGGCTTCGTCTTCCCCCGGCTCCCCAAGTCGAAACCCTTACCGCCCGCCGGGCCGACCTCAGCCGAGCTCTCTCTCCTTCCCGAGCTATTTCCGCCGATTTCCTCCGCTCTCCCGCTTCCTCCGTCTTCATTCCTTCCCTCTTTATAGCTCTCTCTCTCTCTCATCCTAACATTCTTCATTTATTCCTTCATTTTTTTATTTTGTTTCCTACTTCCCGAGGAAGCACAGAACCACTTTACTGTTGTTTTCATTTTTATTTTTTTTGTTATTATTATTATTATTGTTATTATTTGTAATAAATATGTAAAGATATTATTAGTATTATTATTATTATTATTATTATTATTACTATCATTATTATTATTATTAGTATCATTATTATTATTATTGTTACTATTTTTATTATTACTACTAATTAAGTGTGTGTAAGAAAATAGTAGTTGAGTTGTTATTTTGTTATTAATATTTTTTTAAATATCAAGTATATAGCTACATGTATATATGTATTATTACAAGCATTAATGTTGCTATTATTTCTATTATTATTATTAAAATTATTATTTACTTTGAAAACTATTTATTAGTATTTTCTAAATTATGTTATAACAAAATTTTGTATTGTGCTAATACTAATTTTCCAAATTGGGTTTATGAGCCCTAAAATATGGTTATATTGTCTTCTATTAGTATATGGCTTTTTAGTTTAAAAATTATATTTGATAAAGATTAGTTTTTGTCATAAATTGTTTTTCCAAATTTTTCAAGTAACTATTTGCATTTTTGAATGCAAGAAAAATATAGTCTTATCTATAATTGATTTTCAAATTTGGTTTTCAAATAAAAAGTATTTATAAAAATAGTTATAGCTATTTTAATATTCCAAATTCTTCGAATATTTATTCTTGTCCATGACTAAATCAATTCCTTCCTACCTTCTTACAAAACTCGAACCTTCCTATACCATCCTTAGCTAACTTGACTGTCTCGGACCAAATTGAACTGTCCGTGCCACCATCAGAGGTAACCTTGCATAGTTGTTGCACCAAAGTCATAATCCGTGCCATCTTGATTATTGCAGTACACCAGGTGTCCTACCGGATAAGACACCTTGCCATTTGCTGTTTATTTATTTTAGCTCATATTTTATGCATTATTCATTATTTTCTTTATGCAAAATAAACTGTGATACATGACATAACCTGTTAGAACTTACTGTTTATTTTTATTTCCTGCTATGTATTATTTTTTTACACATTAAACCTAGATTTAAGGGACCACCTTTGTGTGTTGCATTCATTGGCCTTAACACGTTGTACCACGAAGTTGTGTGTCGCATGTAGAACACGGACATGCATGATTGGCTGGCCACCAGTATGTACAAGCCGTACGATAGGAATAACCGCTAATAGAGGTTGCATGCTTAGTTTGACTTAGCGGTTATAGAGGTTTACTGTTGTGGATACAACATAGTAGACATTGGGCGGGGAGGACAATTCCTTAGCGTATGGGATTCGATGCACTTTCCTTTGTGACCCGGAAGCTCCGCTGGAGATACGGGGTTGATGACCCATGATTACTGACGGCCACTGATGTTCTGCGGAACGTTATGCTCTTACTGATGGGGCCTCTGGTGCCCCAAGGGGGGGACTATGTTGATCCTATTTAGCCAGGGTCCATGCGTAGGAAGGATTGTTCTTAACTACATTTCACTTAGAACGGTTAGGCACCTTTATCCGTTAGGTACGAGTACTTTTGGTTTGGGTACTTGTATCTGACCGTGGCTTGGAACAATTACTTGTCGTGGATTAGTTTGTCACATCTTGTCCTTGTTTGGTTGTAGGTGTGACTTAATACTTCGATGAGAAGGTATTAAACCTTGTTGGGATCCGGATACCATATTGGATTCATGGCATGGAAAGATACGTCACCGTGAATTAGTTTACCATCTCCTGTCCTTGTTTGGTTGGGGGGATGGTAAGCTAGTTCAATAGGTGTGTATTGGACCTTGTTATAATTCAATTGACTTATTTATTTGAGCAATATTTATTCAGTTTATATGGCATGATATTATGTGTCTTGTTACATCCCTCTGAGGACCTGGTTATCTCTCCAGGTGTGTGCTCATGTCTTTCGCAGGTATTCTAGCTCTAGTCGTGGTCCTCTCTAGTTCTTCGAGGATGATTGCACTTGGATCGTCTTCGCTTCGCTCGCCAAATTCATTTCTTTTCTCATGTATTTTTCTTTTACTTGTTGGTAGTGGATTTGTCTCCGTCCAACCTATTGTATCAAGACAATTCATTATCATTATATGACATCTTTTATTCATTTATTTATGTGGATAAGATTAGTTATGGTTCTACTGTATTTTACAGCTTATGTATCCATACGAGGCCTATGTACTTCGTATGTATACAGCTGGCATGTCTACGTTCCTAGTCCTACGTATTTTGGGACTGGGGTGTTACAGAATGCGGGCGCAACCTACCAGCGGGCTATAAGTATCATATTCTACAAACATCTTCGGAAGACGGTGGAGTGTTATGTCAATGACATTGCCGTCAAGAGCAAAGCCAAGTCCAGCCACTTAGACGACTTACGAATAGTGTTCGACAAAATACGGGCGCACCAATTAAAGATGAATCTGGCCAAGTCCTTCCTGGGCGTCTCTAGCAACAAGTTCTTAGGTTTTATCGTCACGGCGAAGGGGATCCATATTGACCCGGAGAAGACAAAGGCAATCCTGGACATAGCTCCCCCGAAGAATCTTAGGGAACTTCGAGGCCTGCAAGGACGTCTGGTATACATCAGAAGATTCATAGCAAATCTCTCTGGTCGATATCAGCCATTGACCAAACTGGTGAAGAAGGGGGTCTACTTTGTATGGACCGAAGAGTGCCAGCAAGCATTCGACGACATCAAGAAGTACTTCACCAGTCCCCCTCTTCTGGTGGCTCTAGTAATAGGAAGAACTTTTCTACTCTATGTCCGAGCCATGGATCACTCTCTCGGGGCATTACTGGCCCAGAAGAGTGATAAAGGACACGAGCAAGCCATCTATTACCTCATCAGAACCATGATTGGAGCCGAGCACCGGTACAATCCTGTCGAGAAGGAGTGTCTTGCTTTACTCTTCGCTATTCAGAAAACACGTCACTACGTGACCGGACAGACGATCCATGTCATCTCCTGAAGCAACCCCCTCAGGGTCCTCATGACCAATCCAGGGGCTTTGAACTCAAGGTTAGCCACCTAGGCCATACTCTTAACTCCTTATGACATGGTGTTCGTACCTCAAAAGGTAGTTAAAGGCCAAGCATTGGCCAATTTCCTAGCAGCACCCCCTGTGCCAGAGACGTCAAAGCTCTACGATGACATCCCTGATAAAGTCTTAGAATCTAATGTTGTCTCAGACAACCCCGTATGGCAACTGTTCTTTGATGGTGCTTCAAGGATAGGACCCAAGGGTGAGATTGTAGCGGGAGTGGGGGTTGTCCTCATTACTCCCGACGGCCTGATCATTCATCGCGCCTACTCCCTCGGTGATTTATGTACCAATAATGTTGCTAAGTACAATGCCCTCATCATCAGGCTACAACTCGCTAAATAGTTGGAGGTTGACTACATCGAAGCCTATGGGGACTCGAAGCTGATCATTAGCCAAGTTCGAGGGCAATATGAGGTCCGTCATGAGGACCTAATCCTCTACCATCAGGCGGCAATCAACACCATCACTATGTTCACATGTTTCTTTAGAGAACATGTGCCACGTTTACAAAATTTAGAGGACGATGCCCTCGTCGGTCTCGCTGCCTCTCTCGCAGCTCCTGGAAGATCCTAATACACCGTTACAGTGATGGTGCGAGAACTCGTCTGTTCAAAGAACGTTCTGCACACATGCCAAAGTTACTCAGTCCAAGCGGAGGCTAATGTAGACGTACGGGACTGGCATTTCCTGTTCATCGGCTACACGGCCTACGGGATTCTACCCGAAGACCCGAAGGAGGCAGCTTCCGTCCGAAGACGTTCCCTCTGATTCTTCTATGACGTAGCTATCAAAATGCTATACCATCGTTCTTACGATGGACTCCTCCCCAGATACCTATACCAGACAGAGTCACAAGAAGCGCTCCGAGAGGCACACGATGGGACCTATGGAGCTCATCAATTCGGGCCCAAGTTGTAAGACCGACTGTGTCGCATAGGCTATTACTGGCCCACTATGATGGCGGATGCCATAGAATATACGAAAAAGTGTCAACATGTCAGTTGCATGCAAACTTCATTCACCGACCTTCGGAGCATCTATACCCTACTATGGCCTCTTGGCCATTTGAAGCATGGGGAATGAATATTGTTGGGCCAATCAGCCCACCTTTCTCGAAAGGACATCGGTTTATCCTTGCCATCACGGATTACTTCTCCAAGTGGGCGGAAGCAGTGTCATTGGCAGAAGTAAAAGCCTCGAATATGATCAGCTTCATCAAGCACTACGTTATCTACCGGTACGGGGTCCCTGGAAGAATTATCTATGACAATGGCCCCCATTTCGTGAGCCATGCCTTCCAGCGGTTCTGTGACAAAAACAGAATACAGAGCATGGCATCAACGGCCTATAACCCGACGTCTAATGGGTTGGCCCAAGCATTCAACAAAACTATCGTCCAACTACTCAAGAAAGTCGTGTCCTCTAATAAACGTGATTGGAATAAGAAGTTCGACGAATGTCTATGGGCATACCGTACGACCGTGCAGACACCAACGGGCAACACACCGTTCGCCCTGGTCTACGGAAGTAAAGCGGTGCTCCCCTTGGAGATTCAAATCCCGTCTTTACGGGTAGCTATCACCAATCAGCTGACCGACGAAGATAACCAGCGCAGGCGGTTACAAGGGTTGGAAGTGTTTGATGAAAAACGCTTACACAACAAAGAATCGAGCGTTACCAAGCTCGCATTTCTGGGGCCTTCAACAAAAGAGTCCGGGAAAGATTATACCAAGTGGGCAACCTCATCTTAGCAGTACGCAGGCCGATGGTGATGACTCACAAGACGGTTGGGAAGTTCAAGCCCAAGTAGGAAGGACTGTTCGTTATAGAAATGGTATACTCCAACGGTGCTTATCGACTAGCCAAACCCAATGGTGACTTGCTAATGATGCCCATCAACGACAAGTTCCTAAAAAAGTATTACGCCTGAAGATGAAACCAGCATAGGCTTTTCCATCCTCTAAGGGTGCCTATGGGTTCTGGTAAGGGGATTCCCTTCTTCTATATCTTCCCTCCAGTAGATGAAGCACTTCACATCCATATTACCTCTGGATTGCTCCTCTACACCCCGACGATGCGGCTACGACGTCCATATTATCTTTGAGTAGTCGTTCTCTCCGTATTGATCCTATGATTATCATGGTTGTCTAGAAAATGGTTTATGTTTATACTACCTCTGAATTGTTGTTCTACATCCTAGCGAAGATTAGGCCTACCTTGTTCATATTACCTCTGGTTAGGTGTGCCTTCTATAATGACCCTTTCTTATGTTAAAGAAGAAAATGAGGGAACAGAAGAGTTCCTATACAGAAAAAAGAATCTGAAACATCAACAAGCACATATGCTCATGCCACATGTTCATGCTTCTGTTCAAAGTATCCCGAGCTTGACTCAAGTTCGGAACACTTTGAAGGGTGTCTTGTAGAAGCATAAAAAATCTCAACTGATAATATTCCTCCACCACAGTGCAGATGATACAAAGGCGCAGAACGAGTATTAAAAAGACAATAGAAAATACGTAAAGAAGTTCTGTTATTATTATGCCTACAAAGATCTAGTACAGATTCACCAAGGCTATATGTAAAATACTAATCCTACTTCTTCTACAAAGAATCGATTACAAATTCAGCAAAGTCTAGAGGAGTCTACAAGGGGTTTAGTCTTCGTCAAAGCGCAGTCCCCCTTCTTCTCGGTACGCATGTCACGCCCCAGTCCCATAATATGTAGGACTAAGTACGTCAGCATGCCAGCTGCACGTATACAAGGAATACACCAATATGTGGTATCCTCGTATTGGTATATAAGCTGTAAATAATGACATATGATAAGCCACAATATAATAACTAAATCTCATCCACAGCTCCACACAGAGAATATAAAAAAGTCCACTAAATAAGATAAATGATGATATTAAAGTATAGCCAGGTGGACCTTCCCACTCCAAACAGCTATGGAAAAATAGTCTCAACTAAATGGAGTCCAACCTCTTCAAACAGCAAGAAAGATGATAAAGATGTCCAATACATGGTCTCAGATAAATTAGAGTAAAAGCTAAGTATGAGCAGGAGATGCCTCGTCGCTGATGTATGGTGGATCCACTACTGCATCGTACTCCTCGGGATAGTCCTGCTCGTCTAATCCTGGAGAGATCACCAGGTCCTCAGAGGGACGTAACAAGATACAGAAAACATGCCAAAGTAACTGAATGTGTAAAATATACAACTATGACTCTACAGGATCTCCTAACCGTCTATGTGAGATGCACTTTAGAGGACAACGTTCTATGTAGGGGCTGTAACGGATTCACGCAAGCAAGTAATAAAGAATAGCCGTCAAGTAGCGCTCCTCCGAGACACTATCGGCCGGGCAGCACGTAGTGCTCATCCGAGTCACTATCACCCATAATGTGTGTAAAAAGTTAATGTAGCCCCTACGCTAGTAGCTGTCCCCTCCCCCCAATGCTCCTGTCCAAGGTGTATCCACAACCTGTCCAGTTGGCAACTGCTATGGCTTCTAACTCGACTCACTAATAGCAGTTCCCTCCTAACCGTCGCACGTCCCGTACGTATCGATGGCCAATCGAGTACGCAGGTCCGTGTCCTATATGAACTCACTCATCACATGATACACATGTATCAAGGCCATAGGGGATATGAAAATACCCTACATACTCATAGGGTGGTCAACTGACACAAGGTCGACATGTGATAAGACATAAATAAATATAACGACTAAATTTAGCCGCTTGCACCCAAGCGTGACTTGGACGCACAATATAAAAAAATGACAAATAATAGAAAGAAATATACAATAATAAAATATACTAAAAATAAATGAGCACAATCAGAATCTATGGCAAGGTATACTTGCCTGCGTTGCGAAGAGGGCAATCCAAGAGTAGTAAGTGTCAGCACAAGACTCACAATTCACAGTTGACTCCAGATGCTGAATCAAACATCAAAAATGATCTCGATGAAGAAGTTATACCAAGGAAATTCCTGCCCAAAAGTCCAATTCTGGAACAGGACAAAATCGTAATTTCGGGTCAAAACGATGTCCGCCGTTGGACCCGCTTTGCACCAAAACGCGTGCGAAAGTCTATGGTCTCTAAAGTCGACAAACTACATATCTACGAATTTAGTTTGAGGAGAAGAACTCAAGAGTATGTCCAGTTTTGGATTCCGATGAGCCGTGTACAAATTTGCCCGTTTGAGTGGGTCATGGGCCCGCCAAAAGGGTTTCGATTCGACCTTCTCAGAATTGAACCAAACTTGGCACGCAGGACCAAAATTTTGATTCGGACCTGTTGGCGTAAGTTTCGTCTCGATTTGACGACTGTACACGAAGTTAGGGCAAAGTTTGCAAATTGGCGATACGGGGGTATCTTGACGGATACAGACTGATTTCGTCGCACACACATGACGAAACTGAGTTCCGTCAGTTCCCACACGTCGGCAACGTCCATACGCCCCTTTCGATGCATATAGCGTGCGACCACGACGCCCGGTTTGTCGGGACGTACGCCGTATCGTACAAAATTCTAAAATTTTAACGTTTTAAAAGCAGTTTTTATCCTAAGTTCATCGATCCATAACTTCCTGTACAATGAATAAAACTTTAATCTACCAGGTGGGTTTTAGTCTCGTATATGTTAACTAGAATTGTCTAAATTTGATTCCAAAAATTCTTAATATCTGGGGCGATATCGCCCTTCCAAAGTCAGGGGTTGGTGTATTTTCTCGGGTTCGTTTTCGAGGAATTTTCCTCTACTTTCCCGAATCTTTTATGGGACTTCCTATGCATTAGAAAATTTTCTCATTACTAGGGTTTCTAGATGGGTATGTTGTCTACGCACAGAAGTCGATAGATCGACCTTTCGTTGAACAGAATAAAAAATATTTGGATTCGAAATAGGGTACCTGGGTTCTTTGAAAACAGAGTGTTCCCTGTTTCCCTGTCGACTCCGAGCGGTTGGCCGATGATCTGGTCGTCGACGACGGCGATCAGGCGACAGACGTTGAGCACGGGGGTGTGGGGGAGGTCTTGGAGTCGGAGTTTGGGCTGAGGATGAAGTTCGGTCTATGGTTTTTCCCGAAATCCCTATTTCCCGACTGCTTTATATAGGGCTTTTAAATTCCTATTTCTAATCGGATTAAAAGCCGAATGGTGCTGGGATTAGGTTTGGTTTTGGTCGCTTAAGATAGAGGAGGATTTTAGTTTGAATTTTGTAAAAAAAATTTGAATTAATCTAATGTAGTTTTGACGAAGTTTAAACCGACTCCTATGAAGTCCCCTCGGCTTTGCTCAGCCGTACGGGTGGGAGCGGGTACTGTTCACAGGAACAGTACCCTACTTGCTTTTTTTTAGCATATAATGCTCTAATGTACACATTAGGCTGTTAATAACTCAGCCTGGCCCGCCCATTTGCTGGGATGTGGGCCGGGCTCCTTTTTTTTTCCTTCTAAACATTTATATATATATATATATATATATATATATATATATATATATATATATATATATATATATATAACTATATAATTTTTATATATATATATAACTATATATAACATTTATATATATATAACTATATATTTTTTATATATATATAACTATATATAACATTTATATATATATATATAACTATATATATTTATATGTAACTATATATATATATATATAGTTATATATATATAGTTATATATATAACTATATATATAACTATATTTTTAACTATATATATATATATATATATATATAGTTAAAATATATATATATATATATATATATATATTTAAAATATATATATATATATATATATATATATATATATATATATATTTATTTATTTATTTAACTATATATAGTTAACTATATATATAACTATAGATATAACTATATATTTTTATTTTTTTATCTATAGTTATATCTATAGTTATATAGATAGTTATATCTATAGTTATAACTATAGATATAATTACCTATATAACTATAGATATAACTATATATATATATATATATATATATATATATATATATATATATATATATATATATATATATATATATATATAAAGAAAAAAAAATATATTTTATATAAAAAAATATAAATATATATATATATATATATATATATATATATATATATATATATATATATATATATATATATATATATATATATATATATATATATATATATAAAATATATATATATATATATATATACAAATCACAAAAATCATATAAATTGTAAATAAGTAAAAAAAAATGTTTATAATAATTGTAGACCATATTTAGTAGCACTTAAAATATGTCAAGCACACAATCATACATATTATATATATATATATCTATAAATACGCACATATATACTAATTACCTCTTCAATTCTAATTAATATACCAAAAATAATTTTTAAAGCACTAAAATAGTTAGAAAATATTGGGGGTTTACATCCTATCCAACTAGAAGAAAATTTCGTCCTCGAAATTAAACTAAGGTCGGGGGATCAAATGCAATGCAAGAAAATTAATTTTAATTTAAGATCTTTAATGCAAGACATTCCTTCGTCTTCGAACAAATGCGGGTAGCGATTTCGGGTGTCGTCCTCGCGCTCCCAAGTAGACTCTCCTGGCGAGTGACGCTTCCATGCCATGCGAACCAATAGAATAGATTAATTCCGTAGCACCTTCACTCGACGATCGAGGATACCTACTGGTTGCTCTTCGTATGACAAACTCGGTCCAACTGTTATCTCGGAGTGATCAAGCACATGATTGATGTCCGCCACGTACCTTCTCAACTGAGATACATGAAATATGTCATGTACTGCCTCCAGAGACGGTGGCAAGGCCAATCTGTAGGCAACCTCTCCAACACGTTCCAAGACATCGAAAGGCCCGATGTACCTTGGACTCAACTTGCCACGTCCTTCGAATCGAATCGTGCCTCTAGTGGGGGATATCTTCAAGAACACATGGTCACCTTCTTTGAACTCCAAGGGTCTACGATGATTATCTGTCCACTGCTTCTGACGATCCTGCGCTGCTCGCAGGTGGCCCTGAATTTTTTTCACTGTCTCCACTGTGCTCAAGACTAACTCAGGACCCAATAGCTGACGCTCTCCTATGTCGCTCCAACAAACAGGAGACCGACACTTCCTACCATACAACGCCTCAAACGGAGCCATTTGAATGCTCACTTGATAGCTATTGTTGTAGGAAAACTCAACAAGGTGAAGATGGTCCTCCCATGAATTGCCAAAGTCAAGCATGCACGCTCTCAACATATCCTCTAGCGTCTGAATGGTACGCTCCGACTGGCCGTCTGTCTGCAGATGGTACGCCATGCTAAACTTCAATCGGGTGCCCAAACTCTCTTGCATGCTCCTCCAAAAATATGAGGTAAATCTCGAGTCACGGTCCGACACAATACTAATAGGCACACCATACAATCTCACAATCAGCTCCATATATATCTCTGCCAATACCTCTGTCGACTGGCCCACTCTAAAAGGTAAAAAATGGGCTGACTTTGTAAGTCTATCAACAATCACCCATACTGCGTCACGTCCCCTAGGTCTGCGAGGAAAACCCGTGACGAAATCCATAGTAATATGCTCCTACTTCCACTCGGGAATGGATAGCGGCTGTAACAGGCCAGCTGTCCTCTGGTGCTCCACCTTCACTTGTTGACATACCAAACACTTGGCAACAAAATGAGATATCTCCCGCTTCATTCCATGCCACCAATAATACTATCGTAAGTTGCGGTACATCTTGGTTCCTGCGGGATGAATAGAGTAAGTTGAACTGTGAGCCTCTGCCATCAGCTCTTGCCGTAACTCTCCATTAGGAACATAAATACGATCACCACATCGTAATGTTCCATCAGAATGGATCCTTAATCCCGTCTGCTCTCATGCTTCAGCCCTCTCCTTGAGCCGCCGAAATCTAGCATCAGTGGGCAATGCTGCCTTGATGCGCTTTACCAATGATGATTGCACTTGGAGGTTGGCTAATACGTCATTGGCTCCAGACAATACCACTTCAATACCAAGCTGCTCCAAGTCTCTAATCAACTACTTCTGCGTAGTCAAAAAGTGTGCCATGGGCTTACGGCTTAATGCGTCTGCTACGACATTAGCCTTGCCCGGATGAATGTAGCTCGATCTCGTAATCCTTCATCAACTCCTACCAACGTCGCTGTCGTATATTCAACTCTTTTTGTGTGAACACGTACTTGAGGCTCTTATGATCAGTATAGATATCAACCTTTTTGCCGTACAAGTAGTGTCTCCATAACTTCAAAGCAAAGAAAACCGCTGCAAGCTCTAGATCGTGGGTCGGATAATTCTTCTCGTGCAACCTCAACTGTCGCGATGCATATGCTACTACATGACCGTGCTGCATCAAAATGCATCGTAACCCTTTTCCGGATGCGTCACTGTAGATCACAAATCCTCCCGAGCCCGATGGTAATGTCAAGATCGGTGCTGTGGTCAATCGCTTCTTCAACTCATCAAATACGGCTTGACACTCGTCTGTCCATACAAACTCCTGACCCTTGCAAGTTAATCGAGTCATAGGCCCCGCTATTCGAGAGAAATCTTCTACGAACCTTCGGTAATAACCCGCAAGTCAAGTCCGAGGAAACTTCTCACCTCAGAAGCTGATGTAGGAGCGGGCCATGATTTGACTACTGTGATCTTCTCTGGGTCTACTGATATACTATCACCGATAACAACATGACCAAGAAATGATACCTCCTTGAGGAAGAAATCACACTTGCTAAGCTTCGCAAAGAGTCTCTCATTCCTCAAAGTTCCCAAAACTATCCGTAGATGCTGCTCATGCTCCTCTTGACTCTTGGAGTAAATCAAGATATCATCTATAAAGACTACTAAAAATTTGTCCAAGTACTGGTGAAAGATCTTGTTCATTAAATTCATGAAAACTGTGGAGCATTGGTTAAACCGAAAGGCATGACCAAGAACTCGTAGTGTCCATACCTTGATCGAAATGCCGTCTTTGCAATATCTTTCTTCCGAACCTTCGATTGTGATAGCCTGATCGTAAGTCCATCTTGGAGAATACCTTTTGCTCCACTCAGTTGATCAAATAGATCGTCTATACGTGGCAATGGGTACTTGTTCTTTACTATCACTGCATTCAATGCTCTGTAGTCGATGCATATACGCACGGTCCCGTCTTTCTTAGGCACAAAAAGAATGGGTGCTCCCCACGGTGATGCACTGGCACGAATAAAGCCCTTCTCCAATAAGTCATCAATCTGCGTCTTTATCTCTACCAACTCTTTGGGTGCTTGCCGATAAACTCGAGATGAAATAGGCTCGGCTCCCGGAATAAGCTCAATAGAAAACTCAATGTCTCGGTCAGGTGGCAGTCCTGGCAATTCCTCGAGGAATACATTCTCGAACTCGGTGATGATAGGGTGCTGAGGGGTGTTCTGTATCATCATGTGTGTCCCCGTTGTAGGTACATCGCTCCTCAAGGCTTCCTCTTTGGTGAACTCGAACTCCACATCACTCGGGGTCTAAAGACGATACTGCCCCTATGGCAATCAATGAGAGCAAAATGCTGGCTCAACCAGTCCATTCCGAGAACTACATCGAACGTCGGCATAGGGAATACAACAAGTCGTGCCTTTATCTCTCTACCATTTATCACTAGAGGACAATCTCTACAAACACCACTAACAGGTACCACTCCTCCTCTAGTGAGGATTCTAATGTTTTTCGATAATGATGACATGGGTATACTGTATCTAGTGGCAAAGCTAGTGGCTATGAATGAATGGGTGGCTCCAGTATCAAATAATGTGATGGCAGGAAATGATACAACTAAAACCATACCTGCTATGACGTCCACCTCTGGTTCTGCCTCCTCTATAGCTAGTACAAAAGCCTTCCCTACTCTCCGATTGCCCGTCTGTACTCTAGCCTGCTGGAATTGGGTTGCCTGAGTAGGCAAGGGTGGTCAGGGTGCTCTTGGTCCTGTAATAGCTAGCCTCTGCTGCTGATTATGTGCAGTGACCCTCTGAAATGAGCAACCCATAGCCTGGTGCTGATTCGATCCGTAAATCAAACAATGCCCCAACCGTCGTCTACAATCTCGCAAAATATGACCAACTTTACCACAGTAATGGCAAGTGGCCTTCTCCTGTGTCTGGTATAGCCCTGTCCTCTGCTGATGCTGATGTGTGGGAGGACGTCTCACTGGCCCTCCTGTAGTGGTCTTAGCTGATCCCACAGTCGATGTAACTCGTCGATTTGCCTTCTTGCTTATGGCCTCCTGAGTTCTAGCCCCTGCCAGAACGGCTGCTTGGGAGACCCTCGACTCGGAGCTGGTGTACCTCTGCAACTCTATACTCAAGCCTCTATGAAATCTTTTAGCTTTCTCCAGCTCTGTCGTAACCAATCCCGGTACAAAACGACTCAGTCGGCTAAACTCAGCGTCATACTCGTCAACGGTCATATTTTCCTGCTCCAAATGTAGAAACTGGTCATATAGAGCATCCTTGGCTGTGTCAGAGAAAAACTTCTTATTGAACAGTCCTTTGAATTCCTCCCACGTTTGATCAACTCCTAGACGCCTCTCCTTTACGGCCTACCAATCATAAGCATTTTCTTCCAGCTGTAACTTCACTGCCGTCATCCATAGATCTGCGGATAAATCTGAAGCCTTCAGGAGATTTTCTGTCTTAACCAGCCAATTGGTGATCCCGATGACGTCTTCCGTTCCCTTGAAGTGTAGAGGTTTTATTTTACGGAACCCTTCAATAGAACCCACGGAGGCTTGGGGTGCTCGGGTCAGTGCTGTCTCCAAACTCCACCTGATAGCCTCGCTCTGCTGCATCTGAGCCTGTACTAAGCTTTGGAGGATCTGCTCTGTAGTAGTCCCACCAGCCTGAGGCATGGGCTGCTGTGGGGGCATGTATGGCATCTGGGGCATGATCTGTGGGGCACCCTGTGGCCCATACTATAGAGGATACGAAGGATATGGAAAGGGATACTATAGGGGGTATGTGGGTGGATACTGAGGTGGATATGGTGAGGGCTGCTGGAGTGGATAAGATGGTGGATACTGTGATGGCTGATGTGGTGGATATGATGATGGTGGATATTGTGGAGGCTGTTGTGGTAGATATGATGATGGTGGATTTTGGGGAGGCTGTTGTGGTGGATAGGATGGCGGAGGAGGTAGGTACTCCTCTTGAGTTACAGGGTTTTCGGGGTCAGTCTGCCCCACTTGAGGTGCTGGGGATTATTGTTGAGTAGTGGGTGGCATCATCACAGGCTGCAGTCCAAATGGTGCTGGAGTGGTCGGGGACATGGGTGGCTGACCCACTGGTCCTTCTTAACCAGTAGCATTCCTGTCAGTAATGGCGAGGGGAGTAGCGCGTCCACTACAAAGATTCATCCTATATTGGCACGAAGAATTCATTTGGTTAGAACAATTTCAAGCTGGATGTAATCAAGCAATCAAATGAGAAGTTGAAAAAGAGGTCAAGGAAGGTATTAATAAGTGGATGAGATTCTATCTCCTATTCCTATTTGCAGGCTTATTAGGCACAGTTATGTAACCCAACAATAATAAAACATGACCTGCATGGGCCACCACAAAAATATGTAACGCCCCAGTCCCATAATACGTAGGACTAAGTACATCAGCATGCCAGCTGCACGTATACAAGGAATACACCAATATGTGGTATCCTCGTATTGGTACATAAGCTGTAAATAATGACATATGATAAGCCACAATATAATAACTAAATCTCATCCACAGCTCCACACAGAGAATATAATAAAGTCCACTAAATAAGATAAATGATGATGTCAAAGTATAGCCGGGTGGACATTCCCACTCCAAATAGCTATGGAAAAATAGTCTCAACTAAATGGAGTCTAACCTCCACAAACAGCAAGAAAGATGATAAAAGATGTCCAATACATGGTCTCAGATAAATAAGAGTAAAAGCTAAGTATGAGCAGGAGATGCCTCGTCGCCGATGTATGGTGGATCCACTGCTGCAACGTACTCCTCGGGATAGTCCTGCTCGTCTAATCCTGGAGTGATTACCAGGTCCTCGGAGGGACGTAACAAGATACAGAAAATATGCCAAAGTAACTGAATGTGTAAAATATACAACTATGACTCTACAGGATCTCCTAACCGTCTATGTGAGATGTACTTTAGAGGACAACGTTCTACGCATGGGCTATAACGGATTCACGCAAGCAAGTAATAAAAAATGGCCGTCAAGTAGTGCTCCTCCGAGACACTATCGGCCGGACAGCACGTAGTGCTCATCCGAATCACTATCACCCATAATGTGTGTAAAAAGTAAATGTAGCCCCTACGCTAGTAGCTGTCCCCTCCCTCCAATGCTCCTGTCCAAGGTGTATCCACAACCTGTCCAGTTGGCAACTGCTATGGCTTCTAACTCGACTCACTAATAGCAGTTACCTCCTAACCGTCGTACGTCCCGTACGTATCGATGGCCAGTCGAGTGCGAAGGTCTGTGTCCTATATGAACTCACTCATCACGTGATACACATATGTCAAGGCCATATGGGATATGAAAATACCCCACATACTCATAGGGTGGTCAACTGACACAAGGTCGACATGCAAATAAGACATAAATAAATATAACGACTAAATTTAGCCGCTTGCACCCAACTGTGACTTGGATGCCCAATATAAACAAAATGATAAATAAGAGAAAGAAATATGCAATAATAAAATATACTGAAAATAAATGAGCACAATTAGAATCTATGGTAAGGTATACTTGGCTGCGGTACGAGGAGGGCAATCCAAGAGTAGTAAGCGTCAGCACAAGACTCACAATTCACAGATGACTCTAGACGCTGAAACAAACATAAAAAATGATCTCGGTGAAGAAGATATACCTAGAAAACACCTGTCCAAAAGTCCAATTCTGGAATATGGCAAAATCGTAATTTCGGGTCAAAACGATATCCGTCGTCGGACCCGTTTGCACCGAAACGTGTGCCAAAGTCTATGGTCTCTAAAGTCGACAAACTACATGTCTACTGATTCAGTTTTAGGAGAGGAGCTCAAGGGTATGTCCAGTTTTGGATTCCGATGAGCCGTGTACAAATTTGCCCGTATGAGTGGGTCGCGGGCCCGCCAAAAAGGAGTTCCGATTCGACCTGCTCAGAATCGAACCAAACTTGGTAGACAGGACCAAAATTTCAATTCAGACCTGTTGGCACAAGTTTCATCTCGATTTGACGACTGTACACGAAGTTAGGGCAAAGTTTGCAAATTGGCGATACGGGGGTATCTTGACGGATACGGACTGATTTCGTCGTGCACACATGACGAAACTGAGTTCCGTCAGTTCCCACACGTCGGCAACGTCCATACGCGCCTTTCAATGCGTATAGCATGCGACCACTGCGCTCGGTTTGTCGGGGCGTACGCCGTATCGGACAAAATTCTAAAATTTTAACGTTTTAAAAGCTGTTTTTATCTTATGTTCATCGATCCATAACTTCCTGTACAATAAATAAAACTTTAATCTACCAGGTGGGTTTTCGTCTCGTATATGTTAACTAGAACGGTCTAAATTTGTTTCCCAAAATTCTTAATATCTGGGTCGATATAGCCCTTCCAAAGTCAGGGGTTGGTGTATTTTTTCGGGTTTATTTCTGAGGAATTTTCCTCTACTTTCCCGAATCTTTTATGGGACTTCCTATACAATAGAAAATTTTTTAATTACTAGGGTTTCTAGATGGGTATGTTGTCTATGTACAGAAGTCGATAGATCGACTTTTCGTTGAACAAAATCAAAAATATTTGGATTCGAAATAGGGTACCTGGGTTCTTTGACAACAGAGTGTTCCCTGTTTCCCTGTTGGCTCCGAGCGGTTGGCCGGTGATCTGGTCGTCGACGACGGCGATCAGGCGGCCGACGTTGAGCGCGAGGGTGTGGGGGAGGTCTTGGAGTCGGAGTTTGGGCTGAGGATGAATTTCGGTCGATGGTTTTTCCCGAAATCCCTATTTCCCGACTGCTTTATATAGGGCTTTTAAATTCCTATTTCTAATTGGATTAAAACCGAATGGTGCTAGGATTAGGTCTCGTTTTGGTCGCTTAAGATAGAGGAGGATTTTAGTTTGAATTTTGTAAATTTTTTTTTGAATTAATCTAATGTAGTTTTGACGAAGTTTAAACCGACTCCTATGAAGTCCCCTCGACTTTGCTCACTGCGCTGGTGGGTGCGGGTACTGTTCACAGGAACAGTACCCCACCTGCTTTTTTTTTAGCATATAATGCTCTAATGCACACATTAGGCTGTTAATAACTCAGCCTGGCCCGCCCCTTTGCTGGGGTGTGGGTCGGGCTCCTTTTTTTTTCTAAACATTTATATATAACTATATATATATATAAATACAAATCACAAAAATCATATAAATTGTAAATAAGTAAAAAAAATGTTTATAACAATTGTAGACTATATTTAATAGCACTTAAAATATGTCAAGCACACAATCATACATATTATATATATATATATATATATATAAAAAAAAAAATATATATAAATACACACATATATACTAATTACCTCTTTAATTCTAAATAATATAGCAAAAATAATTTTTAAATCACTAAAATAGTTAGAAAATATTGGGGGTTTACAACGCATATTGGAAGATTGATCCCCATTGAAGCGTATTCTAAATTTCTTGTGGGCACAACCCTCCAAAAGTGCATCAGCTACTCGACTGAAGCGAGTAACTTCCTAAAGCAGCGATTGGCCCGGGTTTCCAGAAGGCACAGAAGGTCTCAAAAGCCTGAAATGGGCAGGGCAGAGCACAACCTGCTGCTCTTCGGGCTGGTCATCTACCCACAAGCTAGGTCGTCAGGACCTCGAAGACCTCTAAGGTGTCGCCCAGGTTCAAACTCCTCATGAGAAGCATTCCAGCACGTTCCAAGGCTCATCAACAGTTCTTCTACGAAGGCATAGCCCCTTTGAACGAAGGAATCCTCAACCAAAGTTCGACTTAGGCAAGGCCAACCGCCGCTTGAAGCTAAGTTTGGATCGATCATGGTGTTGAAGGACAAGAAGAAGAAGAAAACGTGACTCTTCAGAAGAAACTCCCCTAGGGCGGGAGTGGTCTAAAACACAGGCCATATGGCCGACGATCAAAATTCCCACATTAAGGGGATGAACCTAGGACTCAGCACGGTGAACCTCATTAAATAAATTTCATTCGACTAAGTCCTAGACTATCCTAAGACCCCTTGAAATTCCTCAAGTAAGGTGGCAATTAAGAGGAAGTCGTTCATTAAGGAGCGGTCATTCATTGCTCTTTAAAAGAAGACTTCAAAGCCAATGCCTTCAATCCAGAGGCGCAACTACATTCCTGCGCCAACCTTAGCCGCAGACTGGTGTTGTTTTCTTACCACCTCAACTCCAACGGCGCAGCACTCTGCTCGGACCCGGTCCGTTCAACGGCCCCTTTTCTCAGCAAAGACTTGGAAGAAACAATTTGCCTCTAGCACAATCCCGACTGCTACTCTAAAGCACCGTAAAATGGTCTATCTGAAGGCGCAACCTACTCGTCGCTCTAAAGTACAATGACTTTACCCGAAACACAGCCTGCTCGTTGCCCCTAAAAGCACAGATGCCCCGTTGTCTTCGAAACATAGTCCACTTGTCGCCCTAAAGCACAGAGGTTCCATCGTCTCTAGAAGCATAGTCTACTCGTCGCCCCAGAAGCGCAGCTAGCCTTGCCTGAAGCACAAACGACATGGTTCCAGCCAATCGGTTTGCTTAAACCGCCTCTCTCAAAGATATGATTGGGATTGATCAAGTTGATAAATACAAATTGATTTAAATCTCGGATGAAGATTACACAGAATCCAAATCTGAGATAAAATCCCAAGATTTGCTCGGCTACATCCGAACAAGCAAATCGGCATGCGACACGTGTCACCTCCTTCGGTTATTTTGATAACTACTAGAGATCTCGTTTGAAGGAAATCTCAGCACCCGCCATGTGTCAGCGCCACAGAAGCCCACACCGTACAATAACGGCAGATTCCTTCATATCTCGAAACCCTAATGCACATCGTATATGTGTCCCTCTTCCCTATAAATAGGAGAGGTTTTCCTCCAACAACCGGATCAACAAGGAGAAGAAGATCCATAGAATTATCAAAATCTTTAATTTTGGCGTCCTCCTGATCGACAACCCTAGAGTTCCATCGAAGGTACCAGAAAGTCAGAGCAAATCTCATATCATTATCGGATCGTCAACGGAGTAAAGGAGCCGCTGTAGTGGTCGATCTCCATCATCATACTTTTCTAAAAACTTTTGTACTTAGATTTCTTCGCATAAGAATCGATTGTACTTTTTTTTACGTTCATAATACAAAAAGTTTTTTCAACCTTTTGTCATGTCGAATAGTGGCTTACTATGGGAAGGGAAGATCCAAGTCATAGGCGAGGACATGGGAAAGTTCTCAGGATCTTACGATTGTGGACCATAAGGGGGGCTTCTATCACTGTGGCGAAAGGGGTCATATCAAGAGGAACTACATGAAGCTCAAAGCTGAGAAGGCCAAAGGCAAAGACGATCAGGAGGATCTCACAGCAATATAAGATATCATCATCGCAGCGACCGATGCAGAGGAACCTTATGGCATGTGTCATAATAGGGACTGGGTCATGGACACGAGGATTTTATATCATGCCACTCCACAGAGGAGGATCTTCACGTCATACTCAAGTTTGGACGTATGAAGATGGGCAACAAGAAGACTGCTGCTGTTGTAGGCATTAGTGATGTGCACTTGACAACGGAGTTTGGTGAGAAGCTCATCTTCAAGGGTGTACAACATGTACCAAGTTTGTGCTACAAATTGGTTTCGGTAGGAAGGCTGTGTCACGACCCGCACCTTGTTTAGGGGCATGAGCACGTGGGTATATCCAGCCTACGCCGTAGTATCGACGGTAGAATGCTGTATAGGTCGTCTATAATATCTATCATCTAACAATGTGAAGTATAAACTTGTCATCTCCGTACGGAGGAATAATATGACATCTCAACTATATAATCTTAATCATAAGTCTAAAGTAAGATAGAGCACGATATGGAAATAGATAATAAGGAAGATAACTGAATAAAGAGTAAAGCTATCACAACAGATAAGTTTAGATGTCCAAAACAATAAATACATATCCTGAATATAAAAATAAGTCTCAACTCACAATCGAAACAATCTGATACAATATGAATACTAAATACTCTAAACTATATCTAGGGCACTCTCTACTTAGCAGGATCCTCCTCAGACTCATGTGTGCCCCCCTTATATACCCCTTGCCCATAGTAGGTCGGACAATTATATAAATCATCTGAAAAATGTTGGTTATCCAGTCAGGATTGGAGCAAAGTAAAAACGCCAACAACAGTTCCAGTGAATTGACAAATACAATAAGAAATAGTTATAATGGAATACAAGATAGAATATCAAGACTGGAATTAAAATAGTACATGGTAGACTGAATATCATGTCATGGTGTGAGATATACGGTAAAACTGGAATGTAAAGCAGTATAGGTAAATTTGATATACAATGTAAATATAAACGGTGCCTTGAGATATTATAGTGTTATATGATCGGCTTGGGTCCAGATCAGACTGTTCCATTTGACCGGCTATGCATAAGAACAAGCACAGGTAAACCTGGAGATCAGGCCGGTTAAAATAGAAGGCTATTACTCAAGTAGTATCAGGTCAGGCTACACCCTACATGTCGCGACGGTGAAGATATGCACAAGTAGTTACAGGAGGGGTATTATTCACATAACCTCTAATAACTCCCCATTTCTCCGAATAGTATAATGGATCGAACCATGACACGTCATGACACGGGATTCAAAAGTAGGAGGCCAGCCTACTCCTAAAATAGTGTCTATACAAGATCGAACAATGTACCAATATACCAGGTAAACTGGGAATAATATCTTATGATTAGATCCAATGTATACTAGTCCATGTATCCTCGTGTCGAGAATCAAGTAAAATACTACAATTGAACAGATATAGGAAATATCAAAGCAATAAAAACTATCAGAGAATGTACTCGCCTGTCGTCCTGAGCAGTAAACGTGATTCGAGGCCCAAATTAATGTCACAAGAACCTAGATTTGAGGTATACAGGTTAAATAGTGTTCTGGTGTGTCAAACATGAATATTTATAGGGATGTATGATTTCTAGGTCAATTTTAGGTCATACTAGTCAACGGATAGTCAACCTAGTCAAATTGGTCAATCTACTCAACCCTTAGGTACACTAGTATATTTTAGTCAATATCTAGCTAAAGCTAGTTAATTAGCTAATACTAGATTATACTTCTATATAATGTATCTTACACTATATTAATACTCATATTACCCTAGCCATGTAGATATAGTACTCATGTATCACACAATCAAGGTATATATATATATATATATATATATATATATATATATATATATATATATATATATATTACCCGTTACCTATATCTAGGCAATCACCCCTTACCTACACATGTTATTATCCTATTACCACATTATCTATACTTTAACTACTACCTACCTCTATATAGATCATTGCCTATTCCATGATGTTTCCTATGTTTCATAAAACTTACACCTCAGACATACATATGCCTAAGACATAAGGATACCCACCCATAAATGTATGTGTGTGTGTGTGTGTGTGTGTGTAGGGTTTGTTGCCAAGGTAAGCAATGTTGTGCCCTATAGCCCACTGCTAGTTTAGGCCAAGCCAAGGAAATGCCATGCCAAGCCAGGAAATGCCCAATTGCTGCTGCTGCTTGCTTGCTTTTGCTGCTGCTGCTGCAGCTTACTGTAGAGCAAGCCAATGTATGGCACATGTAAGCAATGCTAAGGTAAGCCAACCTCAGATGTTAACCAATATCCTATCCAAAAACCCTCAAATACAAAAGCCCAAATCTGATACTCACAACTCATTCACTCCCAATCCCAATTTCGTTTAGTAACCCAACTGAATGTCTGATCCTCCAAACTCTACTGACCCAGTCCCTTTCCCAGCTGCCAAACCCTATGTCCTTACATCCTATTCACTATTACACACATGGTTTCACTCTCTAACACTCTAAACACTCTCACTTAACTGGACACTTGACACAAAATACTTAAATCACACAAGACTCTCAGAACTAACACCACATTCTATCTTTCTAATCCAAACTTAACTGATACATCCCTATACAAGACTCATAAAGCCATATTACTGATACTAACAAAACCCAAAATCCAACTCTTACCTCTTACTCACAAATTTGATACTACAAGTATCCTAGAATGGACTGACACTACTAAAATTCTAACCAATACAATCTCTATTACACGCAAGACATACACAGATACAAGATTAAAGCCATACCAAGCCAATGGCTGCCAAGGCCATGGCCTGCCTGACCATGTGGGGCTCGAGCATGGGGAAGCCACCTGCTCTACTGCCAACAAGCAATAACCCCTCCAACTAGCCATAAGGCCTACCCCCAATCTCCTTCTTTCAACACTCGAACAGAGGCAATAGGTGTCCTGCTGCCCACACTCCAGTTTCCCTCTTACTGAACCCTCATATACATATCTATTCATCAAAACATACATACATACATACATATATATATATATATATATATATATTGTTTGCAAAAACAAAAGTGTTCTTTATTTCACAAACTTTGTAAGAAGATTACAATAGAATTCTGGGAAAGTACAACTATAGGAATCCGATCTGAAGACGATCGCTTTATCCCTTGGACGATGTGAACTTTGAAGACGGTAGCCTCTGAAGAATGCAGCAGCACTTTGGCAAGAACTCCTGATCTCTGGTGATGATCTTAAATAATCTCCTCTGATTCTGATCATATCTGATCCCCCCTATGAAGGACTTGAAACTCTATTTATAGAGTTCTGGAAATAACTAATTTTTTAGTTATTCTGGATTGTGCAGGATGGATTGCACAGACATTGGACTGCGCAAGCAGCGAACTGCGCTGGCAGTTACTCGATCGTGGCTCAACTGTATTAGACACATGGCATTGTTTTATTGAAATGCACATGATCGTGTACAGATGGTTGCCACGTGGTGAGCAATTGATGGCATGTATGCCACATACAAAATGTCAGTTGTCTTGATGGACTGCGCCACATGAACTGCCCTGGCTTCAGACTGCGCTGGATTGAACTGCGCTGCAGAAAATCTGGCAGACTGTGCTTCGATCGGGCTGGTAGCTTGCGTTGGCTGTACAGCTGTCCTCGAGCGCTGTGCTGTACGAGAAACGAACAGTTTCCTCATTTTTCGGGCTGTCAGCTGTCAGAAGATCTGATTTTCTGTCAGATAATGATGACGCGGCCACGTCAGCTAGCACGCTTGGATGGGTGCACAGTTCAGCTTGCGCAGTTGAGTTGTTGCACAATCTGTTTTCTGTGCAGTTCATTTGAAGGATGCACAATTTGATTTCCATTGCTTCTTTGATGGGTGCAACTTGATTTTTAGGACCTACAAGACCCCCTTTAAAGTTTTTGAAATTTGAAAATATTCAAAGTTTCAAAATACTTTGAATTTCGAATTTAAAATCAAGTTGCACAATTGATGTCTTGGTTGCGCGTTTGGAGGAATCAGCTCCTAATTTTTCGGCACAATCTGAGGTGATTGTTACTGTTGAAAAACTATAAATAGTTTCCGTTCTTCTTTCTTTCATTCTTTACTTGTTTCCAACTGTTCAAGAGAGAAAAGCTTCTGTGCCAACTCTGACCACTTCTCCTTCCTCTCCGTCGACGTCAATGGCCCCGAAACGTTCAGCCGCCAAGAAGGGCAAGGCCCCCGCTGAGTCTTCGACTCAGGTTGCGCCCCGAATTTCTCGTCATGAAGTTGGTCACCCTGCACTGCAAGGTAGATGATGAACTCGATCAAAACCCTTTTTAGGGTTCTTTGACATTGTCGAACCTTTATACCTCTCTCTTTTTAGAGATTTGATGGTATTGTGCTGCCCTATTTAGGGTTTTGGTTGCACACACACAATAGTTTTCATTTTTATGAAAACTATATTCTTGCGCAATCGGTTGGAAAGCGCTGGCAAATGTTCAGCACAATTTATCGATTTGCACAAGTCTGTCCAGCGCAAACTGATGCCTTGTACATAGTGCAATCTGATATTTGCGTAATTTGCTGATCTTTTGAACAGACTCTTTGATTTTGTATGTACTGAATTCTGTCTTTTTGTTTGATGCAGTTAACCTCAAGGAAGACCCAAATTATGAGGTCTTTGCAGGGACTTTGGCTGAACCTGAGTTTAAGGAGGATCTTTCCCATGTAACATTTCCTCAATATGCCCTTCCATCGTCTCGACAAGCCATCCTAACAGCACAAGACAATGAAATATTGCTGAGTCTGATGAACGGGCAGCCTCTGCAAACTGCTGATGCCATTATTCATAAGAAACCTCTGTTTCTGTTTGGTGAGGCTCTTGATAAGAGTTCTCAGTCGAGACCTCGAGTTGAACAGAGACTTTTTTAGAGATGCGAGAAAAGGATACTTTTACCGGAGATTTGCAGATGCCTTCCCCTATCTCGCTATGCTTTTGCGAGCTATCCCAGGAGGACGGAATGGGATATAACTCCTCTCCAGCAAGCCCGAACGGAAAACATTTGTGTGAAGAAGGGGCCGAACAACAAGGACATGTTCTACAGTTCGTCTGAGCGTCACAGCTCTCTGCTCAGAGGATTGAAACCCGGCTGCATTCCACCGGAGAACTCCTTCCTGCTGCTGCCAGACCGAACGCCGATATTCGTAAACGAGTTTGCGAAGGTTGAGAGAAGATATCCGGACCAAGACATCCGATTGACGGGTCTTGTGAATCCGGACAACAAGAGATGGAATTGTATAGCTAATTGGATATTGGCTCAATTCGAAGAGAAGCTCAAGGAGATTGAGCTGTACCAGGCGGTGTACTCTACCATTTACGGCTTCTACCCTAATCCTCATCTGTTCCTCGCATTGGCGGAGAGGTACAACTTTAGGACAGGAACTTTTATGACGCCCTGTGGAGAGATTGGACTGGCTCTTCACGAGATGAAGTATATCTCGAGCTTGCCAATAGGAAAATTCCCCTATAAAGAATTTATTCCGACCAATGACGAGTTGGACAAACTTCGTCAGGAGAATGCTGACATGGTGGCCGTTTTTGAAGAGCTGCTGTGCCACTATAAGATCTGCTCCTTCTGCTACAAGAGTGGTACCTCTGGCACTTGCTACTCGACAAAATGGTTGCCCTATCTCTTTCTCAACCACATCATGGAGAAGAAGAATAAGGAGCACGACAAGTGCAACCCTAACTTCTTCCGACCACTCAGCAGTAGCGATGTGATAGGATTGATGGAGGAGAACAAGGAGATGGATATCAAGATCGATGATGACCTTCAATATCCTCCTTTCAAGACAGGAGATATTATTGAAAGTTTTATGAGGATGGGCTATAGGCCCATGTCAAAGGAAGCCCTGCTGGCGGGTTTTCTCACCTACTGGCTTCGACGATTCGTCATCCCTGGAGCCAGCGCCGTCGATCGCTTTCATCGAGGCGTGTTATTTGCTGCCGTCCGCTTAGTCTTCGGCTATCGGATGGATCTGTTGTCGGCGATGACCTGCAGAGTAAATGCTGGCCTTCGTCCTTTTGTTGATTCGATGCTTAAAGAGAAAGGCGAGAAAGGGAGCTTTCCTCGGCTGGAGCTACCCTACACATATTTGTTCGGATGGTTGCTTCTGCACTATCCTTCATTAATGAATCCCGATATGGGGGTGGTAAGCGGCAGCTTTTTGCGGAGATTCTCCAAGAGTAAGTGGATATACACCAGTTTAAGAGATTGCAAACGCGCTCCGAATCTTGGAAAGGGATGGAACTTCTACTGTGTTCTCCCTCCAGTTGGCTACGAGCACATGTCTACAAATCTGGTCGATTCTGGGAGACAGCCTTTGGGTCGTGCAGTTTTTGATTGGTTGAAGACCATCCGGCCGTCACACCTGGTCTACCGATTTGAAGACGAATGTTATTTGGAGCCCTATCTTTCCAGCCGTTTTGTGCGCCAATTCGGCTATGACCAGTTTTATGTGGACAACGCTATCACGTGCCTGCAAGGAAAAGGTTATTTGATCGATGGCGCCCGGGCTTGGGCCTACTATAATGCTCGAGACACAAGAACAACATTCTCGATGCCGACGAAGAGCGATCATGGTCCTCGGATGCTGTACACATATTCACTCTTCTATACATCGGCGAATACCTTTGCCGAGAATTTCAGTCTTACCGATAGCTTTGCAACAGCAACGCGACTAAAGAAAGGAGCAACTGTTGTGTCGGCTCCTGGTAATAACGAAGAGTATGAGCCAGTTGATGCCCCGTTGGAAGCTTCGAGGGAAGCTAACTTCCCCGAAGAAGTCAACGAGCCACTGCGTGTCTCATTGAAGGTTGTCAGATCTCCAGCCAAGGAGAGGAAGAGGAGGATAGAAGGACCTTCTTCTCCAGTTGCTAAGAAGAAGCTTATCTTGGAATCTTCGGAAAAGGTCACCACTCGGTCGCAATCTCGGCAGCTGGCTGAGTTGACTCAGAGAGAAGAAACGACCACTCCAACTTCTATTCAAAGATAAAAAAATGTCATAGATGTAGAGAGTCCGGAGAGACCTCTACACAAAAAGAAAATGGTCTTCAGAAGAAAGAAGGTAGTCACTCCTCTGAGACAAATCCTGTCATCGGTCGTGGCTAGTGCTATCGCCGAAGTCACAATGTCGTCTCCTACACCTGCCCCTGAACCTAGACAAGAAACTTTTAGTCCAGAGAGGAGGGACGAGGTTGTAGAGACCATGGAGGAAGTCGTGGAGAAAGAAGATGAAGTATTGCGATCTTCTACACTTGCAGTGGAAACTATCCAGCTTCCAGCTCATCGAGAACACTTCGTGATGAAGAAGATCGATTAATGATCGATGCTCTAAATGATTGCGACTTCGGCCTCCAGGATGATATAGATCCGGTCGTCGTAACTGATAGTGGAGCACGAGAGGAGAGCATAAGTGATGAAGAAGATTCATCAGCAGAGGCTGTTGATGATACTCTGAATCCAGATGAGGACGCCGATGTCCATGTATCCCCGGAAACTGTTGATGACACATTGAATCCAGAAGAGGATGTTGATGTGCATGTATCTCCAGAAAAGAATGCAGTTGAAGAAGTAGCACCTGAGGAAGTTAATATTGCTGATCCCAAAGGTATTGAATGATATTATCAATCTTCTTTTCGTAGATTAAATGGCTGACATCTACATTTTTTATCCATGCAGAAATTGAATCTTCCCCAGTTCCTCCCATATGCACTGATATAGTGCCAATAAAGGGGATAGCCAGCGGTAGCCGACATTTTTTGGGCGGTTCCGAAGCGGGTAGTAGCCAGGCAGTAATGTCTGAAGCTACTTCTGCGAGGTTGTAACCGGTGTCAGCAGATGACAGACTTGTCACTGGACCTAATAATGGTAAAATTGCTCTTACTTTTGATCTTTCTCGATAGTTGCTAATGACATCCAACTGATGGTGTTTATTTAATTTTGCAGAGGAACATCTGGGAGGGGCGACTAGCTCTTCCATGGCTCCTTTACCTAGAGAGACCTCCACTCACATGCAAGAAGCTGAACGTCCATCTGTACAAGCACCTGCTACTTCGACGTCCATGGGAGTAGCTGCTACTCCTAATGCCATTGCCACTAACAGATTCATAATCGGTTCCTTCACCAACCTTTTCTTTATTTCACTAGGACCCTTAGTAGAGAGGGTAATGGATAATGAAGAGGTTGGTTTCATAACTGTTAGGGGTCCAACCTCTTATCTGATAGCTACCATCCGGAGTCAAGGTGATGAAGTGCAAGCTGCTTACCTTGAACAGATCCTGGATGAGCTGGAGGAATCGGTTAAGATCTACAAAGATCTGAATCAGGGAGAAGTGGAGCCCTTGGTACAGGCCGAGTTTAAGAGGATGTCTCAAGAGGCTGCAGTTGCGAAAGTTGACTTCCAGATTATCATGGATACTTTCACTGCCAAGTCTTCAGAGTACAACTCTCAAATAGAGATAATAGCATCTGCTGCCGGGGAAAAGGAAAAGAAAGTTGCTGAGCTAAAAGCAGAATCTGCCCGTCTTCAAAAAGAGTTGAGACTTGTTCAGCTTGCTCTGGAAGATGAGGCCACACAATATCAAGCTACAATTCAGCAACTGGACGCCCTGACCCAGGAAAGAAATGAGTATGTCACAACTCATCAAGCTGAAATCTCCCGCAGACTAGTAACCTTGCTGACTTTTGATGATAAGTCTGGAATGGAGGAAGCTAGGAAGCGAGTGATGGACTCTCGTGAGGAGCGACTTCAGACTTTAAAGCAGCAGATGACTAGCTTGATGACCCCGCCAGCGGAATAGAAAGACTTTTTGTATCTTCTGTTTTGTGACATGTAATGCCTTTTGATTTTGATCAATAAAAAGACATTTTCTTTGTGGCTCTATTATTTATTGCATATCTTATTCAGATATAAATAATAGCGATAGAAAATATATTCAGAGGTCTGGGACATGATATATTTCTTGATTTTAGAAAATAATTATATTCATTATATCTGCTCAGAGGTAATGTGGACATGGCAGAATATAATTTGTTGAATATCATTATTTTAGTAGACAACTTAATCAAAGGTAATAAATATATGACAAGTTGCTGATGTGAACGAAATGGATGAATCGTCAAAAGGTGTGAATGAAATGAATCGTCAGGATGAACGGATGGACCGTCAAGTGAATGAGATGAACGGATGAACCGTCAAATGAATGAAATGAACGGGCGAACCGTCGGATGGATATAATGAACGGACGAACCGTCAGATGAATGTAATGAACGGACGAACCGTCAGATGTATGGTATGAACGGGTAAACCGTCAAAATGAATATAATGAACGGGCAAACCGTCGAATGGATGTAATGAACGGACGAACCGTCAGATGAATGTAATGAACGGGCGAGCCGTCGGATGAATGTAATGAACGGGCGAACCGTCGGATGAATGTAATGAACGGATGAACCGTCGAATGAATAAAATAAACAGATGAACCGTCGGATATATGGAATGAACGGGTGAACCGTCAGATGAATGTAATAAACGGGTGAACCATCGGATGAATGTGTCGCTTCATTGTCTCACGAATCTCTATCTATAAATAGAACAGATAATCAGATGGAATGATCACTTTTACTTTTTAACATAAAGATGTCGTCTAGAGATGCATCCAAGAAGGCTGAGAACGCCCGGAAGGTTGAAGCGGGCACTGAGGACGAAGAGACCATGAGGATGGCTGCTTGCAAGTTCCTGGTGGGTTCGAGCAAGGATTTTCTCGGCTCTTTTACTGATTATGTTTTTGAAAAGGACGATAGTGATCCTCGTCCTGTCTTCAAGAAGGACGATAATGACTCCCGTCCTTGATGTTATGTAACAACGTTTATGATGAAATAAAAATTAAACTTTATTTATGAACTGTCTGATCATATTTACTTGAAATCCCTGTTACATTCATACATAGTATTTTACTCCACAGGATATGTTGATCAAGACCAACGTGCATGATCGCCCCTTGTACTATACTAGATACATAGGCGACATCAAGGTGGATCGAATGCACATCGATCTTGGTTCGTCAATAAGCATCATCCTGAAAAGCTTGCTCCAACTTCTAGCCATCCCTATATACCGGCTTGCGGCGACCAATACTGTCTTTAGCGATTTCAACTCGAAAAAGAGCAATCCCCTAGGGAAGATCTGCCTGAAATGTCAGATTGGCAACCTAAAAATGGAGGTTACCTGCTATGTCATAGATGCAAGCACGTCCTACAACAACCGTCGAATGAATGTAATGAACGGATGAACCGTCGAATGAATGAAATGAACGAGCGAACCGTCGGATGTATGGAATGAACGGGTGAACCGTCAGATGAATGTAATGAACGGGTGAACCGTCGGATGGATGTGTCGCTTCATTGTCTCACGAATCTCTGTCTATAAATAGAACAGATAATCAGATGGAATGATCACTTTCACTTTTTAACATAAAGATGTCGTCTAGAGATGCATCCAAGAAGGATGAGATTGCCCGGAAGGTTGAAGCGGGCACTGAGGAAGAAGAGACCATGAGGATGGCTGCTTGCAAGTTCCTGGTGGATTCGAGCAAGGATGTTCTCAGCTCTTTTGATGATTATGTTTTTGAAAAGGACGGTAGTGGTCCTCGTCCTGTCTTCAAGAAGGACGATAATGACTCCCGTCCTTGATGTTATGTAACAACGTTTATGATGAAATAAAAATCAAACTTTATTTATGAACTGTCTGATCATATTTACATGAAATCCCTGTTACATTCATACATAGTATTTTTTTAGAAATTTGCCATTGATGGGCATCATTGCAACTCGACCGTCTAGCTCTGAGAGTTGATAGGCTCCATTTGAAAAGACTTTGCTCACAATGTAAGGCCCTTCCCACTTTGCGTCAAATTTTCCCTTGCTCATATGAGTCATAGTCATAGGACGTATGACGGTTAGAACGAGCTCTCCTTTCTGAAAGGCTCTGACTTTAACTTTACGGTTGAAAGTCTTTGAGATGCGAGCTTGATATAACTCAATATGCTGTTGAGCCAATAGCCGTTTCTCGTCAAGCGCTTCTAATTCTTGAAGTCGAAGGAGATCGTTATTCTCTGTAGTGAGCTCATTGGCAATGGCAATCCTTAAAGACGGAATTTAAAGTTCCAGGGGTAGAACTGCTTCACAGCCGTACACCAAAGAGAAGGGTGTACAGCCTGTAGGGTTGCGGACCGTAGTACGATAGGCCCAAAGATACTCTCCAAGCTTTTCACCCCAGTTTCGTTTGTTGGTAGACACAAACTTCTTGAGGAGCTTGATGATAGTTTTGTTGAAGGCTTCGGCTAAGCCATTAGCAGCAGGATTATAAGCTGTCGAAGCAATATTGTCAATCCGGTGATCGTCACAGAATCTGGTGAACTTTTGACTAATGAACTGTGGTCTATTGTCATGAATGATCCTTCGAGGTACACCAAATCTATAGATGACATGATGTTTGACGAAGTTGATGACGCTACTGGTTTTGACTTCAGCCAGGGGTATAGCTTCGGCCTATTTGGAGAAGTAGTCGGTTATTGCTAGTATGAACCGATGTCCTCTAGAAAAAGGAGGATTGATAGGACCTATAATATCCATGCCCTAAGCTTTGAAAGGCCATGAAGCAGCAGTCGGATGCAGAAATTCTGATGGTTGATGAATGAAATCTGCATAAATTTGACAAGCTCGACATTTTCTTGCATATTCGATGGCATCAGATAACATAGAGGGCCAGTAGTAACCCATGCGTCGGATACGATCTTGTAGCTTAGGACCGGGTTGATGTGCTCCGCAAACACCATCGTGAGCTTCGCGCAATACTTGCTTCGCTTCATCACCAACAAGACAGCGTAAGAGTAGACTGTCATAAGGCCGCCGATAGAGAGTCTTGGTAGTCTGATTGTAGTAGAACCGGAGAGATCGTCGATGAATACTCGTAGCCTCCTTGGGATCTTCGGGGAGTACGTCGTGAACTACGAAGTCGATGAAGGAAGCTCTCTAATCTTCACTGATAACATTGGCTTCAGTAAGATTACTGAACTCAATATTACAATTGTTTTCAATGCAGAACAATTCCCGATTAGAGACAACCACCACCTGCTGTCTTTTGATAGGGATGGCTAAGACTGCTGCAAGATTAGCCAAAGCATCTGCTTCAGTATTGCAAGCTCGACGGACATATTCAATGAAGAAGGCTTTGAATGATGTAGCCATGTTGATTGCCGCTTCATAGTAAGGCACTAGATCTTGATGACGAACTTCATAGGTTCCTCTAACATGGTTAACAACCAGCTTAGAGTCACCGTAGACTTCAAGATATTCGACGTCCAGTTATTTAGCTAACTGAAGGCCAATGAGTAGAGCATTGTATTCTGCTACGTTGTTGGAGCAAGGTTCATCTAGGGAATAGGCTCTTTGAATAGTTGACCCGTCTAGAGAAATAAGGACAACTCCAACTCCTGCGACAATGGCACCATTGGGTCCAATCCTGGATGCACCGTCAAAGAATAGACGCCAAGTAGGAAATTCTTCGGAGATCATGTTCGATTCTAATGTCTCGTCTGGAATTTCATCATAGAGTTTGGATGTCTCTGGAACAGGATGAGCTGCTAAGAAATCAGCCAGCGCTTGACCTTTAACAGATTTTTGAGGAACATATACCATGTCATATTGGGCTAGCAGAATGGCCCATGTAGCCAATCGAGAATTGAGTGTGCTAGGCTTCTTCATCAATACCCGAAGAGGATTGACTCGGGATATGACATGAATAGTTTGGCCAATGATGTAATGCCTCGTCTTTTGAACAGCAAACATAAGAGCTAGGCATTCTTTTTTAACAGGACTATAACGGTGTTCAGCACCAATCATAGTATGACTGAGATAATAGATGGCCTGTTCGTGACCTTTTTTGTTCTTCTGGGCAAGTAAAGCACCCAATGAATGATCCATAGCACGGACATACATTAAATGGTATGCCTGAGATCGGTGGCACCAAGACTGGTGGGTTCATGAGATATTGTTTTATATCTTCGAATGCTTGTTGACATTCTTCGGTCCAAATGGAAGATACACCCTTCTTCATTAGCTGTGTAAATGGTCTGCAGCGTCCAGACAGATTCGAAATGAACCTCCTGATGTACGCAAGTCGACCTTGGAATCCTCGTAGCTCTTTTAGGTTACGTGGAGGACGCATCTCTTGAATGGCTTTGATCTTCTCGGGATCCACGTGTATACCCTTAGAGGTAATGACGAAGCCGAGAAATTTACCACTAGAGATACCCAAGAATGACTTGGTGGGATTCATTTTGAGTTGATGTTGGCACATGAGATTAAAGATTGTTCTTAAGTCTTGGATGTGATCTTCCTTTAGGCAACTTTTGACAACAATATCGTCGACGTAGCATTCGACAGTCTTACGAAGATGATCTCGAAAGATGGTACTCATAGCTCATTGGTAAGTTACACCAGCATTCTTGAGACCAAATGGCATTATGGTATAGCAGTAGACTCCGCGAGGAGTACAGAAAGAAGTATGTTTTTCATCTTCAGGATTCATCCGAATCTGATTGTATCCAGAGAATCCATCCATGAAAGATATTCGCTCAAACCCACAGGTGTTGTCAATCATGACGTCCGTGCTAGGGAGAGAAAATTCATCTTTTGGACAGGCTTTATTAAGATCCCGAAAGTCGATGCAAACTTGAACTTTGCCAGTTTTCTTCAAGACTGGAACAACGTTGGCTACCCAATCTGGATGTTGTTCGTCTCGAATAAAGCCACAAGCTATGAGCTTTTTGACTTCATCATCAATTGCATCCATCATTTCTGGCTTGAAGTGCCGTTGTTACTGTTTGACTAGTTTTGCATTAGGCAAGATATTCAATTTGTGAGTAGCAACTTTGGGATCTAGACCTGGCATGTCTTCATAACTCCAGGCAAAAACATCAATGTATTCTTGAATAAGAAGAATTAATTCTTGCATATCTGCCTCTGGAAGGTTCTTGCTGATGAATATTGGACGAGGGGACCCGCTTTCTTCTACGTCAATTTGAACGAATTGATCTTCGGTAGGAGGTTCACGTTGTTCGAATCGAAGTTCCCATTGGGTATCCATTCGTTGAGCCGAAGGATCTGTTTCGGGATTTTCTTCAATATCCTCGTCATATCCTTCTGGAAGTTCGGCGGAGACCATGTTGGAAGATACGATCAGCCGATGAACCTGACCAATGCTGGTGTCAGAATCCCATGATCTGGAATCAGAAGAATTAGAGCGCTCTTCACTATCGGATTCAGAGACTGCTAGGGATAATTCCGGAGGTGAAGCATATCCGAGACCTCTTTTTGTCCTGCTGTAGTATATCTCTGACTTTCCTTTCGGAACAGCCGTACAGATAGGAGTTCGTCTACCCTTACCGTAGTTGAGGCCATTCTTGAAGTCATAACCCATCTTTCGGATGATATCTTTTGATTGTTGACTGTAACGATGAAGTTGGAGATGTCCTGTATCGTAACTTTTGCTATCATTCGTATAACTGGATTTTTGTTCTGGTCCTTTACTAAAAAGTATTGGACTCTCGCCTCTCTTTCGAGAAGGGACAACAAAATATGAATCATCTGGGTGTTCGAGTAAGACTTCTGTTTGAAGAGACTGTACAACTCCTATTGTAAATGACTGAAAGCTATCTAACATATCCAAATAGCACTTAGCATGATAAATGACATCAGTATACTGGAAAGGAGAGCTTTTTCATTGATTTATACATCTGTATTTACAACAGGACCTGTAGCCTTCGCAGGCTTGGTCAGATTGATTATAAGAGGGGGAGAAGAAAAACGTGATGGAGGATTGGACTTGTTACGGCGAAGGTCAATAACAAGCGGCTCAGAGGAGGTGAGCTCCCTTTTATCCTTGTTACGAGATAAATCAATAACAAGTGGCTCAGAAGAGGTGAGTTGCCTTTTATCCTTGTTACGACGTAGGTCGATAACAAGTAGCTCAGAAGAGGTGAGCTCCCTTTGATCTTGACCACCATCAGTTGGTTGCTTCTGGACTGGCAAGTGAATAGCAAATGGTTTGGAGGATTGAGGACGAGAAACACGCCCTTTGACAGGTATGATGAGGGTATCATTAGGCACTGCTTCTTATTCTTCTTCAGTGTCTAGAGCCAGTACTACCTTCATGAACTCATCTTTATACATGCGAGCATCATTGCAGTATGCTTCGACACCTTTGAAAGGATAGAGATCTGCAACCTCCTTTTGAACTTCTCCCTTGTCATCAACGTATGTGAAACATTGATGGAGAGTCGAAGGAACAATGTTGTGTTCATGTAGGAATGGTCTCCCCAACAGAGCATTGTAAGAACAACCATGGTTGTCAATGATGTAGAAGGTCACCTTTGTGCGAAGATTACCTATTCGGAGTTTTAGGCGAATCTTGCCCAGAGGTTCACTTCTTCCCTGGTTGAACCCCAAGATGGTGGTGATTGTACCAGAAAGACTATGTACTATGATCTTCAGTGCATCTAACATTATCTTTGGCATGATGCTGAGTGCTGGCCCTGGATCTATCAGAATACGATCAACTTTCATTGAATCGACATATCCTGTATAGTATAGAGGACGGTCATGCCTATTGTCTTTCATCAGCATATCATCCTGTGTGAAGGTGATGTTTGGAATTAACTCCAACACACTGTGACAATGGAGGCAAGAGACAGGCTCTGCTTTCGGCTTCTTTAGAAGGGTTAGACAGGTTTTCGCCTGCATTAGAGCTTCACTCAGAGTTTTTCGAGTCTCTTTGGAGAGGCGCAAGAGCTCGAAGATGGACAGCCTGGCCGGTGTATTGGCTAGTTGAGCCAAGATATCAAAGTTATATGGCTTCTCAAGTCCTGAGGGGGATGACTTCTTCAAAGGTTTGTCGAAGCGGACTTGTTGTTTGCCTTTGTCGGCTGTCATCGGTTTGGGGGGAATGGGTACTACAACCGGTGAGGATGCAGAAGGGATATCTTCAGTGGAAACAGGTTGCACTGGAATAGACTCAGAAGAAGAAGCAGGATTCTCCTGAGCTTCGAGATATTCCCGTAGATAGGCTTTCCCTGACCTGGTACCCAGCAGGATTTCTTCTTCAACTATGGGGTCAAAAGACACCATATTGTAAGTCTTTGTCTTGCCCTTGGAGCGTTCTTTCTTCTTGGAGGAAGAGGGAACTTCGAACTCTGAAGCAAGATCAGGGTGAATCCACATAATCTCACCATTGTCAAGAGATAAGGGGACGAGACCTTCACTTCGTGGAGGAGGAAGATTCTCGATCTCAAGAGTGGCCTTGGGGATAGGGATGACACCATGATGTATCATCTGTGGAGGGAAGTTACCGAACTGTACTGAGACCATGTTCGCGGTAACAGTCTTTTCGTCTTGCTGCAGAGTGACAATACCAGCGTTGACTAGCTCTTAAATCTTGCCTCTGAGCACATAACATGCTCGAGTGGGATGCCCAATGAACCTGTAATAGACACAATATTTGGGATGATCAGTCTTACCGACCTCGTCAGGCTTCTTCGGGTCTAGAAGTTAGAGCTTATGGCTTTTGATCAAGCAATCAAAGATGCTCACGGTGTCATTCTCATCAATGGAGTACTCTACTTTAGGACGAGGTTCCCTTGTTGGAGGTGCAGAAGGAGTAGGAGTAGACGTAGGTGGAGCTACATTGACAGCCAGAGATTCTTTGTTCTTCAAGTTGATATTCAAAGTCTCTTTTTCCTTACGGTTGTTCTGGCGATTACCACCCTCCGATGTCTGATGTTCATCCCGGTCGGGGTTAGACATGTGTACCCCCAACTGCTTGAACTTGTCAGCACTAACTTCAGCTGCTTTAACATTGACAATAAAGGATGGCCAGTCTTGAAACTGAGTTGACCCTGTCCATATGCTGATAATAGACAAAAGATTGGCCTTGCAGGTGTCTATAGTTATAGCGGCCGGAGTCCTAGGAGGCATCTTTAAAGCTTCTCGGCGGAACCATTCAATGAAACTCTCAGCGGTTTCATTATGTCTTTGTTTGATTTTATTAAGCGCTGACATGGTCATATCGTTGATCCCCTCATAGAATCGTTCCAAGAAGATCTGTTTGAAACCCGAGAAAGAGGTGATACAGCCATCAGGTAAGCTTCTGTACCAATCGTATGCCACACCAGCTAAACAGCCGACGAATACCCTGGTAAGAAGAGCATCATTTGGCTGAAGTTGGACAGTCATTACCTCAAAGTGGTTAATGAACTGACTAGAAGAAGTGCTGCCATCAAACAGAGAGATGGTTGGAATCTTGTACTTAGAAGGAAACAGAACTTCCTTCCATTCAATAGGATAAGGTTGCTTGATTCCCAATCTCTGCAAATTGTCCTTCTCTTTGAAAGCCTCGAATTGAGTGCGTACGAGTTTGACAGCTTCATTAGCATCCTCCAATGATAAAGAAGGAGCAGGCTGAATCAGAGTGTTAGGGGGAGGAACAGCGTGGTAAGCACTACCCCCAGCACCTGACTGACTGGGTGTGGGTTGAATTTGTACAAGGGGTACTTGAGGAGATACTACCCCCAACCCTGCATTGACAGACACCGACGATGCTATAATCTCAGGATTTGCAGCAGGTACAGTCGGTGGTACTGTATGTTGGGCTACGATGATATAATACATACTTGCAACCATTTCAGCCATGGTCTTCAGCTTGTCTTCTAGTGCAGCTATTCGTTGCTCTTGACTAGCCGAACTAGAAGCATCTGGGTCTTCAGTGACAACATAAGCTGTCACTTCTCTAGGCACAGTGGAGGACACTGTCTATTCAGAACTTTCGTTGTATGCATCATAATCAAAGAAGGAATCATCTCCTGAATGAGAAAAAGGGAGATGACTAGAAGGATCTTGGAGAAGATTCCTTTGACTGATTGTATCTCGGCTTCGGGATCTGGTATGTCAAAATACTCCTTCAGAAGATTCTTGGAGTAGATCTAAATACCGCTGGCTGGGCTTACGAGGCTTGCCGTGCTTGGAGCACTTTCTATCCCCAGTGTCTCGGGAAGCCATGTTGACAGAAGCATACAACACTTCGTCTTTATCTTCTGACATTGGTTCTGAAGTTACAAAATTCAAACGATCGAAGACAGATCATTTTATTGTCTGACAACAACACTTGATGGCAACCTTGTGATTACAATGGTGTCCAAGTGGTTGAACTGGAGGTGTTGAGATGTTGTCCCGTTTTTGTTTGAGGTGTTCTCGGAGATCAGGAACAATGACGGAACGAGAAGAGGTCTGAGGGATATGTTCTTTGACAACATTCGAAACATGGTTTCGGTTCTTCAGATGTTTTGTCCCTTGAGTGTACAGGGAAGTACTCACTTTATTAGCATAGGTGTCAGGATTTTTGATCCTAGAAGTTTGCCTCTGATGCTGGTTGATCTTCGGCATTGGCTGTTTGCGTTTCATAGAAACTGGTCTATTGAGATAAGTCCTTAGATCAGCAAATTCACCCCTAGGGGTTTCTGTCTGAGATACCAGTAATTTTCCCTGTTTTGAGCGGGATATCCTAAGAGTTGGGAGATCTTGGAATTCTGCTACCGGAGTAGGCAGAATACCTCTTTGATCAGTACACTTCTCTTTGGCAGGAAGAAAAGAACTCTTGTTTGAGATAGTCTTTGAACTGATTGGTGCCGAGGCACGTTCAGATTAATCTTCCGAGGTAAAAACCCGAGAAGACTGAGAAAAGACCAAAGGACCTTTTCCCTTATTTTGTGAAGTAGGGTTGGCTAAAGAGCGTTTCCCTCTGTTGTCTTCCAAGTCGTGGAACGAGAAAGTTTGAGAAAAGACCAACGGACCGTTTCCTTTGTTCTGAGGAGGAGGAGGAACAGTCAACAGACTACCCCCAGTGGATTGCGCTGGAGCAACAGGGTGCTTGGGAAGAGGAGCGGAGTTTTTCCCCTTGCTGTGAGAAAAAGGGAGATTAGCCAAAGGGCTGTACCTACTAGACTGCGCTGGCACAGTTTGCGCAGGGGTTGAAGTGGCAGTAGGCGCATTGGCTGATTGCGCATGAGAAACTTTGACAGATGGTCTTTTGGCCACAGACACTGTAGCTTGCTCAGCAGGAGTCTTGATTTCTGAGTGCTTGAGTTGCACTTTGGTTGATGGAGTAGTGGACTGTGCAGGAAGAGTTGCAGCCAACTGCGCCAGGGGAAGAGGAGTCTTGCACTTTGCCAGAGCAGCATAGAAAGTGGTTTGTGTACTGGTAAGAGGAGCAGTATACTACGCATGGGCAGTAGAGGCAGCAGATTGTGCAGCAGTTTTGGGAGTAGAGACAGCAGACTGCGCAGAGGATTACGCAGAGGATTGTACAGAGGACTTTGGAGTCCACACTGAACATACTTTGCTCTTGGCAGAAGTTGCAGTACGACGAGTAGTCCCAGAGTTGATCATCGCCTCGTAGGCCGTCTGGTTGACCTTTACAACCAGCGTCTTCTGTGTCTTTCCGATAGACCCAACGTCACATTGAGTTGTCACTTCCTCGTCGGAGGAGAAAGTCGTCCCTAGCAGAGTCGCCATTTTGTTTGCAAAAAACAAAAGTGTTCTTTATTTCACAAACTTTGTAAGAAGATTACAATAGAATTCTGGGAAAGTACAACTATAGGAATCCGATCTGAAGACCATCGCTTTATCCCTTAGACGATGTGAACTTTGAAGACGGTAGCCTCTGAAGAATGTAGCAGCTCTTTGGCAAGAACTCCTGATCTCTGGTGATGATCTTGAATAATCTTCTCTGATTCTGATTATATCTGATCCCCCCTATGAAGGACTTGAAACTCTATTTATAGAGTTCTGGAAATAACTAATTTTTTAGTTATTCTGGATTGTGCATGATGGATTGTGCAGACATTGGACTGCACAAGCAGCGAACTGCGCTGTCAGTTACTCGATCGTGGCTCAACTGTATTAGACACATGGCATTATTTGATTGAAATGCACATGATCGTGTACAGACGGTTGCCACGTGGTGAGCAATTGATGGCATGTATGCCACGTACAAAATGTCAGTTGTCTTGATGGACTGTGCCACATGAACTGCGCTGGCTTCAGACTGTGCTGGATTGAACAGCGCTGCAGAGAATCTGGCAGACTGCGCTTCGATCGGGCTGGTAGCTTGCGCTGGCTGTACAGCTGTCCTCGAGCGCTGTGCTGCACGAGAAACGAATAGTTTCCTCGTTCTTCGGGCTGTCAGCTGTCAGAAGATCTGATTTTCTGTCAGATAATGATGATGCAGCCACGTCAGCAAGCGCGCTTGGATGGGTGCGCAGTTGAGTTGTTGCGCAATCTGTTTCCTGCGCAGTTCATTTGAAGGATGCACAATTTGATTTCCATTGCTTCTTTGATGGGTGCAACTTGATTTTTAGGACCTACATATATATATATATATATATATATATATATATATATATATATATATATATATATATATATATATATATATATGTATGTATGTATGTATGTATGTATGTATGCATGTTTTGAAATTTTTTTATTAGTTACTATTAATTAAAAGGGTTTTATGTATTAAATTTTTAGTATTTAAAATTTATTATGGTTATGAATTCTATTATATAATGAATTCAATACTAATATTTTCATAAAAAAGGGGGTTATTATATCTTCTGTATATTTATTTATTTATTTATATATATATATATATATATATATATATATATATATATATATATATATATATATATATATATATATATATATATATATATATATACATATGTATGTATGTTTTGAAAAATTTTTATTAGTTACTATTAATTAAAAGGGTTTTATGTATTAAATTTTTAGTATTTAAAATTTATTGTGGTTATGAATTCTATTATATAATGAATTCAATACTAATATTTTCATAAAAAAGGGGGTTATTATATCTTCTGTGATTATTAGATTGTTAGAAATTTTGGATTTTTGATAAGAAATTATTTACTTAAAAGGTTTATTTGTTAATAAAGAAAAATCTTTATTAAATATGTTATTATATCGTGGAAAATAAATTTTTGGCAATTTATAGAAATTAATTTAAAATTTTATAAAATTTCTTTGGCACTTTTAAAGTGTGTTTTTAAAACTAATTACTAATAACTAATAGTGGAGGTGATATATATATATATATATATATATATATATATATATATATATATATATATATATATATATATATATAATTAACTGGGATATGTTTTGCCAAATAAATAAATAAATAAATAAATAAATAAATAAATGTTCATTTAAAACGTGTGAACAGTGCTCGGCACTGTTCACAGATTTTTTCCTCGACCCAAGCAAACAGAGCTTTGCTCTGTATAGAGAAAAAAATACAAAAACAAAATCTCGTGAGATTTTGAAACCTCATAAGATGAAGAAAAAGCCCACACCCGACAATTCAAAGCCAACCCAGTAGTAAAGAACCGATTAAACATCTTCATATATATCATCGAGAGAAAGAGGAAGTCGACCGCAAACCCTAAACATATCCCCTTCCTTGCCTTTCCCCGACGTTGGCGCATGGCCCTAGGCCACCGTGGACTACCGCGGACCACCGGAGTGGCTGCATCCGCAGACTTGGGCCGCACGCGCACTGACAGCAACAGCAACGTTTGCAATCCAAACGACCATCTTCGAGGTGAGTTTTCTTCCGCCTTTTCCTACCATTTTTTGATCTATAAGATGCTGCATGTAGATAATATATACGGCTGCAAATCCTGTCAAATAGATCGATTTTAGATCCCTATATCTTCGATAAACCTAGTTGAAAAATCGACAAAAACTTGTTCATAAACAGGGATTTGAACAGTCCAGAAGCCCCTATTCGGAGATCGATTCCGATCAATCCATTAACAATTTCTGAAAACTTTTTTAACACGAAATTAGACCACATGTAGGACTGTGAAATCCTCCTTGCAGATATATTGCTGATCCACTGAATAGAAATAATTTCATTTGTAAAGTTTATGAAAAATTTATTTCCGAAACTGTCGAATATTTAAAATACCACAGATACGGCGTACGCCCCGACAAACCAGGCTACGTGGTCGCAAACCGAAAGCATCGAAAGGTGCGTATCAACTTCATGGACGTGTGGACTTTGACGGAATTCAAATTGGTTCTGTGTGGACGACGAATTTGATGCGTATCCGTCGAAATTCACCATATCGACCTCTTTGCAAATTTTCCAATTACTTCGTGCACGTTCGTCGTATTGAGAAGAAACTTGCACCATCAGGACCGTATCGTTCTTCTGGTCCTGTATGCCAAGTTTGGTCCAATTCTGAGAAGGTCGACCGGAACGCCTCTATGGCAGGCCCGTGACCCGATCCAACGGACAAAATTGTGCACGGCCCGCCGAAATCCAACTTTGGACATACGGTTGGGTTCGTCTCCTCAAATTAGACCTGTTGACATATAGTTTGATGACTTTAGAGACCATAGATACTGGCACGCGTTTCGGTGTAAAATGGGTCCAACGGCGGACATCGTTTTGACCCAAAATTATGATTTTGCCCCTGTGTCCAAAATTGGACTTATGGGTAGTTTATCCTATCTATTTTTCTTATTATAGAAATGTTCGTGGTGTTTATTTCAGTATTCGGGGACGTTTGTGAGATTTGACTTCCTTGCTTCACTAATCTGTCGATTCGAGCTATTGGACGTCGCCATTCCTATACACAATCTCAGGCAAGATACCTTGCCTTATTTACTGCTTATAATTAGTTATATTTTTCTTTATTTAGTTACTGCATATTTATTTCCTGTTGGATCCATGACTTGCTGTTTATAGTTTACTCTATTATGCTTTCTTTTATTGTCTTTTAATATGCATATGGACTTAGTCTTAGAGGACTACCTTTTGTTGGCGAACTTGGAAGGGAGAAGACAGTTAAATGTATGGGCTACCCAAATCCAAAAGCTGTAATAACTGCGTCCTATGGTAGTCGTGTCACGACGGTCACTAGCCTCGAGCTATGTGGACTGATGGGTTACGTTGGCCGCTAGCCTCTAGTTATGTCGGCTGATAGTATTGGTACTTAACGTGTGCGTCTTGTGAGTTATTACCTTGTCTTTGGGGGGTCAACCTTTACCTACCCATACATTGTGATGTCTTCTAAATTGCACACTAGAAAGGTTAGGAGACCTTAGTCAATTTCATGTTCTAGTCATGGCATGGGAAAATGTCACATCGCAGAATAGTGTGTTGCCCCTTGTCCTTGTTTGGTTGTAGGGGTAGCCCACTATTTCGATGATGGGGTATTGGGCCATGTTATGGTCTGGACATCTTACTTTTACTTTTACTTTTACTTTATGGTATATATGGCATGTTCTTCCTGTATCTTGTTATGTCCATCTGAGGACCTGGTGATCTCTCCAGGTATAGGCGATTTCCTGCAGGAGTAGGCTAGATACTGGATCCTCCATACCTTGATGACGAGGCGTCTCCTGTCGACATCTAGATTTATGTTATTTGAGACTCATAGTGGACATCTATTTTATTTGAGATGACTTTTATAGCTGTTTGGTACGGGTATGTCCACCCGGCTATATCATAACTCACTTATTTATTCTACTGGACTTCTTGTATCTTTTGTGTGTGCTGTGGATGAGATATAGTTTTATGTTGTTCTGGCTTACGATTTATATTATTACAGTTTATGTATATATAAGAGGATTCCATATATTGGAGTATTCTTCGTATATATGCAGCTGGCATATCCACGTACTTGGTCCTAAATATTTTGGGACTGGGGCGTTACATATTTTTGTGGTGGCCCATACAGGTTAGAAAATATTGTTGTGTTACATGACTGTGTCCAACAAGCCTGCATATAGGAATACGAATAGTATCACATCCATGATTATTACCTCCTTTGACTTCCAAACTTTTCGAATTCTCCTTGATTACCTAAATTACCACATATGTAACCCTTCCTAACATCATCCTATTTCGAGCTTGATAGAGGTTAGAGCGATGACTCGTACTAGGTAGACATGTTCCATCGTTCCATCATTACTAGTTTAACTCTTATAAGTTGGGTAGAATGCCTCACGACCTAACACTTCCTTGACCATAACCATGGCCACAGACAAGAAGACAGTAGGACGACTGTATAGGCACGAATCCCGAACAAAACTTCGATTCTTACGGAACTTAAATTGTTATATATATTTTTTTCATCAGTTTCTTGCATTCTATCATCTTGACCAGTGCTGCTATTATAGCCTAGATTTGCAAGCATATTCTTTTATCATGCTTGTTCATGACATATATGTTATTGGAGGCACCCCGCTAACATATTGTCTATCAGAACCGGTGCATGATGGTCTGATCAACCTAGTGTACTTGGTTCGCTCTTCATAAAATTATTCAATATAGAATGAGATGTAACTAACTTGTTCCCCGAGATCTCATCCGCAACTACGTTGACAATTCTCTTTCAACTGCTTGACCTATAACTTGTTTGAATATATTCTGACTTTATTTTATTTTTGTGCCACTAAGGATGAATCTTCAAAGCAGCGGACACGTTCTCACCTCGACGATCACATCTGGTGATGCAGCGGCTCAAGAGGAAGAGGTCCCACCAACGACCCTGGTGACCCCGTACAAGCTAGGACAACAACAGACTACCACGGCCCCGTCGATGGTACAGTAGGAGACCCAAGTGCCACCAGTCAGCCAGACTGGGTAGACTACAGTAATACCACCAGAAGGGAATGCACCACCATTCACGCAGCAGTACCCACCTCAGTGCGGACCACAAATGCCTCCACCACCAGCGGATGGAAATTCTAATACGCAGTTCATGTATTCCATGATGCATGTTCAGTGGCAACAGGCTGAGCTGATGAGGTAGAGCATGATGGAAACACTAACTAGACCCCCACCTCTACCTCCGGTACTGGTACCAGCACCAGCTCTACGTCTACATGAGGGCTATATCAAGGACTTCATGGATATGAACTCCAAGCCCTTCAAAGGTACCGAGGAACCACTAGAGGTCATCGCGTGGCTTAGCAGCACGGAGAAGCTACTGAGGGCGTCCCAGTTTCCAACAAATGATTAGATGACAGCAGTGGACTTGCTCTTAGAAGACAATGCCCATCACTGGTGGAAAGCCGAAGAAAGACGTTTGGGAGCCAATCATACTTGGAAAGAGTTCTACCAGCTCTTCAATGAGAGGTTCTTTCTTATCCATGTACGTGATGTCCTCTATGATCAGTTTCTTTATCTCAAGCAAGGAAATATGATTGCAGATGAGTACGATGCGGAATTCAGTCGACTAAGCAGATTAAGTGCGATACTGATACCTATCGAGCAGGAAAGGGCCAAGAGATTTCACCAAGGATTGACACCAGAGCTCAAGAAGCATACTACAGTGCAGTCAAGAGTTTCTCATGCTGCTGTATTAGAAGAAGCTAAAATCCAGGAACTCCTTTACAAGGAGGTACAATAGGGTCAGAGATACCATATTCCAACAAATGGGCCAAGTAACCTTATTCAGGGTGGACCAATCAGACATTCTATGATACACCAACAACTGAGGGCATCATCCAATCCAATTGATAAGCTCCTTACATGTCGCTTTTGTCATAGAAAGGGTCATGTTATGAAGGAATGTCACCGCAGATTAGGACAATGCATGATTTGTGGCTCCAATATCACAAAGCCCGAGACTGTACAGAACAGCTAAAGGCAGCACAAAAGTGGATGTAAGGACCCGTAGCACCTGGACTAGTAGCAGATCCCATTCAACCAATGCATAGTGGTAATCCTAGAGGATCACACTTAGCTGACCAATCGGAATAAGTTAGTCAGGCTGGGCAGGAGACAAATGGATAAAGGTATGGGCAAGCATTTAGCATAGCTATGATAGGACGTGGCTTGGCATTAGAACAACGTATTCATTAGCTTGGTCAGCATACATAGCATAATACTTGTCTTACTATGATTTACTAGTTAACAGCAGCACTGCATATGCACTACTTTCGACACCATTAGAAATCTATTAACCTAGTCTAGCAGACTTATTACAAATAGAAATTATGACTTAGTAGTTAGAGATCTTGAATGATGTACCTTAATCTGTATCCCCAGCAATAATCGTCTGGTGCTATAGAAGAGTGAACTATTCAATTTCCCCGGTACATGTGTCAGCATGGCATCCCTCGCCAACTTGGAAGCGCAAGGATGACATACATGTAGTAACCCTAGAGGGGGGTGAATACGGTCAAGCAAACTAATCAAGAACTTAGCACAAGCTAATGGGCAATTTAAAAATATAAGTGCAAGAGAAGAAACAACAATACCGAAACATGATATATCCTGGTATCATCCCAAGGGGCACTCCAGTCTCGGAACTCTCTCCGGCTTTAATCCACTATTTGAGTAAATAGTTACACATGAGTTTGGATCTGAAGAACTCGTCAACTTCAACACGAGTTTGGATCCGAAGAACTCGCCAACTTCTTACACGAGAGCTTTAGTCCGAAGGCCTCTCAGACTTCAACCGAGAGTTTGGATGCGAAGACTCTCCAATTTTAACCGAGAGTTTGGATCCAAAGACTCTCAAACTTCAACCGAAAGTTTGGATCCGAAGACTCTCCAACTTCAACCTTTCATAATAGGTTTTGATCTCCTTATACAACAAAATAAAGATCTTACTTTTCAACTCAATAAATCTAACACAATTTGTGGATGACAAATGAAAGCTTTGTAGAGTTGTTTGTGGACATGCTTTGGTGGTTTAGAAATTTTTAGGCTCAAAGCATCAACCTTGAATGAAGGGGTTCAAGGCTATTTATAACCAAAGCATTGAAAAGAGCTCAATGGCAACTTTTCAGTTAGCGATCGGTATACCGTCGGTACGAACCGGTATACCGTCGAAATACCGGTCTGGAATTGCAACGACTAGAAATATAGCCGTTGGGATCATTAAATGTTTGAAATCTGACCGTTAGATTTTCAACTTTACTGAATCGATATACCGTCGGTATAGATCGGTATTCCGTCGGTATGTTGATTTTGTAGACAGAAAATTTCTGTGAACAAAAATCGGTATACCGTCGGTATAGACCGGTATACCGTCGGTATGTCGATTTTCATCCGAAAATGATCCTGGACTAATTTCTACCATAGCTTTCGATTTTGCCATCTATTTCTTGTGTTTACAATTATTTTTAAGACTCATTGCAGACTCCAGATATACTGTAGCAGGTGCAGGCTTCTTCAGAGTCTTGAAATGATAATGGCATGGCATGGCTTCTTTCCTTGATAGATGTTGGCTTCTTCCTTGACATCAGCTGTCCAAAGATATCCAGTTTGTAAATACTGAATACCTTTTGGGGGCTTCGCCCTCGAAACCCCGACTAGGGGCTGCCCTCTCGACCCCCGTCCGCTGACCTGGCAGCGAAACTTTCGAGTGCGTGGTTCCGGAGATGTCGTCGGGTGGTTCAGTAAAATCTTGTGGGATCCGTCATCTTTGGCCCACGATGATTTCTTCATTGTATATGTCCACATTGATCTTGCTTATTGCTTTTTTGTATGTACATGTTAGACGAACAAAGCAATAAACATGTAGCAAATATAATAAGATAAAGTACAGTAGGACAATGCTAAGTTTAAGTATAACAGCTATAGTGATAGCATAAATGTTAGTGATATTATAATGATTAAACTTAATTGATGACCACAATAAAAAATATAGTTTTGATTTTGGCAACCCGATTAAATTTAAGATAGATAAGCTCATATCACTAATATGTAAACTAATAGGCACATATTACAAAAGGTATAAGTATAAGTAGAAATGCTATAACGATAGTATGAAGATTAGTAATAATGAAATGCTAAAATGAACATATTAACCATATTCAAAAACATGATACAATCATTGGGCCAACAATTCGTAGTCGTTTCTCCATTGTTGAAATTCAAAGCATGATCTTCGACTTGACACATTTCCTGTAATCGGGCAAATAACCTAGTAGTTCACAACATCCACTTCTATCCGTAACACTATGGATACTCCTACCGTGACCTTGAAATTTGGAGCACAATATTAGTCTTTTTCCACTAACAAATTCCATATACGAGACCTAGACGAGCCGACCTTCATCTAGGCATATCATGTGCCACACAAACACGTCCCCTAGTACTCTATTTTTATGTATTGGATCAAAATGGCTAACTATAACCCTTACCGTAATACCGATGAACTTTCTGACTTCAATTGGAGACCTAATTTTGACTCAAATCTTTCGACTCAACAAATGGTTGTGATCTACTCGAAGCGACGCACATGTCACTAGTGTGCCACTCAGTGGTTCTCATGTGCTACTTAAACACAAAAATAAAAAAAAAATCACGGAAGGCACATTGGTACTTATAACCCCTATTTAACCAACCCGACTCGGAGCTAGCTCAACCACTTGAGTTAAATATGTTCTAGGTTACCTTAACCTAACAGGGATAGTTCAGCTTGATTCTACGATAAATTGTCCAAATGATATAGATTAAGACCAACATTCATTCAATAGGAAATCCTTCGGTACCATTTCGTCCCATTTATATTTCGACCAATACAATTCCTACAATCATGCTGAAGCATAACTATAATTTAGCAAATGTAAATTGGCAGAACTTTCTTTATAGTATTGTGGGCCAAGAACACCATAGCAATATCTAGGCTTCCTTAGGGCCCGTGACTACGGTCAGTAATGCCAATATTATCGTGCCATACTTTAAAAAAAATTTCCTCATCAAAAGTCTTGTAACGATGATTCTCACCATTAGCCAACTTCTATAAGTTGGGTAGAGATTGGAACCAAGAATACTATATCTTGTAGGATACGGAGCCAATGTGGACACCTTATACAACAACCTCCTTCTTTTCGAAAACAGAGATACCAATTGGAGTACTTACCCTCCCTTTGTATGACCCCGTTGTTCCTTGACATAAGATTTATTTTAATTTCGAAGACAAAATTTTTATAAGTTGGGTAGGATGTAAAACTCCTCTTTAAAAAAAAATTTATTAGTTACTATTAATTAAAAAGGTTTTACGTATTAATTTTTTAGTATTTAAAATTTATTGTGATTATGAATTCCATTATATAATGAATTCATCACTAATATTTTCATAAAAAAGGGGGTTATTATATCTTCTGTGATTATTAGATTGTTAGAAATTTTGGGTTTTTGATAAGAAATTATTTACTTAAAACGTTTATTTGTCAATAATGAAAAATCTTTATTAAGTATATTATTATATAGTAGAAAATAAAATTTTGGCAATTTATAGAAGTTAATTTAAAATTTTATAAAATTTCTTTGGCACTTTTAAAGTGTGTTTTTAAAACTAATTACTAATTACTAATAATGGAGGTGATATATATATATATATTATTCTAATTAAGTGGGATATGTTTTGCCAAAATAAATAAATAAATAAATAAATAAATTATGTTCATTTAAAAAGTTAGTTAAATTTAGATTTTCTATAAGTGTAATGGATTTTTTACTTATTACTTATAAGTATGTAATAAATATAAATAGTTATATGAATTAAAGTAAAAAAAAGTTTTTTTTTCAAAACTTGTGAACAGTGCTCGGCACTGTTCGCAGATTTTTCCCTCGACCCAAGCAAACAGAGCTTTGCTCTGTATAGAGGAAAAAAAACAAAAACAAAATCTTACGAGATTTTGAAACCTCACGAGATGAGGAAAAAGCCCACACCCGACAATTCAAAGCCAACCCAGTAGTAAAGAACCGACTAAACATCTTCATATATATACCATCGAGGGAAAGAGGAAGTCGACCGCAAACCCTAAACCTATCCCCTTCCTAGCCTTTCCCCGACGTCGGCGCACGGCCCTAGGCCACCGTGGACCATCAAGGACCACCGGAGTGGCCGAATCCGCAGACTTGGGCTGCACGCGCGCTGACAGCAACAACAACGTTTGCAATCCAAATGACCATCTTCGAGGTGAGTTTTCTTCTGCCTTTTTCTACCATTTTTTGATCTACAAGATGCTGCACGTAGATAACATATACGGCTTCAACACCTGTCAAATAGATCGATTTTAGATGCCCTATATCTTCGGTAAACCTAGTTGAAAAATCGACAAAAACCTGTTCATAAACAGGGATTTGAACAGTCCAGGAGCCCCTGTTCGGTGATCGATTCCGATCAATCCATTAGCAATTTCTAAAAACTTTTTGAACACGAAATTAGACCACATATAGGACTGTGAAATCCTCCTTACAGATTTATTGCTGATCCACTGAATAGAAATAATTTTATTTGTAAAGTTTATGAAAAATTTATTTCCGAAACTGTCGAATATTTAGAAAACCACCGATACGGCGTGCGCCCCGACAAACCGGGCTACGTGGTCGCGAACCGAAAGCATCGAAAGGTGCGTATCGACTTCATGGACGTGTGGGCTTTGACGGAATTCAAATTGGTTCCGTGTGGACGACGATTTGATGCGTATCCGTCGAAATTCACCATATCGATCTCTTTGCAAAATTTCCAATTACTTCATGCACGTTCGTCGTATCGAGACGAAACTTACGCCATAAGGACCGTATTATTCTTCTGGTCCTGTGTGCCAAGTTTGGTCCAATTCTGAGAAGGTCGACCGGAACGCCTCTTTGGCGGGCTCGCGACCCGATCTAACGGACAAAATTATGTATGGCCCGCCGGAATCCAACTTTGGACATACGATTGGGTTTGTCTCCTCAAATCGGACCCACTGACATATAGTTTGACGACTTTAGAGACTATAGATACTGGCACGTGTTTCGGTGCAAAACGGGTCTAACGACGGATATCATTTTGACCCAAAATTACGATTTTGCTCCTGTGTCCAGAATTAGACTTATGGGTAGTGTATCCTAGCTATTTTTCTTATTCTAAAAACGTTCGTGGTATTTATTTCGGCCTCCGAAGACGTTTGTGAGATTTGACTTCCTTGCTTCACTAATTTGTCGATTTGAGCGATTGGATGTTGCCCTTCCTGTACACAACCTCAGGCAAGATACCTTGCCTTATTTACTGCTTCTAATTAGTTGTATTTTTCTTTATTTAGTTACTGCATATTTATTTCCTATTTATTTTCAGTTGGATCCATGACTTGCTGTTTATAGCTTACTCTATTATGCTTTCTTTTATTTTGTCTTTTAATATGCATATGGATTTAGTCTTAGAGGACTACCTTTTGTTGGCGACCTTGGGAGGGAGAAGACAATTAAATGTATGGGCTACCCAAATCCAAAAGCCATAGTTATTGCATACTACGGTAGTCGTGTCGCGACGGTCACTAGCCTCGAGCTATGTGGACTGATGGGTCACGTGGGCCACTAGCCTCGAGTTATGCCGGCTGATAGTATTGGTACTTGACGTGTGCGTGTTGTGATTTGTTACCTTGTCCTGGAGAGTCAGCCTTTACCTGCCCATATATTATGATGTCTTCTAAATGCACACTAGAAAGGTTAGGAGACCTTAGTCAATTTCATGTTCTAGTCATGGCATGGAAAAATGTCACATCGCGGAATAGTGTGTTGCTCCTTATCATTGTTTGGTTGTAGGGGTAGCCCACTGTTTTGATGATAGAATGTTGAGCCATTTTATGGTCTGGACATCTTACTTTTACTTTTACTTTTACTTTATGGTATATATGGCATGTTCTTCATGTATCTTGTTATGTCCCTCTGAGGACCTGGTGATCTCTCCAGGTATAGGCGATTTCCAGCAGGAGTAAGCTCGGCACTGGATCTTCCATACCTTGATGATGAGGCGTCTCCTGCTGACATCTAGATTTATGTTATTTTAGACTCATACACTACAAGAAAATGCATATTCTGTGACATGCGGAATATGTAGCCGAAAGACATATTTGTGTCGCCAATGAGTTTCTGCGACATATCTCGTTATGTCGCACGCATGTCGCCGTAGCCTTGTCTGGGAAAGTATACGGCGACATGAACACACCATGTCGCGGAAAGATACCCACTTTTGGCGACATCACACACATATTTTTTAAAATAAGTTTTGGCGACGTGTCGATTATGTCGCAGAACGTTAGTTATATTTGGCAACATAACACATGTCGGGGAAGAATAGTTTTTTAAATGTATACGATATGACTTTCTGCTACCTAATTTGTGTGATGTCGCGAAAGCTATTTTATACTATTTATGTTAATTTTTTGTATGATTTTTTTTCTTTTTGCATATATTTTTCAACATAAATATGCAAAAACCTTATTTCAAAATTAAATTACAAAGTAAAATTTCTATTAGAAGAACTTGATAACAAAGAACAAGAAGTTATACACAAAACATGATATCCAATATAATATCATAAAACTGTTATCTCAAAAATAATCCATTAATGCAAATATCTTAACAATTTCAACTAATTCATTCAACAAGACATGTAATGTATTCCACAAACGTATTGTATTCCAGCTTCGAAAAATATAATGTAGAAAAAATATTAATTCATGTCTTCCGAAAAAAAAATTTGCCCGAGTCTCTTCCCAAAATTTTTGCATGAGTCTCTTCCCAAAAAATTTGCATGAGTCTCTTCCCAAAAAATTTGCCTGAGTCTCTTCCTAAAAAATTGACTTGTCGTTCATGTGATCCTGCAAAAAAAAAAATTAAAGAAAACAAAATTGTAAGTAAAAAAAAATATACTAAAAGAATGAAACTAAGATTAAGAAGATGGGACACAATCAGCTTAAAGACAATCGATGCATAATTTACAGGATAACAAATGAATGAGGATGCCTACCATGAGGATAATTATTCACAATGAAGAGATGATTTCAACCTTCACTTCTCAAATATGTATAACCCATATAGTAGCTCTAAAGAAATGCAACTGGGGTTGATGCCAGCAAGAGTGATGATGCACTTGTGTTTAACAGTAGCGATAATGAGTTTCTCTAAAGATAAAATTTTGCCTTTGCCTTATGATCCAATAGATTGTGACGTAATGTTGTTATATCCAATATGATAACACTCCAAGATTGATGAATCTGGATCCTTCTATCTGCATTTTCTGGACAGGATTCACCCAAGACTTGACAGATTTGGCTCGTCCGCATTTTTTGCAGATACAACGCTAACAGATCCTTTACACAAAATCCTATATATGGAGTCATCACTAGGCCTCTACTGATCCCCGGCAGTAAAAACTACTAAATCAATATATGGACTGCCTTTGCCCCACAGGCAGTTTAATAATCTTCAAGAGAACCATTAACTCTCATATTTATCCATTGATCTAAATTCAAATCCCTCGATGACATACTAGCAAATCCAAAGCCATGTTGAACCTCCAGTGGTGCGTGATGGGAAAAAGAAGAAGAAATAATGATGTAAACTTTGATCATTTTAAAGTCTCAAAAATATGAAGGTTAACAAACATGAAAATAATATTTTCCAGCAGCCTGCATATTTACCTGCATGATATCAATATAACGTTGTGTCTTTTGCAGTTTTGAGAAACTGTCAAGGTCATCATTGTTAAGAGCTTCAATGTCAGCAATATCACCATCACCATCCTCTTCCATGTCTCCTGCATCAGCATCCTCTTCATCCTAACAAACAACTTCAACATTAAAAGGTGATTGTTGCCTAACAAGTATGGAAATACTTACATATTTATTGAACAAAAGAGATGAGAGAAAGTCAACAAATACAAGTACCATTTCTTCTATCGGAAATTCTAAGATAAATAAGGACCAATGATACTCTAATGATAGTGTAAATACTTACAAGAAGATGAGCTTCATTGTCAGACAAATCATCAAGGTCAGCCAAGAACGAATCAGCAAGGTTGGCCTGAAAAAGACAAACAATAACAGTTAACAGAAGTATTTAGGAAAAAAGAAGTCAGGTATTAATAAGTAGTAAATAAGTTTCTATGGAGTCAAAACTGAAATTCTCAAGGGAAATAATTAAAAATCATCAGATTTAATTGGAAATTGTTTCCACAAACCGTTAATTATATGCATTAAAGCCAAATTCCAACCCCTATGTTTTTCAGCTAAATCTTCATTAAGCATGGATCAAATTATGGCACCGGGATATGGAAGTTGAACACCAACCTCATGACTGACATGACTTATGCATAGGCCAAGTCCATAGTTGGTTACAAAGATGCTTTGATCTTCTATGTTATGCGTATCAGTACTCATATTTATACTAGTTATGTTATGCTATAATTGCACCCATACCTGATAGAAAGTATAAAATGTACGTAACTTTCCTTGAATCACAATAAAGTATACTTGCATAGATTTGTGGTAGTCGAAGAACACGAGACGGATCACTATGATAGATCAACACGTCTTCACTCTTTAGGGCATATTAGAACTTACTGCTAAAAGCTGACTCAAAGTGGACTTGCGGGCAAGGATAAGGACAATATATGGGAAATATGGGCCAAACTTACAACAGAAATCATTTATTCATATCAAAGTTTCCCCAACACCAAGAAACAGCTATAAATAAGATGTTACGGAAGAACTTTATTCCAGACATGACATGCATAGGAAGCTTATATTCATATGAGAGTTCATATGATGTCTATTAACTCTATTCCTACCAATCAAAGACTGGTTCCAATAACTTATTGAATTTCTGCTACCCTCAGTAGAGCCTCCAAGGGAAAACGAAGAGATCCATGTTTCCCGCGAATATAACCCACACATATACAGAACTGATAAATAATTGTTCTAGACAAAGAAAGTAAATAGATTACCATCGGTACCCTGTCCTCAAATATGCTCAAAATAGCAACTCAACAATATCTGGTGTTGAACCTGCAAAAAATAGGAAAGTGCCATCAGGAAATCAGACCTTGGTACATATAAAAGCAAATACCAAAATTATCACATAGACAAGAAAAAATATAACACCGAGGTACCTTGGTTATAAATCAATTGATCATGCCCAATGGTCATAGTGAAACATAGCAATAAGAAAAACACCAATTGAAAAGAAAAAAAATTGACCAATATCACCACTTACCTCGCACAAGAAAGAAAACTCTAGCCCAAACCACCAAAATAAAGCACTTACAACAAATAGTAACTACATATTAACAACCAAAAGGTTATATCTAACCTACAGTTTAGTAGTAGCACAATTAGGAAGAAGTGTTTTCTTTTTGTGTGTTAGGGACATGGATGTTGTGCCAAACTTGTGTATCCTTGGGGTGTCTATGTCGTGACTGATACAATTTAGTCAAAGTGAGTATCAAAATCTACAACTTTACATGACAAATTTCACAACGGGACAACTCAGCAGAATTTCCACAAACACCTAGCCTGCAAAAATCCAACCCTAAAAATACTCAGAATATATAAAACCTAATTTCTCTCGAAGTTTGCCATCCTCGTCAATTATTGTCATATAAACTAATCACTACCTAGAGATTAACAGATATCAATTTCAATAAATCAATTTCAGAATAAATATAAAAAAAATCATGCGCTAAACTAAACTCTAAGGGTGTGTTTGGTACGCGAAATACTATGTAGCCAGGAATTCTATATTCCCACGAATCAAATTCCCTGGAATTAAATTTTTGGAAAACCCATGTTTGGTGAATATACAAATATTTTCGGAAATATATAGTTCATATAAAACTTTAGCACACAACAAATAGCTAATCTTAAAATTCATATTATTCATACATGGAGTAAGCACCCTCCAGTTGATAATTCACGTCTCTGCTTCTTATTCTTCCTTTTGTTTCAGATAGTTCTTAGAACATCAAGAACATAACTCAAAAAATCATTTAGCTTCTCAAGTTCAGATCAAAACCAATTAAGATATTGCTCTAACTATGTCCCAGAATGCAACATTTCAGCTGTACAGACCATAAATTGGGCAAATACCACATTTGGTACATCATTCCTGTCATTGATTATTTTGATAAAGTTCCATCAGATACTAATTTTCCTCACGTTCTGATTGTAAAATAAGTTCCATACAACTGAAAAGGTATATATATATATATATATATATATATATATATATATATATATATATATATATATATAGAGAGAGAGAGAGAGAGAGAGAGAGAGTAATTTAGTGGATGCCGTAAGTTACCAATTTACTGCCAAAGTGCTGCATGATGTTTGGATGTGATAGATGACTTAGCAAAGTTATTTCCTGAACAATTTAGAGAACATATTAAAATAAGTTTCATTCTTGGTTTCAAATTTTTGTCGTTCAAATAGTAAATGCAGGACACCTTCAGACATAAAAGTACAAAATGATATTTGATACAATTGGTAAGAAGCTTACCTGGTTTAGTTGCTTGAGGCATTCTCTTGAGTTTGAGTCATCAGAGATAAATTTTACTTCTTTAATTGCAGCCATTTGCCCATTTTCACTGTAAAATACAAAGTACAACATTCAGAATTGGGTAACTTTCTAGTTTGAATTTTGAAATTTTTTACCCATTACATAGTATATGCATGAATAAGTACTATTACAACTTCCATTATGCAAAAACAAAATATAAGATTCACCTCTACTCACGAGCTTAATGTAAGAAACTCAACTTTACTTCTACATGATGGGGTGGGCTCCTTAAATCATCTTGCCTGAAAGTAGGAGACGCTGGGCAAGTACTAATTACAAGTGCTCTTGGATGTTTAGGTGATGTAGGTAAAGGAAGAACTTTCGGCCAGATAGTATTTACTGGTCTAAGGTTAAATATACTTTCCATGGAATTTCGCTGATGTGGGATGGCTTCTAGAGCAATTAAACGAAATTCCTTTTCGGAGGAACAGAAAGATCACTACATCTTGGGTGCTCCAGAACTGTATTAACCGTGAAGTGATGTTTGTCTTCTACCACATGTTGTTGCCTTTGCAAGTCGATCAGTCAAATTTTCGCCCCTTGGTATGTTGATGGGGTCTGAATATCTAATTAATTCAATAAAAAGTAATGAGATAAAGATATAAAACTAATCACATTCACAAACTTTACCTACTACTTCTGCATATATGACTAATATGTGTAATGGACCATTAAATAGAAGTAAACACATCCAGAGTATATCTTTCCCGAGGGGATGTTCATGGGTCCAGAAAAACTAATTTATCAAACAAAAAAGCAATGATGCCAAAGTAGCATCATATCACATTAACTTTGCATCATTTGCACCATAATTAACAAACAAGCTAACAATTGATAAGATATGTAACGTATGAACAGATTGTCCGTGAATATACTCAAACTAACAATCGCTCACTTTACATACTCTCTTGTAACTGTATATGTGAGATATCAGATGTTTGATACACTGTCCAAAAATATGTTCAACATGTAAGAAAATAAATATTTCTCTCAGGATGACAACAATATCTGGAAGAAGAAAAATATTATCTTTTACAACTAAAATAAAAGAATCCAAACTAGAATGCAATACCAGAAACTAAAAATCAAATAATCTGTATAATTACAAACCATAAAAGTGACAAGCCATGAATATCCCATCAATATACTAAAATTATCACCAAAGAAATGTCTTCAAGCAATATCTTAACCTTTCTGAACATAGAAATCTCCAAATCCCCATCAATTACAGTGAGGACTGACTCAATCAACAAAGACTCGATTTTGGCAACAACAAAACCCTAACCAACATCCCACGGTACAAAGTGTCCTAAAATTGAACCAATCCATGAATAAAAACTACAAACAAATACCAACTAACATCAAAATCTCCAAAATAAACCTCCATGAGCAACAACGTCAACTGTGTCTAAAAAAAATACATACTTAGAAGTAAAACTAAAGAATCCAAATTATAATAAATAGCATAGACTAAAAGTGGCATAATTTGTAAAAGTATGGAATAAAAAAGTGATCAGTGTTCAGTATTCCATCATCATACTAAAATTACATCAATAACAAAAGACTACCAGTAAACACTAATTACCATCAAATTTTCAAACCCAAAAGAACCCCCCTCCATGAGCAATAAATTAGAAACAAGCACAAATTCCGTTCGATCACAATATCCCAGCCTCATAATCAACAAAAGACACAATCTTGGCTACAACAAAACCCTAATCGACATTCCCAAATCCCCAAAATCATAACCTCCAGCCAATCCAATAAACCCTAATTACAACAAAATCTCCATGAGCAACAAAATACAAACAAGTCATAGTTGGAGGGGGGAACGGATATTTTATTTTTACCTATAGAATCCGAGATCAGGAGCTTCATCTGACCCGGAGGAGCTGTCGCTCGAGGCCGAATTGGCCGCAGACCCGCCACCCGACAGCCCGTTATCGTGGGCCACAGAGGGGAGCGGCGAGGAGAGACAGGGGCGGGGCAGATGGTGGCCGTGGGGCGCTGGAGCCGGACCCGACCCGCCGCGGCACCCGTCACCGCAGGCTGCGGAAACATCTTTCTCCTTATAGTTACTTCGATAGAGTGAACACAATGTTTGGGGGTTTTTTATTTGAGGGTTTCATTTGTAGGTTTTTTAAGGTTATTATTAATTATAAAAAATTATTCCCTACATAGCTACATGTCGCCAAAAATTAATTAACTTTCTGCAGCAAGTGAATGTATGTCGCTGAACATTTATTATCCTTTTGCGGCATGTAGATGTCGCAATATGTAGAGAATTTTTTGGCGGGACTTATTTTTGGTTTCCCTCTCGTAAATTTTATCTGGATTCCGCGACATACCAAAACTCATGTCGCCAATACATATAAAATATAGCTTTTGGAGACATAATAGACCCTATGTCGCTAAAACATGTTGCTAAAAATGCAATTTCTTGTAGTGATAGTGGACATCTATTTTATTTGAGATTACTTTCATAGCTGTTTGGTGTGGGTATGTCCACCCGGCTATATCTTGACTCACTTATTTATTATACTGGACTTCTTGTATCTTTTGTGTGTGTTGTGGATGAGATATAATTTTATGTTGTTCTGGCCTGCGATTTATATTATTACAGCTTATGTTTATATACAAGGATTCCATATATTGGAGTATTCTTCATATATATGCAGCTGGCATGTCCACGTACTTGATCCTAAGTATTTTGGAACTGGGGCGTTACACATATATATACACATCTAGATATCAATACTAGAACATATCCCTCTCTATATTTCACCTTATCTGATACTTAAGCTAGGATACTCATAATACTCATTGAATTTCCCAACTGACACAAAAGAAAAGCCTAAGATACTAGGACTGGTACATTGGGATACTTGGACATTAAAAGGAAGGCTCACTCTTCGACACTCAAATGCTAACACCATCACTCATGAGCCTATGGCCTGCCCATGCTATCCTGCTGCTAGGGCTATGCCATGTGCAACACAGCCTATGGCCTCTCTACTCTCATCTGCACATTGTGGCTTTTCCAACCTCTGATACTATCCACCTGACACTGGACCACACCACATCTTATATTTCTAATTCCCCTTTACCTACTGCTGCCTCATATATATATATATATATATATATATATATATATATATATATATATATATATATATTTTTTTTTTTTATTTTTTTTTTTTTTTATTTTTTTTTTATATATATATATATATATATATATGTATATATATACAACCTCTGATACTCTCCACCTGACACTGGACCACACCACATCTTATATTTCTAATTCCCCTTTACCTACTGCTGCCTCATATATATATATATATATATATATATATATATATATATATATATATACAACCTCAACATATAGGTATACATACATGTATCAATATAATCCTTCCTCGACTGTATGCAGTGGCCAAAGGTCAAGTCTTGGTCACTCTTGTACAAGGCTATGGCCTAATGGCGTATTCTCATTCCCAAATCTATGGTCCAACTGGACCCCTTCAGTCCTATACACTCTTCACATTAGGATACTCACTCATTCCAACTCTGATACTTAACTTACCACTGCACACACTAACCTCACTTCTAATTACTGATACTAGAACCCAAACACACACACACACACACACACACACACACACACATATATATATATATATATATATATATATATATATATATATATATATATATATATATATATATAAGCATAGCCACACATTATTTGTATATTCAGGCTAGTAAACAAATATGTATATATCTAAACACACACACACAAACTCATATTTAACCTTCCCAACCTCACATCACAGGCCAAATAGTCCCTGCACACTGCTTCTAACTGAAATCAACAGTAAACAAACCCTCTCCCATTTTTTCTGAGTACAACTTGATGGTCAAGACCACAAGCCTCCCCTCTAAAATCGAACACATGACCAGGTGCCAAGTGTCACTACCCTCTCTCTCTGATCTCTCTCATAGGCCATATGGCCATACTCACTCTCATTGTTGCAGGGCTTGCCCTGCCAAAGAGAGGCAGTCCCCTACACTTATTGCAGGACCAAATCATTACTGCATTGGCCTGCTACCAAGGGGACTCCCCGGCTAGCCAAGGCAGTCCCTGCCTACTGCTTTGCCAGCAAATTCCTCCTGTAGTGGGGCTAACCCCTCTCCACTGCTGCAATGGAGTCCCTCTCCCTTTCACCTCTTCTCTCCTTATACTCACATGTGACAGTGGCTAACCCACATCTACTTGTCAAGGCAAATGCCTGCCTATTGCAGTGGCTTGAGCAGAGGGTGAACCTCCCTCCCTGCTACACAAATACCCTGCTGCCAAAGGCCCTCATCTACTCACTACCACAGTCCACTCTCACTGCTACCAAGTCCCTGTCACCCTTCCTCTTTCTGGAACTCAAATCAGAAACTTCATAGACACTCTAAAACTAAGACACTCACACATGCATTCTTCAAATCAGTCCCATAGGAATCAAACACCCTCAACCCTGCCACTCTTGACAGTAACTCTCCAAATTACTAAGCACCATACTCGCATAATCCCCATCTCTAAAATATATGCATGTATTTATAGGTACAAATGATTTGAAGTTATTTATATCATTTCTATGAACAAAACAAGCTATTCATTAGCAAAATCGAAGAAAACAGAACCTAATTAGTCATTGTGACATTTCTACAAATACTTTGGAGTCAAATTTCGTAGTCCTCCTAAATTGGACACAAAACTCTATGTAATCACCACAATAGGACTCTTTAGGGCCTCAAGCTACTTCCTATTAGTCATGGGTAGGGTCTCCTACATGAATGCATGAATTTTAACCATAGAAATGGAAGATGGGTGAAGAAAGAGCTCTCAAATCCTTGCTAGAGCCTCCACTAAGCCTTCTTGAGCTCCCCCAAGCTTTGCACAACAAAGGGAAGAAAGAGGAGCCAATTTGGAAGAGGATAGAATGAAGAAATGAGTGGAAACCCTAAATGAATGGTGGCTGCCATTTGAGGGTTTATGGGGGTTAAATAGGCACTAGGCAAGCCCTAATCTCTTCATTACACTTAGTATTAGGAAGGTCCTTAAGTGGGCTGAGTGGTTTGGCTCTAATTAAGGCTTGTTATCAACCTACTTATGACTAGAGTTTAATTAATCAAACTATTTGGTCAAGTCAAATTAAATGGGGTCCACCACGACTAATGAATAAGCTAGCCTACTAATAAATACATCCACCATATTAAAATAAAAAAATTATACAGAAAATATAAAATGACAGAAATACCCTTGTCCTAGAAAAGTGGTAGTGACAAATCTCCCCTCCTTAGATACCGGATGGAGGCTCGAGGGGTAGTGACAGAAATACAGGCTCAAGCCACTGAGTTGTACAGGCAGGCCACAAATACCGAATGAAGGCTCGAGGGGTGTTCGACAGGAGGTGGATCATCGAGAACTTGTTGAGGAGGGGCTTCTAGATGCTTTGAGGGATACAAAGGATTCAGTTCATCGAGACAACGTGACGAATGGTGATGAGTCAAAGATTGTGGGTCAGTCTGTCGGTCCCATGACAACTGGTCGATCTCCAGGTAGGGGTTGCTCTACGGATCCAGTTTTGACGACAGGTTGTTTGCCAAAGCTTCATAAAGTGATATCGATTTTAGCAGTTCGAAGCCAGGGAGGAGATCAAGATTTGCAGCAAACTCAATCTGAGATGGGAGCGTCATCATTCACACAGTTCAGGGGGGGCTGTGGGTCATCGACGGCATGTACAGTGCGTGATATTCTGCTCGTGGACGCATGTGTATGGAGGAGCTTCAAGTTTGGACACGAAGGTGGATAGGTTCAGGAGTTCGAATCTTAAGAGAATCGTACCGTCCGCTTGGTTGGGCTAGCCAAGGGTGAAGAAGCTCGTCGAAAAGTTAACCCTTTTCGGTAAAAGACAAAAGTCGGGGACAGATGGCAGAGACTTACGGTGAGGTTGATCGTTAGAGATTTCGATCTTGGTCATGTCATTGATATCGGCAGGATCCCAGTAGTGTAGACGGTGCTACGTATGGCAGCTAGTGTCGACGTAACGGCCGAGGAGTTGGAGATGAAAGAAGATGCAAAGCAACTCGGAGGATCGGAGGTCAGTGGCATAAGAGAGCAGGTATTTTGTCGTAGGATGACAGACATGGAGTCCAGTTGAGGACCCATGGGGTCAATACCCTCTCATCAGACTAGAGAGGGAGATTATTGGAGTCTAGTATGAATTTGGTAACAACATATTGTGGAATCCAAATCTTATTAAATATTTGATTAGATTAGATTTGGATGTCCATAATTGGTGTTATGCTATTTTAAATATAATATGATTCTTATTTTTGGAAATCCTATATATTATGATCTAAAATAGGATGTTGATGGAATATTTTAGGCATAATAGGATTCCATTTTATTCCTATTTAAAAATCCTATTATGACTAGAATAAGATTTTCTTATCCTACATATATGGGGTGAGGGTGTAGGCAGGAACCACAGCACAAAGTGGAGATTCGGGGTGCTCGTCCACAAGAAAATTTAAGAGAAAGTCCGTACTTTACTCTTAGGACTTCGCCATCCAAGACAAAAGGAAGAAGAAAATCTAATTGAGGAGTCATCAACTTCGGTTAAGGAGATTACTACGGGTTGGTGAGTTATCTCAATTGTAATCTTCTATTTTTCTTCTTGAGAGTGGAGAGGGGATTGAACCTATTAGGGCAAAGGGTTCAACGTAAGTTCTGTCAATCTTGTAATTTTATCTGAGCTATTAAAGATTTGGATTTGTCCAGGTGACGTAAGTCACCGCCATATCCTTGTCTTCATCTTATTCGTGGTGTCCGTTAGACGGGGGTTGATTTTGATCAGGTGGGTTGGCAAACGCTTCCGCACACGCCCAACACAATCAATCCTAAATTTCATATTGGAGTAACTAAAAATTGGTGTTTGAGATTCATTTTTGACGGATGTTTGAAAATTTGAACCCATTTTAGTTTTTTCTTTTTCTTTTCACTTTAAAACCTAAACTTCTTCCTTCTCCACCTCTTCCAATTCCAAGAATCAATTAATCCTGAATTTCATATTTTAGTAACTAAAAATTGGTTTGGTATTCATTTTGGGTGGATTTCTGAATTTTTGAAACCATTTTAGGGTGTCGAACTTCAAAAATTCGTCGACAGTCGCAACGGGGGTGAAGCAGGACTGTCAAAGTTTTTGACAGTCCTAAATATAGATAGGACTGTTAAATTTTTTTCAGTCCTTCCAATTGGTAGGACTGTCAAATTTTAATGAACAATATATTTTATTTAGGACTGACAAATTTTTTAATAGTCCTTCCAGTTGAATTTTTGACAGTCCTAAAAAAATATATGTTATGTCTCCAACGGGCATAAAAGAAAGATCTTTGTTCTCAATGCCAATAGAGAAATGTTTCAACACTAGCAGTCCCAATACCAAGTGAAGTATATGAGGACCATGCTGGATTTAGAGAACAATTATTTGAAAACGTAGCATGAAAAAATGTCAATGATATGTTGAATTTACTACAAAGCCGACAATAATATATAATTATTGTTACATACTAATCTTCTGAATTTAGATGGATACTAGTTCTAACTTAATTTTCGTAACAGGTCATACTACTTTCCAACTGTACAAAGGGTTATGTAATGTAGGCAGTTGTTTCCTCTAAACTGGGCTACCCAAAAATAAGACAACGACTGTCAAAATATTTGATAGTCCTGTCTATATCCAGAACCATCAAAATTTTTAACAGTCCTATGGAACAACAACTTTTGAATTGTACTGTCAACATTTTAAAAATCCTGACTATAATGAGAACTGTATAATAGGATTGCAGAAATTTTATATAGTCTTGACTATATCCAGAACTGCCAATTTTTTACAGTCCTGCTTCGTCCTCGTCGTGAGTGTCGACGGAATTTCGAAATTCAAAAAAATTGGGTTTGAAATTTCGAATTTTATTTTCCAAAATCATAAACCAAATTTTAGTTAATAGAAGACGAAATTTAGGGATGAACATGGAGAACAATATTTGAAATTTGGGAGCGGAAAGAAGAAAAAGATGAAACATGAAAAAAAAACAAATAAATGGCTTTTATACTCATGTGGTGGACAACCCCTAGCAACTTTTTTGAGTGATAAACTTGCAAATAATTTTTTTTTGGACAGCCTTGAATAAATTAAAAAAAAAAAAAAAAAAAAAAATATATATATATATATATATATATATATATATATATATATATATATATATATACACTAGGGGTCGAGGCACACGCATTATATATGCAAGATCGAATTCCTTATCGCACCTTCAAGGTTTAATACTGGCGAAGAAGAATGTCTCGATCTATCAAAGTGGAACTCCGAGTTCCCTTGTCGAGCTTCCTTATCAGATTCTTCATGTTGCATAAATCATAGTCCCTTGACTCCCTTCTACTCACCACCAGAATCAAGTGCCCATTCTTATGAAGTCATACATCCTGTAAAAGAAAACGATCACCAATAGTAGAATTTGATCCCCTAACATCCTGAATGCATAAACAAAATTCAACATGGGCTACATGTGTGAGTTGAATAAATTATAAAATTCTAATAGCCCTTATCTTATTTACAAATTTAGATGTATTAAAAGAAAGACAATCAAATTAATGCAAAAGTAATTATGACTTGATTTTCAAAATAAACTGAATCAATTTATATGATAAGGATATATTTGCCACTAAAAAGTTTAAATAAATTAAATAGTTAAGTACAAGTAAAAAAATTATATTTAAAGATAGGTTTTGTGCTGGAATTAATAGATAGATGTCTAATTTGCTACTCAAATTTAGGGAAGCCAGAACTGAGAAAAAATTCATGCTCATATGCTTACGCTCTATGTCCATGCAACCTGTAAGCTTATTTCTTAAGAGTATCTTGACATGGGTACTATTATGGGCTTGTTTTTTGACAGCAACCCTAGCCGTGATTTGATCAAATTGAGCCTACATTCTTGTCATTTGTTCATTGAGTTGGCATAGACCATTTATCTAGCATAGTCCTGTCACGAGTTTTTTCACAAAATTCTTCTAGGTTATATACTACAAATAGTCTAACAACCTGCTTGGGAATGGGATCCCATTTCGCTTAGGACTAATGCCCTTAATAATCCAAAGTCTTTTGAAACATTCATCACTAGTTAAAGCAAGGAAATGAAAACATATTAATCAATTTATAAAGATTATAATTCGTATTAAACAACTGCAGTGAAGATTTAGAAGCTTTCAAAGTTTCACTATCTTACTATCCATTAAATTTATAAAGCGAAAGACCGCGGTCTTCTCGGACCCCGTCTGGGCGCATGCCATCAGGTCCTTCCCCGTGAGCGAGATAGGGATGGTGTACCTCTAAAATGGAGTCGGCTGACGTACTTGCCCCTCCATATGTACTCATTGATCTAAAGTCTCGCCCAGGTCGATCTCCACGAAGGTGGACACGGGTGGGGGCATGTCCGGGCCGCTCGTCTTCACGGGAATGTCCTCGTAACTATTGAAGTTGATCCCGGTGTTCTGCTGCCCATCGAAATCAATGCCCGGCTATGTCTTGTCGTCATTGTTGGCGAATGGATTCGCCTGGTGGTTGCCTACCACTTCAACCGCTGGTCCGAGAATTTCATGTGATATATATATATATATATATATATATATATATATATATATATATATATATATATATATATATATGGAGCGGATCAAAAGCCCTCCTTAGAAAATCCCCTAAAAATCTCCCACACTCTAATTCGTAATATTAATGTTAATATTAATGTTAATATTAATGTTAATGTTAATATTAATATTAATATTAATGTTAATGTTAATATTAATTTTTTATATTTTTTTATATATTGATGTTAATGTTAATGTTAATATTAATGTTAATATTAATGTTAATGTTAATATTAATTTTAATGTTAAGTATAATGTTAATTTTAGTATTTAATGTTAATATTAACATTAATATTAACATTAACATTAATATTAACATTAAATTACGGATTACAGTGAGGGGGGTTTTTAGGGAATTTTCTAAGGGGAGCTTTTGATCCGCTTCCATATATATATAATATATAATATATATATATATATATATATATATATATATATATATATATATATATATATATATATATATATATATATATATATAATTCAAGCGTATTTAAGGGCTGAATTCCTATGCGCCCCAAAGCACTATGCGTCCCAAAATATCATGCGCCGAAAGACCAAAGACAGAATGTTGGCACATCAGAAGACAACAAAGAAAAGAGACACATGAAGATCGGATTTTTATTTCACATAAAAGTCTATTACATGTCCAAACTCTTTGTTACAATAAAAAGTCTACTGCAAAGAAGCCTACCCTAAATTACAAACTGGGCGCATCACTCCGACGTCTCAAAACAGACGCATCATTCCTCCTCATCAGAGCGAATCACTTCCTCGTCAACGCACGAGTGCTTCGGCCAATGTAGAATTCATTGAGCAGAACGTGTAACACCCCAGTCCCAAAATACTTAGGACCAAGTACGTAGACATGTCAGCTACATACATACGAAGCATACTCTAATATACAGAAACCTCATATGCATACATAAGCTGCAAAATACAGTAACCATGAAACTAATCTCATCCACAAACCAATATATCATAAAATCAACTTATTAAAGTCATTTGTACAAAATGTTGGGCGGAGACAAATCCACTACCAACAAAAAGAGAGAATACATACAATGATGGAAGAGCCGAGCGAAGCGAAAGACGATCCAAAAGCGAGCATTGCGGAGGTAGATTGTAAACTATGTCCTTGACTAGAGCACCTGCGAAAATCACAAACACACTTGGAGAAATCACCAGGTCCTCAGAGGGACGTTACAAAATACAGAAAAATATGCTACAATAACTGAAATATAACAACAACTGGACTTCCTAACCATCTATGTGAAAATGCACTTTGAAGACAACGTTCCACACAGGGGCTTTCCAAAGATAGAGGCACGACGCGTTAGCGTTTCAACCGAGGCACTAGTGGCATCTAGAGAAAAGTAAATAAGTACACGGCACACTAGCTCTCGGGTGAGTCACTAAAGGCAGCTAGAGAAAAAATAAATGCACGGCCCATTAGCACTCGACTGAGTTACTAAGGGCATCTAGAGGAAAGTAAACGAGTAAAAGCCCCTACGCCTAATAGCTGTCTCCTCCCATCCCATGCACTACATGTGCTATATCCACATCACGACATTCCTAATAACTGCTAAGTCTTCTAGACATCCATAACTATCAGCAGTTATTGCCTATTGCACGGCATGTGTGCACCGATGGCCAATCGATACATACGTCCGAGATCTATATGAGACTCGTGGCTCGTGATACACAAGTGTCAGGGCCAATGAAGCATAGAGATGCTTCATACACATGAGGTCGTCTCTTAACTCTAAGTCGATATGCATAAAATAGGAAAAGAAACGAAAAGAACGACTAATATAGTCGTTTGCACCCAAGTGTGACTTAGACGTGCAGTTTAAACAAATAAATAGAAAATAAATAAGTAAACATACTAAAATAAATATGCATAATCAGAAATCATAGCAAGGTCTACTTGCTTGCTGTGCGAGGAGGGCAATCCAACAGTCACAAGCGTTAGCACAGAAACTCACAAACTACAGGCAGCACCGGATGTTGAAATAAACATCAAAAACGTTCCCGATGTACAAAATATATCTAGAAAATGCCTGTCCGAAAGTCCAATTCCGGAACAGGGGAAAAATTATAATTTTGGGTCAAAACGATGTCCGTCGTTGGACCCGCTTTGCACCGAAATGCGTGTCAGAATTTACGGTCTCTATAGTCGTCAAACTACATGTCTACGGATCCAATTTTTGGAGACAAACTCAATGGTATGTCCAATTTTGGATTCCGATGAGCCGTGCACGAAATCATCCGTTGAATCGGATCGTGGGACCCACAAAACGATGATCCGATCAACTGTCTCAGAATCGGACCAAACTTGGCTCATAGGACAAGAAAAATAATTCGAGTCCAATGGCGAAAGTTTCGTCGCGATTTGACGATTGTGCACAAAGTAATTAGAAAATTTGGAATAGGGCAGATACGACGTTCTTCGACGGATACGGGTCAAATTCGTTGTGCACACGCGACCAATTTAAATTTCGTCAAAGCCCACACGTCCACAAAGTCGATACGCACCTTTCGATGCTATCGGTTTGCGACGGAGTCATCCGGGTTGTCGGGACACACGACGTATCGGTTAATTTTATGATTTTCAAAACTGTTTTTACACGATTTTTTTTAATTTTTGAATCAATTTTTCTTACTGTCTCAGCAATTAGAAATAAAAGTAACCGTAGGGTTTCAATACTGGTTATGTAGTCTATAAATCTCTTCAAATAGATTTTGAAAATCTGCCTTGGATTGGCATAAAATTGCCTTCCAAATTGGGTCACTGGGATCGAATTTCTATCTCGTTCGAGACAGTTTTTCGTCTATTTCGGGTCGATTTTTAATATGATTTAGATTTGATTTAATTCGATATTATCATACAGGGATGAAGGGGTATAGGTTAGGTTTGTACCTGTGAAAATGATTCGATGATTGGTCGAGCAGTGTTCGAGAAATGCAGCCGCAAAGTCGGCCTCACTGGTGAGGCTGCTGCTGCTTACTACGTGCGCCGCACGCGCGCGCACGGTTCTGTCGGTTGCCCGGTGGCCGTGTTGCATCGGGGTGACGCGCGCAGACATGGGGGGTCGTCGGGAAGTTAGGGTTAGGGTTTCCAGGCGACTTCATGTCGTTGTGTATATATATACATACTTACTCGACCGGTTTGGGAACATGGGATTGATCGTGGGTTATACTGGGTTTGCTCTTGCAAGATTTTGGGTTTCAAAATCTCGCGAGAAGCTGGAATTAGTTTTTTTTTTCCTTTTTCCTTTTCTTTTTCTAGATAAAATAAGTTAAAAACTTTCAATAATTACCAAAACCTTGCAAATAAAATTTTGAAAAATACAAAAAAATACTAAAATATTTGTAGCTCTTTTTGGCTAGGGTAGAAGTAATTATATACATATATATATATATATATATATATATATATATATATATATATATTCATTTACAAGTATTTATATATATGTATATATATTAAAAATAATAACAGTTATTAAATAACCATGATAATGATAAAAAAAAGAATGATAATAATAATTATAATAAAATAATAATAGTAATAGTAATAATAACCAAGTAATAAAGATACCATAAGTTTGGGATGAGTACACTTATATTATAATTACATAAATATTAAATTTCAAAACTTATTTAAAAGATAAATAAATATTAAAATTTAAAAGATAACCAAAATATGATTTACTAGAATTTAAATCCTCGGATTGTTAAAATAAATAATCTAGGAACGTCTACAGCTGATGTGCTAGTCAAAGCACTTGACTGAACCAACCTTGTCATTTCTAAAATATTTACTTCTTGGAAAAATAATATCTTTTTCTTTATATATAATAATTATTTACTTATAGGAAATAATATTTATGGGCCATTAAAGTAATAGGAAAAATATACACAATATATCTACATGGGCCTTTTTGGAAGCACTACCTGACTACCTGGGCTTATGTTGGGCTCGGGTCAGGTCCGGACTAGAATGGTACAACCGGGTCTCCTAAAAACCAATATTCTAATTAATAAATAAATAAATTATTGGTGGGGGTTAAGTCACAACTTGGCCTGGTTTTTTTAGTTATGACTCACTTATGGTTGGGCCTTCCCTACCATGGCTAAAGCACCAGTCAAGGCACACGAGTATACCATCCGTGCCACAATTCTTGGTCATCTTGAACTCAAAAACTTAACCATGGCTAAGATCATCTACATTAATTAACAAAAAAAATTTCATAAAAATCAATAAAGTCTTATTTAAGTCAAATAAAAATAAAATAAGATTTTAAAAATTCAGGGATTTTACATCATACCCAATTTACAAGAATTTCGTCCTCGAAATTAAGAAATAACTAGGGCAGGTAGGGTTGAGAAGGTACAAGGGTATATCGATAAAGAAATAGGATCAAATCATTGGCAAGGCAAGAAAACGACGTTCAACACAAATATGCATTAAAAGATCGTAATTTCGGTGTCTACGAAAATAATTTATGGATATGGAATTGAATGAGTATCGGTAGTTAAGGCAATAAAATCATGATAACACGACTTTGAGAATAATAAAGAATCGAGTAGATTAAAGAGAATAATTTAGGAACTTGGGAGTTATGATTCCTTGAGATAATATAGTCATCTAGGTTTAGGTTAGAATCATTCTAAGGAAGGTCGCGATAATGAATCTATGGTCGAGGAAATGGACGAGTAATTCAAGACAGGAATATAGTCATATGACTTGGTCGAGGCTAGCTATGCCTTTGCAAAACAACAAGAGTTCAAAGGGGATGTGAGCGAATACGATTTTGGGTTCAAACAAATTAATAGTTCAAAAAGGAGGCTGTCGGTTGCGGTTGAGATCCTAGAGGTCAGTTTAACTATATCTTAAACCACGTAGAACGATAGATAAAAGCGAACCAAAGTGCATTCGGTTGATCAGACCATCATGCACCAGTTCTGATTAGACAATATGTCAGTCAGCGCGCGCTCAATAGCATGTGTCATGAAGAAGCTCGATAATGGATAAGCTTGCAAAACTAAATTATAGTAGCAACATTAGTCAAGACGATAAAAACATAGGCACGTCAGATTTGGATTGTAAGAAAGTAGAGTTAGTTCAAAGTCCTTAAGAATTTAAGTCTCGCCCGAAGTTTGGGCCTATACAGTCGTCCTAGTGTCTTTTTGTCTATTGCTTGGTTGGCTAGGTGGGTTAGGGTCCTCTAAATTCTAGACTCTAAGTAATCTTATGAATATAGGTCACAAGGACAAAGGGATTTTTGGGTCGTAAGGTACTCTACCCAACTTACAAGAGTTTAACTAGTAGGGTGATAGGACAATGAGTCATGTCTACCTAGTATGAGTCACCTTCCTAACCTCTAGCAAACACGAAGGGAAGGTAAATCACGATAGAAGGAATCAAGAAAGATACAAATTAATGAGTCAAGCGGTAGTTTGAAAATAGAATCGAGGGAGAAGGTCAAGTATGTGATGAGGTCCTAAACTCAAATCTTATACACATGCTTGCTTTGTACGGTAATGTAACCAAACAATTTATCTCGACCTGTATGGGCCAACACAAAAACATGTAACGTTCTAGTCCCAAAATACTTAGGACCAAGTACGTATAACATGCCAGCTGCATACATACGAAGCATACTCCAATATACAAAACCTCGTATGTATATATAAGCTGTAAAATGCAGTAACCATGAAACTAATCTCATCCACAAACCAATATATCATAAAATCAACTTATTAAAGTCATTTGTACAAAACATTGGATGGAGATAAATCTACTACCAACAAAAAGAGAGAATACATAGCACTGATGGAAGAGTTGAGCGAAGCGAAAGACGATCCAAAAGCTAGCATCGCGGAGGTAGATTGTAAACTATGTCCTTGACTAGAGCACCTACGAAAATCATAAACACACCTGAAGAAATCACCAGGTCCTCAGAGGGACGTAACAAGATACAGAAAAAAATGCTACAATAACTTAAATATAACAACAACTGGGCTTCCTAACCATCTATGTGAAAATGCACTTTGAAGACAACATTCCACACAGGGGCTTTCCAAAGATAGAGGCACGGCACGTTAGCGTTTCAACCGAGGCACTAGTTGCATCTAGAGAAAAATAAATAAGTGCATGACACACTAGCTCTCGTGTGAGTCACTAACGGCAGTTAGAGAAAAATAAATGCATGGCCCATTAGCACTCGACTGAGTCACTAAGGACATCTAGAGGAAAGTAAACGAGTGAAAGCCTCTACACCTAATAGCTGTCTCCTCCCATCCCATGCACTGCACGTGCTGTATCTACATCACGACATTCTTAATAACTACTAAGTCTTCTAGACATCCATAACTATCAGCAGTTATTGCCTATCATACGGCATGTATGCACCGATGGCCGGTCGATACATACGTCCGAGATCTATATGAGACTCGTGACTCATGATACACAAGCATCAGGGCCAATGAAGCATAGAGATGCTTCATACACATGAGGTCGTCTCTTAACTCTAAGTCGATATGCATGAAATAAGAAAAGAAACGAAAACAACGACTAATATAGTCGCTTGCACCCAAGTGTGACTTAGACGCACAGTTTAAACAAATGAATAGAAAATAAATAAGTAAACATTCTGAAATAAATATGCATAATCAGAAATCATAGCAAGGTATACTTGTCTGCGGTAAGAGGAGGACAATCCAATAGTCACAAGCGTTAGCACAAAAACTCACAAACAACAGACAGCTCCGGATGCTGAAATAAACATCAAAAATGTTCTCGGTGTAAAAGATATATCTAGAAAATACCTGTCCAAAAGTCCAATTCCGGAACAGGGGCAAAATCGTAATTTCGGGTCAAAATGATGTCCGCCGTTGGACCCGTTTTGTACCGAAACGCATGCCAGAACCTACGATCTCTAAAGTCGTCAAACTATATGTCTACAGATCCGATTTTTCGAGACAAACTCAACGGTATGTCCAATTTTAGATTCTGAAGAGCCGTGCACAAAATCATCCGTTAAATTGGATCGTGGGGCCCGCAAAACGGCGATCCGATCAACTGTCTCAGAATGGGACCAAACTTGGCTTAGAGGACTAGAAAAATAATTTGAGTCCAATGGCACAAGTTTCGTCGCGATTTGACGAGTGTGCACAAAGTAATTGGAAAATTTGGAAAAGGGCCGATACGACGTTCTTCGACGGATACGGGTCAAATTCGTCACGTACACGCGACGAATTTGAATTCCGTCAAAGCCCACACGTCCACAAAGTCGATACGCATCTTTCGATGCTCTCGGTTTGCGATGGAGTCGTCCGGTTTGTCAGGACGCACGGCGTATCGGTTAGTTTTATGATTTTCAAAACTATTTCACATGGTTTTTCTCGATTTTTGAATCAACTTTTCTTACTATCTATACAATTAGAAATAAAAGTAAAAGTAGGGTTTCAATCCTGGTTATGTAGTCTATAAATCTCTTCAAATAGATTTTGAAAATCTGCCTTGGATTGGTATAAAATTGCCTTCCAAATTGGGTCACTGGGATCGAATTTCTGTCTCGTTCGAGACAGTTTTTCGTCTATTTTGGGTCAATTTTTAATACGATTTCGATTCGATTTAATTCGATATTATCATACAGGGATAAAGGGGTATATGTTAGGTTTGTACCTATGAAAACGGTTCGATGATTGCTCGAGCGGTGTTGGAGAATTGCAGCCACGAAGTCGCCCTCAACTGGTAAGACGGCTGCTGCTTACTGAGAGCGTCGCACGCGCGCGTGCGGTTCTGCCGGTTGCTCGGCGACCGTGCTGCATCGTGGTGACGTGTGCAGACATGGGGGGTCACCGGGAAGTTAGGGTTAGGGTTTCCAGGCGACTTCATGTCGTTCTGTATATATATACATACTTGCTCGACTGGTTTGGGAACAGGGGATTGGTCGCGGGTTATACTGGGTTTGCTCTCGCAAGATTTTCCCAAACTCTCGCGAGAAGCTAGAATTAGTTTTTTTTCTTTTCTTTTTCTAGATAAAATAAGTTAAAAACTTTCAATAATTACCAAAACCTTGCGAATAAAATTTTGAAAAAATACAAAAAAATACAAAGATATTTTGTAGCACTTTTTGGCTAGGGTAGAAGTAATTACATATATATATATATATATATATATATATATATATATATATATATATATATATATATATATATATATATATATATATATATATATTCATTTACAAGTATTTATATATATATATATATTAAAAATAATAACAGTTATTAAATAACCATGATAATGATAAAAAAAGAATGATAATAATAATAATAATAAAATAATAATAATAATAATAGTAGTAGTAGTAGTAATAATAACCAAGTAATAGAGATACCATAAGTTTGGGATGAGTACACTTATATTATAATTACATAAATATTTAATTTCAAAACTTATTTAAAAGATAAATAAATATTGAAATTTCAAAGATAACCAAAATGTGATTTACTAGAATTTAAATCCTCAGATTGTTAAATTAAATAATCTAGGAACGTCTACAGCTGATGTGCTAGTCAAAGCACTTGACTGAACCAACCATGCTATTTCTAAAATATTTACTTCTTGGAAAAATAATAACTTTTTCTTTATATATAATAATTATTTACTTATAGAAAATAATATTTATGGGCCATTAAAGTAATAGGAAAAATATACACAATATATCTACATGGGCCTTTTTGGAAGCACTACCTGACTACCTGGGCTTATGTTGGGCTCGGGTCAGGTCTGGGCTAGAATGGTACAACCGGGTCTCCTGAAAGTCAATATTCTAATTAATAAATAAATCATCGGTGGGGGTTAAGTCGCAACTTGGCCTGGTTTTCCTAGTTAGTACTAACTTATGGTTGGGCCTTCCCTACCATGGCTAAAACACTAGTTAAGGCACACGAGTATACCATCCATGCCACAATTCTTGGTCATCTTGAACTCAAAAACTTAACCATGGCTAAGATCATCTACATTAATTAACAAAAAAAATCATAAAAATCAATAAAGTCCTATTTAAGTCAAATAAAAATAAAATAAGATTTCAAAAATTCATGGGTTTTACAGAAAGCGGGTTGGCAATCAATCCAAACCCGGTGGCTCTTCCAACGTAACGGAAGTTGGGGTATGATGACCCCGATCTTTGGATGCAACAGGCACCCAACACCATTTTGTAGTAGAACACTGTCGACAAGGGGTTCGAACATAATTTGTGTCCATAGATCTTCCGGCGCATCTCAGTCTTCTGAAGGAGTTCATCATCAAAGCTTCTTTGAACGAGGAGATCCACAATCTGTAGTGCAACATCTTGCTAAGAAGGAGGATCGGTCGGGTTTATCTCAAATGAGAAGTTTGGATGAAAGAATGAGCAATCCCTCTACACTGCTATTTATAGGCCCGGGCAAATCAAACCCATGTGCCAAGTGGTAACTTTTTCAAAGTCAATGCAATGAACTTGCATTAATGGTGATGAATCTGCCACCTCGAATTCAGCTAATTAAGTCAAAGAATTATCAATCAAAATCTCGAAAGACTCGATAAAGCTGCTCAAAGGAGATGCACCATGTAGCAGATGCGCTCCTCAGTATCATGCGCCCATGCCGATGCGCCTAGTGACGAACGGACAATTGCACCCACCTAAGCTTGTCATCCATCAAGCATTTAATGCTATGTGACAGAACCATCATCACGCGTCCCGAAGACTGTTGACAGCCTTTGCAGAAATCGAAGAGCTGCTGACGTCAGCCTCATTATTTTTTCGGTTATATTCTGCTACGTGGCCGACTAATCACCCGCATGCGCTTCCAAAACCATACCCTCTAGGCTCTGTATGCGCCTCTTGCTTTTTACTCCTAAAAGTCATAAGCCAAGTCTCCTCATGCGCCAAATCCTAAGCGCATCCAGACAGATCATCCTGCATAAAATTTGAGATCTTTGAGCCATGAACTCGTGCCACATGTCATTGACTCAGTTCTGCCAACGAATGGGTGCCAACCACCCAAGATCTCAGTAATAACCGAATCTTAACAACTGCCACATGCCAGCTCTTCTTCAGCTCAATAGTGCAATTCAAACAGATTCAGCTCCCGCTCCCTGGGGCATCGTCCATGCACCCAACGAAGTCAGCCATGTGGCGTCCCTACGTGCAAGTTCTCTATGCGCGTATCGCATATGTGCGCATAAGCAGGTCATTCTGCTACCTATAAATAGAAGGATCATTCCTTCATTCAACCTCTCCAAGCTCAAAGCTCCCCTGATTGAATTTTTTTAACCACTTCAGCATCCAAAGCACTTACAAGAGTTCCAATATTCATCAAGTCACTACTCGATCGTTCCAGAGCAACCCAGACTTTCAGAGAGTTCGAGATCGTCGTCAGATCGTCAACGGAGTCAAAAAATTACCACTCGCTCCATCGGTACTGTTCCTAGATAAAAATAAAAGTGTACTCCTAGGATTACATCGAAATCCTACAATGTACTCTGTTCTGTTTGTAGTTAAATACAAAGTTCAATCAAACAACTTGTTTTAATGGCAAACAAGCTGGCGACTCAACTGGGGACCACTTTGTCCTCCAACGAGAAGGTCGTGTCGCATTCTGACGACAATAAGCTTGGCTCCTCCCACAAGATGCTTGGGTGCCTGTTGCAGTACGAGTCCTTCGAAGTGACTACCAAAGCCGAAGAAGACCCGCCATGTCTGGGTACGCAAAGGCGATGCACCGAGCACCACCACTGAAGGAGCTGTGCCACCGCAGTCCTCCCTTCCTGCTGACGTTCTCAGCAACCGCTACCAAAATTTGTCGATTTAGTGACAGCCAGATCCGTCGCCAGTCCGACGGGAATTTCTATTTGATACCGATCACTGACGGGTTTTGGCCAAAACAATCCGTCGGCAATCAGCTCGTCGCTAATAATGGTCCGTCGCTACGTAGTCGTCAAGCGACGGACTAGCGACGGCTTTTCGACTTCACAATACGAAGAATAAGCGACTACTTTCCGACGGACTGTCGTCCCTTTCAAGTATTAAATACTGAACTGTTTAGCCAATAGCGACGTTAAGTTTCGTCGGTAAACCGTCGTAATAGCGTATCAGAGTGTATCGTTCCGTCGCTAATCCGTCGACCGCCGTCGATAACAAAGGACGGATTAGCGACGGTTTGCTGACGGAAAACCCGTCGACCAGGTTCTGGAAGAGGCAGGCATTTCCAGCACCATGGCTACGTAGTCGAAGAAATGTCCCGCCAATTCTCGACATAATTCCTGCCAAATAATCGACTACGTAGCGACGACTATCGATCCGTCGCTATATCTCCGACACCCTAGCGACGGATGTGCGACCTTTCCCACCCTAAAATTAAAATAAAAAATATAAATACGTGTGGTCGGTAATCCGTCGGCGAGCGGCCACGAAGCCGTCGCTAACGCCGACTGAAAATTTCCGTCGCTAATAGTCCGTCGCTAATTTGCTGTATTTTGGTAGTGAACCAAGATGTTTCCACTGGTGCAGCGCATATGCCTGGGAAGCGTAGCGTTGACTGCACACCTTCTTCTCCTTTCCAATCGAAGAAGATGCACCGACGGAACAAGGGTGCAGTCAGTCTTCCGCGTATGAGCTCTGATGTGCAGGAGAAAATCTTTGTCTTTGACAAAATCACTCGCTGTCATGGCGAAAAAGAATTGGATTCTGAGTATTATGTGCCTTTACGGGCTAATACAAAAAAGTCCAAGGCAACACGGACCATGCGCCCCAAACGTGCTATGCCAGCAGCGTACCAGAAATGCGCGAAGAAAGTTATGTGCCAACTGATGGTAAGTAGTACAGAGTTGATTTGGGTGCTTTGACACCAGCAATGAGTCAACTCTCGAAGTCCCCTTCTCACTTGGGCGTATCCCCTGTACATGGAACCAAGTTGGGTGCGATAAATCTTACGATTTTGAACCCATGCATCCACGTGGGATGCGCGCTTGAAGTAGGTTCAAGTCACAATACATGTTGTTCTCCCACCAATGATCCGGGCGTATTTCATACGTTGGAACCAGATTAGGGGGTGCAACATTCACGTAATCACCCAACGCTTGGCCCTACCATGTGCCTGAAGTGGGTGCAAATGTGAAACTCTCCTCACATGATCTACGCAATGTGATCACTCACAGACATAGGTTGGGAGAGATAACCTCCATGCACGATGTACCCCTCACGGGGCATACTTGTGCTATGGTCACCATCGATTGTTGCTATTACAAAATAACGACTACACTACCAAGGCTGTCTATATTCCAGCGACTGCAACCTACTGCACCTATCCGACATCACCTCAAAAAAAGTACCAATCAACGACGAGACAGAACCCCGGTCGCCTCGTGCTATGTCATTTCCAACTCCCATGAATCAGGAAGAAAAGCAAACACCGCCAACTCCTCAGCCTCGGCTGGTCCATCGAAGAGTCGACCGAAGAAAAGTAAAACAGCTGTCTCGCCAACCGGGGTATTATAGAATACTCGGTTGAGGAGGAAGATGATACAAGCTGGGGGTGATCAGACCCCGACTGTCCATGACAACCCCTCATTCGAGGATGAGGATATCCATCAAGGAACCGACACTAATGTATCTGAGGGTAGCTAGTACGAGGCGTCAGATGAAGAAGCTCTTAGGCCAACCTTCCCACAAGAAAGCAAGGCCGAAAATGAAGCATCGACCAATCCATCCACTTTTACCCATGTCATGCCTGTCTATATGGCATGGGGTGGTGACGAGGAAAAAATAGAAGCTTTAGCTCCAGATCTTGTACGGCATATAGATGTCTTGGAAGATGGCCTCAAGACCCTCTCCACCACCATGGAATACTTGACCCATGTTAGAGATTAAGAATACAGTGACTTCTCAACCTTTGACAAGGGCACCGACATCTACCAGTCCTGATCCTGGTGCTAACAGAGAGTCAAGTATACCCCCTCAACGGGTATCTTCAGGCACAGATCATTACACTATGCCCCGGACATCAGCTCCTTCAGGTACCAAGCTTCACACTTTATCTCCCTCACCTATTCCTAACTCTACAGAGGAGCTAGTTGAGATGGTAAGGGACTTGCGCGATCGCATTGAAGCGTGAACCAAACATGAGGAACATCAAAAACTCAAGATTCGGCAACCTTGTCCTCCCGAATAGAACAAAGTGGTTTATCCCCCCAAATATAAACCAAAAACACCGACACCATTTGACAGGAAGGAGTCTCCTCGCCGATACTTGACCTACTTCCAATCTGTGACGGGACATCTCCCGAAGGAAGATGCCTTGCTTACAAGTTTGTTCGTCGGGGCATTGAAGGGAGTCGCCTACGACTGGTACTACAGTCTCCCTGACAACTGCATATCCTCTTTTGATGACTTAATGCATCTGTTCCTTGAACGATTCTACGACGGAGGAAAGGACATGATGATGTCGTCTCTGATAGAAGTGGTCCAAAAGGAGAAGGAGATCGTTCGAGCTTTCATCGAGCGCCTCCAGTAAGCATGTTTAAGGTTGCCTCCGGGTATACCAGAACATGTGCTGATAGATTCATGCAGCATGAATATGACACCCACAATCAAGCTCTGGCTCGACTCCGCCCAGCCTCCTGATTGGAGTTCGCTAATCATCGATGCCGAAAGTGCCGAAAAAAAGGCACGTGATGCTCGACTTCTGGGAGTTAGCTTCCCTACGTTCGATGCCAAGGGGAAACGCGCCACCACCAATAACAACGGGCATAAACCAAAGGGGAAGCAGGCACTGACTGTCAATGCCTCGAAAGGCACACAAGGTCCTATTCAGAAACCCCCGCCCGTACCAAGACTGAAGGAGGTTTACTCCTTCAATGATGAAGACACCCTGCAGCTCTTCGAGATGCTAAAGCAAAGCGACAAGATCAAGTTGCCTAATCCAAAGCATCCTGACGAGGTTGACAGGGTAGGCAGCCCGAGATACTGTCACTACCATCGGTTCGTTGGACATCCGACCTGAGACTGTTATATCTTGAAGAACTACATACAACGTATGATCAATGTGAACGTCCTCTTACTTGATTATGAGGAGAAGAAAATCTCAGCCAATATGGTTTCTCTCCAGTTCGGTACCTTGCTACCTAATGAAGCTCAAGATGGCATCTTCCCCACACCAAAGATGACAATGGAAGTAATCAACCTTCCACCAACATGTGGCAATATGAGTGGACTAATACCACTTACGATGTCCCAGGGAGAGATCATGTGGGTCCATCCAGATCTAGCTCCAGAATTGACTCAACATGAGGTACGTCCTACCTCCAAAACCAAAGACAGGAAGACCAAGTCTTGCTACATGGTGACTTTCTCCCCTGAGGAAGCCCTTTTTTATTCATACACGTTCACAGCAGAACGTTCAGCAAGAGAAGGCTCCGGTCGAAGTGATGCCTCAAGTCATTACCACGGCTGCCCCAGGGGAAGGTTCATCCCAACCTCCAGCAGTCGACAAACAGAAGCAGAAGGAGGCTCATTTCGACATGCCTCTCCAAAAAGACGGTGCTCCGGGGTTAAGTAAACCCCACAACTTCGACATATTGGCGCAACTCGCTAGTACTCTGGCTCGGCTGTCCCTATTTGAGCTTCTCCAACTATCCAAAGATACTCGGGAGGCTCTATGTGAAGCGCTGAAGGATGCTAAGTCTTTCATCAGCGAGGTCAAACAGCTTGAAGAAGATCCAAAAGCATGTTCGTACTGCCATGTAGACTCTGCTCCAGATATTGGGGATTCCGATGCATCGCCTGACTTTCAATACTACAATCATCAGCTTCAACGCTAGCAAGAGTGAACCACTGGGTAAGATCTGGCTGAAATGTCATATCAGCGACCTCCGATGTCAATTATAATATCCTGTTGGGGTAGCCATGGATACATGAATACATGGTGGTGCCATCTACTCTCTACCAATACAAGAAATACGAGTCCACCAACGACATAGTCAGGACGGAGTTTGCTGATATCGATCCCTTTCGATGGATTGAGGCCTTTTTCAGTGACTCCAATCTGTACAAATCAATTCATCAACGATGGCCGATGACGAAGCGGAAGCTGAAGCAGAGTTCGATAATGAAACAGAAATGACGACTGACGCCCCTTTGAAGGTACGACTCAAGGAAAAACCTCCCCAAGCATCGGCCCCTATCGTGGTCAAGCTACTCGGGAGGGCACCAGCCTCTTTGGCTGAAACAACAACTGAAGCCCCTTTGAAGATACGACTCAAGGGGAGGCCTCCCCAAGTGTCGACTCCTCTTTTGATTAAGCTGCACGAAAAAGTAGCAGTCTTCGAGCTTTCAGCCGAGGTACCTCTCAAAGTCTGACTCAAGGGGAAGCCTCCCCAGTTATCGGCTCCGCTCATGGTCAAGCTACAAGGGAAGGCCCCAACATCTCTCTCAGCACATGCTCAAAAGCTGATACGGGTCAGAATCCCGATAAACTCTCCAGAATCGCCCAAGGCTACTCCGGTTCTCACCGACGAGGAATTGAGAGAGTACATATCTGCCAATATTGACGCCCCGTCCCTTGATGATGTAATCCCCTGGGACAAGATCCCGTATTTTATCAATAAAAGGCCGTCTTTGAATTATTCTAGTTTTCCACATTGGAATGCCATGTATACTCTAGATAATGCCTTTCAGTCATTGCAAACACAAATAACGACTGTCAATCAAGTAAATCGAGTCGTTTTGAACCAAGGAGTTTGTTATATAGTTCCGCCCCGAAACTAGGACGAAAAACCTATCATCTTCGGCAAAGTTGAGCGTCATCAAGACCTCCCACCAGTCGAGCCAGAACCTAACACCGGTAGAATACATGTATATCGGTACACTGATCAAGCAAATTACTTCATCCAAAAGATGGGTTATGACTTGAAAAATGGCCAAGGCCTAAACTATGGCAAAGATCGATGTCTTCTTTTACGACTTCCAGTTCCAAAAGGGAAGCCATAAGACTATTACTACGCACTCGACGGGGGGTAGGCTACATTACACCTCCGACAACCCCAAAAAGTTCAGAAGCGAAAGAGACTATACACTCTCACTCATCTGAAGCTTCAACTTGGGACTCCGACACCGGTATCGGTCCAATCTTTAGGAAAGTGTTATCAGTAAACATGACATCCATATATCCTTCAGAAGAAGAAGACGATGATCAAACAGTAGAGTTCTTCGAAGAAGAACCATAGGCTCAATGCTTAGGTGCACAATAGGAATCTCGCTTCGAGCTACGAGAACGCTCTACTAAAGATGAAGTCGAGCAGATCGACTTAGGGGATGAAACCTCGTCTAAACCCATCTTCATCAGCAAAATCCTGACAGAAGAAGATCGAGAATCCTTGATTCAACTTGTCAAAGAATATATCGACATCTTCGCCAGAAGCTATGAAAACATACCAGGTTTAGATCCATAAGTCATAATGCACAAGCTTAACATCTTACCCAATGCTAAGCCTGTTAAGCAGCAATAGTGATGCTACCGTCCTAACATCATAGACGCCATTGACAAAGAAGTGGATAAACTCTTAGACAGTGGGTTTATTCACGAGGAACAACATCTAAATTGGGTGGCCAATATCGTTCCCATTACTAAAAAGAATGGAAAGATCTGAGTCAGCATCGACTTCTGGGACCTCAACTCCGCTTGCCCGAAAGACGAGTTCCCACTCCCGATCACTGACATAATGATCGACAACACATGTGGCTTTGAACGCATGTCCGTCATGGACGAATATTCGGGTTAAAACAAGATTAAGATGTCCTGGATGACGAGAAACACAAGTCGTTCAGGACTCCAAAGGAGATTTATTGCTACACAATGATGCCCTTTGCTTGAAGAACGTAGGTCCCACATACCAATGAGCTATGAGCACCATCTTCTGCCATTACCTCCGTAAGACAGTCGAATGCTACGTCGATGACATTGCTGTCAAAAGCCGTCTACGAGGTGATCACTTACAAGATCTGAGGACAGTCTTTGATCTCATGCGAACACATCAACTCAAGATGAACCCTGCTAAGTCCTTCATAGGGGTTTCCAGTGGCAAATTCCTGGGTTTCATCATCACTGCAAAAGGCATCCATGTTGACCCCGAGAAGACCAAAGCCATCCTTGTCATGGACCCTCCGAAGAACCTTAGAGAACTTTGAGGCCTACAAGGACGTCTCGCGTATATTCGAAGGTTTATAACAAATCTTTTTGAAAAATACAAACCCTTTACCAAACCCATGAAGAAGTGAGTCGCCTACGCCTAGACGGAGGAATGTCAGAAGGCATTTGACGACATCAAGGCTTATCTCACAAGTCCTCTAGTCCTGGTGGCACCGGTTGCAGGCAAGCCCTTTCTGCTCTACGTCCGCGTGATGGATTATTCTTTTGGCGCTATACTGGCTCAGAACAATAATGCAGGCTATGGGCAAGCCATCTACTACCTGAGCAAGATAATGATTGGGGCCGAACACCGGTACAACCACGTCGAGAAAGAATGTCTAGCTCTAGTATTTGCCATCTGTAGAAGCATAAAAGAGAGCAGACATATCAAAAGCACAGGTGGTGTTTTTACTACACCCAACTTCACAAAAGTGCAGGTACCCAAAAGCGCAGACAGAAGATCAGAAACCACAGTTCATAAAGAATTCTTTATTAATCATGCCTACAAGGATCTATTACAGATTCAGTATGATTACAAGAAAAGAGCTTCTTTATTTAAATCATTCCTACAAGGATCTATTACATATTCAACATGAAAAGAACTAAAGTACCGAGAGATCTATAAGAGGGTTAATCTTCACAGGCGCCATACAAGGGGTTAATCTTCACAAACGCGTAGCCCCCCAGACGTGCAGCTCGTCAGAGCGAATCACTTCCTTGTCGAGAAAGCCCCTTCCTAGCTAGACATGGAGAAACTCCAATATGGCTAATGAAACAGTTATAATCCGAACCTCGAAGACGTCCAAGATGTTGTTTAGGTTCGAAATCCTCACGTTGAATATTCAAGTGCCTGGTTGTAAACTTCTGCGACACTGATCTTCACTTCTCTGCTAGTGAAGTCATCATGAAAAAGTGGGTAAAGTCGACTGTAGAAGCATGAAAAAGCACAGACATATCAAAAGCACATGTAGTGTTTTCACTACACCCGGTTTTACAAAAGCGTAGGTACCCAAAAGCACAGATAGAAGATCAGAAACCATAGTTCATAAAAAGTTCTTTATTAAATCATGTCTACAAGGATCTATTACAAATTTATCATGATTACAAAAAAAGCTTCTTTATTTAAATCATCCCTACAAGGATCTATTACAGATTCATCATGAAAAATAGCTAAACTGCCTAAAAATCTATAAGAGGGTTAATCTTCACAGACGTACAGCCCCCCAGACGAGCGGCACCGTCCGAACGAGCTACTTCCTGAAGCAGCTATTGGCCCGAGCAAGAACTCAGTCCACATCACAGGCTGTGCCACCGTCATTAAGCAGGGCATAGCATAACCTGTGGCTCTTCAGATTGACAATCAATACAAATTCGAAAGCTTGGATAAGACCTTCAGGATGTTGTTCAGGTTCGAACTCCTTATGCCAAACGCTCAAGTGCATCTCAAAACCCAGTAGCCGTTCTTCTACAAAGACGTAGCTTCTTTGAACGAAGGGATCCACAACCAACAATCGATTTGTGCTGTCACGACCCGTACCCTAGAGTAAGGGTACGAGACATGGGTACGTCCAGCCTACGCCGCAGTGTCGGCGGTAGAACGCTGACCTAGGTCAAACATCTAACAATATAAAAGTACATGTACAGTATATACACTCCGAATGGAGGTGATATAGCAAATACAGTCTCAATCATATCTAAGGTAGAGCATGATAAAAGATAGATAAAACATGAAATCCACAAAGAGATATCGCAGATAGAAGTCTAAGTGTCTAAGATACACAACCCAGAAAATATCTCAAATCTCAAATACAGTAATCCATAAAGTAAATACAACTCAAGACAACTGAAGTAACTATCTATACAACCTCTACTGTGTCTCCTCTAAGCTAGCAGGCAACATTCAAGCTATCTGTAAAATTTATCAACAGGTCCAGTCAGGACAGGAGCGAGCACAGTACATCTCACGCAGTTCATATAATGACATGAATAAAATATAGGCAATAGAGTAAAATACATGAAACGCTGAAGAGTATACACGAGTAAAAAGGAAGACTGTAATGAAATATCTACTATAAGTAAAGAGTTATAGTAAACTAGTGATTTAGAGTACAAGCTAGACATGTGAACGGCTTGATAATAAACATGGGAGGTCGTACATGGCTACACTACTTTGGAAATTGTCCACATGGCTATTTATACTCCTCCGTACCCCAATCAATACACAAGGATCTAGACAAGTTATGTTATTGCATGATATTCATATGGGGGCCCATATAAGGGTGCACGTGAATATAAACATGGGGGCTCCGTGTTCATGAGAGTACATGAATCACGAGAGTGCACATGTAAGGTGAAAGCACAAGAGTACATGATGAAAGTGAAACGTACATGACATGATGTATCTGATGCTCCCGAAGGGATAACATCGTATGAAAAGATCCATATAGTACTAATCCGTGTTTCCATCGTGTCAGCATCAAGTGAGATAATCTAGAGCGAGAAAATACTCCTAGCAAGAATGAAACGGTCAGAGAATGTACTCGTCTGATAGCCTGAACAGCTGATAGGTATAGAGGTCCAAACTGAAGCCACAGAGTCCTATTTAAAGCAACACAGGTTACAAGGTGTTCAAGTTGTAATAAATGAATTTCTACAAGCAATCTATATTATTCTAGGCTCTTCTAAGTTAAGTAAACTCTAGGTCAACTCCGGTCATCAATCTAGTCAAACTAGGTCAAGTGTTGACTTACAGTTGACTTTTAGTCAACTGGTCAACTCTGATCAAACAGGGTCAATTCTAGTCTAATTATTAAAGATATAAAGTGTACTTCGTTATTCGTACGTCGAAACTTACGACACACAAATCGAGGTAAGATGATCAACGGTAAAGTTAATAATCTTATTATAGTGATCCACGTGTCCATCTTGTCAATTTCAGCGATATGAGATCAATGGAATTGACTGATCTCAGTTTCGTTGTACTAATCCCGAAATACGAATATTATAAGAATTAATTATAATAAAAAAGTGATACATAGAGAAACTATCTACAAACATTGTCGAATGATGAAATAAATATCGTCAACGTGTCCAGAATGGTCAAATTAGCTAGGATATCCTACCTATCGGTCCAATTTGGACACAGGGGCAAAAAGGTAATTTCGGATCAAAACGGTATCCGTGTCGGAGCCGTTTTGCACCAAAAAAGTGCAAGAAAACAAGTCTACAAAATATAACAAATTATATGTCCACGAAACCAGAATGACGATACGAACCCAACGGTATATCCAGAATTGGATTCCGTTGACCCGATCTCAATTTGGTCCGTTGACTAGAACTTAAAATTCCGGTTTGCACGAAAATACGTGCCGGAGCCAATGTTCTTAAAACTCAGCAAACTATATGTCAATGAGTCCAGAATGACGATACGAACTCAACGGTATATCCGAAATTGGATTCCGATGAGCCGGCGTCAAAAAGTCCTATTGATCCGGACTGTGGGACCCACTTTGCACTGAAAAATGTGCCAGGGCCCACGTCCTCCAAATCTAACAAATTTTATATGAAAATATGCCAGAACAACGCCACGAGTCTACTGGTGGTGTCGAAAAAGAAATCTAGAGTCCCGTGTTCAAAAATAGAATTTTACAAGTTGAAAATTACGAATTCGGACGACCAACTTTGGCATCGAATTCAACCAATCAAACATGCTCACAATGAAACAAAACTGGACAGCTTTGCACAGGAACTAGTAGCATGCCAAATGGAGCTGCGGTGGAGGAGGTACAAGCCGACGAAGTTGGCTCCGCAAAACTATCCAAAATTTAAACAATTTAAACGGTCAACTTGGTGGCCGGTTTGGTGTATCAAACGATAAAATTAACGAACGAAAACTGACAGGAGTGAAGATGGATATACCGAGATTGTGACGGAGTAAAGACATCGCCGATCCAACGGTCGGATTTCTCAAAAATCGTGCACGAAGTTGCTACGACGGGACACCATTTCAACTTTGTTTCCGGGCTCGTCACGACGGGAACCCGTGCCAAACGCATGGATCGCCTCCGATACACGTCGGAGAGAGGAGCAAAGGCCACGGGGCCTGTCTGGGGGGTGCGCCCAGCCAAGGGGGTCGGCCACGGCGGCTGTGGTGTCGGCGGCGGTGCTTGCACCGCCGGCCAGGGTGGTACGCGACCAATTTGTACCACTGCTGCGCTGCATTAGCTACTGTAGTCTATTGCTGCCATTGCTGGCTGCTGCGGTGATGGTACGGCAGGCAGCCAGGGTACACGACAGTCGTGGTGGTGTTGGTAGTGGCAGTGGCGGTGGTTCATTGGTGATGGTGATGAAAGAAAGGAGGAGGAGAATGGAGAGGGCTGATGGAGGAGCACGGAATGGCTGTGTTGGAGCTGCTGCTCGGGGAGAGGAGTGGTGGTCCGAGTGGTCAGCCATAGAGGTGAGGAGGAGGAGAAGAAGAGAAAGAAGGTGGTGGTTCATGGTGGAGTTGCTCGGCATGGGGGATGCTGGGTGTAGACTATAGTCGGGATGGGGAGGCAGAGGGAATAGGTTAGGAAGAGAGAGAGAGAGAGAGAGGTGAGGAAATAATTGTTTTGTGTGTGTGAGTAATGAGAGGGAAGAGAGAGAGAGAGATTCTCTCTAAAAGCTAGGAAGTTAGGGCCGGCCAATCCATAGGGGAGGCAATTTTTGTATAATGTTGGCTGCATGTAAGAAATAAGGGTTAGGATTGATTGAGGGAAAACCAAGGCTTAGGATTTGATATAGGAAAATAGGTTATCCTTTTAAGAAATTAATGATTTGAGTGCACATTAAATTATTTGAATGGATATACTAGGTATTAATATTTTTTTTAAGGGCAATGAGGGTGAGAGTGTCATGATGGAGGGTAACATGGAGCTGGGGTTGGGTTCAGTGGAGCCGGGTTGGATCAAAATGGACTAGGTGCAGTAAATAAATTATTTTTAGGTGTTTATGATCATGAGTAAATAAGTAGCATGTGGGGGTTCAAGTAAATGGGACACAAGTGTCAAGCGGGTAGTAGGCTCAATGTGGGCCATGTCCATATTTGGGGTTGACAGGTTTGGGTCGACAGGGTATCCATAATTCAAGTCGGAAAATAAATGTGACACCGTGGGGTGAATTAAAATCGGGTCACGTGTCAGGAATGTTGTGTGAAGCAAATGGAGCACAAGATGGTGTGTCTGAGTGGGACACGAAGGTCATGAGTGAAGAGTGTCTCGAGTAGATCATGCATGAGAAGTTGGTTTCAAGAAATGACTAGCCTTGTACTCCTAAATTAAAAGTCACGACAACGTGCTAATAATGATCAAGGAAATGAGTGGGAAAATTAATTAATGATCAGATGGTCTAAATCGACCCGAAGTTGTGCGAAGCAAAAAGGGTACAAGAAAACAAGTTTGGATGGGACATTATATACCATCATGAAGATAATCCTGTCCACTACAAAACTCATGAAGAAGGTTTCCAGATATGAACATCCCTGATACTCCAAATATCAAAGGCACGAAAAAGTACATTATATCAAATAATAATCAAATAGTAATATATATTGAAAAGAATTCAATCATAGAAATAAAAAAAAACCAACCCGAAATTCAGGGTGCTCACATGTGCAAGGCCAACGGCCATTCGAAGCTAAGTCGGGATCGAGCATGACGGGGAGAATATTAAGAGACAGAAGACACAACTCCTCAGAGAAGCTTCCTTTTATATAGGGGAGAATATATAGAGACAGAAGACACAACTCCCCAAAATTAATGGATGAACCTAGAACTCAACATAATAAACCTCCTTTAATAGGTTCATTTCGACTGAATCCTAGGCCACTAACTTGTTAGGATTCCCCAAAATGATGGCAGTAATTAAAGAAAAGGATGACCGACTTGTCTATCAAAAGAGCAGTCATTAATTGCTCTTAAAAGACTTCGAAAGACACTAGCTCCTTCGACTAAGAAGCGCAGCCAGCCCACAGCGCCCTGGCATCAAACCAAAAGCATAGTGGCATTAAAATTGAGTCTACTCGTCGCCCAAAAATGCAGTGGCTCCTTTGATTTCAAGACCGAGTCTACTCGTCGCCCAAAAGTGCAGTGGCTCTTTTGTCTTCAAAACCGAGTCTACTCGTCGCCCAAAAGCGCAGAGGCTCCTTTCATGTCAAGACCAAGTCTAAGTCTACTCGTCGCCCTAAAGTACAGTGACTTCATCACCTCAAGCACAAGTCCACTGCTCGCTCTCAAGCATAGTGACTCCGTTGCCCAAAGCACAAGTCTACTCGTCTTACTAAAGCATAGTGACTTCGTCACCTGAAGCACAAGTCCACTTGTCGCCCTAAAAATGCTGTGACTCCGTCGCTCGAAGCACAGTCGTATCGTTGCTCTAAAAGCACAGTGACTCCGTCACCTGAAGAATAGTCTACTCGTAGCCTAGAAGCGCAGTGGCATAGAAGCTTCCCCAAAAGTGCAGGTGGCATGGTTCCACGGGTATCTTTTCAGATAGTACCTAAATTTGTTTGTTTAAACCAATGCTCTTAAAATATAACAGAGTTCGATTCTGTTGATAAGAGCCCTATCCTATCGGTTTATTTAAACCGCAGATAAGGATGGACTTTGTTCTCACAAACAAGGGCCATATTCAATCGGTTTGTTTAAACCAATAGCCCCCTATGATAAGATAAAATCCAACCTCAGAGATAGAAACATAATCTACTTAGGTTCATCTGATCAACAATAAACACATGCCACATTTTGTTTATTCAGTTGTTTATAACTCTTCCAAAGATCTTGATAAAAGAGAATCCCAGCATCTGCCACGTGTCAGCTCAGCAGCATCCCCCACCGTGCAACCTCGAGATTCTCTCATACCTCTACGTGCAGCATTTCTGCACAATTATTATGCACATCGCATATGTGCTCCCCTATAAATAGAAGGAGTTTTCCTTCGATAAAGAGGCTTAGAAATCTTCAACTTCGGTACCCTCTTGATTGGAAACCCTAGAGCTTCAATCACCAGTACCAGAAAGCCAAAGCAAGTTCAACTCGTCGTCAGATCGTCAACGGAGTAAAGGAGCTGCTACAGTGCTCGATCTCCACCGTCACACTTTTCTAGAAATTTTGTACTTAGATCTCCTGTTTAGGAATCAATTGTACTCTTTTTATGTTTAATATATAAAAAGTTCGTATAACCTTTTGCTACGGCAAACACCATCTAGAAGACTCATCATTATGTATCTGGTGAGACGATCCATGTCATTTCCCGAGTCAATCCACTCAGTGTCCTCATGATAAAGCCGGGAGTGCTAAACTCTCGATTAGCTACATGGGCAATACTGTTGACACAATATGATTTGATATTTATCCTGCAAAAAGCTGTCAAGAGCCAAGCACTGGCTGACTTCATAGCTGCACATCTGATTCCAGAATCGTCAAAACTCTATAAAGATATTCCAGATGAAGTGTTAGAGTCCAACATGCCGAAGAAAACTTCGTCTGACGGATGTTCTTCGATGGCGCTTCAAGAACAGGCCCTAAGGGTCAGATCATCGTAGGAGTGGGGGTAGTCTTGATCTCTCCAGACAAGCTGGTCATCCAGCATGCCTATTCCCTCACAGATTCGTGTTCCAATAACATGGCAGAGTACAATGCCCTCATCATGGAACTACAGTTAACAAGACAAATGGGGGTTGAACACCTCGAGTCTTATGGCAATTCGAAACTTATCGTCAACCAGGTCCAAGGATAATATGAAATACGCCATGAAGACCAGGTCCCCTATCACAAAGCAGTCTTGGACATCATCTCAACCTTCGTCGGGTTCTTCATAGAACACGTACCTCGGCTACAAAACCTGGAGGCTGATGCCTTGGCTTGCCTCACGACCTCATTGGTGGCACCCATCGGCACTCAACATTTCGTTACAGCAGTTAGCCAAGACTTGGCCTACCCCAGAAATAATTTGTACATGTGTTTGAGCCATGCCATGCCTGCAGACGCCAGTATCAATATCAGAGATTGGCAGTTTCCATTCATCGACTTTGAAGCCTTTAGAATCCTTCCAGACGACTCGAAGGAAGCAGTCTCTGTCAAAAGATGCTCCATTCGATTCTACTATGATACAGCCACCAAAATGCTATATCGACGCTCTTACGATGGACTTCTCCTCCGATGTTTATCAAACAAGTATGCAACATAAGTTCTTCGGGAGGCTCATGATGGAACATACGGAGCTCATCAACCCGGTCCTAGGCTATAGGACTGACTCCGACGTATGGGCTATTACTAGCCCATTATGATGACCGATGCTACTGAAAACGCAAAGAAGTGTCATATTTGTCAGCTTTACGCTGACTTCATCCATCGACCTTTGGAGCCTCTACACCCTACAGTTGCCTCCTGGCCATTCGAAGCTTGGGGAATGGACATAGTGGGACCAACTACCCCTCCATCATCTAGAGGACATCGCTTCATCCAGGCAATCACTGACTACTTCTCTAAGTGGGCGGAAGTAATATCGCTGACAGAGGTGAAGAGCTCAAGGTGATCAGTTTCATCAAACATCTTGTCATCTACTGCTTCGAGGTACCCAAGAAGATTATCTATGATAGTAGTCCACAATTCATAAGCCATGTGTTCAGCAGGTTCTGTAACAAGAATTATATTCAGAATGTGGCATCAACCACTTACAATCCGACAACAAAGAGAATGGTTGAAGCTTTCAACAAAACAATTGTCAATCTATTCAAGAAAGTCGTGTCAGGTAGTAAATGCAACTGGGACGAGAAGCTAGACGAATGTCTTTGGGCCTATCGCTCAACAGGACGGACTCCAACGGGCAACACACCATTCTTCCTGGTCTACGGAAGCGAAGCAGTACTGCCTCTTGAAATCCAGATCCCCCCACCACGAATGTAATCCCCAAAAAATTTTGGAGGATTTTTCTTCCTATATTTATTGCTTAAATAATTTTTTTGGATTATTTCGTAAATTAATTACAATTATAGCCTTAGTCATGTTTAAATATTATCATGCATACTGACTAGACCATATGATACGACTAGTACAGGCAAGTACCTTGACTAGCGTGTTAGCTGTAAGTGCTATTAGAGCTATTTTTATTGGAATATTTAGTTATTTAAATTTACTAAATCGCAATACGGCGATCTCTTGTTTTCATTTTTAATAATTAATTAATTATCTATTTATTTTGATTTGTGAAACTTTATATATATACTTATGAAAATTTTACCAGTAGTTATGTGTGCCTCCCCAAATCTTGATAACCCAACTAATGTGTTACTCATATTAATTTTAGTATTATTGTTAATATTATTACTATTATTATTATTGTTTTATAATTTTTTTTTGGAACTTTTAGATAACATACCAGTAGAAAATTTTTTAAATAAAATTTTATACTATTGTAGAATGACATTGTATATTTTTAGGAAATTTTTGTATATTTTTATTTAAATTTTAAAGATTGAATATTAAGTCATTTAAAAAAAAGAAAAATAATAAACTGCAGCTACTGTTCCCTATAAGGTGGAACAATACCCATACCAAAGCCGAGCACAGGCCGGCTCAAATTTTTTATCATTCAAAATTTTCAAACTCCCCTGAATCTTTATCAATTTCATTCATTTTTTTCCTTTAAATCCTAATTTAATTCTCCTCAGATTGGATTGAATCCATGTTTAAATCCAAATCAAAAATCGAAACTAAATCTTGGGATAAATCTTAAAACCCACATATAGTAAAGTTCGAGTAACTTAGAGGGAAACATCAAATTCTCTGTAAAAACTTCCTCCCAACCAAAACCCTTCGACCCCAAGGTCCGTCGAACCATCGCGCACGACCCAGACCACCTGCACGGGGCCGACGATCGCCGGAGAGCCGTCGCACCGTCGAGGAGGACCAAACCCAACAGTAAACAGAGTACAACTCTGTTTTCAACCAACTCCAGGTACTCACGTTCCTGATCAAAGTTATTCGTTATTTCTTGATTATTTTTTGATCCGTCGAATCCTACGTATAGATAACATAATCATCTGTGTAAACTTTCAAGTGGATTTAATGCTAACTGTCAAGATTTCCCTAAGAATCAACGTAAAATTGATCAAAAATTCTGTTCGTAAACAAAGTTAAAACTATGCAAACCACCCAACTTAGAAGCCAAATTCCTGTCAGTATATTGGGTTTTTTGGAAAACTAATTAAACAAACTTGTAGACAACCTATAGGACTACAAAACCCCTTTTGTAGTTTTTAATTTCATCAACCGTGCGTTGAGAAAACTGTTCCCAAAAAACTAAGAAAAATAGTCTTTAAAAATAATGATTTTCAGAAAAATATTCCCGATACGGCGTGTGCCCCGACAAACTGAGCGACGTGGTCATACACTATATGCATCGAAGGACGCGTATGGATGTTGCCGACGTGTGGGAACTGACGGAACTTGATTTTGTTGCGTGTGTGCGACGAAATCAGTACGTATCCGTCAAGATACCCCGTATCGACCTTTTGCAAACTTGGCCATAACTTCGTGTACATTCTTCGTATCGAGACGAAACTTATGCCAACAACACTGTATCAAAATTCTGGTCTTGTGTGTCAAGTTTGGTCCGATTCTGAGAAGGTCGACTGGAACTCCTATTTAGCTGGCCCGCGATCCGCTCCAACGGGCGAATTTGTGCATGGCCCACCGAAATCCAACTTTGGACATACAGTTGGGTTCATCTCCTCAAACCAGACCCATAGACATCTAGTTTGACGACTTTAGAGATCGTTGGTACTGGCACGCATTTCGATGCAAAACGGGTCCAACAGCGGACATTGTTTTCACCCAAAATTATGATTTTGCCCCTGTTTTAGAATTAGACTTTTGGACAGGCATTTCCTAGACATATCTTTTATACCAAACACATTTGTGATGTTTGTTTCAGCGTACGGAGCTTGTTTTCAAAAATAAAAAGTTTATTCCAAACTTGAAAAAAATAAGAATAGTACAAAGTACAATAAATTCTAGGGAAGTACAACTGTAGGAATCTGAACAGAAGACGATCACTTTATCCCTTGGACTATATGAACTTGAAGACTGTAGCCTCTGGAGAATACAGTAACAATTTTATAAGAGTTCTTGATCTCTGTGCGTATGTATCTGATGATTTCACAATGATTGGAAACTCTAATTATAGAGTTCAAGAAATAACTATTTTAGCAGTTATTCTGATGTGCGTGAGGCTGGATTGCGCCAAATTGGGTTGCACCAACCTCCTGTTACACCAACTTTCATTCAGTTGTTAAGTCGTATACTAACTGTATTTAGACGTATGGCATCATGTGATTGAGATGAGCGTGGTCGTGTATAGGATAGTAGACACGTCTTGAGAGATTAGTGGCATGTGTGCCACGTCATCCTGCTTTAGAATGTAAGTTATCTCAACTTCATTAGGTTGCGCGAGCTTCGATCAATTGCGCCTGATTGAGCCGCGCCTAGACATGTGGCAACTTTTGAGCAGAAGTCATTCAGATTGTGCCTAGGCACAACTAAAGATTTTGTCTGGATTACGCCTAGGCACAACTTACGAAGTGTACAGGACAGCTGTCTACCAACTCTCCTTGAGCGACACAATTCACGGGATTCGAAAAGATTTTCCTCGTTCACTGTGGTGTCAGTTGTCAGTACTGTCAGGTAATGATGGCCATTAAGTTTTAGACGCCACATAGATTTTGGCATAATAAGACTGGGCGCAGTCTGATATTAGGCGCAACCTGATTAGTGGCATAGCTTTTTCTCTGAGCTTCATATCAGTGGCGCAACCTGATCTTTGGGGCGCAACTTGATCACTGATTAGTATGTTCAGGGCGCAACTTGATTTTTAGGCCCTACAAGACCCCCTTCAAAGTTTTCAAAACTTAAAAAACGTTTCAAAGTTTTGAAATACTTTAAATTTATAAAAAAATTGACTGAGTCAAGTTGCGCCAGTTTCGCACAATCTGTTATGACCAATTACGATTCATCATACATGATTCTGGATGACTGTTAGGATTCTGACTTTCTGGATATAAATAATCCTCGTTTCCTCCACTGTGATTCTTTACTTTCACTTTTAATCTTTTGAGAAAATTTCTATAACTATTGCAACCCTCTTTTCTGACCATCTTCTTGACGACATGGCCCCCAAAAGGACTGCTACTGACAAAGGAAAGGCCATCGCCACCCCTTCAACTCGTGTTCCGTCTGTCCATGTGCCATAATATGTGCCACCTTCTTCTTGTCAAGAGACAGCCAACCCAGCAATGGAAGGTGATTAAGGATGAGCCGATTTGATTTATTAGCGATGATTTCATCAATGATTGATTTGTGCCCCTCTTTTTAGAGTGTGGAGTATCATAAACTTTGTGCCACCCCTTTTTAGGGTGTGTTCGCCCTTTTCTTGAATACTGTTCATTTTTATGAACCGTGTTGAACATATTATTGTGTACTGCACAACTTAATTTGAGGCACAACTCAGTATGCGATACAACCTGAGGTGTTGCGCAACTTGAGTTTCGCACAACATGGCATGTGGCGCAACCTGGTTTGCTGCGCAACCTAAGTTTTCGTGCAACACATCTCGTGGCGCAACTCAGAGAGTCTATGTAACTCAAGAAGTCATACATCTTTGTTTTGCTTCTAAATTTTTTGTTCATATGTCTCTTTGCAGTTAATCTCAGGGAAGACCCGAATGCAGAAAGGTTTGCTTCAACATTTAACGTGCCAGAGTATAGAGAGAATTTGTCTCATGTCACATTCCCTCAATATGATGGTCCTAAAGCACGCAGAACTCTACTCATAGATCAAGATAATCAAACTCTTTTGAACTTGATAAACGGTGAACCCCTTCAGAGCTTGGATACTACAGTCCACAAAAAACCTGTTTTTTTATTCGGGGATGCTATCAAGAAAACCTCCCAACCTAAGACAAGAAAAGAGACGAGATATTTCTTAAAGGGAAACAATGCCATATATCTAACAGAAATATCAAGGTCTATGACATTATCCCAGTATGCTTTTGCTTGCTATCCTAGAAGGATGTCATGGGATTTGACTCCTCTCCAACAAGCAAGAGTCGGTCGAATCTGTTATAAAGTGGGTCCGCAGAACAAAGACCTTTTTTACAGCACTTCTGAAAAATATTGCACACACTTAAGAGGTTTAAGGCCGAGCTGCATCCCTCCTGAGGATTCTTTCCTGCTTCTTCCAGTCAGAATACCTATTTTTGCAAATACATTTGCAAAAGCTAAAGGAAGATATCCAGACCGCGCTATGCACATGACAGGCCTGGTAAACCCTGGATTGAAGCGTTGTAGTAGCTTGTCCATATGGATTTTAGAGGAATTCAAAGACAGGCTCATTGATCTGGGCCTCTATAATCCCATCTGCACTATGGTATATGGCATTCATCCAAACTCTCACATGTTCTTGGCTTTAGTAGAAAGATATAACAAAAGTACTGGGACCTTCCTGACACCTCATGGAGAAATGGGATTTGCTCTTAGCAAGATGGAATATATCTCTCGTCTGCCGATGGATGATAATCCATATGAAGAATATGTACCCACAAATGATGAATTAGATGCTCTAACAAAGGAGAATCCCCAGATGATCTCAGTTTTCCAAGAGCTACTATGTCACTATAAAATCTGCTCATTCTACTACGAAAGTGCCACTGCGGGTACTTGCTACATCACAAAATGGATACCATATCTGTTCCTAGGTCATGTGTGGGAAGACAAGCCACTAGACAGTTAAGTCTGTACGTCTCGTTTCTTTGAACCTTTTGATAGAAGTGATATACAATTATTGATGGAAAAACATAATCATGGGGATGTCACCTTGCCTGAGGACTCGGTTCTGTTCAAGGTTGGCGATGTTCTTCAAAGTTATCTTAGACAGGGTTACAGACCTATGTCTCCAGAATACCAAGTGACAGGCTTTCTATCTTTATGGCTACGACATTTTGTAATTTTGGGAGCTAGTACGGTTGACAGATTCCACCAGGGTGTTTTGTTCGCTGTAACACGTCTTGTATTTGGATACAAGATGGATCTCCTATCAGCCATGACCTGTCGCCTGAATGCTGGATTGCGTTCTTTTGTAGACACCATGCTGCAAGATAAGGATAGTCGGTCGGATTCCCACGTACTAAAATGCCATATACTTATTTGTTCGGGTGGTTATTGCTACACCATCCCTGTTTAATGAACCCGAATATGGGACCTGCCGATGGAGACTTCATCAGGCGTTTTGCTAATGCTCATTGGAAATATACTACTCTTTCAGAGTGTCGACTTGCCTTGAACCGTAGATCAGGGTGGTATTTCCAGTGTGTTGGCCCCCCTTTAGGGTATGATACTATGCCTCCACAGATGATGGACTTACCTGAAGAAACACTCCGTTTAAGTCCAAACATCTTTTTCTGGCTTAAGATAATCCGGCCTTCTCACTTGGTCTATAGATTTGAAGAAGAATGCTATTTGGAACCGTATCTGCCGAGTCGATTTGCACGGCAGTTCGGGTATGATCAGCTTCATGTAGGAAATGCAACCACTTGCCTACAGGCCAAGGGTTATCTTATTAATGGGGCTAGGGCTTGGAATTATTACAATGCCCGGGGCACAAAAGCTATTTTTTCTATGCCTTATAAACTTCCCTAAGGCCCGCGTATGTTATATTCTTATGCAAACTTCTATACTTCAGCGAACACATTCACTGAAAGCTTTCATCCTGCATATAGCTTCGCAACTGAAATGAGAATTAAACAAGGGAAACGTACTCTTTAGTCTTTTCGGGATGTAGAAGACAGAGATCCTGTCGATGTACCTCTGGAGGCATCAATTTTAATGATTTTACTGACCCGGTTCAAGATCCTTTAGATATATCCATAAAGATGCTAAAATAAAAATCCCATGTTAAAGGCTTGAAGAAGAGAAAGACTAAGGAAATGACAGCCTCTCCTCAACGAGATAATCCTCCTAATTATCCAAGAGCTCCTGAGAAGAGGAAAAGAACATCACTGGTTATCAATGAACCAGTGATCAGGAGAACAACTCGTTCTCAATCAAGACAGTTGCTTCTCAGTTCTTCTTCTGGAGAGAAGGACATTGCCCCTTCTTCTATTCAAAAACTGGAGAAGTTTACAGAAGGAGGAACTTTTGCTTCCTTGATTGACCTAGAGGGTAATCGTCATGAAGCTGTTGCAGGGCCAGACGCACCGATACTCAAAGAAGTTAGAAGAAAATTAGATATTGCTGAAGAAGAACCATCTCAAGAAGGTAATATCACAGATGTAAATATCCTCATTATTAATTTTTATCAGAGATATATATCTAAATTGCTTTTTTTTGTATTGGTTACTCTAGCAGATGTCTATCCACCTGTCACCATTATGACAGTAAATGTTTCTGCCAATGTACTGGCTGCAGCAGGGATAACAATTCCTTCCCCAACTCCCGTGAGTCTAAAAGCTTCCTTTCCAAAGCAAAACCTACCCCCACAAGATACTTCGCAAGCTCAAGTATCTACTCATTCAGGAGAGGCAGTGATCGATGCATTGAACGGTTGCGATTTTGATGATGAAACTTATGATGAAGATTGGGACAACATTACGAAAGAAAAACAAACTTTAGCGAATGTACCATCATCACAAGAAATCCCAGTTGATGAAGATCCTTCACTTGCTGAAGACGAGGAGGATGTGGTTCATGATAAGGAACATGTCAATCTTTCTGAAGATAATGAACCCACGACCACTGAGCCGCCTGAAGTGTCTAAGGTGGCAACTGAATTAGTAAATGAAACTCCAGTAACTCTGCCACCTCTGACTGAATCGGGAGCATGGAGTTGTCAAGCTACCATGTCTGCAGATACTCTGTCCAAGCTTCAGTCCGAGACAATTAAAGCTACTGAGACTCCTCATAATGTACTCAGTTCAGGTAAGTTTTCCACTATGAACGATTTGACATAGTATTTTTTAACATTATATGTTATAACATATATAATTTGCAGAAGCGGCCACTGGGACTGTAGCCGGGGAAGGAAGCTCTTCTCATATTAGTGCTCCAGATAAGTACCCCCATCTGCTAAGGTTGTGAAGACTTCTACAAACATAGTAGCCACTCCAGGAGCCCTGGCAGCTAACAAATTCTTGGTAACCTCTTTCACAAGAGTCTTCTTTACATCTCTGGTACCCCTAGTTCATAGAGTCATGGAGAGAGAGGATGTCCCTTTTAGTACCGTTAGAACTCCCACTACATTTTTGATCGAAGGCATCCGTAGTCAAGGAGACGAAGCTCAAGCTTCATTTTTGGAACATATTTTGGATGAGCTAGAGAGCTCAATCAAGGCCTACATGGAGCTGAAAAGAGGAAGATATCGAGCCACTAGTAAACATGGAATATGAAACCATGGTTCAAGAAGCAGAAATTAGTAAAGCTGATTTTGAAACATTCCTGTTGGCTTTCACTAGACAGTCCTCTGAGCTAGACGTTCAAATTTTTGATGTAGCTGTTGTTGCTGAGAGTCATAAGACTAAGGCTATAGAGGAAGAGAAAAAGGTTGCTGATCTAAAAGCCAAAATTGCTCAACTTCAGGTAGAACTCCAAACTACTGAGTAGAACATAGAACAAGAAAATTATTTGTACCAATCTGCTGTTGATCAGGTGGAGATTTTGAAGAATCAGAAGAAAGAATTTGAACATCTTCAGAATGAAGAGCTAACACAGCGAACTGCTGCTCTACAACTATTTGATCCTGAATCAGGACGAGTTGAAGCTAGGCAGAGAGTGCTAGATTCTCGTGATGAAAGAATTCAAGTTCTGAAGAAACAAATTGTAGAACTTATCATCTATCCTTTAGAGTAAAAATGGGTAAATTTTGTTGTTTCTTTCTACAATGTACTCTTTTTTCTTCTTTTATAGAAAGAAATAGTAAAAACTTTTATGTGGTTCCATTACTTGTTGCATATCTTGTTACAGGTATAAGTAATAGAATAGAAAATATATTCAGAGGTACTGGACATGATATATTTCATGATTTAGAAAATAAAATATTCATTATATCTGCTTAGAGGTAATATGGACGTGACAGAATATAAAGTTTAGCAACACTGTTATTTCAATAGACAACTTTATCAGAGGTAAAAAGAACGTGACAAGTTGCTGATATAAATAATCAAAATTCAGAGGTGTAGAGAACGTGAATTCATATTATTCAAAATAAGAGACAATAAATGTCCGATGAATGATAAGTCAAAGAAAGTGAATAAATGAACAGTCACTTCAGTTTTCAAAGAAAAGATGCTGGCGCATTAGATTGAAGATAGTTCTTAGATCTTGAATGTGATCTTCTTTGAGACGACTTTTGACAGCAATATCGTCAACATAGCATTCGACATTCTTGAAAACACAAGTGTAGGCAACTCTAGAGGGGGGTGAATAGAGTTTTTGTTAATAATCACCAAATAAAAAATTAACTCTATATCACCTCCACAAAACAACTATCAAGATAGTAAATAAATCAGAGAGAAATGCGTAAGTAAATAAAGATCAAAAGAGCATACGCAAACACAGCAGTTTTAACCTGGTTTCCCTCGTGGAGGACTAGTCCAGGCCTGAGAACTCTAGCTCAGGATTCAAATCCACTATTTGTGAAATAGTAGTTTACAACCCGTGCCTTTTCTTCAGAAGAGCACGTCAACTTCTTACAGAGGATCGCAGTGGCGATTTGCTTGGAATTTTCCAAGCGACTTGGAATTGTCCAAGTGACTTTTCTTTTCAACTCTTGCACAAAAACTTCTAGCTGAATCGCACTTGAGTACCTTGGGGCTTAGGAAGTTTTGTGGCTAGTAGATTGGAAGAGTAAGGCTCTTGACTATATAGGCTATGTAAGAGAAGAAGAATAGAAGAGTGGATGGTTTCAAATGAGAGAAACCAAGGCCTATTTATAGGGTTCGGGACAAGCAGAATTCGGCCAGAATTCGGTATAAATAATTCAAATTTTTTGGCCGTTGGACAGCTTGTAGCAGGCAGTCCCTAAAAATCAGCACCCTGTAATTTAGGGGACAGAGTTCGGCCCGAACTCTGTGTGGAGGCAGAGTTCGGCCCGAACTCTGTCTCCAGAAGACAGAATTGGTCCATTGGCTTTTGGGCTTTGTGGAGCTTGGGCTTGGTTCAGGAATTGGTCTGTTATATGGTAGAGCTTGGAGAGATATGTCTATGGGTTGAGATGACTCAGTGCGACTCAACGTACACATTCTCCTAGACTCAATAAATTGAAGATTACAGACTTGGAACAAGTAGGAAAACCAAGAGCCCTTTGATGATGCCTTTCTTCTGATATTTGAGCAGCCCTGAAGACGTCTTTTTCCTTGACAGCAGTCGTCCGAAGATAAACAGATCTGGAAATCTGAATACCTTTCGGGGGCTTCGCCTCCGAACCCCCGACGGGGGGCGCTGCCCCCTCGACCCCTGTCCGCTGACCGGGCAGCGGAACCCCCGATGCGAGGCCCCGGATAGGTCGCTAGGCGGTTCGGAGAAATCTTTTTGTGTGACGCCGTCCTTGGTCCATCATTATTTCTTCATTGCCTATGTCCTGTTTGATCATGTTTGATCATGCTTACTGCATGTCTACAAATACATGTTAGGCCAGCAGAATATGTTGCAGTACGATACAAGCATAGCAATATAATATGGGACAATTAGGACATTGCTAAGTATAGGTAACAACATGATATCATGTTAGGCCAACAAAATATGTTGCAGTACGATACAAGCATAGCAATATAATATAGGACAATTAGGACAAAGCTAAGTTTAAGTAGCAACATGATAGTGAGTATATGAATATTAGTGACATCATTATGTTAAATTTAACTGATTAGCCATATTCAAAAACACAATGTAATCATTGGGCCAACAATCTCCCCCTTTTTGATTATGGCAAATCGGTTAAGTTTAAGACAGATACGATAGATGCATATATCACTAATAAACACATACTACGAGAAGATAGTGTGCTAACTTAAACTTATTTCTCCCCCTTTGACATGATCAAAAAAGATAAGCTCCCCCATAGTAAGAGATAAAATGAACTCAAGCATAAGGAGGAAGGCATAGACAATCAAGATCAAGATATACTAAATGAGGAACAATGGGAGAAGTGTGTAAAGACAAGTATAGAAACCACATACCAAAATGTAGAGTGCCAAATAGAAAATAGCTTGTCAAAACACAAATAGTTGGTAAAACTAAAAGAATTTGAAAATAATCAATAGATAGTTTACCAACATAAAATCCAAGAGAGACATCCAAAAACATAGTATAATATGAAATATTTCTCTAGTTTTGCAAGAAAATTAAAAAATTTAGTCAAAAATCATAGGGATTAGATAACTGCAAAAAAATAGATATCAAAGAAGAAATATACCAATGAAACTATAGATATCAAAGAAGAAAGATACCAATGAAACTATAGATATCAAAGAAGAAAGATACCAATTGAGATATTTAAATATACAAACTTGATATCAATTGAAATATGTAAACTTGAAACATTGATCAATGAAACTATGATAGCACAATTGTCCACAGATAAATTGTGGAACAAAATAAACGAATGATCAATGTAAAATAGAGCAATTAATATAAAATGATCTCATTATATGCAAATCTATTTGCTTATCCAAAATTCATGCATTTGAACTCAATTACCATATCATGCTTTATGAATACTCTTTAAAATAAACATGAAGGTAAAGGAGAAAAAATATTTGAGAAGGAGAAATTCAATCGACTTAAATGCTCCCCCTCAAACTATTACCAGTATAGATAAAATCATAAATTTTGGGTAAGTCCTCAACAAGGAAAGCCAAATCAATTAAACATACAAAGAGAGCCAAATCATAGAAAGTCATATCAAAGAAAGCACAATAGTCATCAAGATAAAATACGAAAGTAAATATTAACGAGATGACTCATATCAAAGAAATATGATGAAAACAATTGCATAAACTCTTATAAACCTTTAAAAAAAAATAACAGTATCATGACCTCAATCACTAAGATATAAATAATGATAAAAATATGGGTCAATGATGAACTAGGTATACGACATATTAAAGGGTATAAATGAATTGAACCAATTTATTTGCTCCCCCTTAAAATATGCGTATCTAGTTCCAAAGCACTTATAGCATAAATAAAATGATAACTACAAGATCTAGGGGTAAATCAACTATTGATTTCTCCCCCTTGCTCAATGCATATAAGGCTATAAAGACGACATAAAACAAATAATGTCATCTTTAGGAGAGATATCCAATAAAATAGTCACTAAAGATGAACGATCAAAATAATATCTCAATTTAGCACATGTAATCAAAAGACGACATACACTAACCTATATAGAAGAATATCATATTGAAATATGATAGATCAATGCATGTTATCTTTTGAGAAGAAGATCATCATGAAAAGAGATAAGGTCCATTAGAAAAATATTATTATGATCAAGAATAATAAGGACCATTAGAAAAATATCATCATGAAAAGGAATAATAAGGTCCATTAGAAAAATATCATTATGAAAAGGAATAATAAGGTCCATTAGAAAAATATCATCATGAAAAGGAATAATAAGGTCCATTAGAAAAATATAATCATGAAAAGGAATAATAAGGTCCATTAAAAATAATCATGATGAGAATCACAATATAGCTCAAAAGATAAAAATACAACTAAAGAAAATTGTCATCATGAATAAAGTCAATTAAATCAATCATGAAGAAAGTCAATTAAATCAATCATGAGGAAAGTCAAAATATAGCTCAAAAATAATAAAGCTCAAATATCATGTCCATGATTATCTAATTAAGAAATGATCAACCAACTTATTGCTTTACAAGGACTATGCATGTTTTACCACATATGTACCCATCAACGGAAAATAATCCAACCTTGCTAATACTAAATGAAAAACCAATGAAGTTCAAATAGCAAAGAGCATATGTGATAATCCATGAGTAGTCAAAGTAGAGTAATAAATTAACTTGATAACCACATAATTAGATAATATAGGACTACTCAATCATTAGGATCATTTATAAAGTAAACCATTAAATAATTTTGATCCGTCATAAATCCCATCTAAAAACCATATAAACAAACCAATGGAAAATATAGAAAAGAGTCAATCTTATTTAAATTATTACAGATTTAATCTAAAGAGATGTAATCTGATAGTATGATAAAATCATGACTACAAAAGATGAGAGAAGTTTAAAAGATGCTTATCAATGACTAGTATGGAAGGAAGTTAAAGTGATGAATCACAAATCTCAACGAAAACAAGATTAAAATAAAGAAATTTGTTAAACTAATTTTAGAGACCAAACATATGCATCTAAAGTAGAATACAAATCTCATCAAGAAAATTCATAAATCTTGTTTTTGTAATCTAGCATATCACATATAGATTGAAATTCAAGAAGATAGCTAGATGAGTGAAAAAAAATTATGTAGCTTAACAATATATCGCAAATAAGCAAGCTAGCTACATAACTAATTAAGATTAATGAGATAGGCCATTAACATGATAAATGTGCTCATTAAATCTTAAGTCACTAACACCAAAAAAAATACATGCTTAAGCATAGAGTTCATCATAAGGGCAATACATTTTGAATGATCAAAATGATTATATACTCTTTGCTAAGCAAGGATAAGAGTATAAGATAGCAAGCAAATGAATTAGACTCTTATCAAGTAAAAGACAAAAGAGATGTTCATGAAAACACAGTAGAGCAAATCTCTTTGCCAAATATTGAGATTAACCCAAGATAATGAAATAATAGATTGATCTAGAGAATGCAAAATTATAACCATTATGAAAGTGTATTCTCTAGAAATGGAAAATCTCAAAGTAAAAGTTCAACCCATAGTAGCTAAAGACATGAGAAGTATGATATATCAATTACATATATTCTCATGTGCTACAAAACATCATTGGGCAATAATAATAAAATATTTATAGCTCAAATATAAGGCTAGATATGATGAAGTATTCTGGAACTTAGGGGAGGATCCAGAACTAGATAATGGTTGCAAGTAGACCTTAATAAATCTTAAGTCTATAAAGTGTTGATCACTTTGGGTTAGCTGTAGGGGCCGGTTCCCAGCTAGCGGTAGTCCGAAGACTAGTGCACCGTGTCGCTTCAGGCTATTTACACCTGTATAAAAGAAGGACCCTTTCGGCTTGTTCCCAAAATGTTCTTTACTTTTAAGAAATTAGATTTAGAGGAATATATGCAATATCATCAAACAACATCAAAGTGTAAAAATCCCTATGAATAAGAGAGGTAAATACCCAAATAATAATGAAAGAATGATCATCAAAATTTGCTAAGAATATTTTCAAAACAAATATTTTCATGATACACTTTATGAAAATAAATATATAGAAGATTCATATTCAAAATAAGTATGATGATCTCAACAAGTAAGGTAAAGCACAAAACCAAGCAATTCTTAAAAGAACTTCCATAAAAGTCATGAACATGACACTAATAAATATTTTCTCTCAACATTCCAACTTAAAGGCATTTGAATAAATAAAATCAACATTTGGAATCAATAATGGCCATTGGATCTAAAATTTGATCAACGGCTGAGGCTGTTTTCAGTTCTGGAACAGCCAGGCCGAATTCGGTCCGAACTCTGGTAAGGGCAGAGTTCGGCCCGAATTCTGGATTCTGGTGACAGAACTGGAATTAGGCTGAAAATTGGTTAAGCAAAAAGATCAAAATAAGAGTGAAAGACATGTATCCATAAAGTCAACAAATAAAAGCCAATAAGATATCATCAAAAAGAAGATTTTAAGGAATAAGCTAATTGATTCAAGTAGAGATAACACAAATTTGGTCAAAAGAATCAATAGCCAAATTATAAGGTAAGCACAAGTATGAATAAATACTCTTCAAAATAATATGAAACTTGAGCTTATCTCATATGCCCACATAAAGATATTTATACAAAAATAGATGTCAATATAATAAATACATGATCTACATGTAAATGAATATTTAATGAATATAGTCATGTATTCATCATGAATGTTTGAAAAACTATCACAAATTCAAAAGCACGTATAAATAGACTCTATTAGACAAAGACATAATTGATTCTCAATAGGATAATCAAAATAAAACATGAGAATCGATAATGAATATATTATGCAAGCACAAGATTAAAAAGAAGTATAAGTATATACTTATCAAATTATAGGTAGCTTGTGCTAAACACATATATTCACAAATACCGATTAAGATAAATATGACATATTAAATACAAATCGGCAAGGAGTAACTATCTCAAAACATTAAAAATGGAGAGTCAAACTTTAAAACAAAATTCAAGAATCAAGCTCCAATGAACTAGAGTGATATGCATGCTTTATAAAGACAAAGAATAGCGAGCATGCATATGTAAATGTGTCACACTACTAGAAAATGAGGAATAAACTACATAGTGTGAACTAATCATTTAAAGCTATGTAACTAGTCATGCTAGATAAAAGAAATAGAAAGAAAATCAACTAAGCATGCTAGTATTATATCTCACATTAATTTATATAATAAGCAACTAAAGGATATCAATGTGAGCTAGTAGCAAGACATCAAGAGAAACATGCTAAATTCTACAAATATAAGCCATCTAAAGAGAATCGTTTAGCATGTTACCAAAGTGGCTCTAGTGGCCACACTTGTGTTGGTGCAATTGCTTAGAAGATGACCTTTGAGCTTTGCAACCACCAACACGCTTCCTCGGTGCTATGTCCTGATATAAGAAGCTCCACCTACAATATTAGGCGAAAACTTTGGTATCCAAATAAATTTGGATCCACATTTGTTAGCTTTAGGAACCCATATACTATTTACTCTAGCATTGGTAGAAAAACTCCTACGAATAGGACAAGTTACACTCATATGTCCAATGCGAGAGCAATAGAAGCACCTAATACTAGTGTGTGCACATGTATCGGAATGAGCATGATTATGAACATGTGACATACTAGAATGATGAATATTTCTAGAGTGAGCATGCATGGATTTGGTCTTAAGAATATCATGTTCTAATAGCAAATCATTATGCACACAAGTAAGAGAATCACTATGCATGGATTTGGTCTTAAGAATATCATGTTCTAATAGCAAATCATTATACAAACAAGTAAGAGAATCAAATTTAGCATTTAAAGCATAATTCTCTTTTTCAAATAAAGCAATTCTAGAAATAAAATTATCATTTTGTTTCTTTAAAGAGTCAATAGAAGAATCATGCAAATGATTTAGCTCATGTGCTTGCTTCTTAAGATCTTCTATTGATGAGGAACGAGATTTGATTTTCAAAATTAAAGAATCATTCAAACTCTTTAAAGAAACACAAGATGAGTTTTGAGAGTCAAGTCTAGATAATAAATCATTGATTTCATTTCTCAAAAACTCATTAGCTTCTTCTAAATGAATAACCTTTTCTACAAGTTCTTCATTTGTAGAATGAAAAGCCTTAGCAAACTTTAAGGAATGGTTAGCCATGGCTTTCCACTTAGAACACTTATTGCATTTAGAAGAAACATGATTGTCTATGCTACTAGAAGAAAAACCCTCTTCATCGGAGGAGGAAGAATATGATGCCATACACAAATAAACAAGGATCTACTCTAAGGATGTTAAGCCTAACAATAGAGACCTTGCTCTGATACCAATTGAAAACACAAGTGTAGGCAACTCTAGAGGGGGGTGAATAGAGTTTGTGTTAATAATCACCAAATAAAAAATTAACTCTATATCACCTCCACAAAACAACTATCAAGATAGTAAATAAATCAGAGAGAAATGCAGAAGTAAATAAAGATCAAAAGAGCATACGCAAACACAGCAGTTTTAACCTGGTTTCCCTCGTGGAGGACTAGTCCAGGCCTGAGAACTCTAGCTCAGGATTCAAATCCACTATTTGTGAAATAGTAGTTTACAACCCGTGCCTTTTCTTCAGAAGAGCACGTCAACTTCTTACAGAGGATCGCAGTGGCGATTTGCTTGGAATTTTCCAAGCGACTTGGAATTGTCCAAGTGACTTTTCTTTTCAACTCTTGCACAAAAACTTCTAGCTGAATCGCACTTGAGTACCTTGGGGCTTAGGAAGTTTTGTGGCTAGTAGATTGGAAGAGTAAGGCTCTTGACTATATAGGCTATGTAAGAGAAGAAGAATAGAAGAGTGGATGGTTTCAAATGAGAGAAACCAAGGCCTATTTATAGGGTTCGGGACAAGCAGAATTCGGCCAGAATTCGGTATAAATAATTCAATTTTTTTGGCCGTTGGACAGCTTGTAGCAGGCAGTCCCTAAAAATCAGCACCCTGTAATTTAGGGGACAGAGTTCGGCCCGAACTCTGTGTGGAGGCAGAGTTCGGCCCGAACTCTGTCTCCAGAAGACAGAATTGGTCCATTGGCTTTTGGGCTTTGTGGAGCTTGGGCTTGGTTCAGGAATTGGTCTGTTGTATGGTAGAGCTTGGAGAGATATGTCTATGGGTTGAGATGACTCAGTGCGACTCAACGTACACATTCTCCTAGACTCAATAAATTGAAGATTACAGACTTGGAACAAGTAGGAAAACCAAGAGCCCTTTGATGATGCCTTTCTTCTGAGAAATCTTTTTGTGTGACGCCGTCTTTGGTCCATCATTATTTCTTCATTGCCTATGTCCTGTTTGATCATGTTTGATCATGCTTACTGCATGTCTACAAATACATGTTAGGCCAGCAGAATATGTTGCAGTACGATACAAGCATAGCAATATAATATGGGACAATTAGGACATTGCTAAGTATAGGTAACAACATGATATCATGTTAGGCCAACAAAATATGTTGCAGTACGATACAAGCATAGCAATATAATATAGAACAATTAGGTCGCTAGGCGGTTCGGAGAAATCTTTTTGTGTGACGCCGTCTTTGGTCCATCATTATTTCTTCATTGCCTATGTCCTGTTTGATCATGTTTGATCATGCTTACTGCATGTCTACAAATACATGTTAGGCCAGCAGAATATGTTGCAGTACGATACAAGCATAGCAATATAATATGGGACAATTAGGACATTGCTAAGTATAGGTAACAACATGATATCATGTTAGGCCAACAAAATATGTTACAGTACGATACAAGCATAGCAATATAATATAGGACAATTAGGACAAAGCTAAGTTTAAGTAGCAACATGATAGTAAGTATATGAATATTAGTGACATCATTATGTTAAATTTAACTGATTAGCCATATTCAAAAGCACAATGTAATCATTGGGCCAACAATTCTTTCACAGATGATCGCAAAAATAGTACTCATAGCCCGCTAGTAAGTTGCACCTGCGTTCTTAAGACCAAACGGCATGACCGTATAACAGTACACACCCCGAGGAGTACGAAATAAAGTATGTTTCTCATCTTCAGAATTTATTCGGATTTGATTATATCCAGAAAACCCATCCATGAAAGAAATTTGTTCGAATCCACATGTATTATCGATCATGACATCAGTAATTGGGAGAGAGAACTCGTCTTTAGGACAAGCATCATTGAGATCCCTAAAGTCTATGCAACTTCGAACCTTTCCGGTCTTCTTCAGAACTGGTACAACATTGGCTACCCAGTCAGGATGCTGTTCTTCTCTGATAAAACCGTAAGCTATAAGATTTTTGACTTCATCATCAATTACATCCATCATTTCAGGCTTGAATTGCCGTTCTTGTTGTTTGACCGGCTTGGCATTCGACAGAATATTAAGCTTGTGAGTCATAATTTAAGAATCTAATCCCGGCATATCTTCGTAACTCCAGGCGAAGACATCAATATATTCACTAATAAGATGAATTAACTCTTGTTTATCACCCTCTGGGAGATTTTTGCTAATGAAGATTGGTCGTGATGCACCCTCCTCTCTAATATTGATTTGGACAAATTGATCTTCAGTAGGTGGTTCTCGTTGTTCGAAACAAAGTTTCCACTGATTGTCCATCTTTTGTGCCCAAGGGTCCACTTCAGGAGCTTTTTCAATGTCATCTTCATCTTCTTCTGAGAATTCGGCAGACACCATGTTAGAAGATACCATCACCCTATGAACATGACCAATGCTGGTGTCAGAATCCCATGAAATAGAATCATAAGAGTTAGATCGTTCTTCTTCATCAGATTCAGAAGATTCTAGAGTTGGGAGAGGCGAAGCATAACCTAAGCCCCGTATCGATTTACTGTGGTATTGTTGTAATTTTCCTTTTGGAACAACAATAAGAAGGGGAGTCCGCCTTCCTTTACCATTGTTGAGGCCTGTTCTGAAATCATAGCCCATTTTACGGATGATGGCTTTGGATTTTGGACTATAGCGACGTAATTGTAGCCTTCCTGTATCATCTCTATTATCATTATAGAGCACAATTTTTGGTTCCTCTCTTTTGTTGAAGAATATAGGCTTTTCATCTTTCTTTCGAGACGGTACTAAGAAGTACGACTCTTGTATTGGATCCAATGATACCACATTTCACAGAGATGATACGACTTCTATTGTAAGTGGTTTAAAGTTATCTAGCATATCCAAATAACACTGAGTATAGTAAAAGACATCAGTATACTGTAAAGGAGATGCTTTATTGATTTTTACACCATCATTTACAACAGGAACTTCAGCCTTAGCAGGCTTAGTCAGATTGATGACAAGAGGGGGAGAAGAAGAACGAGAAGGAGGAGGGAGCTTCTTGCGACGAAGGTCGATTACAAGCGGCTCAGAAGAGGTGAGCTCTCTTTGTTTTTGACTATCACCCTTAGGCTGCTTCTCATGGAAAGGAAGATAAATAGTCAGTGGTTTGGAAGACTGAGGACATAAGGTACGTCCTTTGACAGGAATCACCAGAGTATCATTTGGCACACTCTTCTGTTCTTCATCCGCGTCCATTGCTAGTACTACCTTCATGAATTCTTCCTTGTACATGCGAGAATCGTTGCAGTATGCTTCAACCCCTTTGAAAGGATTCAGATCTGTAACCTCTTTTTGGACTTCTCTATTACCATCCATATATTTGAAACATTGGTGGAGCGTAGAGGGTACAATATTGTGTTCATGGAGGAATGGTCTTCCCAACAAAGCGTTGTATGAGCCATGATTGTCAATAACATAGAAAGTTACCTTTGTACGAAGATTGCCAATTTAAATTTTTAGGCGTATCTTCCCCAACGGTTCACTTCTTCCTTGATTGAACCCCAGGATGGTAGTGATAGTTGTGGAAAGGTTATGCACTGAGATCTTCATAGCATCCAGCAAAGACTTCGGCATGATGCTAAGTGCAGACCATGGGTCAATCAGAATACGATCAACTTTCATGGTATCTACATACCCTGTGAAATAGAGAGGATGATCATGACGGTTGTCTTCTAATAATATGTCATCTTGTGTAAACGTAATATTCGGCATTAGCTCAAATATACTATGACAGTGTGCACAACTGATTGGCTCATTTTCAGGCTTTTTGAAAAGAGTAAGACAAGCGTCAGCCTGCATCAAGGCTTCACTTAACATCTCTCGGGTCTCTTTTGAGAGACGCAAGAGTTCAAAGATTGACAATCTTGCTGGAGTATTGGCTAATTGAGCCAATATATCAAAATTATATGGCTTCTCAAGTTCGAGAGATGAGGACTTCTTCAATGGTTTATCAAAGCGGACAGGTTGTTTTTCCTTGTCGGCTGCTGTTGGTTTATGAGGAGTTGGTTCGACCACCGGCAAGGATGTGGATGGTATATTCTCGCCAGGAGAAGATGATGAAGGAGGAACATCAGGAGATGGGACAAGGGTTCTCTTGATTTTTGGAATACTCCCGAAGATAAGGTTTCCCTGATCTAGTGCCTATTAGAATTTTTTTTTCTGTTACTGGTTCAAAGGATACCATGTTACAGTTCTTGGGTTTAGATCCGGAATGCTTCTTTTGCTTAGAAGAGGAAGGTATTTCAAATTCTGCTACCAGATCTGGGTGAATCCACATAATCTCTCCTCTGTCAGTTGACAGCGGAACAAGACCTTCATTTTGAGGAGGTGGGAGATTCACGATCTCAAGAGTAGTCCTTGGAATGGGGACAACACCATCTTGCACAAGTTATGGTAGAAAATCACTGAATTGTAGAGAAACTACATTAGCAGTCACCGTTTTCTCATCCTGTTGCAGAGTAATTGCTCCAGAGTTGACAAACTCTTGGATTTTTTCCCTTGAGCACATAACATGCTCTGGTCGGATGCCCTATAAATCTGTGATAAACACAGTATTTAGGGTGATCAGTTTTATCCACTTCTTCTGGCCGTTTTGCCTCTAGAAGCTGAAGCTTATTGCTTTTGATCAAGCAATCGAAGATGCTTAAAGTATCATCTTCACCAAAAGAATACTCTTCTTTTGGACGAGTCGATTTCTGTGGTGGTGCTGATGGAGTAGATGCCGTCTTAGTGACGTTGACAGCCAAAGACTCCTTGCCGTTAAGATTAATTACCAATGTATCTTTACTCTTGCGGTTATTCTGACGATTACTACCCTAGGGTGTAGAATGTTCATCTTGGTTAGGATGAGTCATTTGGACTCCTAACTTCTTGAACTTTTTGACACTGACCTCGGCTGCTTTAGCATTGACAATAAAAGAAGGCCAATCCTGGAATTGTGTAGATCCTGTCCACATACTGATAATAGGCAACAAGTTTGATTTGCAAGTATCTATTGTTACAGTAGATGGAGTTCCTAAAGGCATTTTGAGTGCCTCTCGGCAAAATCTTTCAATGAAACTCTTTGTGGATTTATTATGCCTCTGTTTAATCTTAATGAGGGCAGACATCGTCATATCGTTGACTCCTTCGTAGAATCGTTCCAAGAACATTTGCGTGAAACCAGCAAAAGAAGTGATGCAGCCATCAGGCAGGCTACGATACCAGTCGTATGCTATGCCAGCTAAACAACCGACGAACACTCTGGTAAGGAGAGCATCATTTGGCTGTAATTGATCAGTCATCACTTCAAAATGATTGATGTACTGAGTTGGAGAAGTGCTGCCATCAAACAGCATGATAGTTGGGAGCTTATATTTAGAAAGAAATGGAACCTCCTTCCACTCTGTAGGATATTGTTGTTTTATACCCAGTCTTTGTAGGCCATCCTTCTGCTTGAAGGCCTTAAATTGAGTACGTAAGAGTTTCACAGCTTCGTTAGCATCCCATGATGTTTGGGAATTGATAGGCTGGTTAGAAGTGTTAGGAGGAGGAATAGTGTGGTAATTACCACCCCCAGTACCAGACAGACTGGAATCAGCTTGAATTGGCACGAAAGTGACCTGAGGAGTTGGTACCCCTAGATTAGCAGGTACGAAAGATGCTATAAGCTCTGGATTTGTAGCTGGGTTTACAATCGGTGGCACTGTATATTGAGCCACGATTATAGTATGCATGCTTGCGACCATCTCTGCCATGGTCTTCAATTTGTCCTCCAATGTAACAATTCGTTACTTTTGACTGGTTGAAGTAAAGGCATCTTGATCTTCCATAACGGTATATGCCGTCACTTCTCTTGCTGCTATTGATGAGATAGTTTGTTCAGAACATTCACTATCTGCATCAAACTCTGAAAAATAGTCTTCTCCTACATGAGCGATGGGAAGATCTTCTTGATTAAAGACACCTTGGTTCAAATGTCAATTCCTCGATTTAGTGTATTAAAAGACACCTTCATTGGATGCATGGATCTGATTTAAGTATTGCTGACTAGGATTACGGGATACATTACATCTTGGACGTTTCTACCCCAGTGCCTTGAGAAGTCATGTTGACAGAAGCATATAATAGCTCATCTTCATTTCCTATTATATGTTTAGGAGTTGAAGCATAGTTCAGACGATCGTCGAGCCGATTGGCAACAACAGTTGATGACGACTTCATGAAGGCAGTGGCGATTTGAAGCGTGATTTGGAGGTGAGGGAGTCATCCCTGTAATTTCCCATCTTTGTGTAAGACGTTGCCGCAAATCAGTTACAACTACAGGACGAAAAGAAGTCGGAGGAACATATTCCTTAATGATGTTAGGAACATGTCTCCTATTCTTCAAATGTTTAGTTCCCTGAGTATTCAAAGATGTACTCAACTCATTAGCATAAGTGGTTGGGTCTTTCTTTTCAAACTTTGGCTTTTGGTACAGATTGGCCTTTGGCATAGGGTTCTTACGTTTTGCCAAAGTTGATACTGGTTGACGCCTATTAAGATAAGCGCGTAAATCTGAAAATACTGCTCCAGGTGTCTCTGTTTGTGATGCCCTCAATTTTTCTTGCTTGGATCTTAAAATTTGCAAGATAGGAAGGTCTTAACCAAACCCCATAGGGGTAGGTAAGATACCTCTTTGGTCAGTATTCTTTCCAATATCAGAGATCCAAGGACCTCTGTTTAAAGGAATAGAATCTGACATATCTTTCTCTGAGTCATAGACTAGGAAAGTTTGAGAAAAGACTAAAGGGTGCTTTCCTTTATTTTGTGAAGGGTCAGCTAAGAAGCCTTTCCCTTTGTTCTGTCGTGAGATCATTTTAGGCATAGATTTTGCCAATTGAGGAAGTGTCAAAGGACTCTTCCCTTTGTTTTGTCTAGTGTTAGCACTAGAACATTGATTCTCCAAGTTCAGAACTTGAGAATTAGAAGAGGGAATAGCCAAAAGACTAGTTCCTTTGAGTTGCTCCAGAGTAGCAGACTGTACCTGAAGTGCTGATTGCTTGGATTGTACCATAGTCCTACGGGCTACTAATGGTGCCTTGGCAGCAATATGGGTAGAATGCACCTCAATAATAGCTTGAACAGGCTGTGCCTTGGCAGTAAAGAGAGTAGTAGACTGCACGTGGGCAACATGATGAATAGATTGCACAAGGACAACAGAAGCAAGTTGTGCCTGAGCCACCGCGACAGATTGTGTCTTGGCCACTGAACACTCAGGGTGCGCCTGGACAACAGTAACCATGGAAGATTTAGGAGCCCACACAGTCCTGTTATTGGCGATAGCCGTTGTACGCTTGTTGCTCTTGGTGCTAAACATATCCTCATAGGTTGTCTGGTTGACCTGAACAACCAGAGTCTTTGCGTGTTGCCGATCGACGCAGTATCACATTGAGTTATCACCTTCTCGTCGGAGGAGAATGTCGTCCCCAGCAGAGTCGCCATTTTGTTTGCAAAAATAAAAAGTTTATTCTAAACTTGAAAAAAAAGAATAGTACAAACTACAATAATTCTGGGAAAAGTACAACTGTAGGAATCTGATCATAAGACGATCACTTTATCCCTTGGACTTTGTGAACTTGAAGACTGTAGCCTCTGGAGAATGCAGCAGCAATTTTGCAAGAGTTCTTGATCTCTGTGCGTATGTATCCGATGATTTCAAAATGATTGGCAACTCTATTTATAGAGTTCAAGAAATAACTATTTTAGCGGTTATTTGATGTGTGCGAGGCTGGATTGTACCAAATTGGGTTGCGCCAACCTCCTGTTGTGCTAACTTTCATTCAGTTGTTAAGTCGTGTACTAACTATATTTAGACGTGTGGCATCATATGATTGAGATACATGTGGTCGTGTACAGGATAGTAGACACGTCTTGAGAGATTAGTGGCATGTGCGCCACATCATCATGCTTTAGAATGTAAGTTGTCTCAACTTCATTAGGTTGCGCGAGCTTCGGTCAACTGCGCCTGATTGAGCCGTCCTAGATACGTGGCAACTTTTGAGCAGAAGTCATTCAGATTGCGCCTAGGCACAACTGAAGATTTTGTTTGGATTGCACCTAGGCGCAACTTACGAAGTGTACAGGACAGCTGTCTACCAACTCTCATTGAGCGACACAATTCACGGGATTCGAAAAGATTTTCCTCGTTCATTGTGGTGTCAGTTGTCAGTGCTGTCAGGTAATGATGGCCATTAAGTGTCAGATGCCACGTAGATTTTGGCGCAATAAGACTGGGCTCAGTCTGATATCAGGCGCAACCTGATCAGTGGTGCAGCTTGTTCTCTGAGCTTCATATCAGTGGCACAACCTGATCTTTGGGGCGCAACTTGATCACTGATTAGTATGTTCAGGGCACAACTTGATTTTTAGGCCCTACAGAGCTGCTTGTAATTTAGACTTTCGTGCTGACGATTCTGATTGTTGGATTTTGCTGCTTCCCGTACCACCAGACAAGATACCTTACCTTATTTACTGTTTATAATTAGATGCATCTTTATTTATTTATTTACTGCATATTTATTAGTTGACTTTATTTTGCTTTCAGTTATTTTTCCTTCTTGTCTTTTTGTATGCATATGGACCTAGTCTTAGTGAACTACCTTCTGTTAGTGACCTTGGAAGGGAGAAGACTGTTAAATGTATGGGCTACCCAAATCTAAAAGCTGTAGTAACTGCGTACTACGGTAGTCATGTCACGGTGGTTACTAGCCTCGAGCTATGTGGACTGATGGGTCCCGTGGGCCGTTAACCTCAAGTTATGCAGGCTGATAGTATTGGTACTTGACGTGTGGGTGTTGTGAGTTGTTATCTTATCCTGGGGGAGTCAGCCTTCACCTGTCCATACATCGAGATGTCTTCTAAATTGCCTACTAGAAAGGTTAGGAGACCTTAGGCAATTTCATGTTCCAGTCATAGTATGGAAAAATGTCACATCGCAGAATAGTATGTTACTCCTTGTCCTTGTTTGGTTGTAGGGGTAGCCCACTGTTTCGACGATGGAATATTGAGCCATTTTATGGTTTAGACACTTTACTTTTTTCTTTATTTTATGGTGCATTTATATCCAGTTCATATGGCATGTTCTTCATGTATCTTGTTACGTCCCTCTGAGGACTTGGTGATCTCTCCAAGTATAGGCACTTTCCCGCAGGAGTATAGATCGACACTAGATCCTTCATACCTTGATGACGAGGCGTCTCCCGCTGATATCTAGGTTTATGTTATTCTTTGAGACTCATAGTGGATATCTACTTTATTTAAGATTATTTTCATAGCTGTTTGGAGTGGGCATGTCCATCCGACTATCTTTTGACTCACTCATTTATTCTATTTGGACTTCTTATATCTTCTGTGTGTGCTGTGGATGAGATATAGTTTTATGATGTTCTGGCCTTTGATTTATATTAGTACAGCTTATGTATATATACGAGGATTCCATATATTAGAGTATTCTTCGTATATATGAAGCTGGCATGTCCGCGTACTTGGTCCTAAGTATTTTGGGACCGGGGCGTTACATATATTTGTGGTGGCCCTTGCAAGTCAAAAAATATTGTTGGGTTACATGACTGTGCCCAACAAGCCTGCATATAGGAATAGGAATAGTATCTCATCCATGATTATTGCCTCCTTTGACCTCTAAACTTTTTAAACTCTCTTTGATTACCTGTATTGCCTCATATCTAACCCTTCATACTATCAGTCTAATTCATGCCTGGTAGAGGTTAGGACGACGACTCGTACTAGGTAAACATGTTCCACCCTTCCATCGTTATTAGCATAACTCTTATAAGTTGGGTAGAATGCCTCACGATCTAACCCTTCCTTGACCGTAACCATGGCCTCAGACAAGAAGACAGTAGGACGACTGTATAGGCATGAACCTCGAACAAAACTTCGATTCTTAAAGGACTAAATTTTTTATATTTACTTTCATCATTATCACGCATACTTATGTTCTACCATCTTGACCAATGCTGCTATTACAGCCTAAATTTGCAAGCCTATTCATTTTTAAGCTTGTTCATGACACATATGTTATTGGAGGTACCCCACTAACATATTGTCTATCAGAATCGGTACATGATGGTCTGATCAACATAGTGTACTTGGTTCATTCTTTATAAAATTTTTTTAATATAGAATGAGATATAATTAACTTGCTCCCCATGATCTCATTCACAACTACGTTGACAATTCTCTTTCAACTGGTTGACCTGTAATTTGTTAGAATCTATTCTAACATTATTCTATTTTTGTGCCAGTAAGGATGAACCTTCGAAGCGGACACGTTCCTACCTCGGCGATCACATCTGGTGATGCAGCTACTCAAGAGGGAGAGGTCCTACCAATGACCCCATTTCAGCCTGGACAGTTGCATACCACCATGACCCCATCAATGATACAACAGGAAACTCATGTGCCACCAGTCATCCAAACTGCACAGACTACCATGGTACCACCCGAAAGGAATGTACCACCACCTCTACCACCAATTACTTAGCAGTATCCACCTCAGTACGGACCACAAATGCCTCCACCACCAGAGAATGGAAACCCTACTACACAGTTCATGTATGCCATGATACATACTCAGTGGCAACATGCTGAACTGATGAGACAAAGCATGATGGAAGCACTGACTAGGACCCCACCTCCACCTCCGACATCGGTACCAGCACCAGCTCTACATCCATATGAGGGTTGTATCAAGGACTTCATGGATATGAACCCCAAGCCCTACAGAGGTACCGAGGAACCACTGGAGGTCACCGCGTGGCTTATCAGCATGGAGAAGCTACTGAGGGCGTCCCAGTTGCCAACAAATGATTGAATGACAGCAGTAGACTTGCTCTTAGAAGACAATGCCCATTATTGGTAGGAAACCGAAGAAAGACGCTTGTGTAACGCCCCAGTCCCAAAATACGTAGGACTAGGAACGTAGACATGCCAGCCGTATAATTAATATACGTAAGCTGTAAAATGCAGTAGAACCATAACTAATATCATCCACACAAAATAAATGAATAAAAGATATCATATAATGATAATGAATTGTCTTGATACAATATGTTGGGCGGAGACAAATCCACTACCAACAAAATAAGGAAAAATACATGGAAAATAAAATGAGTTTAGCGATCGAAGCGAAGACGATCCAAGTGCAATCATCCTCGAAGAAATAGCGATGATCACGGCTAGAGCTAGAACACCTGCGAAAGACAAGAGCACACACCTGGAGATGTAACCAGGTCCTCAGAGGGACGTAACAAGACACATAATTTCATGCCATATAAGCTGAATAAATATTGCTCAAATAAATAAGTCAATTGAATTATAACATGAGATGGTAAACTAATTCACGGAGATGGTAAACTAGCTTACCATCCCCCCAACCAAACAATGACAGGAGATGGTAAACTAATTCACGGTGACGTATTTTTTCATGCTATGAATCCAATATGGTATCCGGACCCCAACAAGGTTCAATACCTTCTCATCGGAGTAGTAAGTCACACCTACAACCAAACAAGGACAAGATGTGACAAACTAATCCGCGACAAGTTATTGTTCCAAGCTACGGTCAGATACAAGTATCCAAACCAAAAGTAATCGTACCTAACGGATAAGGTAGCCTAACCATTCTAAGCGAAATGTAGTTAAGAATAATCCTTCCTACGCATGGGCCCTAGCTAAATAGGATCGGCATGGTCCCCCCTTGGGGCACTAGAGGCCCAATCAGTAAGAGCATAACGTTCCGCAGAACGTCAGTGGCCGTCAGTAATCATGGGTCATCAACCCCGTATCTCCAGCGGAGCTACCGGGTCACAAGAGAAAGTGCATCGAAGCCCATACGCTAAGGAATTGTCCTCCCCGCCCAATTCCTATTATGTTGCATCCACAACACAAAACCTCTATTAACCGCTAAGTCAAACTAAGCATGTAACCTCTATTAGCAGTTAATCCTATCGCATGACTTATACGTACCGGTGGCCAGCCAGTCACGCATGTCCGTATTCTACATACAATACACAACTTCATGGTACAACGTGTCAAGGCCAATGAATGTAACACACAAAGGTGGTCCCTTAAATCTAGGTTTAATATGTAAAAAAAACTAATAATAGAATGCTGTCCTAGGTTACTATCTAATCAACAACTCACGCAATTATATAATGTAATCATCATGATCAACTCCGAACGGAGGACAAGTATAAGATATTGTAACTTAATCACAGTCTAAGCACGATAAGATAATCACAGAAGAATTAACTAAGAATAGAAAGACAACTACTAAAATAATAATAACTCTCAACAAATCTCAAATACTACACAAGTCTCAAATCTTCTACAACAAGTTCATCATGAAAACATATGCTAGTCTACTAAACTAAATCCCGATCAATCCTGAGTGTCGGGGCCAAAGGTAGCCATCCCGTCTCCGGGTCCATAATACGTAGGGCATGTGTCCTCAGGGCAATCATCTGTAAAATTTCAATAGGTCCAGTCAGGACAGGAACGAGTACAACTCATCAAGAAATCCCAAGTAAATGACAGAGAACTATAAGGCAGTTATAGACGGTTATATTGATGAATCATGGCAGTTTTATACAGGTAGTGATGTAGAGAACAGTTAAGGTACAAGGAAAGTAAGTAGCTAAACAAGAAGAGAAACATGGCAATGAAGACTGTAAAATATAATCTAGCTGAACTAGAGTAGCATGATATAAGTCCAGATAGTATAATAAGAGTCATGTGTGAGTCCAGACAATGTAAATCCAATACCAGATGATTCCAGTACAAGATGAGTCCAATATAAGGTGAGTCCAGTCAGTGATCAAAGGTTCCAGGGTGAGTCCAGCCTATACTCTAACAGTGTGTTTTAAAATATCGGAATCGACATGTGAACGGCTGTAGGGTAATAAGGCATACCGCACACTCGGCCAAGTGTGGGATTGCTATCATTCCAGTATAATTCCAAGGGAGTGGTTCCAGTATTTGGGTATGTTCACATGCATATTCTAATATTTCTCCGCCCAACAAGTACAAGTGAATCCATAACCCGACTACGAAAATAGGTATAAGTCCAGCCAGTACACGAATGGTTCCAGTAAATGATTCCAGGGTGATTCCAATATGTGGTTCCAGAAATAGAGGCCAGACACGAATAAGTGAGTATCGTATGAAATGGATCCAGTAATATCAAATTCGTGTTTGTAATATAGAATCAAATGGAACTAGCTACAACTGAAGTACAGTAAACGACAAGTAAATGGAAGAACTATTAGAGAATGTACTCGCCTGCTACTCTGAAAAGAGTAGTATAATATCAGATGTCTGTACCGGAGTCACAGTGTCCTAGACAGAGTAATATGGGTTATAATATATTTAAAATAAGGTAAATAAAGTTTATGATGCAAACTACATGATTTCTAGACCAATCTAGGTCAAAGTCAACTCTAAGTCAAACCTGGTCAACTGTCTAGGTCAACTAGTCAATTAGGTCTCTATCTAAGTCAATCTCTATAAGGCCGACTCAAAACCAAACCATAGACTAGGACTAGGACACCACATATATATATCATATTTATACATCATATATATATATATTCAACCTTATGTCAATTATCCACAATACTTATCATCTAACACATAAAACACATCCCTATATAATATATCACATAGGCTAATATATATGCATACATACTAGGAGACATACATAGCATCTATGCATTCATTCATGCTTAGGTACATAGAGGCATATGTAGATCAATACATATATGCATACTATTTACATTCATACATACATATATATATATATAGAGATAAAGGGGCTATATGAGTGTAAGTGGCAATAGGTTAACAGGAAATCAGATGTTTAGGGTGGGCAACCTAGACTAGAGTGTGAGTGTGAACATATTGTGGTGTGTCAAAGTGACAGTTGGGGAATAGGGTGAATGAATGACAGGAATGGTGTGTCTCAGTTTTGTGAAAAGTGTCAATAGAAAAAATCTGTAGATAGTAGTGGATACAATAAAACAAGAGATGCAGGACCAATTATCTGAACCAAAAGGGAAGTTAGTGAGTTAAAGGTCATGTGGTGGTCTAGGCTATGCAGGATAAGGGATGTAGTGACTAGAATGAATGTAAGATATACAATTAACTTGGACAGAACAATTAGTAAAGAGGATGCAGGACACATCTAATGTAGTGTGCTGACAAATGAAGTACATGATATGTCTAATGCAGGCAATTTCCTCATGTGCAATGAAGAATGATGCAGTGAAGTGAAGCATGTAGGTTTGCAATGTTATGCAGGACATATATATCTGTAGCCTGATACTCCCAGGTATAGAGCATTCACCAATTTAAGGGAAGCAATGATTAGATAAGGTTATTCTCAACTGGACAGATGGTGAGCAGGATGTTCAACTGTTTGAACAAGCGAAATGTAGTACATCACAAGGACTGCTACTCAATAGATGAAATCCTATATGTATAAACTTATACTGACTGATCTAATGCAATGGTCATGAGCTAACTCAACTTGAGAAGTGAACTTAAATGATTGAACCTTAATGATACATAGAATTTTCTAATGTGGGGACATACCTGGTGATGTGGGTTAATAATTTAGAAGAGGGGTGGTCATGGGATACGTGATACGGCAAATAGGGACTGAACAATATTCAAAGGGACAGATGTATAGCTCCATATAGGACAATGTGAAGATACATTAGTGATAGGAGACTAAGCAATAAGAATGCCAGGGACTGGACATGTAGGACCGATATAAAGGACACAATTGGACTAGCTCCAAACTAAGGGATTGATCCATAGCACCTGAACTTAACATGGGACTGAATTAAATGAGTGCACTGGTCGACCGAATGAATGGCAAGGCAAACACATACTATGGGGGTGTAGGACACGACTAAACGAACAGATCAGTAAAAAAGGGTGCTCAACTGAACAATGTGAGAGTAATGGGACATGCAATAGGCAGTAGGGATTGTAACATGGGTGTTAGGATATGAAGACACATGCACAACCCAAAACCAAACCAGGGTCTGCACAGAACAGTGAGTGTGTGCGTGTGTGTTTAATAGGTTTCAGTGATCAGTTAAGCCCATGCCAGGTTGTAACAGTGTTAATATATGTGTAATCAAACAGTGCATACTCAAGTGTTCTCGGGTTAACTGATTTCCAGTTTTGTGTGTGAGCTTGTTGAGGTGAGGGTGCAATGTAGGTAATAGTCTCAGGTATTTAAGTTCAAAGGACAGTTAAGTGTCTAATAGGTTTGGCTAACAGTGAAGAGTGTCACAGGTTTTCAGTTTGTACTCATGTGCTCGAACACCATATGCAAACCCAACCTCACAACCCATCCCCAGGCATGTTATATATTAACAAATGAACATTAAATACATTAATTAACCATTTAATTAATTAAACTCTGTAAGAAATAGTATAGAACATGAACATGTATCCGAGAATTATAGGGAACCTAAATCGACCTAGGAAAACCTAATAAACTATCAAATTGATTGTGCCAACACAAAGTACACATGTGTACGTGTCCTAGGGGTGCATTCGTGTCCAGAAAACTGGACACAAAAGTGTCCAAAACTAAATTCGAAATTCTCAGAAAACTGGAAAAATAATCGTCGTGCAGCCATGTCGAGCCTTCGTGGGCTCGACACAGTGCTCGAGGTGGGTCGAGCTCGTTCATATGGGTTCGCCTATAGTAGGGCTAGATCCTAGGTTGCCTGCAATGTGTCCACGTGGGGCATGTCGCGCGTACGAGACGCGTATCAGTCGCATTTACTGCGCACGTACAGCCTCAGTGTATGACCCGTGCGGCCTCGTTTCTGTGTCCGACACGAAATGAGGTGTCGTAAACTTGGGGAGTGACTTGTTAGTCACTGCCCTAACCTCCATGCCAAGTTTCGTGTGTCGAAATGCTGTGTCCAGTGAGAAACAGGACACGGGTAGCAGGACAGCGCACATGCATGTCGTGCAGCGTGTCCGCACCCTAATTTCGACACAAAATTGACACAAAAAATACACCAGTCTTCACAAAAGTTAATATAATATCTAGATCTACAAATTCATGTAATTAGTTTAGCAAAATATGAAAATTCATTCCTAAGTGGCATTCTATCAAATACTTACACTTACACATTGACACGTGTCCGATACGGACACCAAACGGACACGAAATTGACCCAAACTTCAGGGACAGCTAGGGGACTCCTAGATCTAGCCCTAAATACAAAGAAATCAGAATATTAGATTAATTTGTGGAGTTTTACCTATAGGTGCAAAAAGATTAAAAAAGCTCCAAATGGGAGATTCCTCCTCGCTAGCCAAAAGCTCCCAAATTGTCCCAAAGCTGGGATTAAACTCCAAAATCAGAAAATAGGAGAGTATTAGGCTCTAATGCAAGAAACTAGAGTGGAAAAGGATTTAAAATGGAGAATCTATGGGTTGAGGAAGAATGGAAAAACCTTTCTTTTTCCTCTGTGTTGAAATAATATGAAAGAGGCAAGAACTAATGAAGAGATTATTTATAGGAAGGAAAATGACCTAGTGGCTGGTCATGAAGTGAAAATTAGGGTTAGGGTTTAGTCTAATGGGCTATGGGCCTAGTTGCACAAGCTAACTAGCTCAAGTCCTTAGCCTTTGGTCCAATGCAAAAATCCTCCTACTCTCTTCATAAAACTTAGCTAACTTAAGTCAACCAAGACCAACTTGAGTTAGATTAGGGTCCATACCATGTTAACTAGGTTACCAAGGTCAAGGTCAAAGTCTAGGACAGTCTCTTAAGTCACAGCTAGCAAAAGTCAAATTAACAATCATCAATGCAATAAATCCTAAAATAATTCAAAGGGGCCAAATGACCAAAATACCATAATGCTCAAAAGTAAAAATAAATCATCCTAATGATGTGGTCAGGCTCTAGGTTAGGCAGTCCCTCAGGTTACACTAGCAAGTATTCAAAATCATAAGCCATGACTTAAAACAGTTTTAAATTGATTTAAAAATTACCAAAAATCATATCATGATTTAAATAGCAATAAAAATGATTATAAATGCAAAATTTCAAAAATACCCTCATTTCAGAAACTGGGTGTTACAAGTCTACCCCCTTAGAAAAATTTCGTCCTCGAAATTAAGATGATCGTACCCTTCCTAGGTCAAACTCCCAATCAAATCAAGGTCAATAGATAACATGCTACACAATCCTACTGGTCGTGATATCACGGTCTTGATCATGGTCACTATACTATCTATCACAGCACAAAACATCTTGATAGGTACTAATGGAATCACACAATAAGATGGAAAGAAGGACAAGAAAGACAGACCCGCTAACCCGTCACCCGTAGCGTCGGTCTACTCGACTGTAAGCGCAAAGGCCCTGCCCCTCCGGGGTATATCCCTCTGATGGTGCGGGCCACGGTGCTGTGCTACAGGTGGCCTAGCTCCCTCTATCTAATCCATGACGCTCAAGTAATATCCACACTGATATTCCATTCAATTATACTAGGGCACCATCTATGTGGTATCTATTCTGCAATCTGATAATCATACCCGTCTATTCAGAATCATGTTACCAGAATCCTCATCATACCAGTAAGTATGGCTGTGATAATCCGTAGAGTCCACAACTAGTGTACATACCTCTAGAATCATGGTATTTAAAATTTTGTATTGCCGCTAGCTTGGCTGCGAAAACTTTAAATTCCCACACCCGAGAAATACATCCAAAATCAGACTCTATCTTATCGCCAACCAGCTAATATGGCTGTAGAAGACTCTAGATTCATGACTGAGGCAACCTAGCCCATAATGTTATCTTGGTAGAAAATCAAGTCAATAGTGAATACCAAGAATCAAATTCAACGATGAACAAGGAAGATAGACAGATACTGTCAGAATTGAATTTCAAGATAGTTCATAATGAGATTCTCAAGGGCCATCCTAGGAATCTTCTCAAGTAGTCCTAACCGTGATTGAGTACACTCACAACTAGAGCCTATTCCTTAATTCCTATCGCGGGCGCGCAGTAGTACAACTAATCGTTGTACTACCATGACATCGCACTAATGCGACTCTCGACCTGCATGGGCCACCACTAAAAATGTGTCACGACCCGCACCCTAGAGTAAGGGCACGAAAAGTTGGTACGTCCAGCCTACGCCGCAGTGTCGGCAGTAGAACGTTGTCCTAGGTTACTATCTAATCAACAACTCACGCAATTATATAATGTACTCATCATGATCAACTCCGAACGGAGGACAAGTATAAGATATTGTAACTCAATCACAGTCTAAGCACGATAAGATAATCACAGAAGAATTAACTAAGAATAGAAGGACAACTACTAAAATAATAATAACTCTCAACAAATCTCAAATACTACACAAGTCTCAAATCTTCTACAACAAGTTCATCATGAAAACATATGCTAGTCTACTAAACTAAATCCCGATCACTCCTGAGTGTCGGGGCTAAAGGTAGCCATCCCGTCTCAGGGTCCATAATACGTAGGGCATGTGTCCTCAGGGCAATCATCTGTAAAATTTCAACAGGTCCAGTCAGGACAGGAACGAGTACAACTCATCAAGAAATCCCAAGTAAATGACAGAGAACTATACGGCAGTTATAGACGGTTATATTGATGAATCATGGCAGTTTTATACAGGTAGTGATGTAGAGAACAGTTAAGGTACAAGGAAAGTAAGTAGCTAAACAAGAAGAAAAACATAGGCAATGAAGACTGTAAAATATAATCTAGCTGAACTAGAGTAGCATGATATAAGTCCAGACAGTATAATAAGAGTCATGTACGAGTCCAGACAATGTAAATCCAATACCAGATGATTCCAGTACAAGACGAGTCCAGTATAAGGTGAGTCCAGTCAGTGATCAAAGGTTCCACGGTGAGTCCAGCCTATACTCTAACAGTGTGTTTTAAAATATCGGGATCGACATGTGAACGGCTGTAGGTAATACGGCACAGCGCACACTCGGCCAAGTGTGGGATGGCTATCGTTCCAGTATAATTCCAAGGGAGTGGTTCCAGTATTTGGGTATGTTCACATGCCTATTCCAATATTTCCTCGCCCAGCAAGTACAAGTGAATCCATAACCCGATACGAAAATAGGTATAAGTCCAGCTAGTACACGAATGGTTCCAGTAAATGATTCCAACGTGATTCCAGTATGTGGTTCCAGAAATAGAGGCCAGACACGAATAAGTGAGTGTCGCATGAAATGGATCCAGTAATATCAAATCATGTTTATAATATAGAATCAAATAGAACTAGCTACTACTGAAGTACAGTAAACGACAAGTAAATGGAAGAACTATCAGAGAATGTACTCGCCTGCTACTCTGAAAAGAGTAGTGTAATATCAGATGTCCTGCACCGGAGTCACAATGTCCTAGACAGAGTAATATGGGTTATAATATGTTTAAAATAAGGTAAATGAAGTTTATGATGCAAACTACATAATTTATAGACCAATCTAGGTCAAAGTCAACTCTAAGTCAAACCTGGTCAACTGTCTAGGTCAACTAGTCAATTGGGTCTCTATCTAAGTCAATCTCTATAAGGCCGACTCAAAACCAAACCATAGACTAGGACACCATATATATCTATATCATATTTATACATCATACATATATATATATATTCAACCTTATGTCAAGTATCCACAATACTTATCATCTAACACATAAAACACATCCCTATATAATATATCACATAGGCTAATATATATGCATACATACTAGGAGACATACATAGCATCTATGCATTCATTCATACTTAGGTACATAGAGGCATATGTAGATCAATACATATATGCATACAATTTACATTCCTACATACATATATATATAGAGATAAAGGGGCTATATGAGTGTAAGTGGCAATAGGTTAACAGGAAATCATATGTTTAGGGTGGGCAACCTAGACTAGAGTGTGAGTGTGAAAATATTGTGGTGTGTCAAAGTGACAGTTGGGGAATAGGGTGAATGAATGATAGGAATGGTGTGTCCCAGTTTAGTGAAAAGTGTCAATAGGAAAAATCTGTAGATAGCAGTGGATACAATGAAACAAGAGATGCAGGACCAATTATCTGAACCAAAAGGGAAGTTAGTGAGTTAAAGGTCATGTCGTGGTCGAGGCTATGCAGGACATGGGATGTAGTGACTGGAATGAATGCAAGATATGCAATTAACTTGGACTGAACAATTAGTGAAGAGGATGCAGGACACATCTAATGTAGTGTGCTGACAAATAAAGTACAAGATATGTCTAATGCAGGCAATTTCTTCATGTGCAATAAAAAATGATGCAGTGAAAGTGAAGCATGTAGGTCTGCAATATTATACAGGACAGATATATCTGTAGCCTGATACTCCCAGGTACAGAGCATTCACCAATTTAAGGGAAGCAATGATCAGATAAGGTTATTCTCAACTGGACAGATGGTGAGCAGGATGTTCAACTGTTTGAACGAGAGAAATGCAGTACATCACATGGACTGCTACTCAATAGATGAAATCCTATATGTATAAACTTATATTGACTGATCTAATGCAATGGTCATGAGCTAACACAACTTGAGAAGTGAATTTAAATGATTGAACCTTAATGATACATGGAATTTTCTGATGTGGGGACATACCTGGTGATGTGGGTTAATAATTTAGAAGAGGGATGGTCATGGTATACATGATACGGCAAATAGGGACTGAATATTATTCAAAGGGACAGATGTATAGCTCCATATAGGACAATGTGAAGGTACATTAGTGATAGGAGACTAAGCAATGAGAATGCCAGGGACTGGACATGTAGGACTGATATAAAGGACACAATTGGACTAGCTCCAAACTAAGGGATTGATCCATAGCACCTGAACTTAGCATCGAACTGAATTAAATGAGTGTACTGGTCGACTGAATGAATGGCAAGGCAAACACATACTATGGGGTGTAGGACACGACTAAACGAACAGATCAGTAAAAGGGGTGCTCAACTGAACAATGTGAGAGTAATGGGACATACAATAGGCAGTAGGGATCGTAACATGGGTGTTAGGATATGAAGACACATACACAACCCAATCCAGGGTCTGCACAGAACAGTGAGTGTGTGCGTGTGTGTTTAATAGGTTTCAGTTATCAGTTAAGCCCATGTCAGGTTGTAACAGTGTTAATATGTGTGTAATCAAACAGTGCATACTCAAGTGTTCTCGGGTTAACTGATTTCCAGTTTTGTGTGTGAGCTTGTTGAGGTGAGGGTGCAATATAGGTAATAGTCTCAGGTATTTAAGTTCAAAGGACGGTTAAGTGTCTAATAGGTTTGGCTAATAGTGAAGAGTGTCACAGGTTTTCAGTTTGTACTCATGTGCTTGAACTCCATATGCAAACCCAACCTCACAACTCATCCCCAGGCATGTTACATATTAACAAATGAACATTAAATACATTAATTAACCATTTAATTAATTAAACTCTGTAAGAAAAAGTATAGAACATGAACATGTATCCGAGAATTATAGGGAACCTAAATCGACCTAGGAAAACCTAATAAACTATCAAATTGATTGTGCCAACACAAAGTACACATGTGTACGTGTCTAGGGGTGCAATCGTGTCCAGAAAACTGGACACGAAAGTGTCCAAAACTAAATTCAAAATTCTCAGAAAACTGGAAAAATAATCGTCGTGCAGCCATGTCGTGCCTTCGTGGGCTCGACACAGTGCTCGAGGTGGGTCGAGCTCGTTCATATGGGTTCGCCTATAGTAGGGCTAGGTCCTAGGGTGCCTGTAATATGTCCACGTGGGGCGTGTCGCGCGTACGAGACGCGTATCAGTCGCATTTTCTTCGTACGTACAGCCTTAGTGTATGACCCGTGCGGCCTCGTTTCCGTGTCCGACACAAAACGAGGTGTCGTGAAACTTGGGGAGTGACATGTCAGTCACTGCCCCAACCTCCATGCCAAGTTTTGCGTGTTGAAATGCTGTGTCCAGTGAGAAACAGGACACGGGTAGCAGGATAGCGCACACGCGTGTCGTGCAGCGTGTCCGTACCCAATTTCGACACGAAATCGACACGAAAAACACATCAGTCTTCACAAAAGTTAATATAATATCTAGATCTACAAATTCATGTAATTAGTTTAGCAAAATATGAAAATTCATTCCTAAGTGGCATTCTATCAAACACATACACATTGACACGTATCCGATACGGACACCAAACGGACACAAAATTGACCCAAACTTCAGGGACAGCTAGGGGACTTATAGATCTAGCCCTAAATGCAAAGAAAACATAATAATAGATCAATTTGTGGAGTTTTACCTATAGGTGCAAAAAGCTTAAAAAAGCTCCAAATGGGGGATTCCTCCTTGCTAGCCAAAAGCTCCCAAATTGTCCCAAAGCTGGGATTAAACTCCAAAATCAGAAAATAGGAGAGTATTGGGCTCTAATGCAAGAAACTAGAGTGGAAAAGGATTTAAAATGGAGAATCTATGAGTTAAGGAAGAATAGACAAACCTTTCTTTTTCCTATGTGTTGAAATAATATGAAAGAGGCAAGAACTAATGAAGAGAATATTTATAGGAAGGAAAATGGCCTAGTGGCTGGTCATGAAGTGAAAATTAGGGTTAGGGTTTAGTCTAGTGGGCTATGGGCCTAGTTGCACTAGCTAACTAGCTAAAGTCCTTAGCCTTTGGTCCAATGCAAAAAGTCCTCCTACTCTCTTCATGAAACTTAGCTAACTTAAGTCAACCAAGACCAACTTGAGTTAGATTATGGTCCATACCATGTTAACTAAGTTACCAAGGTCAAGGTCAAAGTCTAGGACAGTCTCTTAAGTCACAGCTAGCAAAAGTCAAATTAACAATCATCAATGCAATAAATCCTAAAATAATTCAAAGGGGCCAAATGACAAAAATACCCTCATGCTCAAAAGTAAAAATAAATCATCCTAATGACGTGGTCCGGCTCTAGGTTAGGCAGTCCCTCAGGTTACACTAGCAAGTATCAATATCATAAGCCATGACTTAAAACAGTTTTAAATTGATTTAAAAATTACCAAAAATCATATCATGATTTAAATAGCAATAAAAATGATTATAAATGCAAAATTTCAAAAATACCCTTATTTCAGAAACTGGGTGTTACAAACATCCACTAATGCTTGCATCGCCAACTGGAACTCAGTAGCTTGTCATCGGAACAGTAACTCACCCCTACATCAAACAAGAACAAGGGAATGAATTACCGCACCGGGACAGCATTACGTGCCAACCAGCTTAGCATGCAACAAACCATATAATTTAGGTGAATAAGCGGCCACTCAAATGTCTACGGCTGTCTATGTGGAGGTTGGGTTTCCCCAACAATGTAATATAGGAATCCTCAGATCGTGCCAGTCCCAGCAGGGCTAGCGGGGCCAAGTATATCAAGGCTAGATCAGCGTCGGTCCCTCGCAAGACCACCGGGCTCTGCAAGTCACCACCGGTCCCTCATAAGGCCACCGTACCGAGCATGCCATGTATATAATGTATAGTACATAAAGTAGTCGGATATTGCCATCCACTAGTATGAATGGTAACAGTATCCGTGGCGGCCAGCCTGCAGGTCATGACTAATATCTGGGATAAGGCTGGTAATGCACGATCTCGGAATTCCGTTCCCTCCCAATGCTTCTACCAGTTTAAGTTGCCTAGATTAACCATACATTTATCCGGAATCACATTCCGTGGTAACATGATCATCCTCCTAGATGTCGTACCTCAGTACGAGAATGCTAAGTAAGTATCAACCTCGGCACCTATAGTCCCAGTTGTGATCCATCCTTAGTGTTATGCAACAAGCAAGCAAGCAATCCTGACCACGCTAAGACTATAGGCCAAGTACCAGATACCCGTACAGGTAATCATATAATATAGCTAGAATATTAAGATGGCATCATAATGCCATATAATCATGGAAGTAGCACCTCAAAGTGCCAGTAGACAAGGAGCACCGCAGTACAAAATCAGGGCCAGTACCTCAAAGGGTAAGCTGGACTTATAGCACGGATACAAGTAGTCATGTCAGGAACAACGACAAATCTGTCAGTCACATGAAATCATCTGCCCATATCGTGGCATGGATATCAGGTCAAGTACAAGATCAGAATCTCTACCACAATATCATCTCAAACATATATGGGAGCCTACAGCTCTAATCATCAAGTCCGTCCATCCACCAGATCAATCTAGCAAGAGTCTTCCATCCATGATGGAGTAAATATCACAGTCAATAAAGACAACCACCAAATACCAAGCTCATCACCATAACAATGCTAGGCCCTCTGGCTCACAAGAATCCTCTGAATCGATGATCACAAGCTATCAACAAATAAGTCTCACCACCACCAAGATATAGCAAACAAACCAGGTTTTGGGCGCTTGGAAAGTCAAGTAAAATCATATAATAATACCCTCGATATTCTTCTCGTTTTGCGAAATACTTAAACAATTAACCAAAATCCAGGAACCCACATATCTGATCAAAATTAAACATCATCTAAAGGAATCGACAGCACTATCCAAGTATCCACGTGAGTCTACCAACTGAACATCCCGAGATCATACTTTAAATATTACTCAATCCTCATACATATCCAAGGTCACAATCCTGATACATAGGACAACTGTCAGCCCTATCTAGCTGGACTAGGATAACTCCAAGGATGAAGGGTCAGGGAACAAGAGTCCGGTAATAAATGCCGTCGGAAGTGGTAAGGATTACATGGACCGCTCTGGAGCAAATCCACAACCCTTAAACCAAACAAGGACCAGGGTTGCAGACCGTCTCCCGAGGGGAACCGCTCTTCTTACGCTATTCCGACAGACAAGACATGTCAGAAGCTAGGCGACTAATCAAGTATGGAGTCTACCTAGCAGGCAATAGGATCAGGTATACTATACCAAGATGAACATGCATGAATCTAGTCTAGCAAACCAAAGGAATGGTTCTGCCTAATCCTTCGAACCAAATTCCCAACTGGGAATTCTCGAAAAATTCGGCAGAGTCTCCTTTGTATTTTGGAAGGAAGCTCCCAGCGAATTGGGGCTAAAACCACTCGGCGCAACCCGCCGCAGAATCGCAGAATCGTAGGCTGAGAACACTAAGTCTCAGCTAGCATCAGTACTATGATGCATACTGGGAACAAATCGATAGCCGAGAACACTAAGTCTCGGCCTCTAGCAGCACTACGATGCGTACTGGAAACCGAACCCGAGACCACTAAGTCCCGGCCTCCAGCAGCACTACAATGCGTACTAGGCGCCAAGCCAACACATGTAATAAGAAATCACCTCGCAGGGCGCATCACAGTACATGTCCATAGTTCTAACCCAAGCACAATCACAGCCACCAGAATAGTTAGCCAGAGCCGTTACCCGACCGCGAGTCGGACACGGGGCATACGGGGACAATCCGTACAAGTGAGTCGTGCTCGTGTCCTTAGAGGTGTGGATTACCCATCCGAGTTGTCCGATATGGTCTATCCCGGCATCGAACCAAGCTTTTCTAGGTTATCATGGCAGTTCTACTGCTATGCTACACTAATCATGGCTATACATTATAATTAATTAAATACAATAAAATCCAGAAGAGAGGGCAAGCATCGTCGATGAGCAAGGGATACTTGCCTAGAGGGCTCGGCTAGGTAAGCAAGTCTTCGACGATCGAGATCCAGGCTAGCACGTCCATCGAGATCCTCAGAACACACAATGAACAATCATTAGTATCAACTAATAAAATAATAAGAGAAATTACGGGGGATGGCAGAAGGCTATACCGTGTGGGTTCTGCAAGTAGTGCATGGATCTGGCACAGAAATCGAGGAACGCGAACCGATATAGTCAGTGCAAACCAAGACGTATACGTATATCGAGATGCGCATGAGAATCGAGATAACTCGAAGATCGAGATGAACAGGAGACAACGTGCACGTAAATCGAAATGCATACGTAGATCGATACTGGCATAAAAACTGAGACGTGCACATAAATCGAGACGTGTACGTAGGATTGAGGAATCACTGAATATCGAGACAGCACACGAATCATCGTGACACATAAATCGAGGCATACACGCAAATCGAGACGGAGCAAGATTCAAGGAAGCACGCAAATCAATGCGACATACAAGTCGACATATACACGCAAATCGATGCGGTACAGAGTCCTAAGGTGATACGCAAACCAAGGCAGCACGTAAATCCGTACGTGTACGCAAACCGGGATGGCATAAAGTCCAAGGTGGCACACATACCAATACAGTACGCAAATCGGTACGGGTACGCGAATCGAAGCGGCACGAAAACCGAGATAGGGCACAAAGGCCAAGACAAAAGAAACGAGGCAACACGCAAACCAATGGGGCACGGTGCCCGAGGTAGTGCGTGGCTCGAGGCGTCCCGCTGCCCAAGGCAGCGCGTGAATCGAGGGTGCACGAAAACCAAGAAGGCGCATGCAAACCGAGGCATACACAGAATGAGGTACATACGGATCGAGCAGCGCACTGCTCGAGGCAGCACGTGCACCGAGGCACGTGGCCCGAAGAGCACGCAGCCCGTGGCTGGCTCGCTGCTCGAGCAGCACGGGGCCCAAGGGTGTCCCACCGCTCGAGGCGGTGCTGGCCCGGGCGCGGCAACGGCACGGCGGTGGTGCTGGCCACCGAGAAAAAGAGGAAAGGAAGGGACAGGGGAGATCGGGGCTCACCGGGTTCGGTCGGGCTCTGGCGGAGGGGGCAGCAGCAGCGAAGGGGAGGCGGAGGAGAAGAAGACGACAACGATGGTGGTGCTGGTCGTGGTGGTGGCATCGGCCGAGAGGGAGGTAGCCGGAGGATGAAGAGAGCAGTGGTGGTGGCGGCCATGGTGAAGGGGGCGGCTGCGGTGATGATGGGAGTGGAGGCGGCGGCCACGGGTGGTGGTGGTCACCGCGGAGGAGGCCGGCCAGACTGGAGGTCTGTGGTGGTGGCTGTGGAAGAATTGGTGGTAGAGGAAGATGGTGGGTGATGGTGGCGGTCGCAGGGATGACGCCGGCGGAGAGGCCGGAGGAGAGGCCGGAGGGGAGGCAGACAGCGAGCGAGAGAGAGGGACGGGTGTTGAGAGAGAGGGGAGAGAGGCTGAGTGAGCGGAAGAGAAGATTGGGGGGGCGGCTGAGTGAGCTGAGGGGTGAGAGAGAGAGAGAGAGAGGGTTAGGTTAGATATTTGGGGGTGGGGGTAGGTTAGATAATAATAATAATAATAATAATAATAACAAAGATAGTAACAACAGTACTAACAAGAACAATAATATGCATAAGAAAATAATTTCTCAACAATAAAATAAAATAATTCCAACATATAACCAAGATTCATCCCTGAACAACCTTGGCCAACAATGATCTAGAAAATAAAATAAAAAATCGTAAACAAATACGAAATCTTAAAATCATGAAAATACGTAATACGGTCAAATACCTATTCTCAAAATAGGGAGGTGACATCCTACCCACCTTACAAAAATTTCGTCCTTAAAATTTCAAAATTATTAAAATAGGGATTTCAAAGCTAGTACGTATATATATATGTCGTGAAAACTCTACCCACCTTACAGAAATCAAGTAATACAATCAAGAATTTAACAAAAATCTCGTCATGAAAACATCAAGAAAACAATGTCTAGCTACACAAATTAACTCTTTGGGTAAATCCATAATACCAAGGAATCTCAAAAATCAAAATCTCAAATGCACGAAATAACCCCACAAATCGAAACAAAGTACGAAATATCGAAAACAATATCAAAACCTGGAATCCATACTGCATGAAAATCAGCATAAAATCATAAAACACAGGATATCTGTCTCGAGCCGACGATTGTAGTTTCCCAATATCCGAAAATGTGTGTCATGGTCATTCCTTGCCACGCCACCCGGAATGGCTGCAAAAGATTCACCATGACACTATGTAATGACCCGCTCCGCCCTAGCGGAACGCCGATTCAAATGGCAAGTACAACGACTCAAACGAGTCGTCGACCCGAAGAGTTGGCATCGACCCGATGAAGAATCGATACAAGGCTTACATTTGGCCCGTCAAGATGAATCCAGACTTAGACTTTCAAAGGCACGCTCGGAGTATCGCTCGGCCGATTGCGAACATCGCTAAGGTGGGTGGCTCCGATGAACCCGTCTTTGCTTAGCCTAGACACATAACAATGCGGACACTATCACGAGAATCGCTAGGTGATAATCCCGTGCATGCTAATAAATGACTCAACGCACCTAGCTAAGGGAATAATCCTATCTTGTATGCTTGTATAGAATATGGAAAGAAATATAGAAAATATGAGAACTCTCGTACCGCGCTCCACGCTCGTGCTATGGCACAAGCTTTCGTTCAAGTCCCTTATGCGTTCAACAATGAAACAATGAATAGATTACAACAATGAAACGGGAAGACTATCAACATAGTCGTTCCAAGTAGAGTATAGCAACATTGAAAGATTTTGGAGCCGATGGGTCGCCAAGGCGACTCCCGTACGGGGAGTTGCATAATGTGTGAATGAAAGAATGAATGGATAAGTGAATGAATGAACCAACGAATGAAAGAATGAATACTGTGAATGAATCAATAAACGAACAAACAAGTGAAAGAAAGAAGGAATGAATAAAAGATAAGAAGGAAAGAATGGTTAGCAACAGGTGTGACGGGCACGTGCAACGGGGCTCACTACCCGCGCTGCACGGACGCCAACCTGGTCGATAACGCATTGTGGCTATAGGTTTAGCCTATAACAAGTTAATACGAAATAGTCGTGGACAAACGGCACGAGCGAGGGGTGGCGAATGTTGTGACCGTAAAGAAAAAGGGATTCCGTGGCATGATCAAAGGGGGGATATGCCGGCCTAGACGGAATCAAAATATGGCTTACGGGCTGCCTGGGTGCGGACTCGGTCACCCGGAGGACGTAAGTGCAAGAGTATTTCAAGAGACTAACAGGGGTGTGTGCCAGTCCTCACCCTACGCTAGTTGAGAAATACCACGGCTTGGATGTCCAAAATGGCTTCTGATGTCAGCGACCGGTGCATATAGATTTAAGTGGGCTTTGCTGGTGGCAATCCAGGTGCAAGTCCTTGCATTGAAATGAAAGTAGTCTAAGTTAATCTGAACAGAGCACCTTCTGAATAAGCTTGAAATGTATCACACCAAATGATAATGAATACTTCGTACAATGAGTTAGAGAATACGCCTACGATGCGATAGTAACTGAGGCAGGGTCACGCCCTTGATATTGAATGTTTCCAAGAATCAAATTATGTTGTTCCATATGCATTGTTGACTAACTTGGTTTACTTGGACAGGGAAGGCCGGACGGTAAGTATGGGTAAGTCATGCATGTATTTCCATGCGACACTTGCATTCGGTAACACGAGATAGGCTATGAAATATACCATGAAACTGATCTAAGGCAAGATTAGAAAGACAATGAATGATAGGCGGTGCACAAAAGTAAATAGAACGTGTTTGGTAATGATAGCATTTTGGACGAGCTAGCCTCCCCACCAGTGCATAACAATGTACTGATAACCCCACAGTCTGCTTGCAGGAAGCAGGAAACGTCGGCGGGTACGGAGCTTCCCTCGAACGTGCTAAGGCGCGGAGCTATCTCTCGAGCCTTGGAGCATTGCAAGGAGCTGGAGCACCATATACAGGACATAATGTATTGGAACATCGCCATGAATCATTCCATCTTGTAAGCCACTTGGCACGCCTTTTATGTTTCAGAGAGAGAGTATGAGCGACTTGTAATATCGGCCTAGCGCCGCTTGTAAACTGCTTGAATATCAATAAAGAGTTTGAATTCGCTTCTAATTGTGTTCATTTACTTTCCGCTGCAATGGGGACACTCTGTGCGACTCTGTGGCCTAGCTCAAATCGGTCGTTTTTGGACTTGGCCTTGCACGGGCGCAACCTAGGCCCGTGCGGCATCACGCCTTAGCGAGGACGATCGCTCCTACGGGAGCGGGGCATGACAGATTGGTATCAGAGCACGGCTTTACGTCCTTGGACTTCATTTCGATTTTCTCAGTTTTGAAAGCTCGGTTTTGAAACAAATGAAGTGTACGCTCTCTCTCGTCGTACCTTGGGATGTTCCATACAATAAGTCTAATATTTTCAAAAGCTCGTACAAGTACTCGGTCGAACGGGATCGCTAGGCGAAGGCTTTTGTGCCGAACCACGACGTACTAGAGTTGGAAGGAACCGATGCTAAGAGTTAGCAAAATGCAAGACGTGCTTGAATAACCTTACGTTGACAATAGCAAACGAGTACACGAGATCGAAGTATAGTTCGAAAGGGATGGTTATGCACGCAGCCTTTTGGCTAAGTTGTGCCGAGTATCGCGCACCTAGACCTTCTGGTGCAAACGAGTTGCGAGTGAGATCGATTATCGTTCGAACGAGAATAAGTGAGCATACGAACTCGAATATAGTCCGCACGGGATAGCTATGCACACGACCTTTTGGTTATGTTGTGCCGCGTGTCGCACACCTCGACTTTTGGTGCAAACGAGTTGCGAGCGATATCAAGTATCGCTCGATTGAGAACGGAGATACACTTTGAGTGTCTATCGATAGGAACGCTATCGGGTTAACACTTAGGCGTACCCAAAGGATTGGCTTGGATTTTGAAGATTTGTATGAACGACTTAGTACGTCGATGCGATGTGAGCGATTACGCTAGAGATTCGTCGAACGAATCTGAAGGATGTCTTAGCACATGATGCGAATGTGATTGAGGACTAGATTGTATGGCTTGAATCCGAGTGGTGTATGTGATAGGTTCGGAGAAGAATGAGAATGAGTGTCGATGACTAGATCGTATGGCTCAAACCCTGAGTGGTGTATGGACGTCATAGAAATTGTTCAAGCGAGACTAAAGGAGTTACGGATCGTACGAGTATTTCGGCAAGCGATGCGATCAGTGCAAAGCCTTAGAACGTGTCACGCTTAGTTGGTCGTGACTTCAAAAGTCCCGAACGAGATGTCGCTGAACAACTTGTCAATGGGCAACGCGAGTTAGAAGATGGTTTGGAACGATGAATAAAATGAATGGTCTTGATCGAGGAAACTTAGAGGATCGCGCGTACGATTTCGGATTGATTCAAAGGAATTGTGACTTGAGTTTGAACAACGGTCTTGAAACTAGCTTGAGGAATAGCGATCGAACTTGATCTTGAATATCGAGAAAAATCGTGGAATATTCCAACTCGGGCAATAGCATCAGTCGTACGACTCGAAATTGGTCACAAAGGAAGATCGTCAGGTTACGCATGTCGTCGATGGTATTGAGGCGTATCAAAGATCGATATGCGATAACTCGGGGGTACTCTGACTCGGCAAATGACGATCGTGCAAAATGTCATTGTTCCGTTGGATGCTATACTTGGGATGTTAAAAATGTGTCGAGGAAAAGATAGACGTGGCTCGAAGGATTTTCTAGTTAAGCGAATGAGAAACGGACTATCGAACTGGATCTTGACTTGGATGGAAATGAAATATTAGAATTGCTTCGTCGATAACCACAACTTGACGTTCTTGTCTTATGCGAGCGCAACTCTAATCTCGCACATGCGTCGCACCGATTAGGACGATCACTCTACGTGAGCGCTAGTATGGTAATTCATACAGTGGGGGTAATTGAACTAGCCTGGCGTGGCAATTTGTATGTTTCGACTTGTGGTTTGACGTGAAGGTGGACTCGGCAATGACTTAGCATGCTTGATGATTAAACTTGAGGATTGAGTAGGTCCAATCCACGTATCGAGAATGAGTTAGTCTAAACTCAAACAAGAGTTACGCCTCGATGAGAATGATTATTCCACGGAAGCGTTGCATGGTGATTCATGAACCACCGTGGATAATCGGACTCACGTGAGATTGGGACGCAATGTATTGTCGAGCTGGATGACCTCGTGATCGAATACATGAATTGGTTAGAATGGATATGTGAAGTATGTTGATTGGGTGATTTGAATGGATTCGAATATGCGCAACGAATACATTGATGCGAATAGGTGATCGTGCTCGATGTTTAGAAATCTGAGTGACACGAGCTTGGGTAGAAAACTCCCGTACTACCGACTTTGGTTTGACCCTAGGATTGGGGTCAGTGTTGGCATTATCGTTGGGGAACTATGATTCCAATCCTGACATTGACTTAGCTTCGAAAAGAAATAGCCTAACGGATAGGCGGACGACCCTATACCGAGTGATTGAACCTGTGCGATTGATATTAGAGTATCGTCTGGACGGATGATAGAATTGGGGCAACAAGACTTAGAGTAGGACGGGAAATTAGGAGTGTGCGTGAACGACAACGAGAATGGCCCCAAACGATGGGAATGATAGGAATAGATGATGCGCAAGTAAAGTTGGAATAACGAATTGAATCATTGGTCGAAAGACGTACTCGATGATAGTGCAATACTTGGTCTCGAATCGGACGGAAATTACTTAGACTTGGCCGACTCCGCTAAAAAAAATCGTATTGATTTCGTTGACAAGAGCGCTTGAAAAACGGATCGAATCATCTCGAGGACCGAGATAAACGATATGTGATACACACATGAGTTCGGTTTTGAATCGAAGTTAGCAAAACAATCGACAAATCAAAACTATCACGAGTAGCTTGTCCGACTTCGCTAGTCGCTGAGCTTGGTTGAAATGTACGTATTCGGGGGACGCCTTGAATGCGTGCACGATCCAAACTCAGCGATGTGATGAACTCGAATGCAGCTGCAAGTGGGTGTTGCAATGCGCATGAACGAATGAATGAGTTTGCCTCAGCCTACGACTCTCGAGTTTGATAAATTATGACGCACCTCGTGCGACCGTTTCAGTCCCATGACACGTCGAAACCGCAACCAAATCGAAGAAATACTAGAATTGAATAAGTGCCATCAACTCTAAAATGAATGAAAAGTTATTCAATAAAATCGACCAAACGTATGCGATACGGAACTTGGAAAGGTATCGAGTATAGTTCGATGCCATCGAGCGATAAGGTCAGGCGATAGGAATTGCCTACGATACGCACACGACAGGAGTTAGGGAACGGTAGGATGACCTGCACTCAGGAAGTCTCGAGGACGAGACTTGTTTTGAGTGGTGTATTATGTAATGACCCGCTCCGCCCTAGCGGAACGCCGATTCAAACGGCAAGTGCAACGACTCAAATGAGTCATCGACCCGAAGAGTTGGCATCGACCCGATGAAGAATCGATGCAAGGCTTACATTTGGCCCGTCAAGATGAATCCAGACTTAGACTTTCAAAGGTGCGCTCGGAGTATCGCTCGACCGATTGCGAACATCGCTAAGGTGGGTGGCTCCGATGAACCCGTCTTTGCTTAGCCTAGACACATAACAATACGGACACTATCACGAGAATCGCTAGACGATAACCCCGTACATGCTAATAAATGACTCAACGCACCTAGCTAAGGGAATAATCCCATCTTGTATGCTTGTATAGAATATGGAAAGAAATATGGAAAATATGAGAACTCTCGTACCGCGCTCCACGCTCGTGCTACGGCACAAGCTTACGTTCAAGTCCCTTATGCGTTCAACAATGAAATAATGAATAGATTACAACAATGAAACGGGAAAACTATCAACATAGTCGTTCCAAGTAGAGTATAGCAACATTGAAAGATTTTGGCGCCGATGGGTCGCCAAGGCGACTCCCGCACGGGGAGTTGCATAATGTGTGAATGAAAGAATGAATGGATAAGTGAGTGAATGAACCAACGACTGAAAGAATGAATATGTGAATGAATCAATGAACGAACAAATAAGTGAAAGAAAGAAGGAATGAATAAAAGATAAGAAGGAAAGGAATGGTTAGCGACAGATGTGACGGGCACGTGCAACGGGGCTCGCTACCCGTGCTGCACGGACGCCAACCTGGTCAATAATGCATTGTGGCTATGGGTTAGCCTATGACAAGTTAATATGAAATGGTCGTGGACAAACGGCACGAGCGAGGGGTGGCGAATGCTGTGACCGTAAAGAAAAAGGGATTCCGCGGCATGATCAAAGGGGGAATATGCCGGCCTAGGCAGAATCAAAATATGGCTTACGGGCTGCCTGGGTGCGGACTCGGTCACCCGGGGGACGTAAGTGCAGGAGTATTTCAAGAGACTAACGGGGTGTGTGCCAGTCCTCACCCTACGCTAGTTGAGAAATACCACGACTTGGATGTCCAAAATGGCTTGTGATGCCAGCGACCGGTGCATATATATTTAAGTGGGCTTTGCTGGTGGCAATCCACGTGCAAGTCCTTGCATTGAAATCAAAGTAGTCTAAGTTAATCTGAACAGAGCACCTTCTGAATAAGCTTGAAATGTATCACACCAAATGATAATGAATACTTCGTACAATGAGTTAGAGAATACGCCTACGACGCGCTAGTAACTGAGGTAGGGTCACGCCCTTGATATTGAATGTTTCCAAGAATCACATTATGTTGTTCCATATGCAATGTTGACTAACTTGGTTTACTTGGACATGGAAGGCCGGACGGTAAGTATGGGTAAGTCATGCATGCATTTCCATGCGACACTTGCATTCGGTAACACGAGATAGGCTATGAAATATACCATAAAACTGATCTAAGGCAAGATTAGAAAGACAATGAATGATAGGCGGTGCATAAAAGTAAATAGAACGTGTTTGGTAATGATAGCATTTTGGACGAGCTAGCCTCCCCACCAGTGCATAACAATGTACTGATAACCCCATAGTCTGCTTGCAGGAAGCAGGAAACGTCGGAGGGTACGGAGCTTCCCTCGAACGTGCTAAGGCGCAGAGCTATCTCTCGAGCCTTGGAGCGTTGCAAGGAGCTGGAGCACCATATACAGGACATAATGTATTGGAACATCGCCATGAATCATTCTATCTTGTAAGCTACTTGGCACGCCTTTTATGTTTCAGAGAGAGAGAGTTTGAGCGACTTGTAATATCGGCCTAGCGCCGCTTGTAAACTGCTTGAATATCAATAAAGAGTTCGAATTCGCTTCTAATTGTGTTCATTTACTTTTCGCTGCAATGGGGACACTCTGTGCGACTCTGTGGCCTAGCTCAAATCGGCCGTTTCTGGAATTGGCCTTGCACGGGCGCAACCTAGGCCCGTGCGACATCACGCCTTAGCGAGGACGATCGCTCCTACGGGAGCGGAGCGTGACACACTATAATCGAGCGGTTGTAACTTTCGTTACCACGCCGTCAAGGTATACTAGGGTCACCCGGTACTCTCGACAAATACCCAAAACGAATCAAATCCATAACCCAAATATCCGAATCACTAAAAATTACAAAATCTCTAACAATATAACGAGTCCTAGAAACCATCAAAATCTAAATTCCAAAATCCAGGTGAATCATAACGCACATCCAAAAATATCTTCAATAATAACCACAAGATAGCTTTTCTAGGAAAATACTCCATATCCGTGGAAAAAACTCCAAACCAAAAATCCATATCAAAATATAATGTATAGCCAGTATATCTATAAAAATAATATCTTAAACAAATAATCATGAGTGCGGAACTGTCAGGAATCAAGAAAGCCGAATCGATACGATAATATCCCTCGGATACTCAATAAATGTTAAAATATCCAATCTCAGAGTCCTGATAAAATCTTCATTCTACAGCAGTCCAGCCAACGCTCGAAGAGGGCAATAATGATACTAAGTCAACACGAAGTCAACGCACGAAAGGGATAACAAAAAATCAAGCAAGGCAAAACACCGGTAGAGAGTGCAGAATCCAAGATAAATAATCATGTAACCCAAATAATGGAGATAAGATAACATCTCATCAAATAAGGTGATCGACATGACCAACTATAGGATCATATCTATCAAACAAGGATCAGAGGTAGATAACACGAATAAGACATGGCCAAGCAAGATAGGTCCAAGTAGAGATGAGGACCAGTTCACAGGTTCAAGGGAGCGAAGGACAAGTATAACAAGTGGGAATACCAAGGAATAGTGGACTGAGATCAATAATCATGTGATACCCAACAAAGTCTCAAAACAAGACCTGCATGGGCCACCACTAAAACCTTGTCACGCCCCAGTACTAAAATACGGGGACGAACGTCGGCCAGCTACACCGTATAAGGTACGAATACGCTATACGTCGATGACGGCTGTCAAGTCTTGCTGGGTATCCTAGCATGCAATCAATCTATGTCCTAATTTCGATCTCATGTCCACAGGCAAATCACAATAAAATACTGAACAAGAGAGAGAATTATATGGAAAGCAGGAAATACTCATATGATAATCAAAAAATCTACAGTACATGATAATAATGTAGATGAGTATACCTTCCCACAATTCCTAGCATGGTCGGGAACTGAAGCACATCCTCCAAGTAGAATCTGGAAGATCCACAGGGTCAGTCTCAGGCAATCTGGAAACAATCCAGGGTTGGTCAGGCCAACCGTAGCAAGTACCAGAAAGGAAGGCTCAAGGACGGGTGAAGAAAACCAGTATGATATGATATATAACAGGAATAACACGTATAAACAACAGTAATGAGGGTAAAGGATCGTGCGGTACCAACGCACGATTACAGAATATAAGGCAGCAATCCAACTACTAATACGTAAGTAACCAATAATCATCACAGTCATCCTAACATCCACTAATGCTTGTATCGCCAACTGGAACTCGTAGTCTGTCATCGGAACAGTAACTCACCCCTACATCAAACAAGAAGAAGGGAATGAATTATCCTACCGGGACAGCGTTACGAGCCAGCTAGCTTAGCAAGCAACAAGCCATACAATTTAGGTGAATAAGCGCCCACTCAAAGGTCTACGGCTATCTATGTGGAGGTTGGGTTACCCCAATAATGCAATATAGGAATCCTCAGATCGTGCCGTCCCAGCAGAGCTAGCGGGGCCAAGTATATCAAGACTAGATGAGCGTCGGTCCCTCGCAAGACCACTGGGCTCTGCATGTCACCACCGGTCCCTCGTAAGGCCACCGTGCCGAGCATGCCATGTATATAACGTATAGTACATAAAGTAGCCGGATATTGCCATCCACTAGTAAGAATGGTAACAATATCCGTGGCGGCCAGCCTACAGGTCATGACTAATGTTTGAGATAAGGCTGGTAATGCACGATCTCGGGATTCTGTTTCCTCCTAATGCTTCTACCAGTTTAAGTTGCCTAGATTAACCATACATTTATCCGAAATCACATGCCGTGGTCACATGATCATCCTCCTAGATGTCATACATCAGTACGAGAACGCTAAGTAAGAATCAACGTCGACACCTATAGTCCCAGTTGTGATCCATCCTTAGTGTTATGCAACAAGCAAGCAAGCAATCCTGACCACGCTAAGACTATAGGCCAACTACCAGATACCCGTGCAGGTAATCATATAATATAGTTAGAATATCAAGATGGCATCGCAATGCCATATAATCATGGAAGTAGCACCTCAAAGTGCCAGTAGACAAGGAGCATTGCAGTGCAAAATCAGGGCCAGTACCTCAAAGGGTAAGTTGGACTTATAGTAAGGATACAAGTAGTCATGTCAGGAACAAGGACAAATCTGTCAGTCACATGAAATTATCTGCCCACATCGTAGCATGGATATCAGGTCAAGTACAAGATCAAAATCTTTACTACAATATCATCTCAAACATATATGGGAGCCTACAGCTCCAATCATCAAGTCGGTCCATCCACCAGATCAATCTTGCAAGAGTCTCCCATCCATGATGGAGTGAATATCACGTCAATAAAGACAACCACCAAATGCCAAGCTCATCACCATAACAATGCTAGGCCCTCTGGCTCACAAGAATCCTTTGAATCGATGATCACAAGCTATCAGCAAATAAGTCTCACCACCACCAAGATATAGCAAACAAACCAGGTTTTGGGTGCTTAGGAAGTCGAGTAAAATCATATAATAATACCCTCGATATTTTCTTCGTTTCGGGAAACACTCGAACAATTAACCAAAATCCAGGAACCCATATATCTGATCAAAATTGAACATCATCTAAAGGAATCGACAACACTATCCAAGTATCCACGTGAGTCTTCCAACTGAACATCCCGAGATCATACTTCATATATTACTCAATCCGCATACATATCCAGGGTCACAATCCCGATACATCGGACAACTGTTAGCCCTATCTAGCTGGACTAGGATAACTCCTAGGATGAAGGGTCAGGGAATAAGAGTCCGGTAATAAATGTCGCCGGAAGTGGCAAGGATTACATGGACAGCTCTAGAGCAAATCCACAACCCTTAAACCAAACAAGGACAAGGGTTACAGACCGTCTCTCGAATGAACCGCTCTCCTTACTCTATCAGAAGGACAAGACAGGTCAAGAGTAGGCGACTAATCTAGTATGGAGTCTAACTAGCAGGCAATGGGATCAGGTATACTACACCAAGAAGAACATGCATGAATCCAGTCTAGTAAACCAAAGGAATGGTTCTGCCTAATCCTTCGAACCAAATTCCCAACTGGGAATTCTGGAAAAATTCGGCCGAGTCTCCTTTGTATTCTGGATGGGAGCTCCCAGCGAATTGGGGCTAAAATCACTCAGCACAACCCGTCGCAGAATCGCAGAATCACAGGCTGAGAACAATATGTCTCAGCTACCAGCAGCACTACGATGCATACTGAAAACAAATCGATAGCCGAGAATACTAAGTCTCGGCCTACAGCAGCACTACGATGCGTACTGGAAACCAATCGAACCCGAGACCACTAAGTCCCGGCCTCCAACAGCACTATAATGCGTACTGGGCGCCAAGCCAACACATGTAACATGAAATCGCCTCGTAGGGTGCATCACAGCACATGTCCATAGTTCTAACCCAAGCACAATCACAGCCACCAGAATCGTTAGCCGGAGCCGTTACCCGACCGCGAGTCGGACACGGGACATACGGGGACAATCCGTACAAGTGAGTTGTGCTCGTATCATCGGAGGTGTGGATGACCCATCGGAGTTGTCCGATACGGTCTATTCCGGTATCGAACCAAGCTATTCTAGGTTATCATGGCAGTTCCACTGCTAAGCTATACTAATCATGGTTATATATTTATAATTAATTAAATATAATAAAATCTAGGAGAGAGGGTAAGAGCCGTCGATGAGCAAGGGATACTTGCCTAGAGGGCTCGGCTAGGTAAGCAAGTCTTCGGCGATCGGGATCCAGGCTAGCACGTCCATCGAGATCCTCAAAACACACAATGAACAATCATTAGCATCAACTAATAAAATAATAGGAGAAATCACAGGAGATGGCAGGAGGCTATACCGTGTGGGTCCCACAAGTAGTGCAGGGATCTGGCATAGAAATCGAGGCACGCAGACCGATATAGTCGTACAAACTGAAACATATACGTATATCGAGGCACACACGAGAATCGAGATGACTCGAAGATCGAGATGAACAGGAGACAACGTGCACGTAAATTGAGACGCACACGTAGATCAATACTGGCATGCAAATCGAGATGTGTACGTAAATCGAGACGTACACGTAGGATCAAGGAATCATAAATATCGAGATGGCACACGAATCATTACAACACAAAAATTGAGGCATATACACAAATCGAGATGGAGTGAGATTCAGGGAAGCACACAAATCAATGCCACATACAAGTTGACGTATGTACGCAAATCGATGCGGTACAGAGTCCAAGGTGATACGCAAACCAAGGCGGCACGTAAATTCGTACGTGCACGCAAACCGAGATGGCACAAAGTCCAAGGTGGCACACATACCAATACGGTACGTAAATCGGTATGGGTACACGAATCGAAGTGACACAAAAATTGAGATGGGCAGAAAGGTAGAGATACAAGAAACGAGGCAACACGTAAACCAATGGGGCAAGGTACCCGAGGCAGCACGGGGCTCGAGGCGTTCCACTGCCCAAGGCAGCGCATGAATCGAGGGCACACGAAAACCAAGAAGGCGTACGCAAACCGAGGTATACACAGAACGAGGTGCACGCGGATCGAGCAGCACACTGCTCGAGACAACACGTGTACCAAGGCACGTGGCCCGAAGAGCTACAACCAGAGGCTGGCTCGCTGCTCGAGCAGCACAGGGCCCAAGGGCGTCCCGCCGCTCGAGGCGGTGCTGGCCCAGTCGCGGCAACGGTACGGCGGTGGTACTGGCCGTCGGGAAGAAAAGAAAAGGAAGGGGCGGAGGAGATCGGGGCTCACCGGGGTCGGTCGGGCTCTGACGAATGGGGCAGCAGCAGCGAAGGGAAGACGGAGGAGAAAAAGACGACGATGATGGTGGTGCTGGTCATGGCGGTGGCGCCGGCTGAGAGGGAGGTGGCCGGAGGAGAAAGAGAGCAGTGGTGGTGGCGGCCATGGTGAAGAGGGCGGGTGCGGTGGTGATGGGACTGGAGGTGGCGGCCACGAGTGGTGGTGGTCGCGGCGGAGGAGGCCGACCGGACTGGAGGTCGATGGCGATGGCTGTAGAAGTAGTGGTGGTGGAGGAGATGGTGGGTGATGGTGGCGGTCGCAGGGATGACACCGACGGAGAGGACAGAGGAGAGGCCGGAGGGGAGGGATACAGCGAGCGAGAGAGAGGGATGGGAGTTGAGAGAGAGGGGAGAGAGGCTGAGTGAGCGGGAGAGAAGATTGGGGGGCGGCTTAGTGAGCTGAGGGGTGAGAGAGAGAGAGGGTTAGGTTAGATATTTGGGGGTGGGGGTAGGTTAGATAATGATAATAATAATAATAATAATAATAATAATAATAATAATAATAATAACAAAGATAGTAACAACAGTACTAAAAAGAACAATAATATGCATAATGAAATAATTTCTCAACAATAAAATAAAATAATTCCAACATATAACCAAGATTCATCCCTGAATAACCTAGGCCAACAATGATCTAGAAAATAAAATAAAAAATCGTAAACAAATACGAAATCTTAAAATCATGAAAATACGTATTACGGTCAAATACCTATTCTCAAAATAGGGAGGTGACAATATATATATACACACACACACGATTTTTGAAGACTATTTATAATCCTTGAAAACTATATTTGGTTGATTAAAATAGTTTAAGGTAAATACTTGAAAATATATAAATCATGTTTGGGGTAATACTCTAAGTTTGTCGAAATACACCTTTAGGTAGGAAGATATATTTCTATTAGTCAAAATACTTTTAAATAATTATAATTATTTAGGACTAATAACCTATCCAAAATATCATATATTTTAAGGTTTCTAACTAAAATTTGAAATTACGCATAAGGCCTAGGTCAAGCTATATTTTTTTGCTACAAAATATTTTCTATAAAAATATACATTTATTTAATAAAAACAATTTAAATAATACTAATGATAATAACAAGATACTAATAAAGAGAAAATGTTTATTTGTTACTGTACCTAAGAGTATAGATGTTTCATAGTAAAAAGTGATAACAATCATAATAATATTAATAAACAATTTGTAAGTATTATATATTTTTATGCTCTGATAGTATAAATATGAACTACTTACTGTTATAGAAAAAGAGAAAAATAATAAAAATAATAAAATGAAAAAAATATATAGGCCCAGCATCGTATTCTGCTGGATGCGGCTCCTCTTTTCTTGTAGAAAATGTGGGTAATAAAAAGCAAACAAAAGAATAAGAGGAGAAAGACTAGGTGAGAAGAATGAATGAAAGGGAAAAATACAGAGAGAGGTAGTTGGTGAAGAAAGGGAGAGCGAGAGTGGGAAACGGGGTGGCGAGCGTCGCTGATAGAGAGGATGAGAAGGCGAGGAAGAGTGGAAGAGGAGAGCGGAGGAGTGGATTGGAAGAGAAGAGGGTGGAACGAAAGGAGGAAGTGGAGGGAGCGGAGAGGTTGAAGCGGCGGAGGCTGCGGTGCTCCGGTGCTGCGGGGGATCGACACGGCGGAGGGTTTTCGGTGGCGGTACGTGCTCGGCGCTGGCACGACGGAGGGAAGGCCAAGGTGGGGAAGACGCTCCGGTCAGCCGGCACGGAGTCGCGGTGATGATCGCCGGACTTGGAGGCCAACGGCTAATCTCCTGGTCACCCAGCTGACGGCGGCACCCGGGGCGGCAGCACCGCGCAGTGGAGACAGACGCGCACGGGAGTCACGGCAGACACGTGCGGAGGTCACGGACGAAGACGGTCCGGAGAAGATATGGTCTTGACGCCGGCGGTGAGGTGTCGAAGTCAGGTTAGGGTTTTGGTTATTTTTGGTTTGGTGCTGGTGTTAATCCGTTGATGGCTCTTGAGGAGATGGTCGGTCCGGTGGCGGGGTGATGCTGGTGATGGTGGTGGTACGATATTTTTGGGGGTGTGATCAGAGTGGTGGCGGTGGATACGTTGGTTTGGGGTCGTTGAGGGTTTTGGTCGTGACAAGGAGAGGACGGGCAGGAACAGTCGGCAGGGGTGGAGGTAGTGGTCTGGCTGGAGGAAAGATGGTCGGGGTGTGGTGTTTGGTCGGGTCGATTTGGTAGTTGGGACACGGTGGTTGAGTGTATCTCTGATTATGGAAGCGGCCTAGGTGACGAGAGGACGGGGTTGCTGCATGGTGATGGCGGAGTTGGGTGGTCGGCATGGTGAGAGCAGGAGAGTAGAGAGGTGGTTAGGTTTAGGGTTAAAATTTTTTATTGTGTCGAGAAGTGTCTGACACGAAAAAAAATTGTACATGTACAAATAGAATAAGAGTTTGGCTGTGAGAACATGGACACGATGCACAGCACGTTTGTTTGTGGTGGATGGAGAATTTTATGGATGGTAGAAATTTATGGAGGAGTACCTGTCTATTTATAGGATGTGGGAATTCCCAGTTGGATAAGGATTAGGAATATTTAAAACCCAATTAGATAATTCTCTACATAATTTAAATAACAATTCAAATCAATTCCAAATTCAATCCAAATTAATTATAGATAAACCTAAATCCATACATTCAAATTGTAAATCATCATAATTAATTTTAACAAATATCAACCATTTTAAAATATATTTTTATGAACACTAAAATTATATAATATTAAATTTCAAAAATTATATTATTATTTAAAAATAAACTAGTAAAATATTTATGAAATATATATATGTATGCACGAAAAATATTATCAATAATTGTTATAAACGAAAGTCTTTGTATAAATAAAATAAATAAAATAATGAGCTTGGAAATTTTGGTACGATAGCTAAAATAATTATTATAAATTATTTTAAAAATATAAAATTAGAAAAATATTTTTCTAAAATATGTATGCTCGTACATATTCGCACTCGTCGAGCAATTACGAAAAAAACAAAATTTTGCGCACGACGTACAATGCAACTACGCGACGTACAATATACAAAATAAATAATAATAAAATTCGGTATCAAATTTATTTTTAAAAATATAGTAGAAATTTAGGGGTTTTTACAGCTTGGGAGCTAGTCACAGTTGGGAAGAGTTCTACAAACTCTTCAATGAGTGGTTCTTTCCTATCCATGTATGCGATGTCCTCTATGATCAGTTCCTACACCTCAAACAAGAAAACATGACCGAAGATGAGTACGATGCAGAATTCAGTCGACTGAGCAGATTCGGTGAGACACTGATTTCTAGTGAGCAGGAAAGGGCCAAGAGATTTCACCAAGGATTGACATTAGAGCTCAAGAAGCATACTATAGTGTAGTCTAGAGTTTCTCATGCTGCGGTGTTAGAAGAAGCTAGAACCCAGGAACTCCTTGACAAGGAAGTACAACAGGCTCAGAGACGCCATATTCCAGCAACTGGGCCAAGTAACCTTATCCATGGTGGACCAATCAGACATTCTATGACACAACCACCAAGAGCATCACCCTATCCAATTGATGAGCTTCTTACATGTCGCTTCTGTCATAGGAAAGGTCATGTCATGAAGGATTGTCGTCGCAGATTAGGACAATGCATGATTTGTGGCTCCAATCATCACAAAGCCCGAGACTGTGCAGAACAACTAAAGGCAGCACAACAGCGGATGTAAGGACCCATTACACCAGGACCAATAGCAGAGCCCAGTCAACCATCACATGGAGGTTATCCTAGAGGATCACACTTAGCTGACCAATCTATACATGTTAGTCGGGCCAGACATGAGACAAATGGACAAGGACATGGGCAAGCATTTAGCATAGCTGTGATAGGCACCCATCCTGAGGTTGGAGATCTAGCAGGTATTATTCTAGTTACACCAGTTATTTATTTTAGACATAGCTTAGCATTAGAATAACACATCCATTAGCTTGGTCAACATGCATAGCATAATACTTGTCTTAGTATGAATTACTAGTTATCAGTAATAGCCCAGATGCACTACTTTCGATACCATTAGAAATCTATTTCTAGCAGATTTATTACAAATAGTGATTTAGGAGTTAGTAGTTAGAGATCTTGCGTAAAGTACCTTATAATTTAATACCCCATCAATAATCATCTTGTGCTACAAAGAGTTAATCATTCAATTTCCTCGGTACATGTGTCATCCTGGCATCCCTCACCAACGAGGAAGCATAAAGATGACATGGGTAATCATTTCACCATTGTTCAAAATTAAAGTATGATATCTAGCTTGACACATTTCCTATAATCAGGCTAATAACCCAATAGTTCACAAACGTCCACTTCTATCTATAACACTACGGGTATATCTACCGTGACTTTGAAATTTGGAGCACAAAATTAGTCTTTTTCTTCCAACAAATTTTATATACGAGTACTAGACGATCCCACCTTCATCTAGGCATATCTTGTGCCACACAAACACGTCCCCTTGTACCCTATTTTTATGATACGACTTTCGAGTAAAAAAAGGCCAACTATAACCTTTACCGTGATACCGATGAACTTTTCGACTTCAATGGTAGACCCAAATTTGACTCAAATATTCGACCCAATATATGGTTGTGATCTACTCGAAGCCTACTACGCACGTGTCACTAGCGTGCCACTCAATTGAGACCCCATGTGCTACTTATATACAAAAGTCGCAGAAGGTGCATCTTTGGGACTTATGACACCTAGCTAACCTACCTGGCTCGGAACTAGCCCAACCACTTGAGCTAGAACCTATTCTAAGTTATCCTAACCTAATGGGGATGGTTTAGATTGATCCTACGAGATTGATCCATCCAATATAGATTGAACCCAAGACTCTTTTAATATGAAATCCCTTAGTACGATTCGTCTCAGTTATATTTTGACCCATGCAATTCCAACTGTCTTGCTAAAGCATGACTATATTTGAACAATGTTGCTTTACAGTGCTATTGACCAAGAACCCCATGGCGATATCTAGGCTTCCTTAGAGCCAGTGGCTTCAGACAGAAATACTCAATATTCTCATACCACTCTTTAGAAATTGTCCTTCTTAGAATCTTGTAACAACAATTTTTACAGTTAGTCAAATTTCTATAAGTTGGCTAGAGTCTTAAATGAAGGATACCCTATCTTGTAGGATATGACATCAATTTGAATTCCTTTTATAACAACCACCTCCATCGTTTCGAAAATCGAGTTACGATTTGACTTACCTACCCTCATTTGTATTAAATCTTGTTAGTTTAATATTTGAATATAATAAGATTATTTTTAATTTTGAGGACAAAATTTTTATAAGTTGGGTAGGATGTAATCCCCCAAAATTTTTAGAGGATTTTTCTTTCTATATTTATTGCTTAAATAATTTGTTTTGAATTATTTCATAAATTAATTACAATTATAGCCTTAGTCATGTTTAAATATTATCATGCACACTGACTAGACCATATGATATGGCAAGAGCAGGCAAGTACTTTGACTAGCGTGTTAGCTGTAAGTGCCATTAGAGCTATTTTTATTGGAATATTTAGTTATTTAAATTTACTAAATCGAATTACGACGATCTATATATATATTTGTGAAAATTTTACCAGTAGTTATGTGTGCCTCCCCAAATCTTGATAACCCTACTAATGTGTTACTCATATTAATTTTAGTATTATTGTTAATATTATTACTATTATTATTATTTTATAAGTTTTTTTGAACTTTTAGATAACATACCAGTAGAAAAAAATTTAAATAAAATTTTATACAATTGTAGAATGACATTGTATATTTTTAGGAAATTTTTCTATATTTTTATTTAAATTTTAAAGATTGAATATTAAGTTATTTAAACAAAATAATAATAATAATAAACTACATCTACTGTTACCCATACCAAAGCCGAGCACAGGCCGGCTCAAATTTTCTGTCATTCAAAATTTTCAAACTCCTATGAATCTTTATCAATTTCATTTAATTTTTTTCCTTTAAATCCTAATCGAATTCTCCTCAGTTTGGATTGAATCCATATTTAAATCCAAATCAAAAATCGAATTTAAATCCTGGGATAAATCTTGAAACCCACATATAGTAAAGTTCGAGTAACTTAGAGGAAAACGTCAAATTCTCTGTGAAAACTTCCTGACAACCAAAACCCGTCGACCCCAAGGTCCGCCGAACCATAGCGCACGACCCAGACCACCTGCATAGGGCCGACGACCGTCGGAGAGCCGTCGCACCGTCGGAGGAGGACCAAACCCGACAGTAAATAGAGTACAACTCTGTTTTCAACGAACTCTACTCACGTTCATGATCAAAGTTATTCCTTATTTTTTGATGATTTTTCGATCCGTCGAATCCTATGTACAGATAAGATAACAATCTGTGTAAAACTTCAAGTGGATTTAATGGTAACTGTCGATATTTCTCTAAGAATCGACGTGAAATCGATTAAAAGTTCTGTTCATAAACAGAGAGTTTAAACTGTGCAAACCACCCAACTTAGAAGCCAAATTCCTGTCGGTATTTTGGGTTTTCTGGAAAACTAATTAAAAAAACTTGTAGACAACCTATAGGACTATAAATCCCTTTTTATAGTTTTTAATTTCATCAACCGTGCATTGAGAAAACTGGTCCCAAAAACCAAGAAAAATAGTCTTTAAAAATAATGATTTTCAAAAAAATATTTCCGATACGGCGTGCGCCCCGACAAACCGGGCGACGTAGTCACGCACTATACGCATCGAAAGGCACGTATGGATGTTGCCAACGTGTGGGAACTGACGGAAGTTGATTTCGTTGCGTGTGCGCGACGAAATCAGTACGTATCCGTCAAGATACCCTCGTATCGACCTTTTGCAAACTTGGCCATAACTTCGTGTACGTTAATCGTATCGAGACGAAACTTGTGCCAACTGGACCGTATCAAAATTTTGGTCCTGTTTGCCATGTTTGGTCCGATTCTGAGATGGTCGACTGGAACTCCTATTTTGCGGGCCTACGACTCGCTCCAACGGGCGAATTTGTGCACGGCCCGTCGGAATCCAACTTTGGACATACGGTAGGGTTCGTCTCCTCAAACCGGACCCATAAACATGTAGTTTGCCAACTTTAGAGACTGTAGGTACTATCACGTATTTTGATACAAAATGGGTCCAATGGCGAATATTGTTTTGACCCAAAATTATGATTTTGTCCCTGTTCAAGAATTGGACTTTTGGACAGGCATTTTCTAGACATATCTTTTATACCAAACATGTTCGTGATGTTTGTTTCAGCATACGAAGCTGCTTGTGAATTTTGACTTTCGTGCTGACGATTCTGATTGTAGGATGTTGCTGCTTCCCGTACCACCAGGCAAGATACCTTGCCTTATTTACTGTTTATAATTAGATGCACCTTTATTTATTTATTTACTGCATATTTATTATCTATTTTTAGTTGGATCCATTACTTGCTATTTTTAGTTCACTTTATTTTGCTTTCAGTTATTTTTCCATCTTGCCTTTTTGTATGCATATGGACCTAGTCTTAGCGAACTACCTTTTGTTAGTAACCTTGGGTGGGAGAAGACTGTTAAATGTATGGGCTTCCCAAATCCAAAAGCTGTAGTAACTGCATACTACGGTAGTCGTGTCACGGTGGTCACTAGCCTCGAGCTATGTGGACTGATGGGTTACGTGGGCCGCTAGCCTCGAGTTATGTCGGCTGATAGTATTGGTACTTGACGTGTGCGTGTTGTGAGTTGTTACCTTGTCCTTGGGGGAGTCAGCCTTTACATGCCCATACATCGAGATGTCTTCTAAATTGCCTACTAGAAAGGTTAGGAGACATTAGGCAATTTCATGTTCCAGTCATGGCATAGAAAAATGTCACATCGTAGAATAGTATGTACCCCTTGTCCTTGTTTGGTTGTAGGGGTAGCCCCCTATTTCGATGATGGGATATTGAGCTGTGTTATGGTTTGGACACTTCACTTTATCTTTATTTTATGGTGCATTTATATCCAGTTCATATGGCATGTTCTTCCTGTATCTTGTTACGTCGCTCTGAGGACCTGGTGATCTCTCCAGGTATAGGCACTTTCCCGCAGGAGTATGGATCGGTACTGGATCCTTCATACCTTGATGATGAGGCATCTCCCGCTGATATCTAGATTTATGTTATTTTTTGACTCATAGTGGACATCTACTTTATTTAAGATTATTTTCATAACTGTTTGGTGTGGACATGTCCACCCGGCTATCTTTTGACTCACTCATTTATTCTATTTGTACTTCTTATATCTTCTGTGTGTGCTGTGGATGAGATATAGTTTTATGATGTTCTGGCCTACGATTTATATTAGTACAGCTTATGTATATACGAGAATTTTATATATTGGAGTATTCTTCGTATATATGCAGCTGGGATGTCCACGTACTTGGTCCTAAGTATTTTGGGACCGGGGCATTACACCGAGTGGCCATCACGAACCAATTGATGGAGGAAGACAATCAACGTCGACGTCTGTAAGAGTTGGAGGCACTGGATGAATAATGCCTCTTGGCTGAATAGCGCATCGAGCTCTACCAAGCTCGTATTTCACAAACTTTCAATAAGAAGGTCAAACAATAGACTTTCCAAGTAGGGGAACTTGTTCTGTCATTCAGAAGACCAATGGTGACGACTCACAAGACACGAGGTAAGTTCGAACCCAAATGGGAAGACCCCTTCATCATAGAGACAGTGTACTCTAACGAAGCCTATCGACTCGTAAAACCTAATAGGGACTTGTTCATGATTCTAATCAACGGCATATTCCTAAAGAAGTACTATTCTTGAAATCCCTCAACATGTACTTCCATCTCGCCAGTAGGAGAACTTTTGAACTCGACCATCGAGTTCATCCCCCTTAATAATGAGGTGTTGCTGGAGCCCAATAGCTCCCGTGCATTCTCTCCCTAGTAGAAAACATCCATGTCCATATCATCTCTGAGTTGTTTCTCTACGTCCCCACAAAGCTAAATCCTACATTCTGTAAGATAAAGCTAAAATTTATGTTTACCATGTCCATATTACCTCTGAGTAAACATCTCGTTCCGCAACCCCCCGCGTTGTTGTACCTCAATTATTGGATGTCCACGTCCATATCACCTCAGTTATTCTTTGTATCCCCACTGAGTTCATTCCTACCACGTCCATATTACCTTTGAGTAGAAAAATTCTACCATCAACACCATATTTACCATGTCCATATTACCTCTGAATAAATATATTGGTCCCCCCTTTCAACTTATTATTTATACCTAGAAACCAAGGTACTCCAAAGATGATAAGCCCATAAAAGTTCTTTATTTCTTCATCCAAAGTAAAGGACTATTTGTGCAAAAAAGAAAAGAAACAAAAAGAGACAACTACATCTCAAACAAAAAGCAACAAGAAGAACAAAGAAACTAAGGGTCAGCAGACAGCTCGTCAATGCAGTGCATCAAAGCTTCGGCGCTTGTCTCCCGAGTCGCCAAGACCCGACGCTCAGCTTCATGACACATCGCTTCCTTGGCCTCAGAGGCGATGTCAGCTGCATGTTTATCATCCAACTCGTTCTTCTGGTGGAACTAGAAGGCCACATGGCGAGTAAACTTTGCTGCTTCTTTCTTAAGCATGATATGTTAGGCCTGCGCTTGTTCAGAATCCGCCAGGAGTTGAGCCCGCTACTCCTGAAGAAGGCAAATTTTGGCATCAACCTCTACCATGCTGGCATCCAAGGACTCCCGCAGACTATCCTCCTCCTCCATAGACGAAGATAGCCTTTGCTCCTTGGCCTCAGCTTCGGCCAGTTCTTGTTCCTAGATGGCTATGGTGTCTATATAGGCTGATTCAACTTCAGTCGCTAACATGCTCTGCTCTTCCTCTATCAATGCAGATAGATCATTCCGTTGAATGCCCTAGAGCTTAGTGAGATGATGATCAAGCTCAGCAACATAAGCCTCCAAGATCTCAGCCATATGGTCATGACCCTGGTGAGATCAGATCAACCAGATGTGCAGAATCGCCATTGCCTTCGCAGTCGTGAAGCTCCCGTCTTCCTCCACAACGGCAGATACCCCTTCCTCACTATCTTATACACGGCCTCAATAATGTACTTCACGTATTCATCTGTGTCAGCTAATTCTTAGGACATCATAGAAGCAGCCATCAAAATCACCACATGAGCGTGGGGTAGCTAAACTCATTGAGGGCGACACGTCTTGGCCTAACAAGGTAGTCGCCACCCGACTAGTGGAATCTTCAGTCACCGAGGCTTCAGGATTCAAGTCCCCTCGAGGAGACTTCGAGCCGGGAGCCTCAACAATTGTAGTTTTCGTCTGACGAGCAATGATGCCAGAGCCAAAAACTTCCATAGCCAAGCCTATTGAGGGACCCATCACAGTCCCCCAAGTGGGTCGGACAGAAGGAGACACTTCTACCATAGGGCCCTTGTCTTTATCAAGATCTACCCCAGAGAGCCCACTGATATGCCTACTGTAATAGGCTCAGAGGTAATATCTGCAGCTGGGGTAGGTTCTTCCACTCCACCTCCTGATAAAAGAGCAGGAATGGGACTGAAAGGCAGTACGACTGCTTCCATCTCTCTATCGACTGAGACAGGAGTAGGACTCGACAATCGAATCATTTCTTCCTCTTCAGCCTTCGTCGCCAAGACGGGAGTATGACATGGCAGATGAATCATCTCTCCCGCCTTAACCTCCGTTGTTAGAACAGGAGTGGGGATCGACAGTGGAGTCATCTCAACCTCCGCCACCCGTACAGCTGAAAGGTCCGATCGCAAAACCGGTTCCTCTTTGTCACGATTAGGGGATGGCTCAGCGGCCATCTCCCCAGCCTGCTCATTTCTGCCTATTGTAGAGTCTTCCTGTACGTTCTCAACATCATCATCTGCGATGTCACCCGAAGATGATGAATGCCAATCCACTTCTTCACCTGGAGGACCTGGTGTTAATGCCTCCTCCGGGCCTCACCAACAATCTTCTTACTTGTGCCCACGACTGGTTGCTCTACTACCAGCGAAGGCCCTACTTCGTCTTTCCGAGCAATCAGCAAAAAAGGGTCGATGTTCTCAGACGCCGCTACGTCAATGACATCATCTCCAATATAGTCAAAGGTGGCTAGAACGTCCACCTAAACAGCATCATCGGTGTCCTCCTCCAAGGAAGACTGCATAATAGGGGGTACGTGCTCGTCAGATGAGCTCGCAACCTCCCTCTCAAAAGGCCTGTCTGGACCTCGCTTTGAAGACCGGGATTTCTTCTTTGTCACCTCCTACAAACAAAGAAGAAGTGAATGTACATGAAGAGAAATGTCGTATTGGGCCGATGTTAATCTACTTACCACCACTGGGATAGACTCTATCGATACTCTAGGAGGCAAAACCATGGTCGCCACCGACTTAGTCACCAACACCTTTATGGACTTTTTGGGCACCGAGGAACCTATATCCGTCTAAGCACGCCTCTTCAGTTGACTAGCCGCAGATTCCTTCCGCGAGCCCTTTGCTTGTGCTACTGGGCTACCACAGGAACTGTAACATCTGGCAAACCATACGCTTGAGCTCTCGCAAGCATGTTCTCTGACGTCTCTAGCTGGGTCCCGACTATGAAACTAGTCTCCTTGTCATAGCCATGAGATGTAGTATTCATCAGACAATATAGCTTGACGGCAAAAAATAAAATGTACGACTGGGGATTTCGAAGGGGTATCGTAAACCGTACTACTACCAACCGCAGGCTCCATCTAGCAAACTCTCAACAAACCCCAAGCAAGTACTTGGGTTTCTCAACATCAACTGAGTGTAGCCAAACTGGCATGCAAAGCGGTTCGTTAGGTACGGCTCCAGGAAGCAATGGTTCCTTTTTCGATACACCAAATGGAAAGGTCGGATGCTCTACAACCAGCAAAATCCCCACACTGGCAGGGAAATGGCATCTATGCCCGAATCCTCCAACTCTTCATATACTTCAAAACCTAGGAAGACTGGGCCAACTTTCGAGATGTCCCACCCTTGAAGATGGTACAAAACCTTCCTACAAATAGGGATGCCAGTATGCAGCCACCGCCTTCTGTAGTAGCGGCGGATAAAAGTATCGCTGGCGACATGCCCATCTTCCGTGTCAGGGATCATTACATTAGGATGATGCAGTATCAACCATCCCATCAGATAATGATAAGGTAGCTCCGCTCGAGGAAAATTACCACACCTTCCCGTAGATGTATTGACATCCATTATAAATTCTCTCAAATCCCGCATCAGGTTACACACTATCGTGGGAAGTAAAGCCAAGGGACGATCGAAAACAAGCTCTATAGCAGACATGATAAGGTTTCTGGTTACCCTCTCTACAGAAGCAGATCTACCGAAAAATACATAGTCTCAAAGCTATATCATCATATAGGCCGCCAACACTGCCTTCGATGACATTTTGTGAATACAGTACCATAAGCAGCTATAGATACTGTCAGATGGCTCTTTGTTCTCATACTCACGCAGATTTTGCTTACAAAGCTTGGTCATCTCAGCGAGTACCTCCGCATAGGTGAGCCCCTTGGGGGTAGTAAACTGAACCTTCGACAGATCCTTCTGGTCTTGATTGAAGACATAGTTTCTCCAAGCAGTCACATGAGGTTGTGCCTGAGCCTTATCCCTCCGTTGATTCAGATAATGATGAATCACCACTTCTTTGAAGTTTGCCACTACCAGAATTAGTCAGTTTAGCGACAGAAGAATACGTCGCTAAACATCAAAAAAAATGTCGCTAACTCTTTTTACCGACGTATTTAGCAATGTATGTTCTTAGTCGTGTATTACATGGTCGCTAACAAAGAGTATGTCGTAGTTCGTCGCTATAGCGACGTCTTTTGCAACGCATAACGTCGCTAGTACTTTATCCTACTAGCAACATTTGTTGACATGACGTTGCTAATTAGCGACGTAATAATTCGTTCATAATTTTTGCTAGAAGTTCAACCTTTAGCGACCCAATGCATGATGTTTAGTGACGTTAAATCTGATAATTTGGGTTTGCCACATCACTTTTTTAGCGACGTCTTGCGACAATCAGCGACATGCCCAATACAGGCTAGCGACGTCATGATACGTACGTAGCGAAGTTATTAGCGACGTTGTGTTACTTATGTTTGCTGACATGTCCAATTTGCCATGTCTGCGTATTAGCGACATTCTGATACACCCTTGCGACGTTCTTTTTTTAGGTTAGCGACGTTCTGATACACCTTAACGACGTAGGCTAACATCGCTAAGCATCGCTAGGTGTCGCTAAACGTCGCTATATTCTAAAAAAATGTAAAAAAAATCAGGAATCTGTATGCTTTCTATAATAATGACAGTTATATTATATAACATTGTACTTGCATTTAAAATGACAGTTTACAAATAATAGACCCGGAGCAACCCTCCATAGAATTTTTTGGGTTCGCCGACCCCTTCGGTGGAACACTCAACACCGGTAAACCAATATAGAGACAAATGATAAAAATGCACTACCAATAATCAAATAAATATAATCCAATGATCAGAAAGACAGGAAATAGCTCGGTGGATACAAATCTACTACCAAACGGCTATAAAAAGTGTTTATCCGATAATGTTCAATATAACACAAATTGTTACTAAATGTATAAAATAAATACGTAAAGACCCAACAATGGGTCAACAACACAACAAATGAAAATAAGTCCAATAAAGGACTACACCTGGTCAGGAGGAGGAGGAGGCAGTCGCTGCATCTGGGACACAATAAACCTATACTGCTCCGGGGTCAACATCACCGATGACGACTCATCAGTAGAAGAAAGAAGGCAGTGGAACCGCTATAGTCGGTGTGGATGCCGACACACGACCAGGAAGTGTCTGTACCATGGCTAGCAGTCTGGAGTTGGTGGAATCCATAACAGCCGCTAGCCTCGAAACCTGATCGCCAATAGCCACCTGCGACCCCTATAATACGTGAATGGCAAGATTCGCCCTCTCTTATACTGCCTGAACGACACGATCTGTCCTCTCGCCCATCTCCCTAATGGTGCGTTCGAGCATATCAAATCGTGCGGTGAGCGCCGCATTGTCCGTCTGATGCTCCACAATCCTTCGCAACAGCTCGTCACGTTCCTCCATTCGGACCGACTCCTGTAAGGGCTATGGGGAATACGCACTGGCAGAGGGGGGCCCTGGATGACTGCGTCCCCACAAGGGCACCGTAGGATCCCGTACCGTTGTATGTACCCCTCTGAAGACCACCAACGGCGGTCATCCAGAGCTCGTCCGACGTCCGAACTGGAGGGGGCTACGAGGAAGTACCAGCCCCTTCCTCCGCAGATGCACTAGTCATCTCACGCTCTAGCCTACGATACTCATCCTAGAAAAGTATGCATCTCGGTAAGCATAATATTTACTATTAACCTAGTTGTTCCACGTCTAAAGTTAGTGACACGTAAAGTAATACTTGCATAGTCTGCATGGCCCGATCATTGATGAGCTTTCCGTCCTTTGGCTGGGTAGCCAAGAAGACGGTCACCATGTTGGCATCCTCACCCCTCTTTATCTGTTATAATTATTTATTTTTTATTGAAATTAAACATTTTATTCGTACTTTCATTAAAATAATATATTATAGTAAAATACGTACCAGGCGACAGAAATGTTCTGTCATAGGAATCGAGCCACCACACCACTTTCATGCCCTCGTCCTAGCCGCCTTCGCCTTCTTCGACCGTTCCTTGTACCTAGGAGCGTTGAATCTAGCCTTCATCGCAGTCCACTGCTTGGGCGTGATCCAACCTTGGATCAGTTTTTCGGAGCGGTCTCGAGCCTTCTGGTCGTCGATCGCATCTCGGATCAACTTGGCGACAACGGCAGGAAATTGCTTCTCGATAATCTCAGCCCGGTATGGTGGATAAAAATATATTTTCTACAAAAATGAAATTAGTTAGTTATAATATGCATATATAAAAGATGATTTATACTCAAAGCAATATACTTTAGTTACCTTGAAGTGGGTAAACCAGAATGCCTTCCTCTCATTCGAGGCATCCGAGTAGTTGATCCAAGGGCCCCCGTAGTTGGACCTCAAAAATAGCCCCAATGCCCTCTGAACTAACGGAGGACGATATCTACACAACGATAAATTCATGAATATATAGATATAAGTAAAAATAAATGTTAAGCAATTAACTTACTTTGTCGGCCCGTCAGACCAAATCTCCATCCTCGTCTCATCCGGAAGGGCGAATGGGGGATCGCTCGGATCATATGGAGTCGACGTAGGTGTGACCTCCTCTACCCGCTCCTCCGTCTCCATAGTGTCGTCTGCAGTATGAATGCTGGACGGGCTAGGATCAGGCCTGGAACTGTCCGTCCCAGGAGTACTGCCACGTACCGCCGATCCACTCGGAGATCTGAGTGGTTGGTACACTGGAGTACTAGGAGACAAGGGTCTAGAACCATCATCCAGAGTACCACTTCATCCATCGGTGGAACCTCTACCGCCATAGAATGCTTCTCTACCGGTAGAACCTCTACCAGTACGGGATCCATCGAGGTACGATCCTATTCGTCCTGCCATACATGATAAAAAATAGATATCTACAAGAAATGTAATACATGTTCTAAATCAAATATGCATGCATTTAGCATATCACAGTTTAAAAAAATTGATCCGGAGCAACCCTCCGTTGAATTTGTAGATAATAACCATGCATTTAACATATCACAGAAACATCCATATCTAGATAATAGTATCCGAAACATCCATTCTAGAAAACATCCAAAAACATCTAAAAACATCCAAAAATATCCAAGTCTACATATGTCATAACATATAAGTCTACCAGAAAGATCCAGAAACATCCAAGTCTAAATAAATCTACCGAAAACAAATTCTGTCAAAAGTCATATCATATATATCTACCCTCTATGCTGGGGCAGATAGAACTCCCCCAGCCAGCGCGCAAAAGACTCCTTCATGTCAGCAAGATCAATATATAAAGCAGCTGGATGACTGGAACTCCCCGTGCAACTGCCTTCTGGTGCCACCTCCTCCTTCACACGATCTTGGCTTTAGGAATCACTTCTCTTTAATAGTAGGAGGAAGACTTCTTTCTTAAACTTGATCTCTACTTTATGTATCGACTCCTCAGCAGCAGGAGGAAGCACTTCCTCCTCAGAAGTATGAGGTACATCTACCTCCTCAGCAGCCATCTGTGCCTCTCTCAATCGACGTGCTCGGGTCATAGGTGCCATCTGGTAGATTGATGGAAGCATAAAGATTAATTAGGGGTTAAACAAAATGACAGTACATTTCACAAGTCTAAATAATTGTTGCATGGAGATTAATTAGTGGTTAAACATATTTTATATTTTCTTTTCTTTTCAATCATCTTCTGAAAATTCATCTTCTTCGATCTCCGCGTCCTTATCTTCCTCTTCCTCCTCATCTTCGCTTTCATCTACTTTGTTTTCCTCTTCGAATACTTCTACCTCTTCTACACGATTAGATGTGTAATGTGGAACTTTCGTTGTATCCACGTCAAATATATTTGTTACGATGGGTAGCTCGTCCTCCTGATAAGCTATTTTGTCAATATCATAGATATTTCTAGCTTTAGTCTTGCATACTGCCTACCAGTCCAACCTAGTTGTTCCCCGTCTAGGATAAGTAGTAAAGTAAACGAGTTAAGCCTGACTTGCTAGGACAAATGGTTCGTATCCTTGATATCGACGCCTGTAGTTAATATCCTCAAGACCATGCTTGTCAATTATCCAACCTTGATCTTGGATAGGATCGAACCAATCACACTTGAACAACACGATCTTGGTCGGCTCAATGCCGTAGTTATATGTCAACTCCACAATCTCCCGTAAGACGCCATAAAAATTATTGCCCGGATCGACATCTTTGTAGTTTGTAGATCTGATACACAAACAATTATTTTTGGTCGAATTAAGATCCAGAAAGTTCTCTCTGATCAGAGCATTTGTTGACTTGAACCTAAACCCATTCACACAATAGCTTGGCTAGATTTTGACGGAATAAATTGGCCCCTTGGCTAGAGTTCTAATAGACTCATTCTTTAGTATTGCGTCTGGACGATCGACCTAAACACCACAAGATAAGAAATTAAATTTAGCGTTCCGTTAATTACTGTGTAAAGTGCATAGACAAAAACTAATTACTGAGCATCTTATATTTGTACTCAACCATGAAGAAAAATGACATCTCATTTCCTGTTCTAGTTCTTCATCCGTTATGTACTGTCTACTCGACCTCACCTCATCAATAAATGTGCTGAAAATAACAAGACATCGGCCAATTAGTGTAATAGTAATATTGGATACTATTACATGCATAGATGACGTAAATGTGGACGTATTGGTTACTTAACCCTCGAGCTTCTCCACTTCATCCTTGTCTTAGTTGAGTAATATATATAACTGAGTAGCCCTTAGTTCCTCGTCATTCAGATATCTTTTCTTCATTTTCCCCGAAGGCTTTCCAAAAGGATTGAAGACTTTCAGTATTGCATCATTAGATTCAAGATATCCATCGTCATTACTCAGAGCACTTGTTCTATTACTAGCAAAATATGGCTTGAAATACATCAAGCAGAAGTTTGTAATCTCCTCGATAACATAGGCTTCATAAATAAAACCCTCGACCCGAGCCTTGTTTTTTACCTTTCTCTTTAGGTGGTTCAAATGTCGCTCAAAGGGGTACATCCATCGGTAACCGATGGGCCCACCAACACGTGTCTCGTAGGAAAGATAAATTAGCAAATGCTCCATGGAGTCGAAGAACCCAGGAGGGACACCTTTCAAGCTTGCACGATGTTATCGTAATATCCTTCTCTTGTCTAGACGATCGACAAGCAACTTAGTAGAACAAAGATATCTAAAAAATATGCTCAGCCCTGTCAACAGATCCCAAACGACTAATCATTCCCAAAATTCGATCAGAATTAACCTCTCCATAAATACGTGACAGTGGTGGCTCTTCATACCCGTCAGTTTGTTCTCCTTCGGGTCGACACATCTTCTTAAATTCGACACGTACCTGTCAAAAAATTTTAGGCCCTAAATCCACCTAAAGAGTCTCTCTTTATCCTTCCTATCTAGAGAGGAAATTGCCTTAGGCTGCTTATACTTCCCATTTCCTTTCTTTGTTAAATGCAACGCAGGACGTCTGCATATATCTTCCAAGTCCAACGTGGCCTTGGGATTGTCTTTCATCTTTCACTTTACGTCCATCACAGTATTCATTATGTTGTCAAACACATTCTTCTCGATATGCATGACATCAAGGTTATGTCTGATCAGATTGATGCTCCAATATGGCAGGTCCCAGAATATAATTCTTTTTGTCTAATTATGAGTGCGACTAAATTCATCACACTTGTATCCCTTTGTAGACTCTTCAATAGCACTTGGAAAATCCTTAACCTCCTCCCATATCGTGTCTCCGGTCTACCTTGGCGGTGGATTGGTCTTCTCCAAAACACCGGCACGGAAAGTATTCCGGTTCCTCCGGAACGGATTGTCCTTCGACAGGAACTGTCGATGACAATCGAAGAAGCATGGTTTTCCTCAGTATTTTAAACGGAAAGCCTTTGTGCGGTCCATACAATACGGACATAAGAGACAGCCATAAGTGCTCCATCTAGATAACATTCCATATGCCAAAAAGTTGTTAATGGTCCACATCAGTGCAGCCCTCATCTGAAATTTTGCTTTCTGGAAACATCATACATGTTGGCGCCTACTTTCTAAAGCTGATTCAATTCATCTATCAACGATTGTAAGTACACATCGATATTCCTCTTCGGATTGTTCGGACCCGAAATGATAAAGGTTAGGAACATGTAAGTAGTCTTCATACACATCTACGGTGGTAGGTTGTATGGAGTGACATCACTAGCCAATACGAATATTGGGAAACCAAAAGTCCAAACGGGATAAAACCGTTAGAGGATAGCCCCAATCATACATTACGCAGATCAGAAGAAAAATCTGGATACTCTCGATCAAAGTGCTTCCACGCTTCTCCATCGGATGGATGATTCAAAACTCCATCAATCTGTTCCCGCCTGTGCCAACTTATGTTCTCGGCAGTATCCTTCACCATAAACAACCTCTATAATCATGGCGTCAAAGCCAAGTAGTGCATCGAATCGGTCGACTTCCTTGAACCGGGAGTCCTATTTGAACTTGTTGCCTTGTAGCGATCAGCACCACTAAATCTACATGCATCTTTATCTTTGTCATCTTTGTAGTACAACATGCACCCGTTGTGACATGCATCGATTTTCTTGTATCCCATCTAGAGAGATCTCACCATCCTCTTAGACTGGTAGAAGTCTACAGGTAACTTTGTACCCTCCGACAAGATCTCTATAATCAACTTGATGATTCGGTTATAGCATTCTTGAGACATGTTAAAATCGAACTTGATGCTCAACAGTCTTGTAACCACCTCCAACATTGAATGATCCTCACAACCAGGATACAAAGGAGTCATTGTATTCTCTAACAACTCCATGAACTTCACAGCATCGACATTCGGTACTTCTGCATCATGATTGTCCGGATCGAAACTAGGCTCCACAACGTCGAAAACCATGTTCACCCACTCTTCGTCGTAACCAGCATGGTCATGGACATCCATATACGATAAATTAGGCTCCAGCTCCGATGCTAAAGGTACAAGTTCTCCGTGTAAGGTTCACTGATAGTAATTCGACAAGAAACCTTACGAGTACAAATGATATGTCACGTCCACTTTCGGATGATATTTCAAATTGCTACATCTCACACATGGACACTTAATTTTGGTACGGTCCATGTACTGAAAGAATGCCTTGGCGAACTACAGGAACTGCTCTACCCCATGTATAAATTTATCTCGCACACCGCACATGTCATCAGGATTACGATTGTACATCCACGAACAATATCACAGATAGTAATTCATATCCATTTGATAATAATTCTGCAAAGATGGATACATATTAATCGAGTATATTCCAAATAGATGCATAGACATATAAGTATTAAATGAGTGTCGCCACGTGTTCAACAAGAAGGGCCCCTCTCTGGCCCTCCTCTACTTCCCTGCTTCTCATTTGACTCTCTCAGCTTCCTATTCTGCATCATATGATATCCACCTCAACCAAAGCCTTGAGAAGTTTGAATATTAATATTAACCAAGGTTCATAGTATCGATATCGGTATCAGAAGTAAAAAGTTTTCGATTGGTGGTAGGGCGAGCCAGAATCCTTTGACGAAGGATTCTCCGTCAAAGGATTGGGGGTGGGGCGAACCAGGATTCTCCGTCAAAGGATTCTGGCTCGTCCCACCACCAATCGAAATATTTTTACTTCTGATGTTTTGAATATAAAGCTCTGCTTCACGTTTGGTTTTACATTTTGCTCTGGTAGAGGAAGCCACGAGATTCATGTTTGCCATTGATTGTAAAAGAACAGAACAATTATCGGAGGACTGAACTTAGACTCACAATACAAACTCGCTCGTACAAAGAAAGCCTAGGGACGAAAACCTAGGTACAGCAGACTAAGTACGATTGTTTATTTTTGATTCTGGGGGGTGACGATAGAGGCTCGGGAAAGCGACGGCCGCTCTGCCTTACTCCTTGGACGATCAGTATGCAGTCTTGGCTCGGGGAAGATCTGCTCGACGTTGATGAAGAAACGCTCTTCTTACTCTCCTCGGATTGCTCTCCTGGCTTCTCTCTCTCTCTGTGATTATCAAGAAGGAAGGGGGAGCTCTCTCTGTGTAGATCTCTCTCTTCTTATTTCTTTTGGTGCCGACCTCTCTCTCTCTTCTCTCTCTTTTTTTTTATGGGAATGATGCTGACTATTTATAAGAGTGGGGGGGTGATCATTAGGGTTTGCTAATGATTATCTGTTTAGAATGTTGGCGCTCCTTCATTCTATCTGAACCCTTGATCCTGACTATAGTGAATCTCGGCCATTAGTGCGGATAGCATCGTATCTCATGAGCAATTAATGCTAGCTGCTTTAAATCCTTGTGATTGATTATGCTAATGTCTGATTGCTCGCCACGTGTCCCATTAGCTTGATGATAAATGATATGCCCTGATCTCAGTAATTATGACGATGATGTCAAATATATTTGTTGAGATTCGGTTAAATATCTTATTGATCCCATGCCACGTGTCTTAATTGTGAGTCCTGTCAGAGCCGCATAGGATTGACTATCCTCGAACCGCAAAGAGATACTCTTCCTGAGCCGCATGAGACAATGCCTCATCGAGCCGCAGGGGACGAACCTTCCGTGAGCCGCATATGCATAGTCTTTGCGAGCCGCATGAGCTAGCATTGTATTGAGTCGCAGGGATTGAGCTATCGGTGGGCCGCATATGGCTGATTTCTGCTAACCATATAGAGTGACTTCTTCGTGAGCCGCATGGAGCTATTTTCCATTTAAGCCGCATGAGAGTTGCCACGTGGCAACCTAGGATTCTGACGGTTCGGGTCAGAGATCTTCTTCCTTTCCCAAAAAGTCTGTCATTATGGCAGAGCCATTATGACACTTTATGTCAGAGCAGTCACAGTCGCCAAGTCGTGTCAGAGCACTAAATGAGGCCACCCCCAAACGACCAGCTGTAGGGAAGGATCCATCGAGCTGCATATGCCTTGCTGAACCGCATACGCTCCCGAGCCGCATGCGATTGAGAGTATTCTTTGAACCGCATAGGGCCGCTCCTGTGTGAGCCGCATAAGCTTCTTACTCCGAGCCGCATGGATCATTATTCTAATATTTTTCATGCTTCTACAGGACCCCCTTCAAAGTTTTCAATTTATAAAAATTGGAATACTTTGAACAAGAAGCATGGCCCCGTTCATGCCGTATAGGATTTTTCTGTCTGCCTGAGCTTCCTAGCCGCATAAGTGCCTTAGCCGCATCTGGCCGCATAAACTGGTTGCCACGTGTCCTGAACACGTGTGCAAATCTTCATTAAGTGCCTTTGATTTGATTTAACGCCGTCTTTTGGGGGAGGATCCTAAGAGTCAGTTTTGCCTTGACCGAAGCGTTTTGCCTTTATTCTTTGGGGGCGGCGCGTAATCCGAGGTATACTCCGAGACGTCTGTTCATTTCGTGGGTCTCTCTTGCCTATAAATAGGAGTCTTTAAGCCTCTTAGGGTTTTTCTTTACCTTCTCTCTTTGCTCTGAATCTCTATTTGCTGTCTTTGCTCTTCGTCTTTTAGCAACCGACAATGGCTCCCAACAAAGCTGCAGCATCGAAGGCCGCTAAGGGTAAGGCAGTTGCTTCTACGGCGACTACGGCGGCGAACGTGGTCGCCCCTCCGCCGGTCATTGCGCACTCCATCCATCCCGATGTCCACCCGTCTATCGCTGGTAAGAGATCGTCTGAAAACCCTAACTGTCGCCATGGCTCTGCTGCATAATTTATGCACAAGCCACGTATACGGGGCTTTATCGATGGGACTGCATGAGCCCTTCGTCTTATGGGGCCGCATGAACTTGTTTATACCCGATCTGAGTTTGCATACGTGATTTTGATTTGGGCCGCATAAGCGTTGTTCACTTTTTTGAACCGCAGAAATTCGTCTGCTCACGTCAGCTCGCATGAATCTGACTCTGTAGGCGTGCTTAACTTGAACCGCATGGATCTATAAGTTCATCTAGACTTGAGTTGTATGAACTCGGCTAACTCGGAGCCGCATGAGGCTATGATGCGCTGAACCGCATATACGTATCTAATGCTGAGCCGCATGAAGCTGTAACGAGTCGAGCCGCATAGGCTCAGATGACCTTTCTGATGTTTCTGTTTTCTTTTTGACTACCTTCTAACCTCGTTTCTTTTGTATTTTTCCAGTGAACTTGCCCGTAAATCCTGCTGGGGAGCTTATAGTGGGTTCGAATCAATTCGCCCTGGGCGTGCGTCTTGACGACTTAATTAGGCATGTATCGAATCAATTCCCTACTGATGAGCCTTTGGAGAGGTTGAAGGCTATTGAGAATCAAACCCTTCATTATCTCCATTCCATAATGAATACTGGAAAGCTGGATAGAAAATACCTGAAGCCTTTGTTCCTTTTTGGTGATGCTTTAACCATCAAGAATCCTCGGGTCTTAGAGATTTCTGAGAACTGGGATTTTTCTTTGGATGGGGTGGCAATCCATATTCCTCTCATGGAACGTCATTATCCTTTGTCATGGTTCAATATGGTGTTGCTGGACCGGAAGATGGTGTGTAACCTAACTCCCACTCAATCAGGGATGTTGATGGACAACATCCATTATAATCCGAATATAAAGTCGGCATATGCAGGTAAGGATTCCGTCCTCCGGTATATGATGGGTCTGGTCCCGGGCTCTTTTATGAATGTATACGGTCCCAATTTCACACTTACTCAAGCTGATACTTTCCTGAATCGGCTTGTTCGCAAGAAGTCTTATCCTGTTGGTAGGCTGGCACTGCCGAACTGGATAAACCCCACCTCTACGTGGGCCCAGTTGACTGCTTGGGTTCTACAGACTTATGGAGCATTCTTGCGGGAGGTGGGGCTTTACCATGCCATTCGGGGCACTTGTCACGGGCTTCCCCTTAATAAACCACTGTTCGTAGCGCTCTTGGAGATGTACAGCCAGCGAACGGGGACATTCTTTACACCAGTAGGGGAACTGGGGCTTGCTCTTCACGAGATGTATACTGTCTCTAAACTTCCATGGGGGAATGAGCCTTTCGAGGTGTATACCCCGTCAAATGAGGAGTTCGAGGCCTTGGACAGGCAACTCCCAAGTTTTGTTGCGGTGTATCGGGAGTTGTTGTGCCACCATAGTGCTTGTCATCAAATGGCTATAAAAACGGCAGATAGCTCTGAGGGGACCGCTCCCCATACCACATCCTGGATTAATTATCTCTTTAGGGTTGATCCTTCTGGTGAAGTTACTCCCCGAGCCCCTCGAACGCATGCAGAGGTAAGGGATCTGATGTCCAATGTCAAAAAGTCGCGATCCAAGAGTGATATATTCGGGAGTCAAGCTGACTCTCTTAGTTATTTTCACTACGGGACCATACAACTGTCGGAGAAGGCGCTTCTGGCTGGATTTCTGATGATATGGCTACGGAACTGCGTAGTCTCAGACGGAGCGGGCTCTATCGAGAGGATTGGTCGTCATTTCATCCTTCCTGTCGTTAAGCTAGTTTTCGGAGCTAGGCTGGCCCTCCTTCCTGCTATGGTATGCAGTATACATCATGGTTTGCGGACATTCTCGTCCAAGGTTATTGCTCGCAAGAAGACTTTAGATTTTGAGCGCGTAGAACTGCCCTTTCACTACCTGATGGGGTGGTTGGCGATGCACTATAAATCTTTGCTGGGACCTGGGATAGCGGAAGATGCTACGGTCGAGGATGCTTTCCTTTTCAAATACCATCACCGGTCTTGGGAATGCAACACTATGCCAGCTTGTCGGAGGGCGTTGGCAAGAGTGGATGGGTGTGATCTCTTTGTGTCTGTTCCTCCTTTTTCTGATTAGAAAGTGAGGAAGGTACACCTTGACGGTACTGGACCTTCTCATTTTCTGTCTCCGGATATGCTTGCTTGGTTGCGCAATATCCGTCCCGCGCATCTGGTTTATCGCAACCGGAATAATGTGTACTTGGAGCCTTACCTACCCAGTAGGTTTTCCCGCCAATTTGGTTATAGCCAGTTGTTCCTTGATTGTCCCAACCCTTGTTTGGGTTTTGAAGGTAGCGTTCTTGACGGCGTCCGAGCGTGGAATTATTATGACGCTTATCATATTCGGGCCAGCTTTTCGGTTCCCGATGCCAATGCGCCGAGGGAAATTCTGTACGTGGCCGCTTTGTATCACGTTATGGCGAACAAGCCTCCTGTTAACTTCGATCCGAGTACCAGCTTCATCGTAGGTACTGGTTTAGAGGAGAAGCCTAAGGGGGCTAAGGCTAGAAAGCAACTGGCGCTCCAGATTCCTCTTCCTGAATCAGAACCTTCCGAGTCGACTGAGGAGGAGGATGATAGCGAAGACTTCCTTTCTGGTGGGGATGAAGAAGTGGCGGATCAACCGCTTCCTCCACATGATGAACCGGCGGAAGATCCGCCGCTTATTACACAAGAGGGAGCAGTGAGAGAAGAACACCCTTCAGTTGTATCCGGTCCCTCGCGTAAATGGGTCAGATACGAATCTCCTGACAGTAGAGCGACCTTTTCCGTGAAGAGAGCTGCTATTAGGTCTCGTGGGACACCTACCACCGAGAAGGGTGAAGGTGCAGACGATGTTCCGGAGGTAAGTCCAAGTCGGAGTTCTATCTTTGTTGTAGCTTTCTTTCCTCTCGGGGATATGACTTGATCATTTTTCTTTGTAGGCGTCTGACGAACCAGGCTCTTCTGAACCATCTGCTGCTTTAGTAGTTGATCCGGCCCTTGCCGCTTTGATTAGCGACATGTGTGCCGCGGTCCTTTCTGCGGGGGCCCTCTCAGCGGCGGCTAAGGACTCCCAAGCTGCTGAGGCCCCAGCCCGGGGTGACGAAAGTTTCCTTGGGCCCGTCTCCGAGATTTCTGAACTTCAGCGAGATGACGCCATCCTCAGTGCATCCCCTCCCGAGGATGCAAGGGCGGATGAGTCTTTTATTCCTGACTCGGAGGCTGTTGGTGAAGAGGTTGTGATGGCTGTAGGCGAACCTCAGCCTCCACATTCCTCCACTGGTAAGCTGAGCCACATATTGACCACCGAGGGGGCTTATTTGCTCTATCAGCATATCCTTCAGGTCAAGTCGATTTATGGTTGCCTTGGCCCTGCAGGTCCTGACCCTTTACCTTCCGCCACGGATGTCTTCGGGGAAGGCCCGGTCTGCCGTGATCTGGACGAAAGGAGCATTTCCTCTCCTTCTTCATCGCATGTTGAGGGGCATCCTGCCAGCTCTGGGCAGATGGGGATGGAGTTGGTGCTGGCCCCGGCCTCGTCTTCGGCTGCTTATACGGCTCCGGAGATCGACTTCTCGACTCTGCCGAGCATCCAAATTCTGTAGGCCGCTGAAGAGGAATTGGCCGATGCTCAAGCGTCTTTCCGTGCAGAGTTGGTTTCTCTTGTAGCGGGAGCGGCAGATTCTGTCGCGTCTTCTTCCGCGCTGCCAGCCACACTCCCGTTGACACCGGCTTCCTCGGAGGCTCTGAACGAGGTGACGCAGGATGTGGTTGACAGCTTCTATCGTCACTTAGGGAGGGGTGTCAACGCTGCCGTAGAACGGGGGATCCCTTTTTCTCTGTCTCTACGGGGAGCTCGGGGCCAAATTGACACTCTGAATGGTCTTTCTGGCGGGCTGGGGTTAGCGGCGTTCCTGGAGCCTAAGCTGACAGAGGCTGACCAGCTTGTGACCCAACTGCTGGCAGTACGGCAGGCTGGTTTGCCTGCTGCGATCGAACGAGAGCGGGGCTTCCTGGTTGCTGCTCGGGACAGGATCAAGCTCGCTCGAGAAACTGTCGGGCCGGCTGTGCAGGGGGATCTTGACAAGTTCTCCGTCTCCTATGACCGACTGGGTCGTCGGAGTCGGGCTTGTAGGGCCCGGGAAGAATCTGCCTCTCGTGGAATAGCTGACACGAATGAGCGGATTCTCGCACTCCAGAAGGAGTTGGCCTTCTTAGAGTCAGAGCGGGAGGCTGCTCATGCAGAACAGGAGTCGATTGCTCGGGAGGCCGAGAGGGTTTCCCGATCTTCTGTCAACCTGGAGCGGGCCTTCAAGAAGTTTGAGGACAACTGGCAAGCCCATGCTCATCTGGAGGATGCGGCGGTGCTGAACCAGGAGGCGGAGCGTCGAGCCAAACAGAGGCTTGAGCGGTCGGTTGCCTTGATAAAGGACCGTCTCATGGCGTTATGTGCTCCAGAGCAGTGATCCGTCCTCTGTCTTCTTTTTTTTTTTCTTTTAATTTTTGTAAGGGATGTGATCCCCGCTGATGTAGCCCTTTGATTTTTGAATAAATGAGCATGTTTCAACTCATCTTTTCTTTCTTGTACTTGCGGTGTTTATGGAACCGGACTTACTGGGGGATTATTTGTGGACCTGTTACCCTAGGCGTACCTTGGTTTTAGGTACGGATAACAAGTTTGATTAGGATGTCCGGGACAGCCACGGCAAAATGGTCATGGATGTTCTCGGTACTGGGGGAAGGAATGCCGTAGAGCAGCTGGGCTCCCGGGGCATGGTAAGATGGTGGATTTATGCTAAGAAGCTTAGCAAGGGATATTTGTGGGCCTATTATCCTTGGCGTACCCTGGTTCAGGATACGGATAATGGGATAAAAGGAAACCAATCACATTTGCTCAGAGGTTATGATGACATGGCAAACATGAAGGTTTTATCGTGAAATCTTCCTGCTCAGCGGTAATGAGAACATGGCAGGAGAGACTTTACGGAAGCTATTTGTGGTCAACAGAGGACATTTGTGGTCAACAGAGGACATTTGTGGTCAACAGAGGACATTTATGGTCAACAGAGGACATTTGTGGTCAACAGAGGACATTTGTGGTCAACAGGGGACATTTGTGGTCAACAGAGGACATTTGTGGTCAACAGAGGACATTTGTGGTCAACAGAGGACATTTGTGGTCAACAGGGGATATTTGTGGACCTATTATCCTTGTCATACTCCGGTTGTGGGTACAGATAATAGGTTAAAAGGGGATCGACATACTTGCTCAGAGGTAATGTGGACATGGCAAACATGACGATTTCTTCGACGGAGCCTTCCCACTCAGAGGTAGTGAGGACATGGCAGGAGTGGGCTCAATGAAGATTGGGTACATAGAACGACTCAGAGGTAGGAGAACGTGGAAGTTCTATGCGAGGGGGCGGTTTGTTTTTGGTGGAAGTGAAGACGACTCAGAGGTAATGAGGACATGGTCGTTTCGAAAATTGGTGGATCGACTACCCTTTTTGTGTACTGGGAGTGCGGGTAATGAATCCTGAGGGAGGATCTCTGCCAGGAAGAAAGTTCAGAGGTATAATCATACTTGACTTACTATCTGAAAGAGTGACTGAAATGTAAGTTCAGAGGCACCAGCTGGTACATAACTTGGTAATTTGGACTATTGAGGGAGTGAGAGTACAGCGGCACCAGCGGGTGCATGACTCAAAAATCTGAAATAGGGTGGATGAGAGTTCAGTGGTACTAAAGGGGTACATGACTCGATAATCTGAAGAATGATGGACGAGAGTTCAGTGGTACTAAAGGAGTACATGACTCGATAATCTGGAGAATGATGGATGGGAGTTCAGTGGTACTAAAGGAGTACATGACTCGATAATCTGGAGAATGACGTTCAAACATAGTATTTCTTCAGGAACTTGCCGTTGACGGGCAACATGAGCAAATCTCCGTTCGGCTTAGTGAGGCGGTAGGCACCGTTGGAGAACACGGTCTCGATGACAAATGGACCTTCCCATTTTGGCTGGAACTTACCGGTGGTCTTGTGAGTCATGACCATCGGTCTCCGGACTGCCAGAACAAGATCACCCACTTGGAATGTTCTGATTTTAACTTTCTTGTTGAAGGCTCCGGAGATGCGTGCTTGGTATAGCTCGATCATTTGCTGAGCTAGGAGGCGCTTTTCATCTAAAGCCTCCAACTCTTGTAGTCGTCGTCGGTAGTTATCATCCGTCGTCAATTGATAAGTGAGGGCGACGCGGAGTGAGGGGATCTGAGTCTCCAAAGGGAGGACTGCCTCGCTCTCGTACACCAGAGAGAATGGTGTATTCCCGGTGGCTGTTCGAACCGTGGTACGATAAGCCCATAAGCACTCGTCGAGCTTCTCGTTCCAGTCGCGTTTGTTGGAGGAGACAAACTTCTTGAGGAGCTTGATGATTGTTTTGTTGAATGCCTCTGCCAACCCGTTTGCTGCCGGGTTGTATGGTGTCGAAGCGACATTCTGAATGCGGTGCTTATCGCAGAATCGGTAGAATGTATGGCTTATAAACTGTAGACCATTATCATGGATGATTCTTCGCGGTAGTCCGAAGCGGTAGATAACGTGATGCTTAAGGAAGCTGATCACATTTGAAGTTTTAACTTCTGCGAGTGGGACAGCCTCCGCCCATTTGGAGAAATAATCAGTGATCGTAAGTATGAAGCGGTGTCCTCGAGAGGAAGGTAGGGTGATTGGACCAATGATATCCATTCCCCATGCTTCGAATGGCCAGGATGCCACCGTTGGATCCAGAAACTCGGATGGTTGATGAATGAAATCCGCGTGGACTTGGCTGGCCTTGCATTTTCTGGCATAATCTATCGCATCTGCCACCATTGTGGGCCAGTAGTAGCCCATCCGGCGAAGGCGGTCTTGTAGCTTAGGGCCGGGTTGATGGGCCCCACAGACACCGTCGTGAGCTTCTCGTACAGCTTCTGTAGCTTCCACGTTCGACAAGCACCGGAGCAATAATCCATCGTAGGAGCGGCGATACAACATTTTTGTCTCTGTATCGTAGAAGAATCTGAGAGAGCACCGTCTGATAGAGGTAGCTTCCTTTGGATTCTCTGGGAGGATGTCGTATACGACAAATTCGATGAATGGCTGTCTCCAGTCTGGTGTGTCGTCGACCGTCTGGGCGGAATAACTTGCCATGGCTTGAACGTTATTCTTGGGACAGACCAGCTCATGGCCGATTACATCGACCGAATGATGAGAGTGGTTTGGCACTGCTAGGGAAGCAGCTAGGCCTGCTAGAGCATCAGCTTCGATATTTTGGAGTCTGGGGACGTGCTCGATGAAGAATCCCTCGAATGATGAGATAATGTTGATCGCAATTTGATGGTAGGGGATCATGTCTTCATGGCGAACCTCGTATGAGCCCCTGATCTGATTGACGATTAGTTGGGAGTCACCGTATGCTTCAAGGTATTCTAACCCCAGCTCTTTTGCAAGTTGGAGGCCAATGACCAGAGCGTTATATTCGGCCACATTGTTGGAGCAGGTTCCGTGAGGGAGTAGGCGCGATTGATCACCAGCCCAGTAGGAGAAATTAATACCACTCCGACCCCGACGACGATGTTTTCCTTGGGTCCGGTCCTTGAGGCGCCATCGAAGAACATTCGCCATATGTTATCGTGGGTGGCTGTATTCGAATCGGCGACCTCGTCTGGGATCTCTTCATAGATTCTGGATGACTCTGATCCTGGGTGGGCTGCCAAAAAGTCTGCTAGGGTTTGACCCTTAACAGCCTTTTGCGGGACGAAGATCATATGATAGGGGGACAGTAATATTGCCCATGTGGCGAGGCGAGAGCTGAGGGCCCCTGGTTTAGTCATGAGGACTCTGAGGGGGTTGACTCGCGAGATCACATGTATGGTTTGTCCTGTGACATAGTGCCGCGTCTTTTGAATAAAGAATACCAGGGCGAGACACTCCTTCTCTACGACGGTATATCGGTGTTCTGGCCCGATCATCATTCGGTTGAGATAATATATGGCCTGCTCGTGGCCTGCATCGTTATTTTGTGCTAGCAGGGCACCAAAGGAGTGTTCCATCGCTCGTACGTAGAACAGGAATGGTTTTTCGGGGACCGGGGCCACCAGGACTGGGGGATTCGACAAATATTCTTTGATGTCGTCGAAAGCACGCTGGCGTTCCTCGTCCCATACGAATGAGACTCCCTTCTTCATGAGGTGTGTGAACGGTCGGCATCGCCCGGAGAGGTTGGAAATGAACCTTCTGATGTAAGCTAGCCTCCCTTGGAGGCCTCTGAGTTCGCGGAGATTTTTCGGGGGACCCATCTCCATGATTGCCTTCGTCTTCTCAGGGTCTACATGGATGCCCCGTGCCGTGATGATGAAGCCTAAGAATTTCCCGCTGGATACGCCCAAGAATGATTTCGTAGGGTTCATCTTCAGGTTGTGGGCTCTCATCAGGTCGAATACCATTCTTAGGTCTTGCAGATGATCTTCCTTATGGCGACTCTTGACGGCGATGTCGTCGACATAGCATTCTACTATTTTGCGTAAATGTTCTCAAAAAATGATACTCATGGCCCGCTGATATGTAGCGCCGGCATTCTTCAGACCGAATGGCATGACTGTGTAGCAGTATGTACCAATCGGCGTTCGAAATGATGTGTGCTTTTCGTCGGTGGGAGACATCTTGATTTGATTATACCCCGAGAATCTATCCATGAATGACATACGTTCGAAGCCGCATGTGTTGTCGATCATGATGTCTGTGATGGGAAGGGGAAATTCATCTTTGGGGCATGTCTCATTCAGGTTGCCGAAGTCGATGCAGATTCGAATCTTCCCATTCTTCTTGAGGACGGGTACTATATTGGCGATCCAGTCAGGATGTTGCTCTTCACGAATGAAACCGCTGGCTATTAACTTGTTGACTTCGGCTTCAATTGCGTCCATGACGCCTGGGCGGAAGCGTCGTTGTTGCTGTTTGACTGGCTTTGCATCTGGCCGTATGTTGAGTTTATGAAGAGCGATATCGGGGTCTAGCCCCGGCATGTCCTCGTAACTCAACGCGAACACGTCGATATATTCTCTGACGAGTTTCAGCAGCGATTCTCGTTCTTCGTTTGTCAGGCTTTTACTGATAAAGATCGGTTTTGGAGAAGATTCGCTGCCGAGATCCACTTGTATGACCTCATCTTCAGTAGGAGGTTCTCTCAGTTCGAACCATTTTTCCCATTGTGCGTCTAATTGCTGGGCCCATGGTTCTAGCTCAAGGATTTCGGGGATGTCTTCGTCTTCCTCGTAAGCGTCAGCGAACGCCATGTTGACTGACATGATTTGTCTGAACACATCTCCGATGCTGGTATCTGAGTCGGAAGTCGGTGATCCGGTTGAATGTGACTGCCAGTCGCATTCTTCATCTGAGCTTTCAGGGGTCGTAGTAGGCGTTACATACCCTAAACCGCATCGGGTTTTGTTATAGTAGTTCCGTGGTTTGCCTGCCGGGGCTGGCGTCTTCAAAGGTAATCGTCGTCCAGTGCCGTAGTTCAGTCCTGGCGTTGCCTCTAGATCATACCTCTGTTTCTGCATGAGATATTTGGATTGAGGGCTATAGAGATACAGAGGCAGTCTTCCGGCATCTGACCCGAAGTCGACTTCTTCCATAGCGGGGGGATGTGGGTTGGTTTTGATGAGCATATCTTGCGGAGAGAAGACGATATTGGGCATTGCTCCCGTGCACGCACTATCTTGGAGCTCTGCAGGTTGGTTATCTCCCGTGAGGTTGACCTGAGCCAAGTATACGTCGGCATTTTGGAGCGCCTCACGTAAAGCCGTACGGACATCCTTCGAGAGCCTGAGGAGTTCATATAAGGACAATTTGGCCGGGGTATTAGCTAATTGTGCTAAGATGTCAAAGTTGTAGGGCCTCTCCAGCCCCTGAGGTGTCTCCTTCCGGAGGGACTTGTCGAAGCGAGTCTCCTTCGGCCTAGGCTTGTCGGTCGTCGAAGGCTGAGCCGGTCCCGGAGCATCATTGGTAGTGGGCGGATGATCATCAGTCGCGCTTTCGGTCACCAGTTGGGCTTGTGTTCCGGATCGAGTAGTGACGGCCGAAACTTCCTCTTCTTCCGCCGAGGCAGTACGGCAGGATCTGACTTTTTCACTTTTCCTTTTAGAAGGTGGAGAGGGCTGAGTTACCTCGTGGACTAGGTCCGGATGGACCCACATGATTTCTTCTCGTGATGTGGTGAGGGGTACCAGACCAGCGGCTTGATCGCGAGCAGACGGCAGATTAGCAATCTCCATTGTTGCCAGAGGGATGGGTATAACCCCGTCCTGAGTCTCTGTTGGAGGGAAGCTGCCGAATTGTACGGACACCATGTTGGCTGCCACGGTTATCTCTTCGAAATCGATGGCCAGGGCGTTCGAATCGATGAGGTTTTGGATATACCGTTTCAGTTGATAGCAGTCGTGTGTAGCATGGTGGACGTAGCGATGGTAATGGCAGAACTTTGGGTTCTCCAAATCAGCCGGCCGAGGCTCCCGTCTTGGTGGAGGAAGCTGAATCCTATCTCCTTGTATAAGCATGTCCAAGATAGGCTTAACGTGACCGTCTTCAAAGGAATAAGCGATTTGAGGCCATTGTTTGTCTGCTGGCTGTGGCTCGGGCTTCTGGGTTGTATCGGTCACCATAGCCTGCTTGCCTTTGTTGTCCCGGCTGTTGGAGGGGCTACCCCCATTGTCGTTGCTGGTGTTGGGACGCTTGCTCTTGTTCTCTCCCTCCGAGATATGCAACCCTAGTTGGCGAGCCTTCTTCAATCGTTCTTCAGCACTTGTAGCACTGATGATAAAAGCCTTCCATTCCTTAAACTGACTTTCGCCCATCCAGAGACTAATTGTTGGAAGTAGTCTCTTTTGGCAAATTTCAATCAAAGAAGAGTCTGGGTTGCCAGATGGTAACTTCATTGCGGTTTGACGAAACCGCTCAATGTAATTTCTCGTCAGTTCTTTCTCTCCTTGACCGACGTCCATGAGGGTAGACATCGTTACGTCCTGTCCTACCTCATAGAACCTCTCCAAGAACAAGCGTTTGAAGCCAGCGAAGGAGTGGATGCAATTGTCTGGCAGGTTGCGATACCAATCGAAGGCGACTCCTTCCAGTGTCCCAATGAATAACCGCGTGAGGATAGCGTCATCATGGGGCAGATGGTCGGTAGTGACCTCAAAGTAAGTGATGTATCGACTTGCTGAAGTCTTGCCATCATATGGGTTGATATTGAACGGCTTATATCTTGGCGGAAAGGGAACATCCCTCCATTCAGCGGGATATAGTTGCCGTATTCTGAGGTCTTGAGAAATTTCTCGGGCGTGGAACATTGCTCGGAGCTCCTGAACCTCTCTTCTTACTTCTCGGGCCTCATCTGTCGCGGTAGGGGCCGTTATCTCGGGAAGGTTATTGCCCTGGTTTGGTGCTGCTGAATTTGAATCTACGTTGATTGCGGGACCCGTGCTTGTCTGGCCAGGTGTCACTCCCTGCAGAGTAGGAAGTGCCGCTTTGATCTCGTCTACAGACTTGACCAAGGCGTGCAATATGGCCTCCAACGTGTCGATGCGCTGGCGATCGCTGGAACCGCCTTGATTGCTGTCTGTCATGAATACCGTCTTCACATGAGGAGTGGTGGAGGATGTACCCTCCGAGTCGTACCCATGCGTCGAGAAATCATCTAGATATGTGGGGATGTTCTCTTCAGGTTCGGACTCGGAAGGAACACTACCCCCAGCTTCGGTGCTTGCTTCATCTCGAGAATCATGGATGTCCTCGGGGACATCAGCATCTGTTGTACCCAATGTGAGGGTTGTTTCTCGGGGTTCGTCTTCTTAAAACGTTGGATTGTTGTGGACGTTCGGAGGGGTACTACCCCCAGCTCCTATGACCCCCAGGGTCGGGTACGATGAGTCTCCTATTGCAGCAGATTTTGTCTTCGAACGGGTGTGTTGGTATACTCCGGTGGAGGGCAACCGTTTAGCCGACAATTTCTTAGTTGTAGTGGCTGATATCTTTGGACTGGAGATGCTTGTCTTCTTTCCTCTCCCCTCGGCGGGGACCTTCTGAGCGGAATTGCAGGAGACAACAGGAGGTGCCTCATCTTCTGAGTTTGGGTGTTGTAGTCTGTGGAAGACGGACGGACGATCTTCCGTCACTGCCGCGTTGTTGCAGCAGCAGTTGACGATGATCTGGGTGCAGTGACGTCCATGTGAGGATTCTTTGTACGCCGAGGCTCCTTCTCTTTCCTTACGTTTGTGGAGGATCGCCTCACCCAGGTCAGAGGAACCACTCTGTCTGTTCGCCGCCGGGGATTGGACTTGAGCGGTTCTGTACAACTTCCCATCAGAGGCCCGTGTGATAATCAGCGGGACGCCCTGATAGTCAGAGGTTGGGGTAGCTGTCTGGGCTTGATGAGCCCGCGCTGCCCTAGACTTCTTCTTTCTAGCACTTGTGGGTGCATAATAGGAAGAGTCCAAGTTGAACATCACAGAGTCTGGCTTATCATCCAGAGAGTCATCAGGGTTCGGACTGTACGAGAGACGGTCGAAAACTGATCGAGAGGAGCATGGAGCAGATGCTATACGGCTGGGAGCAAAAACCGTACAGGCTGTCTGTATGCGGTTGTCTTCTGTCGTCGGACGAGTTCTTATGCGGCTAGGGGTCACGACCGTGCAGGCTGGCCGCATGCGGTTGGCATCTGTGGCCGCATGGGTTTTCTGCAAACGATTGACTTTACTGGCCGCATGAGTCTCGTTCATATTGTTGGGAACTGTAGTCGCATAAGTTATGCGGCTGACAGAAGTAGCCGCATGAGTTTTCTTTATGCGGTTGGCGGATGTAGCCGCATGGGCTTTCTCCTTGCGACTAATACTCTTCTGCGGTTCGGTCCGCGTAGAGTCCCTCTTTGTCCCTGCAAGTCCAGCATCATAATATTTTCTTCTGCCGGACTTGGGGACAGCAGAGTTGTCTACGATCTGAAGTGGGACCGCAGGAGAATCCTTCTCGCCGTCTTGAGCAACAGAGGACATCCTATCGAGGGCTTGAGGAGGAGCAAATGACTTCGGTCTCCATTCTTTGCGAGCCTTCGTGGTACGGGTGCGCTTCTGGGCCGGGCCAGCGCTGCCTTCAGAGAGCATCTCTTCGAACGCCTGTTGGTCGAAGCGGACGACCATCTTCTTTTGTGTGGAGCCAAGTTTGGCTGCATCTGATTGCGTCACCAACTCCTCAGCCGTGGAGAAGTTAGTCCCCAGCAGAGTCGCCATCGTGTTTGCCATTGATTGTAAAAGAACAGAACAATTATCGGAGGACTGAACTTAGACTCACAATACAAACTCGCTCGTACAAAGAAAGCCTAGGGACGAAAACCTAGGTACAGCAGACTAAGTACGATTGTTTATTTTTGATTCTGGGGGGTGACGATAGAGGCTCGGAAAAGCGACGGCCGCTCTGCCTTACTCCTTGGACGATCAGTATGCAGTCTTGGCTCGGGGAAGATCTGCTCGACGTTGATGAAGAAACGCTCTTCTTACTCTCCTCGGATTGCTTTGCTGGCTTCTCTCTCTCTCTGTGATTATCAAGAAGGAAGGGGGAGCTCTCTCTGTGTAGATCTCTCTCTTCTTATTTCTTTTGGTGCCGACCTCTCTCTCTCTTCTCTCTCTTCTTTTTTTTTTCAAGGGAATGATGCTGACTATTTATAAGAGTGGGGGGGGGGTGATCATTAGGGTTTGCTAATGATTATCTGTTTGGAATGTCGGCGCTCCTTCATTCTATCTGAACCCTTGATCCTGACTATAGTGAATCTCGGCCATTAGTGCGGATAGCATCGTATCTCATGAGCAATTAATGCTAGCTGCTTTAAATCCTTGTGATTGATTATGCTAATGTCTGATTGCTCGCCACGTGTCCCATTAGCTTGATGATAAATGATATGCCCTGATCTCAGTAATTATGACGATGATGTCAAATATATTTGTTGAGATTCGGTTAAATCTCTTATTGATCCCATGCCACGTGTCTTAATTGTGAGTCCTGTCAGAGCCGCATAGGATTGACTATCCTCGAACCGCAGAGAGATACTCTTCCTGAGTCGCATGAGACAATGCCTCATCGAGCCGCAGGGGACGAACCTTCCGTGAGCCGCATATGCATAGTCTTTGCGAGCCGCATGAGCTAGCATTGTATTGAGTCGCAGGGATTGAGCTCTCGGTGGGCCGCATATGGCTGATTTCTGCTAACCATATAGAGTGACTTCTTCGTGAGCCGCATGGAGCTGTTTTCCATTTAAGCCGCATGAGAGTTGCCACGTGGCAACCTAGGATTCTGACGGTTCGGGTCAGAGATCTTCTTCCTTTCCCGAAAAGTCTGTCATTATGGCAGAGCCATTATGACACTTTATGTCAGAGCAGTCACAGTCGCCAAGTCGTGTCAGAGCATTAAATGAGGCCACCCCCAAACGACCAGCTGTAGGGAAGGATCCATCGAGCCGCATATGCCTTGCTGAACCGCATACGCTCCCGAGCCGCATGCGATTGAGAGTATTCTTTGAACCGCATAGGGCCGCTCCTGTGTGAGCCGCATAAGCTTCTTACTCCGAGCCGCATGGATCATTATTCTAATATTTTTCATGCTTCTACAATTCATGGTATCAACCGTTAATGATATTGATTTCGATATCGATACTGTGAACCTTGGTTAATATTAATATTTTTACACTTCTCTAGGCTTTGGTTGAGGTGGATATCATATGATGCGGAATAGGAGACCACATGACCTGAATAAGAAGAAGGGAAGTAGGGAGGATACACTCTAGATACTTTCAATTAAACCTTAAACTTACCTTGACAATTACCCAATTTCTAAAATATCTTATATACTACTAGGATACTCACTCTATACACTCTAGGTACTACGATATATACTCTAGGTACTCACTCTTTACACTTTATGATACTCACTCTATACACTCTAGGTACTACGATATACTACTAGGATACTCACTCTATACACTCTTAATAATGCAAGCCTTTTGAGGCAATCAGCGTTATACTAGATTTTCAAAAAAATCTAGAACTCTGATAGCCCCAAAAAGGCTTGCATAAGTAAATTTAATTTCCAGATAAGGGCTCACATGGACACTTGATTTCAGACTAACACAGACACTTAACATAAGAGATAATGATATCTTTTTCATCATGTGTTCCTTATGAGCCCACAAGGAAAACTTAACCTCGGAGTGTCCAAGCTAGCACGTACCATGAAATACTTGGCGATACCCAACTAGCACTTACCTACATATCTAGCTAGTATCTTGATATATGTCTTGACAGTACACTCTAGGTACTACAATATACACTTAGGTGTTGTCACGTGTACTTATGTATTCTAGGACTGATACAAAGATAGATAGATACACAGTTTGCAGGTAGACTATGGTGTAACGCCCTAGTCCCAAAATACTTAGGACTAAGTACGTCGACATGCCAGCTGCATACATACGAAGTAAACTCCAATATATGGAACCATTGTATGTATACATAAGCTGTAAAATACAGTAAACCACGATACTAATCTCATCCACAAATAAAGAAGGAAGAATTTATAAATCAACTCACGAATTTTCATTTACAAATCGTTAGGCGGAGACAAATCCACAACCAACTAAAAAGGGAAGAATACATAACAAATGAATTTGTCGAACGATGCGGAGGTGATCTAAGTGCAATCACCTCGGAGAAAGAGAGTAAAATATGGCCTTGGCTAGAGCACTTGCGAAACATCACAAAGGCATAACTGGAGAGTTCACCAGGTCCTTAGAGGGACGTAACAAGATACATGAAGAACAAGTCATATAAACTGAATATAAATATGCCATAAAGTCACAAAGTAAAAGTAAAGTGTCCCAACTATAACACGGCCCAATATCCCATCATCGAAATAGTAGAGTACCCCTATAACCAAAAAGGACAAGGAGGTAGCACACTAATTTGTGATGTGACATTGCCCCGTGCCATGACTAGAACGAAGTATGACATGACATTAACTAAGGTCACCTAACCAATCTAGTATGCAATTTAGAAGACATCTCGATGTATGGACAGGTGAAGGCCAACTCCTCCAAGACTAACTCACGACACACACATGTCAAGTACCAATACTATCAGCCGGCATAACTCGAGGCTAGCGGCCCACGTGACCCATCACTCCACATAGCTCGAGGCTAGCGACCATCATGACACGACTACCGTAGTACGCAGTTACTATGGATTTTGGATTTGGGTAGCCCATACATCTAACTATCTTCACCCTCCTAAGGGTCACTGTCAAAAGATAGTTCGCTAAGACTAGGTCCACATGCATATTAAAATAATTGAAAGCAAAATAAAATAACTATAAACAGTAAGTCATGGTTCCAACTAAAAATAAATAGGAAATAAATATGCAGTAATCAAATAAAAAAACATGCAACTAATTATAAGCAGTAAATAAGGCAAGATATCGTGATTGATGTATCGTCTGGTGTGGTGCGATGATCTGACGTGTCCAGATTTGTCCAATAGCCGATGTCGATGTGTAAGGGTCTGAAAATCTCGAGAAAATAGGAATGCCTAATCAATCATGATCAATGATGATAATCGATGAGAATTTGTGGAGGTAGATATATATACTAATTTTTAGAAAATATTTATAATAATGTAAAACTAGATTTGTTTTAGGAAAATACTAAAAATCTCAAATCGTTCTTAGGCAAAAATACTCTAAGTTGGAAAATATAATTTTAGGTAGAATACTAGAATATATTTTATATAAATATTTGAAAAATATTACTAAACCATTTAAACCAAAAACTATATCTTTGTCAAAAATATATATCTTTAGATAGCACATAGAATCTAGAAGAATATTTTAGTGTTAAAACTAACTTTAAAAAATATGGGATTCCCAAACCTATTTTTATCAATAATATAGAAACATTATTTATATATTTTTAACAAATAATAAAAATAAGAATAGTACTAATAATACTAGTAAATACTAATAATAACTGTAATTAGGATTTATGGTTATACTAACATACTACATATTGTATATGTAAATATACTATTTATCAAATAAAAAAAAAGTAATATAGTAGCTGAAGAACATAATTTCATAGCATAGCTGCCTCTCTCGAGAAGGGCAGACTACAAACATTTAATAGAGAGGGGTAGAGAGTGAGCATGTTGGAGGGAGTGAAATAGAGGGAAAGAGAAGGGGATACCACCTGAGGGCGGCGCCTGTGGAGGCTTGGCGTGGTGGCGAGACCGGGCCTCCGATCAGCCGACGGGAGAAACTCGTCTGCGGGTCTCGTGGTTGCGTAGGGCCAACTTCAACGCAGTGGAGGCCAGCGCACGCGTTGGGACCCGTACGCACGACGGTGCTCACAGCTGACGCGGGGCTGCTCAGATCTACTGAGCAGATCCAGATCCGGAGGTTGATGGCAGCGTCGAAGGCAGAAAGGAGTACGGTGGCGTTCGAAAGTCGGACGGTTGAGTTCGGCAGGCGGAGGTGAGGGTTCTGTCTTCTTTTTCCTTTGTTGGGGGGTTTTTGGGACAGTGGTGGTGGTGTTGTAGGATTCCGGTGACGGCAGTGGTGTTGGCAGAGGCGGGGATCGTGACGGTGGCGGTATAGGTGGTGATGACAATGAGGGCCGGTTCTGTTTGGGTAGGATTTTGGGTCGGTAGTGGTGGTGGTGTTGTGGGATGCCGGTGACGGTGGTGGTGTTGGTAGAGACGGGGATCGTGACGGTGGCGGTGTAGGTGGTGATGACAATGGGGGCCGATTTTGTTTGGGTGGGTTTTTGGAACGGTGGTGGTGGTGGTATTGTGGGATGCCGGTGACGGCGGTGGTGTTGGCAGAGGCGGCAGTCGGGGTATTGTGGTTGGAGAACTTGGAGGCAGTAGTTATCGGGGCTGCCGGTGTGGCAGAGTTAGGACGGGTGTGGAGTCAGATATGAATCTGGATGTAATTATAAAGAAAATAATAGAGGAATGGGATGTACACAGACAAGATGCAGGTGATCACGATGGTTGTGGTATGTGGATTATGAAATTATGTGAAAAAAGGTCAGGAGCCTCTCCTTATATAGGAGGTAGAAACTCCTATTAGATAATGATTGGGATTTGTTTAAATCCCAATGGATAATTCACCCTCTTAATTTAAATCACTTTAAACCAAATCAATAATATCTTTCCATGATATAAACTAGATAATTTTATATTTAATTAAAAACCATTTAATAATTATTAATAAGATCAAATTTTGATTTAAATCACAGTTGCTACCTTTATGATATTATTTTCATAAAATTTAAAATAATAATAAAAATAAATTTTGAAAATCAAAATATATGAATTAAATGCATGAAAGTAGAATATATATATAAAATATAGTTTTCTAATTTATCAATCAAATAAAAATAGTCTTTTTATAATAAGGAATAAAATTAAAGTTTTGGCAGTTCTTGATGCGAAACTTTAAGCAATGAAAAATAAAAATGTTTATCACATATTATTTTGAGAACTATACTTCTTCTATATAAATAAAATCTATAATAAAAATGTTTTCTAGAAATATGTACCTTATACATATTCGCACTCGACGAGCAAATACGAAAAATGGAAACACGTACAAGACATACAATTACGAAAAACAAAATTGATACCAAATTTATAATCCCCAAAAATCATAGTAAAATTTAGGAGGTTTACATCCTACTCAACTTACAAGAATTTTGTCCTCGAAATTTAGGAATAATTAGGGTAGGTACGCATAAGGAGATAGAAGCAGTTTTATCGATAAGAAATTTATCCATATTAAACGAGAAGGCAATAACAATATTTAGACAAGATGGCGAACGACATTTCAATGGTAATAGATCAGTTGGATGACTAGGAAAGAATCGGTTCTAGTATAAATATGATTATGCGCATGATAACCCTTCGATGTCTATAATCCATCATTCATTGTCATTTGTCCTATGGACGTGCAAGTTCCCCAAATAGGTAATAGTTTATAAATTTTGATCATTAGATCAATATTCTTGATTCAACATATTCATTGTGTGTTTACAATATCGTTATAATTTTGAATCATACTTATCAATTAGCCATATTCACTCTTTTAATTTGTTTTGTCCTAAATTTTAAATTCTATAACTTTCCTTTCCTCTTTCTTTACTTCGATCATTTACCTCACAAACTTTGAATTCCAAAATATATGTATGTATCTAATTCAATATTTTATCGTAAAAAATCAACAAGTTTAATAAATTCAAATTCAATGAATCTCTAATATACTTCTCCCATATATATATATATATATATATATATATATATATTATATATATATATATATATATATATATATATATATATCAAAATAGATTTTGCCGTTCATAATCTCTTCAAAAGTAGGTATTCGATAGTCCTTCATTATGTTTAGGCAAAAATATCTCAACTTTCTTTGTAGAAAATTCGTACTTATCTTTAAAGTACCCAAAATAAAATATCACCTTCAATATTTGTTGATCATATCTTCACAACACAATCTTTTATCATGAATTTTTTTCTCCGTCCTTTATTTATTAGTGTTTTCCTTGGGAATTGGAATCCAATAATTTTTAATTCATGATGGTAAAAATAAAACCCATCTTAACTTCATATTCATAATCATCTTATAAACGTATTCCTTAAATCATCAAAATTAAAAAAAACACAATCCAAAGTTGGATTGACTATTTGTTGCCAGTCGTGGAGTTTATTTATCCTTGATCCACCTTACATTCCTCAATTCATCTGGTAGTGTTGACCGCATATTTCAATTGTCCTTATATATACCTTGTAACCTCATAATCATCAAAAAAGTTTCTATGGGGTTTCCTAATATAGTCCCGTATAACTGAAGGGTGCCACGATCAAACTTTTATACTTGTACAAGGGCATCAAAGGAACAAGGTGGCACATACTGTGGAGGAATTATAGTGAAATATGTGTGAAGCAATTAATTAGAAGGGAGAAAGGTAAGGGTTGCTAATATTGCATGAAGGGTAAAAGGTGTTATGGGTCTGAGTAAATTAAGATAATAAAAGGATAAGGGTAAAGCAATCAAAATAAAACGCAAAGTTAAGCATTTGAGGAATTAAGTAGATCATAATCATATATTGGGTCGAAAGATTTGAGTCGAGGTTGAGTCTCTATCTGTAGTCGGAAGATATTTCGGTAACATGGTAATGGTTATAGTTTAGTCTTTTCGCCCGTAAAGTCGTACCATAAAAATAGCGTACAAGGGGACGTATTTTAGTGGGACATGATATGTCTACATGAAGGTGGAGTCGTTGATGTCTTGTATGTGAAATTTGTTGGAAGATAATAGCTGGTATCGTGCTCCGAATATCAATGTCACGGTAAGGGACACCCAAAAGATCTAAATAGAAAGTGGGTGTTCATGAGGTACACAATATAAATGATCAAGTTAAAGCACGAAATAAAGATAATTAAGGAATTTAGTAAAATAGGTTAGGAATACGGGTTCTAGAGAGAAGATAGTCTCCTAGATGGGGTACGATCAAGGAACGGTCTAACCATTATCAATTTTAAATGATTAGACGGTCATGAGAATAGATTTGGTGTCGAGGGAAAGACGAGTAACTCAAGGCAAGGTAATAGTCACATGTCCTAGTTGATGGTCTAGTTATGCTTGTTTATGCAACTAGGGGAATATTTCGTACCTATCTATCAAGTAGAGAGTGTTTTGTCTTTATAAAATAAGTGAAAGACAAAAAGCGATAAAGAGTTGGAGAATGTTTTGTCGAATATGAACACATGGTTCAAAGACGACTAAATAATTCAAAAGAGAATTGTCAAGGCAGTCACGGATGAGATCCTAGAGGGCAAGTATATTTAACTATATCTCAATCCCCGTAGATTAAGAAGAGCAAACCAAGTGCACTTAGGTTGATCAGACCATCATACACCGGTTCTGTTTAGACAATATTTTAGTGGAGGCCTCCAATAAACATATGTCATAAATAAGCTCGATGAAAGAAATAAACTTGCAAAAATAGGCTTTAGTAGCAGCGTTAGTCAAGTTAGTCCAAAATATAAGGACAAGATATAATGATTGAAAGAAAATATGAATGGTTCAAGTTCCTTAAATCTAAGTCTTTCCGAAGTTTGGGCCTACACAGTCATCCTAGTGTCTTCTTGTCTAAGTCTTTGGTTTGACCAAATAGGTTAGGGTCCTCTAAACAATCCTATTAGTGACCTTCAATTATACAACCCTGATGAGTCCTAAGAACAATATGATGCTAGGTTGTGAGGCATTCTACCCAACTTACAAGAGTTTAACTAGTAGTGTGATGGGACAATTGAATATATCTATTAAGTATGGGAATCTTCCTAACCACTATCAAGCACGAAAAAAGGATAATAATTTACGGAAGCGGGAATCAAGCAAGATGCGAATCAAGGAGCCAAACGAGAGTTCAAAAACAGAATCTAGGAAGGAGGTCAAATATGTGGATGAGATCCTAGACTCTAATCCTATACACAGGCTTGTTTGGTACGGTAAAGTAACCAAACAATTTATCTAGACCTGCATGGGCCACCACAAAAACATGTAACACCCCAGTCCCAAAATACTTAGGACTAAGTACGTCGACATGCCAGCTGCATACTTACGAAGTAAACTCCAATATATGGAACCATCGTATGTATACATAAGCTGTAAAATACAGTAAACCATGATACTAATCTCATCCACAAATAAAGAAGGAAGAATTTATAAATCAACTCACGAATTGTTATTTACAAATCGTTGGGCGGAGACAAATCCACTACCAACTAAAAAGAGAAGAATACATAACAAATAAATTTGTCGAGCGATGCAGAGGCGATCTAAGTGCAATCACCTCGGAGGAAGAGAGTAAAACATGGCCTTGGCTAGAGCACTTGCGAAACATCACAAAGGTACACCTGGACAGTTCACTAGGTCCTCAGAGGGACGTAACAAGATACATGAAGAACAAGCCATATAAACTGAATATAAATATGCTATAAAGTCACAAAGTAAAAGTAAAGTGTTCCAACTATAACACGGCCTAATATCCTATTATCGAAATAGTAGACTACCCCTACAACCAAACAAGGACAAGTGGTAGCACACTATTTTGCGATATGACATTGCTCTGTGCCATGACTAGAACGAAGTGTGACATGACATTAACTAAGGTCACCAAACCAATCTAGTATGCAATTTAGAAGACATCTCGATGTATGGACAGGTGAAGGCTGACTCCCCCAAGAACAACTCACAACTCACGATACACACACGTCAAGTACCAATACTATCAGCCGACATAACTCGAGGCTAGGGGCCCACGTGACCCATCAGTCCACATAGCTCGAGGCTAGTGACCGTCGCGACACGACTACCATAGTAGGCAGTTACTACGACTTTTGGATTTGGGTAGCCCATATATCTAACTGTCTTCACCCTCCCAAGGGCCACTATCAAAAGGTAGTCCGCTATGACTAGGTCCACATGTATATTAAAATAGAAGCAAGAAAATAATTGAAAGCAAATTAAAGTAACTAACAGCAAGTCATGAATCCAACTAAAAATAAACAGGAAATAAATATGCCGTAATCAAATAAAGAAACATGCAACTAATTATAAGCAGCAAATAAGGCAAGGTATCTTGCCAGATGTGTCGCCTGGTGTGGTGCGATGATCTAACTTGTCCTGATTTGTACAATAGCCGAGGTCGATGTATAAGGGTTCGAAATTCCTGAGAAAATAGGAACGCGCAATCAGACGTAATCAATGATGATAATCGAGGAGAATTTTTGGAGGTAGATATATATATACTAATTTTTAGAAAATATTTATAATAATTTAAAACTATATTTGTTTTATGAAAATACTAAAAATTTTAAATCGTTCTTAGGCAAAAATACTCTAAGTTGGAAAATATAATTTTAGGTAGAATACTAGAATATATTTTATATAAATATTTGAAAAATATTACTAAATCATTTAAACAAAACACTATATCTTTGCCAAAATTATATATCTTTAGATAGCACATAGAATCTAGAAGAATATTTTATTGTTAAAACTAACTTTAAAAAATATGGGGTTCTCAAACCTATTTTTATCAATAATTTAGAAACATTATTTATATATTTTTAACAAATAATAAAAATAAGAATTGTACTAATAATAATAATAAATACTAATAATAACAGGAATTAGGATTTATGGTTATACTAACATACTACATATTTTATATGTAAATATACTATTTATCAAATAAAAACCAAAAGTAAAATAGTAGCTGAAGAACATAATTTCACAACATAGCTGCCTCTCTTAAGAAGGGCAGACTACAAACATTTAATAGAGACGGGAAGAGAGTGAGCGTGCGGGAGGGAGTGAAATCGAGGGAAAGAGAAGGAGGACACCACCTGATGTAACGCCCTAGTCCCAAAATACGTAGGACTAGGAATGTAGACATGCCAGCTGTATTCATACGAAGTACACTCCAATATATGGAAACCTCGTATGAATACATAAGCTGTAAAATGCAGAAGAACCACGACAAACTAATCTCATCCACAAAATAAATGAATAAAAGATATCATATAATCAACTATGAATTGTCATTGGTACAATATATTGGGTGGAGACAAATCGACTACCAACAATGAAAAGAATACATGATATACAAAAGAATGATTTTTGGCGAGCGAAGCGAAGACAATCCAAGTGCAATCATCCTCGAAAAAAATAGAGAGGACCAGGTCTAGAGCTAGAATACCTACGAAAGACAAGAGCATACACCTGGCGAGATAACCAGGTCCTCAGAGGGACGTAACAAGACACATAATATCATGCCATATAAACTGTGTTATATAATAAAAATAAGGGATGAATGCAATAGGGTACCTAACCGTACTATAGTGAATATGCAATAAAGAACAATCCTCCACGTATGGGCACTCGGGCTGTATAGCAGTGGAATCGTCCCTCTCATCGGGAATCAGTACAATCCGTCCATAAAGTTCGACAAACGTCAGAGGGAACCAGTAAGAAAACGTCCATAACGTTCCATGAACGTCAGAGGGAATCAGTACAATAGGGTGAACCTGCATCTCCAACGGAGCTTCAGGTACAATAGCAGAATGTAAATAGGGCCCACACATCAAGGAACTGTTCTTCCCTCCCAATGCCTAATATGTTGTATCCACAACACAAAACCTCTATTAACTGCTAAGTCAAACTAAGCATGCAACCTCTATTAGCGGTTATTCCTATCGTACGGCTTATACGTACCGGTGGCCAGCCAGTCACGTATGTCCGAGTTCTACATACGACTCACAACTTCGTGGTAAAAATGTATCAAGACCTATGAATGCAACACACAAATGGTGGTTCCTTAAATCTAAGTTTAATGTGTAAGAAAAATAATACATAGCAAGAAATATAACTGAACAATAAGTTCTAATAGGTTATGCCATGTATCATAGTTTATTTTGCATAAAAAATAATGAACAATACATAAAATATGAGCTAAAATAAATAAACAGCTAATGGCAAGGTGTCTTACCTAGTAGGACGCCTGGTGTATTACGATAATCAATGTGGCACGAACTGCGACTTCGGTGCAACAACTATGCAAGGTGCCCTCGGGTGGTGGCACGGACAGTCCCATTGGGTTCAGAAGGGTCAATTTAGTTGGGGTCAATAAGTGGAAGGGAAGAATTGGCAAAGGGATAGGAAGATTGGTTACAGACAAGAGAAAATCAAAGAAATATTGGATAAATAATATATATACGAATTTTAGAAAATATTTATAATTCTTACAAATTAGTTTTTATGAATCTAAATATTTATAGGAAAAATACTTAAAATACTTAAAGTCAAGAAAAATCGATTTTAGGCAAGAACCCTAATTTTGTAAAAATAAGTTTTTAGGGCAAGAATTATATATTAAGTAGTCACAATAAATATTTTTAAAGACTAGGGCATCATTGTATATAAAATAGTTTTAGAAAATATAAAATCTAGTATAGTATTTTTAGGGCTAAAACTAAATTTGTCAAAGTATAACTTTATTGGCCAAAACTATAAAATGGTATGATAATAATTTATTACTAATATTATTTTGAAATTATTTTAAAGTATATTGATCTTAATAAATGCAGATATTCAAAATAATATCAAATGTATACTAATGCTTAATTAAATAGCCAGTATACATAATTATACCTATTACTGTAGCTAATGTACTACTAATACCATACTTATATAAAAAAAATCTATAGTCTACTGACTAAATGATAGTAAAAAGAAAACAATGCAAAACCTCATCCCTTCCCTCGTTTCAAGGCTCACTCCTTCCTTTCCTTTCTTTCAAAGAGTTCAGAGAGGGAGAAAGGAGTGAGAGAAGAATAAGAGTTTAAGTGGCAGTAAGAAATTTTGTGAGAAGGAGAGGGGAATAGTGGGGAAGAGCTCGAGAGGGCGGAGAAGATGAAGAGAGCGGGCGGAGAGATCGGGATGAGAGTTGGACGGAGAGGATGGGCGGCGGCTCGCGGCGAAGGGGAGGCGGGCTGGCACGGCACTGGTGGGCGACGACGGGCGGCAATCGAAGAAGAAGAAGGAAGAAGGGGGCGGCGCATGCGGCGGTTGCTGGAGGGAGCGACGGAGGCGCAGGTAGGCTGCTGCAAAGGTGGCGGAGGCGGTTCGCGACACGGCATTTGGGGGTGGTCGTTGCCGGGGCTGGGTCGGCCGACGGGTGCGTGGATCTGGCGGAGAGGGCGGCTCTGCGAGGCTGGAAGGTGGCGATCGTGGCTAACGGGACAGACGTGCACGGGAGTCACGGCGGACACGCGCGGAGGCGAACGGTAAGTTCGGCCGGCGGGGGAACCGGGGAGGCGGAGGTGAGTCTAGGGTTAGGGTTTTAATTTTTTTCTTACTCTTCTTGATGATGGTGGTGGTTGTTCGGTGGTTGGTCGGGGTTTCGGCGGTGGTGGTGGTTGCAATGGTGGCGGCGGATGTTGAATTAAGAGGCGGCGACCACGTGGTGGTATCGGGTGACGGTTAGGAAGGAGGAACGGGTGGCCAGAAGATCGACTTGGTGGCTGGACGCAGAAATGACGGGGTTGGCCGAAGCTGTTGGTGGTTCGGGTGGTGGAGTCGTGGTGAGGGTGATGAGGGGATGATGGTCGCGGGGTGTTCGTGGAGAATTCGACTTGGAGGGGGAACATGAGGCAGAGTTTAAGGTAGGACTAGGTTAGGGATTTGATTGCGTCGAGTGTGTTCGATATAACAGAGAGGGTCGAACGAGGTGTCCTGCGAGACACGGAATGGTTTTGACGTCCGGGATTGTCGGACGCAGGAAAAATTAATGTACTTGTATAAGGGGATAAATAGTAGATGGGGATAGGGGACACGGACACGATGCACAAACTTGGGTTGTGGAATTTGGAGTAATTTGTGGAATAATTATATGGAGGAGTACCTGCCTATTTATAGGATGTGGAAATTCCCATTTGAATAGGATTGTGGGGATTTTAAATCTCCATAGATAATTTTATAATTAAATTCAAATTAATACATTCAATATAAATTAAAATTCAATTTAATTAAATCTATCTAAAATAAAATCCATAAATTTAAACATCAATCCGACCATCTAAAATATATTTATGAATACTAAAATAATCATATTAATTAATTTCAAAAATAATTATTAAATCTATCTAAAATAAAATCCATAAATTCAAACTAATTTAAACTTTAAGTATGATTTTCAAAATATCCTCATAAATAATAAAAAATTAACAATAAATAATTTTGAAAATTGCCATAAATATTTAACTACTAATATAGAATATCTTTAAAATACTTCTTCAATAAATTTTAGATAAAAAATGTTTCAAAAATCACAATAGGTATTCAAATATTTGGAAATAGCTTTTTGATAATTGGATAAAACAATTAGTACTTTGAAAAACCAAAGTGAGCATGAAATAAATTTTCTGCCTTTCGTACAAAATATTATACATAAAATAATACTCTTCTAAACTACTACTTATATTTATACGATAAAATAAAATAAAATAGTATTTTGGAAATCTTGTCGCGCTTTCACAACTTTTTAAGTAATTAAAAATAATTATCACATATTATTTTGAGAACTATCTTCATTAATAAAATCTATAATCAAAAATTGTTTTTCTAAAAATATGTAACTAGCACTTGTTCGCACTCGACGCGTAATTACGAAATACGCCGTTTGCGCACAATGTACAATACGACTACGCGACGTACAATACAAAAATTCTAAATCAGTACCAAAATCGATAAAAATATAGTAGATATTTAGGGGTTTTACACCTGAGGGCGGCGCCTGTGGAGGCTTGGCGCGATGGCGAGACCGTGCTCCGATCAGCCGGTAGAAGAAACTCGGCCGCGGGTCTCGTAGTTGCGTGGGGCCAACTTTGATGCAGTGGAGCGGCACGGTGTGTATCCGCGGGTGGTGGCCAGCGCGCGCAGAGGGATAGGTATACGCGACGACGCTCACAGCTGACGCAGGGTTGCTCACATTTGCTGAGCAGATCCGAATTTGGAGGTTGATGGCGGCGTCGAAGCCAGGAAGGAGTATGGTGGCGTTCAAAAGTCGGACGACTGAGTTCGTTTGGCGGAGGTGAGGGTTCCATCTTCATTTTTTTGTTGGGGGTTTTTGGGACAGTGGTGGTGGTGGTGTTGTGGGATGCCGGTAACGACGGTGGTGGTGGTAGAGGCAGGGATCGTGACGGTGGCGGTGTAGGTGGTGATGACAATGGGGGCTGGTTCTATTTGGGTAGGTTTTTGGGATGGTGGTTGTGGTGGTGTTGTAGAATGTCGGTGACGGCGGTGGTGTTGGCAGAGGCGGGATCGTGACAGTGGCGGTGTAGGTGGTGATGACAATGGGGGCCAGTTATGTTTGGGTAGGTTTTGGGGATGGTGGTGGTGGTGGTGTTATGGGATGCCGGTGACAGCGGTAGTATTAGCAGAGATGACAGCCAGGGTATTGTGGTCAGAGAACTTGGAGGCAGTGGCTATCGGGGCTGCCGGAGTGGCAGAGTTGGGACGGGTGCAGAGTCGGATATGAATCTGGATATAATTGTAAAGAAAATAATAGAGGAATGGGATGTACACAGACACGATGCACATGCTCACGATGGTTGTGGTATTTAGATTATAAAATTATGTGAAAAAAACGTCAGGAGCCTCTCCTTATATAGGAGGTGGAAACTCCTATTACATAACGATTGGGATTAGTTTAAATCCCAATGGATAATTCACCCTCTAAATTTAAATCACTTTAAACCAAATCAATAATATCTTTCCAAGATATGAACTAGATTATCTTATATTTAATTCAAAAACCATTTATTAATTATTATTAAGATCAAATTTTGATTTAAATCACAGTTGCTACCTTTATAATACTTTTTCATAAAATTTAAAATAATAATAAAAATAAATTTTGAAAATCAAAATATATGAATTAAATGCATGAAAGCAGAATATATATATATATATATATATATATATATATATATATATATATATATATATATATATATATAAAATATAGTTTTCTAATTTATCAATCAAATAAAAATAGTATTTTTATAATAAGGGATAAAATTAAAGTTTTTGCAGTTTTTGATGCGAAACTTTAAGCAATGACAGATAAAAATGTTTATCACATATATTTTGAAAACTATACTTCTCCTATGTAAATAAAATCTACAATAAAAACGTTTTCTACAAATATGTACCTCGCACATATTTGCACTCGACGAACAAATACGAAAAACGCGAACTCGTATGCGACGTACAATTACGAAAAATAAAATCGATACCAAATTTATAATCCCCAAAAATTGTAGCAAAATTTTGGGGGTTTACATATGCCTTCCCCTGCCCCTTCATTTTTTTTATTTCATTCTTTATATTTCCCCTCTAAACTGATCCACTCACAATAACCTAAGGCCAAGGCCACACTCCTACTTTACTTCACCATATTTAGTTACCAACTTAATATGGCCCTACACTTCTCTCCTTCTTCAGTTACCTATACAATGCCCTTCATGCTCGAGCCTATCTCCTCTAATCTACTGTCAAATTAATTAGGGACAGAAAAGCTCTAATTCATGATCCCCTCATATCTCATGGCACACATATGCCAATGGCTCGAACTTCCCATCAGTCCAGCCTAAGTGCAGGCCATCATGGCCCTCACTCTCCGTGGCCATGCTGCCCCCATCCCTAAGCCAAGCCAAGCCACACCTTGGTGAGTGGCCTTCCTTAATTTATTTTATTGATACATAGATGGCTCATATATAGTAGATACAAATTTATGTGCTATATATGACTGATATATGTATGAGAGTGTGTCGTGTTATGTCAACAAGAGGAGTGTCAGTGTCAGTGATAGTGTCGTGATCGTGTCAGTATCCAACCTACACACGATGAGTGTTAATGTCAGTGACAGTGTCGTGACTGTACTAGTGTTAGCAAGAAGAGTATCAACAAGAGGAGTGTGTCAGTGTCGTGTCAACAAGAGGGAGTTAAGGTTAGGGTTATGGTTACCTGAGCCTACGGGGAAGAAAATGAGAGGGACGAGAGAGAAGGGGGCCACCGGGGGGAGGGGGCTGCCGGAGTCGAGAGCGGCACATGAGGTAGGGGATCGCAGGGAGCCGGAGTCGAAAGCAGTGCGAGAGGAAGGAGATGCACGAGAGGGTCGAGGGGGTAGGGGGTCGTCGGGGGGAGGGGGCCGCCGGAGTCGAGAGGGGGAGGGGGAGAGAAATTTTGGAAAGAGGCATGGAATTAAATTTTGGGGGAGAGAAAATAAAAAATCGATCGGCCAGCAAATACTATATGAAATAATTTAGCGACGTCAACTAGTGAAGTCGCTAAACGTCGCTGTCTACTAAAATTCTGGCGACTCTTTTTGTTATGCGGCGCTAAACGTTGTTGTTTTTTTAAAAAAAGTGACATTTGCTTTCCAAATAATAACGCACGTAGCTAACTATCGCTGAAACTCGCTGATAGTGACGTTCAGCGATGTCTTTTTATTTCGTCGCTAAATGCAACATAAATAGCGACATGTTTTAATGACGTCGCTAATCTCGTCGCCAAAATAACTTATTTTGGTAGTGCGCCATCATTTTAGAGTCCTTCTCTTTCAAGGCGGAGAGTTTCTCATTCATCGGAAAGTACTCTTCATATGGTTCAGACCCCGAAGGGAGCTTCGAGACTTCGTACTTCTCATGAAGCGCCAATCCCAGCTCCCCTCCAGGCATGTAAAACATTCTGGTGTGAGAATTGTACAACTCCATGAGGGCTAAAAACATGGTCCGGTTTATCTCTATGCCAGCCTGAGTGGCACGGATAACAGAGGTCAAGCCAATCTCCCTGAGTTCATTCTTAAAATTTGCCAAGATCCAGAGTGTCAAGTCATCCCACTTTGGCACATAGTGACAACAACCTTCGACAAGAAACTCCCCTTTCGGATACGAAATCTTGGCCGCTAACATACGATTGACGAAGGTAGAAGTACTGAAGGCAAAAATATTTCAGGCGCATTCAAGGGCAGAATTCCTATGCACCCCAAAACATCATGCGCCAAAAGACCAAAGACAGAATGTTGGCACATCAGAAGACAACAAAGAAAAGAGACACATGAAGATCAGATTTTTATTTCACATGAAAGACTATTACATGTCCAAACTCTTTGTTACAATAAAAAGTCTACTACAAAGGAGCCTAGCCTAAATTACAAACTGGGCACATCACTTTGACGTCTCAGAACATGCATATAATTCCTGCTCATCAAAGTGAATCACTTCCTCGTCAACGCACGAGTGCTTCGGCCAATAAAGCATTTATTGAGTAGAACACGGGTTGGCAATCAATCCAGACCCGGTGGCTCTTCCAGCATAACGAAAGTTGGGGCATGATGACTCCGAACTTTAGATGCAACAGGCACCCAACGCCATCCCGTAGTAGAATACTGCCAACAAGGGGTTCGAACATAAGTTGTTGTGTCTATAGCTCTCTCGGCATATCTTAGTCTTCTGAAGGAGTTCAACATCAAAGCATCTTTGAACGAGGAGATCCACAATCCGCTGTGCAATATCTTACAAAAAGGAGGATCGGTCAAGTTTATCTCAAGTAAAAAGTTTGGTTGAAAGAATGAGCAAACCCTCTACACTGCTATTTATAGGCCAGGACAAATCAAACCCATGCGCCAAGTGGCAACTTTCCCGAAGTCAGTGCAATGAACTTGCATTAATGGTGATGAATCTGTCACCTCCAATTCAGCTAAGTTAAAGAATCATCAATCCGAGTCTCGAAACACTCGACAAAGCTGACCAAAGGAGATGCTCCACGTAGTATATGTGCTCCTCAGCATCATGCGCCCTATGTCGATGCGCCTAGAGACGAACGGACAGGTGCGCCCACGTAAGTGTTAACCCAAATTGGATCACAGTCAACCTAATTTAGAGAATTAACAAAATAATATCTGATATGATCCAATACGATACGTCAAGTTAAAGATAGAACATCACCTACAATCCAATACAACGTATCAATTTCAAGACAGACGTCATCGACAAAGCTGTTATATTACAAATATACTTGTACTCAGTCTGTAATTTTTTAATTTATTGAGTTTAGGAAAATGTACTTTGAGTCGCACCGAGTCATCTCAAACCCTAGACTTACTACTCCAAGCTCAACCATACAAAACTAAACAATCCCTGAACCAAACCAAAACTCCATTGCCCTTTAGAACTTCTGGTCTCTAGGAGACAGATTTCGGGCCGAACTCTGTCTAAAGCAGAACTCGGGCCGAACTCTGCCCCCTAAATTTTAGGAACCTAATTTTTAGGAACACCATGCTACAAGCTTTCCAACATTTAAATTTTTGAATATTTAGGACAGAATTTTGCCTCCCCTGACTAGTATATATAGGGTTTGATTTCTCTCATTTCAAATCATCTCTCACTCTCAATCTTCTAAGCCTTATAAATTTTAAGCCTTACTCTTCCAATCTACTAGCCACAAAACTTCCTAAGCCCCAAGGTGCCCAGTACGATTCAGCTAGAAGTTTCTGTGCAAGAGTTGAAAAGAAGTCATTTGGACAATTCGAAGTTTCGTCTCTAGAAAGTTATAAGAAGTTGGCGTGCTCTTCTGAGTAAAGGCACGTGTGTACCCTATTTCACAAATAGTAGATTTCAATCTTGAGCGAGAGTTCTCAGGCCTGGTATCACCCCTATTTCCTGTATTTTCGTATTTATACTCGTATCTGGGTTTTGGCATGTATTTTAATTTTCTCGACTTGCGAAATTGTGGGTTTTTCTCGTATTTCGGGTTTTGGTTCGGCTCAGTTTTAATTGGTTTGGTTTGATTAGGTTTGGGTTAACATGAATTGGTACACTTTAACCTACACTCTACCATCAACACAACACACCCACCCTCATTATATCTCCACCAACCTTTCTCTCTCCTCTTTATTCTCCATTAACTTCTCCATCTTCTTCCTTCTTCCACACAACTCCCCAACCCATAGGCAAGTGCACCTTGCCATCAAATAAGCACCACTTTTCTTGTCCATTAACTAGATTAGGCCATGGAGAACAACTTTAGAACTTGACATTTTGTGACTTGGAGCTTTTATTCTTCTAGATCTAGGTTTTAACCATTTTTGAAAATCCTTGGTTTTGATCTATTAAACTTCGATTTTTGCATGATTTGATGCTTCCATGTGGAAGAGAATTCGATTTTACTCAAGATAGAACTTTGAAAATCTAGATTTGGTCTTGATTTGGTCAAGTTATGAAGAATTGAAGTTCTTGGTGTTCTTGGACCTGCTCTCGGCCAGGAAGAACATCCCTCTGCCTTGCGCTTTTTAGCGCATGGCCGACTGCGCACCCCCGGCCTGTGCTCTTTAGCGCAGGGCCGATTGCGCATGACCTCAGCCAGTGCTTTGTGCTGCGCTGGATTGCGCTGGCGTAAGCCATCCATGCGCAGGCCAGCCATGCGCAAAGTAACCCCTGCGCAATCCACCCATGCGCAACTGACTCCTGCGTAGTCTGTTCCTGCGCAATCCATCCCTGCGCAGTTGACTTCTGCGCAGTCTGTTCATGCGCAATCTGCCCCTGTGCCCTGTGCCCCTGCGCACTTGGCACCCTGCGCAACTGACACCTGCGCAATCCAACTCCCTGACCCCTTGCGCAATCCATTGACTTTTGGAGTTTTGGTTATTTCTTTAAGCTTGGCTCTTCTATAGTCCTATATATATTGATATTTTATTAGATGTTTTACGTCCATTTTATATCCTTACGCCTTTTGTTATGAACTTGATTTTACTTAATATGTTTGGAATGACTATTGTACATGGCCTGGTATGACAAGGAACTAGCATAACACGACAGTGACCCGTAGTGGTGCACTCCTGACATGACCAACCTGACTTGATAGTGGCCCGTAGTGGCACACTCCTGACAGTACCCTGACATGATTTATCTTGATAACTTGATAGTGGCCGTGGCGGCGCACTCCTGACTTGACTTGACTTGACTTGCCTTGACACCGTGGGTGCTCCTGCTTGCTTGCTTGTACAATCCACTTGTCTTGTCTTGCATCATGTCTAGGACGTGACTTTCTGGGTACCACGGCCAGGAAATCGTGCTAAATTGGATTAGGCTAATGATTAGATCAAACTAGAACATGGAGAATTTCCAGTCACAGGCAATCTCGTTATCTGGGCGCTTTAATGGACTTGTAGCTTGCCGACGAGTAGAGCACATTTCCAGCACACTGTCATGTGTTGCACCCTCTAAGTTACCTAAGGGTACATTTGTCTTCCGGGCAATGTACCCACCTATAACTCTCAACCCGCGGAAGGATAACTGGATAGTCTGCAGGGCTTGGGACTGGAATTCTCACTTGCATCTTGTTAGTAATTAGGTTTGTGATAACCCTAGTTAGTTAAAGTAGTAAGCCGTAGTATTTGTTTGGCCGATTGCGAATGAATGGTGTCCAGCCTTGTCTGTCACGACCCGCACCCACTGTGAGGGTACGAGCACGTAACAACGCCCAGCCTACGCCGCAGTGTCGGCGGTAGAACGCTGTTCTAAGTCTCTAACTAACCATCAACTCATGCAGTATATAATGTACTCATCATGATCAACTCCGAACGGAGGACAAGTATAAGATATGGTGTAACTCAATCACAGTCTAGGCACGATAAGATAACACAGAAATAAACTAAGAATTTAAGGCAACAAAACTACTAATAAAATAACAACAAACTCAACAATCTCAAATACATCTCAAGTCTCAATTCTCTATATACAACTCCAGTTCTAAACAGGAAAAAAACTAAAACAAATAGACTAGCTAACTCCCGATCACTCCTGAGTGTCGGGGCCAAGGTAGCTAAACCATCTCCTCAGTAATATGTAGGGCATGAGTCCTCAGGGCAGTCATCTGTAAAATTTTCAACAGGTCCAGTCAGGACAGGAACGAGTACAACTCATCAAGAAAACCCAAGTAAAAGACAGGAAACTATAAAGCAGTTATAAACAGTTTTATTGATGAATATGGCAGTTTATATACAGGTGATGGTATAGAGAAACAGTAAGATACAAGGAAAGTAAAGTAACTAAACAAGAGAAGAATGATGGCAATGACGACTGTAAATAAATCTAGCTGAACTAAAGTAATCATAATGAGTCCAGGCAGTAAATGTAAAACAAGTGTAAACTGCTATAAATCCAGTACGGGATGAATCTAATACAAGATGAATCCAGTACCAGATGATTCTAGGTAGTGATCAAGAATCCAGGTGAGTCCAGCTAATCTAATAGTGTGTTTTAAAATACCGAGATCGACATGTAGACGGCTGTGGGTAATCAGGCACACCTCTCACTGATCAGGCGAGAGATGGCTATGCTTCCAGTAGATTCCAGTAGGGAGATTCCAGATTTGGGGTATATCTACATGTCTTACTCAATATTTCCCCGCCCCGTAAACAAGTGAATCCAGAATTCGACACGAGAATCGAGATGAGTCCAGCCAAAATATAATGATTCCAGAAATAGATTCCAGAATGATTCCAGTGATTCCAGTAATAGAGGCCAGATAATATGGTGAGTGTGTCGCATACATGAATCCAGAATATCCATACGTGTGGTATCAGAGAATCACATAAAACTAAATAGAACTGAAATACAGTAACTGGCAAATAAATGAGAGAACTATCAGAGAATGTACTCGCCTGATACTCTGAAAAGAGTAGTGTAATGTCAGATGTCTGCACCGGAGTCACAATGTCCTAAATAGAACAGTACAGGTTATAATGTGTTTAAAATAAGACAATGATGGTTATGATGCAATCTACATGATTTCTAGGCCAATCTAGGTCAAAGTCAACTCTAGGTCAACATGATCAACTGTCTAGGTCAAACTAGGCCCAAGTCAAACTTGGTCAACTCTGAGTCGACCCAAATCAACTACAATAGTCAAACTAGGTCAAGTGTTGACTCACAGTTGACTTTTGGTCAACTGGTCAACTCTGGTCAAACCCTACTCCAATTTAGGTCAGATGTTAACTCAAAGTTGACTTCTAGTCAAAATAGTCAACCTTGGTCAACCATGGTCAAATCTAAGCCTAGTCATCCTATATCAACCATTACCTACTTAGATACCCTAATCTAGGTATTCACATACACAACATTACCTTATTCATATATATACCTATATATGTAAGATATATCAATCCTTCCTGGGTAAACTTTTACCCTAGACTAAAAGGTAATCTCTATACTAGACAGAAGGTAAAACTCATACCTAAATCACCTAGAAGTAATTTCCTCCAAATCCTACTTGATAGGTTTTAAGCTATACCTTAGCTAGATCACCCCACTCTACTTAGATAGGTAAAAACCTTCACTATTTAATTAGGTAAACTTTACCTAGAACCTATAGGACTCTTCTAATCCCACACTCCTTCTCAAACCCAAACAAATGGCCTAATACTCAATTGTCCAAGCTCTCACTCACTCACACCCTATACCAACATACTTGGAATGGCCAAGACACCAACTAAACCTATTTGACACAACACTAACACACTCTTAGCTCACTAGGACATAACCCACCTCATAACCCCTGACACATGCTAACACAAAATACTATACACTAACATCCACATTAGGATACTAGGAAGTCCTATATCTAATACTGCAAGGCAAATGGCCAAAATGGCCAAGTGCCACACTGCAATGCTCTGCTACTGCCTCTGCTGCCTACTGCAGTTGCATCTCAGGCCTTGCCAAGGCTACAACTGCCATGAAATGATGCTGCAAGGCCACTGCTACCCTCTTCTATTCCCAGGTTCTGGATACACAAGACACCCTCTTATATCAACATATATATCACACAACACACACATACTTGCTGTCCAAGGCTCTTATCTACTGTCTACCACAATCCATTCTACTGCTAACAAGTCCCTGTCACCCTTCCTCTTCCTGGAACTCAAATCAGAACTTCATAGACACTCTAAAACTAAGACACTCACTATGCATTCTCCAAATCAGTCCCATGCCACTTGTATACACCCACATAACACAGGTTTAACCACTAGCAATTTATCATTAGTTAGCAATTCAAAACCCCCAAACCCAATACCAAGTTCAAAATAGACTGTGCAATAACAGAACAAGGTGTGACAGATGTGTGTAATCTGGAAAACCAAGTGTCAATAGCTTAAGAAATCTGGAAACTTGCAAAAGAGTGTGTCAAAGGTGCAAAAATCTGTGTGAAAAGCTTCTCATTAACCACCATTGAAATCTCAGTTTTTGTGTGTGCAAAAATCAGAAAACAACAATGGTGTGGTGCAAGGGTGAGTGACAGGAAACTGGGTTCTCAACCAAAATGAAATCATATTATTTCCAACACTAAATTGAGTCTATAAAACCCACACAAACAATGAACAATCTTAACAATGGCCTAATACACATGTATCTGGACCAATTGTCAATCAAACTTCAGTTAACCAGGGATTCAAATATCCGAATTAATGCTAACAGAAAAATAATCTCAGAAATCAGTCTACATGCCCAATCAACATTCAAATTTCGTTTCCTTAAGTGAAAACCTAGTCTAACTTGTAAAATCCAACTAGCAGTATATAATACATGTGTGGGAAATTAATTCAGTGATTTAAACATCATTTAAAATCAATTTGGAGGAACCTAATCTCAGGAAAACTGAAACTGGAGTGTGTATCAGTTGAAAATGGGAAAATCCACATTCGTGTATCAAAACATGATAAAATGAAATTTATTTGGTTGGTAATCATCAAACATATGTGCACGTGTCCCCAGGAATACTTTCGTGTCACCCTAGGGCCGGACACGGCGTGTCGAAGCCCCAAAACACGCATAGACACTGCACAGGCACGCAGCATCGTGCACGCGTGTGTGTTGTCCTAGGACACGACACAGGGCACGACACGACTCGTGCTCGTGCCCATGTGTTCGCCACATATAGGGATACGTGTCCATGGCCCTGCACTGCATCCCCGTGTCCCCGTGTCCAATGTAAAAGTGCGTGTCAGAGCAGAAAAACGAGCGCGCACAGCAGCTCGCGCGCGGCCCGTGCGACCAGTGCGAGGAGGATTTCTCCTCGCACACAAAACGAGATGCTCCCAAACTTTGGGAGCATGGTGGCAGTCACTGCCCCAATACTCACGCAAAATTTGGGGTGTCCACGTGTCCTGTGTCGGGAGAAATAGGCCCCGTGATGCAGGACACAGTGCACAGTGCACAGACAGCGTGTTCGTGTCCCCGTGTGGACACGACACGACACAGTTTCGTGCTCAGAAGGACACGAAATCAATATACACATATAAAACAATTTTTTCATTCAAATACTTTTCAAAAACAACAATTTAATTCCCTTTGTGACATATCATCAAACACCTAAATGCATACTATGACACGTGTCCGATACGGACACGAAACCGACACGAATTGTGCCCAAATTCCAGGGACAGCTAGGGGACTCCTAGATCTAGCCCTAAATGCAAAGAAAACAGCAATTTAAATCAATATGAGGAGTTTTACCTATTGGTGCAAATTGCATGGAAAAGCTCCAAATGGGGGGTGTTCTTCTTGATGGCCAATAGCTCCAAATTGATCCCAAACTGAAATGACTCTCCACCAACAGTCCATAAACTCAATTTAGAACCCAATGCAAAAGACTAGGATGAAAAAGGAGATCAAATGAATAAAATGGGATTTTTTGGAAAGGGGAAACTTACCTCTCTTTTCTCCAAGTGTGGAATGATAAAAAAAGAGGCAACCCTAATGAATAAGTGTTTAAATAGGGTGGGGATCCCTATGTGGCTGTTCATAGGTTCATTAATTAGGGTTAGGGTTCACTAAATGGCCCATGGGCTTAAGTCATGATCAATTAAATAGTTAAGCCATAAGTCATTTCATGAAACCTCAACCCATGACTTAAATTCACCAAACCACATCCCCTCATTCTAAAACTATTCTCTAATGACTTAAATAGGTTAACTCAACCTAGACTAGGGTCACCATGGCTAGGGTTAGGTTCTAGGCTAGTCCACTAGGTCTCAACAAGTCAAAGTCAAACTAGAATTCACTAATTCAACAAATCACCAAATAATTCAAATAAGTCAAAATGACCAAAATACCCCTAGGCTAAAAATGATAATTAATCATGCTAATGACATGGTTAGGCTCTAGGTCATGCAGTCTCTCAGGTTTCACTAGCAGCACATCAAAATCACAAGTCATGACTTAAACCAGTTTTAAAATAGTTTAAAATTTATTAAAAATCACTAAAAATCATAATGTGAATTAAATATCAATAATTTATAATTAAAATTACAAAATTTCAAAATTACCCTTATCTGGAAAACTGGGTGTTACAATCCTACCCACCTTAGAAAAATTTCGTCCTCGAAATTAAAATGATCGCACCCGTCCTAGGTCAAACCCCCAGCAAATCAAGGTCAAAGCAACACAATCCTACTGGTCAGTGATTTCACAGTCTCGAACGGGGTAGCTACACTATCTAGCAATCAAAACAATATCCTGGCAGGTACTAATGGAATCACACAGGAAAGTGGGAAGAAGAATGAGAAGGACAAACCTGCTAACCCATCACCTGCAGCGTCGGTCTCCTCGACCGCCATCGCAAAAGCTCCACCCCTCTGGTGCTGAGCTACAGGTGGCCTAGCTCCCTCAAGAGGAGGTAGCAAAGGGACAGTCTATCTTCTGGTGGGCTTCAGACCCACAGGAATAGCAAACCTTCAGCCTCTTCCTACACTGCTCCCTGGTGTGTCCCAACTTCCTGCAGTAGGAACAACTGATCGTCTTCGGGTCCTGACCCCGATGCTGATGCTGCACCTGCTGAACCATCACTGGTGCCCGGGTCTGCTGAATCTGAATATGAGGCCTCTTGGCCTGGCCTCCGCTGCTACTACCACTCTGGAAGTCACGACTCCTCTTCAACTTCAACCCTAGGTCGTCCTCCGCTGCCATAGCCCCAGAAAATATCTCCGCAAAGGTAGCGTTCCGGTCGCTCTTAGTCAGCGACCGAACCTCTCGAATCAAGCCTCGACGGAACTTCCTCGCCTTCGTCTTCTCAGTCAAGTCGTCTATGAACCGGGCCAATCGACAAAACTCCCCGGCGTACTCAGCTACTGTCTGGTTTCCCTGAACCAGACCCTCAAACTGTGCCTCTATGCCTCCCAAGGCCACATCAGGAAAGAACTGTTCCTTGAACAGTTCCTTGAACTGGGCCCAAGTCTGGCCCTCAACCCCCACTCTGGGATCTGTCTGGTACCACGCACGGGCTAAGTCCTGCATCTGGCTGCCCGCCGCCTCGATATGGAGTCGATCTGGTATCTCTGCTAGCCTGAATATCTCCTCGATATGCTCGATCCAGTCGTCTGCGTAATGAATGCCCTCCGTGCCCAGGAACTCTCTGGGGTGCATCTTCTGGAAGTCCTGTATATCCTTCTCCTTCCGACGAGGCTGCTGCTGCTCCCCCTGAGCAGTCACCATCTCTACTGTAGTACGAACCAGCTGATGTGCCTTGTCAATCCCCTGACGATATTCGGCAGTCTGCTGCTGCTGCTGCTGGTGGTGAGACGCCAGAATTCTCTCCACGAAAGAAAATAGATGAGCAGCATCTACCATCCCCGCAGGTGGAGGCTGCTGCGGTGGAAGGATCTCGGGAAGCACCGGACTCTGCCTCCCAGCTAATGGAACACCCACCCCAGCTGGTGGATCTCCGAAAACTGCTGAAACACCCACCCCAGCTGGCATGACTGGGGCTGCGGTACCAGAGGCTGGCTGCTGAAGGTGAGAGGTGGCAGACCCCTCTGCAGCGGCTACTGTACCAGAGCGATGTGATCGTGTCTCCACCATCCTGAAGACAGATCGAAAAGGAAGTCAATACTGAGCAGGAATCGATAAAATCAAAGGAGGACAGTTTATTTCAGAGAAGACAATCAGTAAGATATGTAGATGGCATGAATTGAAGCAGAATTTTTCCTAACTGTGATTGAGTACCTCCCCGTTAAAGCCTATCTCTCAATCCTATCGCAGGCTCGCAGCAGTACAACTAAGTCGCCGTACTACCACGATATCGCACTAATGCGACTCTCGACCTGCATGGGCCACCACTAAAAACGTGTCACGACCCGCACCCACTGTGAGGGTACGAGCACGTAACAACGCCCAGCCTACGCCGCAGTGTCGGCGGTAGAACGCTGTTCTAAGTCTCTAACTAACCATCAACTCATGCAGTATATAATGTACTCATCATGATCAACTCCGAACGGAGGACAAGTATAAGATATGGTGTAACTCAATCACAGTCTAGGCACGATAAGATAACACAGAAATAAACTAAGAATTTAAGGCAACAAAACTACTAATAAAATAACAACAAACTCAACAATCTCAAATACATCTCAAGTCTCAATCTCTATATACAACTTCCAGTTCTAAACAGGAAAAAAACTAAAACAAGACAGACTAGCTAAACTCCGATCACTCCTGAGTGTCGGGGCCATAGGTAGCTAAGCCATCTCCTCAGTAATATGTAGGGCATGAGTCCTCAGGGCAGTCATCTGTAAAATTTTCAACAGGTCCAGTCAGGACAGGAACTGAGTACAACTCATCAAGAAAACCCAAGTAAAAGACAGGAAACTATAAGCAGTTATAAACAGTTTTATTGATGAATATGGCAGTTTATATACAGGTGATGGTATAGAGAAACAGTAAGATACAAGGAAAGTAAAGTAACTAAACAAGAGAAGAATGATGGCAATGACGACTGTAAATAAATCTAGCTGAACTAAAGTAATCATAATGAGTCCAGGCAGTAAATGTAAAACAAGTGTAAACTGCTATAAATCCAGTACGGGATGAATCTAATACAAGATGAATCCAGTACCAGATGATTCTAGGTAGTGATCAAGAATCCAGGTGAGTCCAGCTAATCTAATAGTGTGTTTTAAAATACCGAGATCGACATGTAGACGGCTGTGGGTAATCAGGCACACCTCTCACTGATCAGGCGAGAGATGGCTATGCTTCCAGTAGATTCCAGTAGGGAGATTCCAGATTTGGGGTATATCTACATGTCTTACTCAATATTTCCCCGCCCCGTAAACAAGTGAATCCAGAATTCGACACGAGAATCGAGATGAGTCCAGCCAAAATATAATGATTCCAGAAATAGATTCCAGAATGATTCCAGTGATTCCAGTAATAGAGGCCAGATAATATGGTGAGTGTGTCGCATACATGAATCCAGAATATCCATACGTGTGGTATCAGAGAATCACATAAAACTAAATAGAACTGAAATACAGTAACTGGCAAATAAATGAGAGAACTATCAGAGAATGTACTCGCCTGATACTCTGAAAAGAGTAGTGTAATGTCAGATGTCTGCACCGGAGTCACAATGTCCTAAATAGAACAGTACAGGTTATAATGTGTTTAAAATAAGACAATGATGGTTATGATGCAATCTACATAATTTCTAGGCCAATCTAGGTCAAAGTCAACTCTAGGTCAACATGATCAACTGTCTAGGTCAAACTAGGCCCAAGTCAAACTTGGTCAACTCTGAGTCGACCCAAATCAACTACAATAGTCAAACTAGGTCAAGTGTTGACTCACAGTTGACTTTTGGTCAACTGGTCAACTCTGGTCAAACCCTACTCCAATTTAGGTCAGATGTTAACTCAAAGTTGACTTCTAGTCAAAATAGTCAACCTTGGTCAACCATGGTCAAATCTAAGCCTAGTCATCCTATATCAACCATTACCTACTTAGATACCCTAATCTAGGTATTCACATACACAACATTACCTTATTCATATATATACCTATATATGTAAGATATATCAATCCTTCCTGGGTAAACTTTTACCCTAGACTAAAAGGTAATCTCTATACTAGACAGAAGGTAAAACTCATACCTAAATCACCTAGAAGTAATTTCCTCCAAATCCTACTTGATAGGTTTTAAGCTATACCTTAGCTAGATCACCCCACTCTACTTAGATAGGTAAAAACCTTCACTATTTAATTAGGTAAACTTTACCTAGAACCTATAGGACTCTTCTAATCCCACACTCCTTCTCAAACCCAAACAAATGGCCTAATACTCAATTGTCCAAGCTCTCACTCACTCACACCCTATACCAACATACTTGGAATGGCCAAGACACCAACTAAACCTATTTGACACAACACTAACACACTCTTAGCTCACTAGGACATAACCCACCTCATAACCCCTGACACATGCTAACACAAAATACTATACACTAACATCCACATTAGGATACTAGGAAGTCCTATATCTAATACTGCAAGGCAAATGGCCAAAATGGCCAAGTGCCATACTGCAATGCTCTGCTACTGCCTCTGCTGCCTACTGCAGTTGCATCTCAGGCCTTGCCAAGGCTACAACTGCCATGAAATGATGCTGCAAGGCCACTGCTACCCTCTTCTATTCCCAGGTTCTGGATACACAAGACACCCTCTTATATCAACATATATATCACACAACACACACATACTTGCTGTCCAAGGCTCTTATCTACTGTCTACCACAATCCATTCTACTGCTAACAAGTCCCTGTCACCCTTCCTCTTCCTGGAACTCAAATCAGAACTTCATAGACACTCTAAAACTAAGACACTCACTATGCATTCTCCAAATCAGTCCCATGCCACTTGTATACACCCACATAACACAGGTTTAACCACTAGCAATTTATCATTAGTTAGCAATTCAAAACCCCCAAACCCAATACCAAGTTCAAAATAGACTGTGCAATAACAGAACAAGGTGTGACAGATGTGTGTAATCTGGAAAACCAAGTGTCAATAGCTTAAGAAATCTGGAAACTTGCAAAAGAGTGTGTCAAAGGTGCAAAAATCTGTGTGAAAAGCTTCTCATTAACCACCATTGAAATCTCAGTTTTTGTGTGTGCAAAAATCAGAAAACAACAATGGTGTGGTGCAAGGGTGAGTGACAGGAAACTGGGTTCTCAACCAAAATAAAATCATATTATTTCCAACACTAAATTGAGTCTATAAAACCCACACAAACAATGAACAATCTTAACAATGGCCTAATACACATGTATCTGGACCAATTGTCAATCAAACTTCAGTTAACCAGGGATTCAAATATCCGAATTAATGCTAACAGAAAAATAATCTCAGAAATTAGTCTACATGCCCAATCAACATTCAAATTTCGTTTCCTTAAGTGAAAACCTAGTCTAACTTGTAAAATCCAACTAGCAGTATATAATACATGTGTGGGAAATTAATTCAGTGATTTAAACATCATTTGAAATCAATTTGGAGGAACCTAATCTCAGGAAAACTGAAACTGGAGTGTGTATCAGTTGAAAATGGGAAAATCCACATTCGTGTATCAAAACATGATAAAATGAAATTTATTTGGTTGGTAATCATCAAACATATGTGCACGTGTCCCCAGGAATACTTTCGTGTCACCCTAGGGCCGGACACGGCGTGTCGAAGCCCCAAAACACGCATAGACACTGCACAGGCATGCAGCATCGTGCACGCGTGTGTGTTGTCCTAGGACACGACTAGAGGACACGACACGACTCGTGCTCGTGCCCATGTGTTCGCCACATATAGGGATACGTGTCCATGGCCCTACACTGCATCCCCGTGTCCCCGTGTCCAATGTAAAAGTGCGTGTCAGAGCAGAAAAACGAGCGCGCACAGCAGCTCGTGCGCGGCCCGTACGACCAGTGCGAGGAGGATTTCTCCTCGTACACAAAACGAGATGCTCCCAAACATTGGAAGCATGGTGGCAGTCACTGCCCCAATACTCACGCAAAATTTGGGGTGTCCACGTGTCCTGTGTCGGGAGAAATAGGCCCCGTGATGCAGGACACAGTGCACAGTGCACAGACAGCGTGTTCGTGTCCCCGTGTGGACACGACACGACACAGTTTCGTGCTCAGAAGGACACGAAATCAATATACACATATAAAACAATTTTTTCATTCAAATACTTTTCAAAAACAACAATTTAATTCCCTTTGTGACATATCATCAAACACCTAAATGCATACTATGACACGTGTACGATACGGATACGAAACCGACACGAATTGTGCCCAAATTCCAGGGACAGCTAGGGGACTCCTAGATCTAGCCCTAAATGCAAAGAAAACAGCAATTTAAATCAATATGAGGAGTTTTACCTATTGGTGCAAATTGCATGGAAAAGCTCCAAATGGGGGGTGTTCTTCTTGATGGCCAATAGCTCCAAATTGATCCCAAACTGAAATGACTCTCCACAAATAGTCCATAAACTCAATTTAGAACCCAATGCAAAAGACTAGGATGAAAAAGGAGATCAAATGAATAAAATGGGATTTTTTGGAAAGGGGAAACTTACCTCTCTTTTCTCCAAGTGTGGAATGATAAAAAAAGAGGCAACCCTAATGAATAAGTGTTTAAATAGGGTGGGGATCCCTATGTGGCTGTTCATAGGTTCATTAATTAGGGTTAGGGTTCACTAAATGGTCCATGGGCTTAAGTCATGATCAATTAAATAGTTAAGCCATAAGTCATTTCATGAAACCTCAACCCATGACTTAAATTCACCAAACCACATCCCCTCATTCTAAAACTATTCTCTAATGACTTAAATAGGTTAACTCAACCTAGACTAGGGTCACCATGGCTAGGGTCAGGTTCTAGGCTAGTCCACTAGGTCTCAACAAGTCAAAGTCAAACTAGAATTCACTAATTCCACAAATCACCAAATAATTCAAATAAGTCAAAATGACCAAAATACCCCTAGGCTAAAAATGATAATTAATCATGCTAATGACATGGTTAGGCTCTAGGTCATGCAGTCTCTCAGGTTTCACTAGCAGCACATCAAAATCACAAGTCATGACTTAAACCAGTTTTAAAATAGTTTAAAATTTATTAAAAATCACTAAAAATCATAATGTGAATTAAATATCAATAATTTATAATTAAAATTACAAAATTTCAAAATTACCCTCATCTGGAAAACTGGGTGTTACATTGTCTAAGTCTTGTCTAGCTCCAGTACCTGCTATCTCCTGGGCATGTTTGTTTTACTTATCTTAACGATAAATGAGTAGAGACAGTGAGCTATTCAGGCGAAGGGTTACAACCCCGGTCCTTGTCTGGTTTAAGGATAGTAACCTGGCTCCCGGAATGGTTCCACGTCCCTAGTCGTTTATCGCCCTGTGTACTTTACTACTTGTACTTCTTTTATTCTTTATGTTCTGATATGCTGGCTTTCGTTCTTATTTGTGGCCTCCTTTGTGGCACTTGCTCTTTCTGGGGTTTGACCCAGCTGGTTTTGTGTGGCCAGATTTCGGAGCAGCTCCCGAGGATCTACCAAGCTTCCAGCCCAATGGTGACAACTAGACGGAACCCGGGCCAAGAGTGGGTTTTCCTTTTTGTTTCACCCACTTATATGTAAATTTATTCTTTTAAGGCATTTAGCCGACGAGCACCTGTTAGCTCGATGCACATTTACTTACTGTCTGCCTACGGGCTGTAAACATGATTAACAAATCCTAGGGTTGATCATGTATGACTGAACTCTTGCTAGTCCTATCATTTTGTACGACTAGCTTCATGATCATCCAATATGTAATATTTGGGACGCCTTATATATATATATTTGATGCTCTAACATCTTGTAACTCTGTTAATTGCTTGAGATTGAGACAATAGGCTTGACCTTAAGAGACTGCTGGCTTGTAGTAAACCCTCATATCTAGACAGCCGTGACCGTATAGTTGAGATGTATTATATTTCAATATACGTAGCTGGCTATGTCTGCCCCCGCTCTCCAGTATTATGGTTCTGGGGTGTGACATGGTTTAAGTGGTGGCCCATACAGGTCTTGGCAATCAAGAAATGTGAGGGTTTACCGAATAGATGTCTCAATCAATATTCGTCGTTGATCTCTGCTCGTATCTTCAAATCCCTGAGATTCTTGACCTGATCACACGCTTATATCATTGATCTGTCCTGGTCCTTCCTTACTGTTCCCTATGTCGTCTTCTTCAGCGGCATTACTCCCAGACCTGCCAACCAGCCAGAGGAAGCTCGACAAGCACCCCAGCGCCAGGAAGATCAAGCTCAGCACTCTGGAGTAGCCTCCCGAGTTATGCTTTCCGGAGGCTCAGTACCTCCAGTTCAGGCAGCTCCGCCCGCTCAACCAGCTAGACAGGATGAGGGACCTTTGGTAGAGCTTATCAGAGAACTGCTTGCATCCCAAGATCGTCGAGGCGACACCTTGCACCAGGAAGTTCATGATGCACTAAACCGAGGAGGTCCCCAAGGGAATCAGGCGGCCAACAGTTTCAAGCGCTTGAACCCTCCCTTCTTTGACGGCAGTGAAGATGCGATTGCCGCGGACGCTTGGCTTCAGGATATCGAGGTGGTTCTAGAAGCAGCTAGGACACTTGAGAATGAGAAGGTGGCGGTGGTATGCCTACAGTTGTTAGACTTGGCTCGCGATTGGTGGGCAGCTCAGGCCATGGGATTAGCGGCACCAGTCACTTGGGCGACGTTCAGAGAGAGGTTCCAGACAAAGTACTTCGATACGGTGGCACGGTACGACCTGCAGACGAGATTCACCAACTTGAAGCAAGGAGGCAGGACGGTCGATGGCTATGCGACCGAGTTTTCCAGGCTGAGTAGGTTTGCCCCCAGTTTGGTGGCGACCGAGTTCGATAGGGCTCAGCGGTTCCAGCAAGGGCTGCACTTAGAGATATTAATGGTTGTGGAGCAGTTCGAGCACCAGACGTTCGATGCAGTGTTGAAGGCAGCTAGGAGGCATGAGTATACCTCCCGGAGAATTGTGGACAGGACCGGAGGCAGAAAGCGGTCCCACAACCAGATGCACCAATCTTCAGCTCCAGCCCCGACAGCTAGGGGTATAACCATTGGAACTCCGAGGCGGGCGGCCTCAGTGACGTCGGTTCAGCATTCGACCCCGACGTACCCGCAGCAGCAGAAGCAGAAGCAGTCTTCCACGGTAGGATGTTCTCATTGCGGGAAGTCGGGCCTTGTGGTGGCAGAGTATCGTAGGGCACAGGGATTGTGCCTGGCTTGTAGAGGAGCAGACCACCAGATAGGGACCTGCCCGAATAGGGGAGGTCCATCATCATCTAACCTTTCTAGTTCTTCGGTGAGAGGACCAGCCCCAGCTCCAGTTCAGCAGCAGCAGTAGTACCCGAGGCCATTGTTGCCTCAGGCCCAGGCCTTTCATCAGCAGAACCAGCAGCAGTTCATCCAGGCTCCAGCACAGAAGCGACGGAGGTGTTTCCAGCAGAGGGGACCCGCAGCTAGAGGTCAGGCTATGATGATGACCATGGAAGAAGAAGTTACACCAGGTGAGGTAGTGGCAGGTATTATTCTCGTCAACACCTTTCCAGCATCTGTATTATTTGATTCTGGTGCATCGCATTCATTCATGTCTGCACGATTCGCGATACGTATAGGATTGGAGCCCGAGTCATTATTAGTGAGGCTCAATATACTTACTGGTAATGGTCTTGTGGGAGTAGATCGAGTGTTTTCCTCATGTCGGATCGTAGTTAGCGGTAGAGAGTTCCCCGCTAGACTCATAGAGTTCCCTATGGCAGACTATGATGTAGTCCTAGGCATGGATTGGTTGAGGAACCATTATGCTAGGATAGACTGCCATATTGGCAGAGTTGTCTTTAGTATTCCCGGAGAGCCAGAGTTTTTATTTTCCAGAGGCACAGTAGAGCCATCTCCTCCAGTATTGCGGATGGCAGTAGCAGCAGTGCAGTTGCCCCGGATAGTTGAAGAGTTTCCAGATGTCTTTCCAGAGGAACTTCCAGGGATGCCGCCAGAATGGGAGATTCAGTTCACCATCGACTTGATTCCCGGGACAGCACCAGTATCAGAGTGAGTCTACAGAATGGCGCCTTCAGAGTTGGAGATTTTGTATAAGATGATTGAAGAACTTAGGACCAAGGGATTCATTCGTGCAAGTGGATCACCTTGGGGACCCCCGATGCTTCTTGTGAAAATAAGGATGGTACGTCCAGGCTATGTGTTGATTATCGTACCTTGAACTCAGTGACAATCAAGAACAGATACCCTCTCCCGAGGATAGATGACTTGTTTGATCAACTCAAGGGGGCTTCAGTTTTTTCGAAGATAGACTTGCGGTTAGGATACCACCAGATCAGAGTCAGAGAGCAGGACATCCCGAAGACGGCGTTCAGATCTAGGTACGGGCATTGGAAGTTTCTAGTTATGCCCTTTGGAGCGACCAATGCGCCGGCAGTGTTCATGGACCTCATGAACCGTATTTTCATGCCTTACTTGGATCAGTTCGTGATAGTATTCCTTGATGACATCCTGGTCTACAGCAAGAGTGAAACAGAGCAGGAGCAGCATCTCAGAGTTGTCCTCCAGATTCTCAGAGAGCACGAGTTGTACGCCAAGTTCAGTAAATACGAGTTCTGGCTCGATCGTATTTCTTACTTGGGTCACATCATTACCAGAGGAGGAGTGGAAGTGGATCCCCAGAAGATTGTGGCTATCGAGGCATAGCCAGTACCCAGCTCAGTGGCAGAAGTTCGCAGCTTTCTTGGATTGGCCGGCTACTACCGGCGGTTCGTCTCTGATTTTGCAAGGATTTCAGCACCGATGACCCAGTTGACCCGCAAGGATGTGCCGTTCGTTTGGACAGCAGAGTGTCAGGAATCATTTGAGAAGTTGAAGCGAGGTTTGATAACGGCTCCCATTCTCACACTTCCAGATGGGACCGAAGGATTCACAGTTTACTGCGATGCTTCAGGCAGAGGATTGGGATGTGTTTTGATACAGCATGGGAAGGTAATCGCTTATGCGTTACGTCAACTCCGTGATCATGAGAAAAATTACCCGACCCATGACTTGGAGCTAGCAGCAGTAGTGTTTGCACTTAAGTTGTGGAGGCACTACTTGTACAGAGATAGAGTGGAGATCTTTACTGATCATAAGAGCCTGAAGTATGTCTTCACCCAGAAGGATCTTAATATGCGGCAAAGAAGATGGCTCGAGCTACTTGTGGACTATGATGTGGACTTGCAGTATCACCCAGGGAAGGCCAACGTGGTAGCAGATGCGTTGAGCAGGAGAGCCGGAGTCTACCTTCTAACAGCGCAACCAGAGCTATTGGCAGATCTTCAGAAGATGGGAATTAAAGTTGTCCTCCCTTCCAATGTGGCCTTGATGGCCAGCCTACAGATTCAGTCCACCATAGTTGGGAGGATCCGAACCGCACAGTTAACAGATTCCAAGATTCAGCGGCTCAGAGCAGAGTGCGAGGCAGGAAGAAGGCCAGAGTTATGTATTCATGAGGATGGTACACTTCGACACGGCACGCGTCTTTGTGTACCCAGTGGAGATATCAGACAGGAAGTCATGGCAGAGGCTCACAGTTCGCAGTATTCCATCCACCCAGGCAGCACGAAGATGTACAGAGATATTCGTCAACACTTTTGGTGGAATGGTATAAAAAGAGAGATAGCCCGGTATGTCTCTCGATGTTTGGTTTGCCAACAAGTTAAGGCTGAACATCAGAGGCCAACTGGACTTCTTCAACCTTTACCGATCCCAGAATGGAAATGGGAGCACCTTACCATGGATTTCGTGACTGGGTTACCCAGATCTCCGGCAGGCAGAGATGCTATTTGGGTCATTGTGGACAGGCTTACCAAGGTGGCACACTTTCTTCCATTTAGAGTTGGACAGTCGACGGCACAGCTAGCAGAGATGTATCACAGGCAGATCGTCAGACTTCATGGAGTGCCAGTCAGCATAGTATCAGACAGGGATACGAGATTTACATCGCACTTCTGGTGCAGTCTTCATCAAAGTTTGGAGACTCGTCTCAAGTTCAGCTCAGCGTATCATCCGCAGACAGATGGGCAGTCAGAGCGTACTATACAAACTCTCGAAGATATGTTGCGCTCATGTACCCTTGACTTCGGTGGTTCGTGGGAGGATCACCTGCACCTGGTGGAATTCTCGTACAACAATAGTTTCCAGGCCAGTATCCAGATGGCACCCTTCGAGGCTCTGTATGGCAGAAAGTGCAGATCCCCGTTAGCATGGGACGATGTCGGAGAGAGGCAGATGCTCGGTCCAGAACTGATTTCACAGACGGTTGAAGTGGTCAGGAAAGTCAGAGATCACCTCCGAGTTGCTCAGGATCGCCAGCACCATTGGGCCGATGCTCATCGGCGTCCCTTAGAATTTGCCGTCGGCGACCATGTATTCCTTAGGATCTCGCCCACCCGTGGCGTCATTCGTTTTGGCGTGCGGGGAAAGCTTAGTCCTAGGTATATAGGGCCGTTCGATATTCTAGAGCGAGTAGGCGATGTGTCCTATCGTCTCGCTCTTCCGCCATCGCTAAGTGAGGTACATGATGTATTCCATGTATCCCAATTAAGACGGTACATCCTGGACCCGAGCCATATCCTAGATCATTCAGAATTGGTTGTTGGTACCAACCTTTCGTATGAGGAGAGGCCCGTGTCTATTTTGGACCAGAGAGAAAAGACGCTCAAGAACAAGACTATTAACTTAGTCCGTGTTGCTTGGGGTCATCACTCTCTAGGTGAGTCAACATGGGAGCATGAGGATGACATCCGATCGTAATACCCCTACCTGTTTGACTCGTGAGGTATAATGTCTTTCTTATGCCTTACGCTTTCCCTTCCTTGCTTGCATTGTATGATTGTATGATTGAACTGCTTAGTGTAGCTTGCCTGTGCTTAGTATAGCTTGTCGTGGCAATCTCTAGCTCCTTGATTAAATTCTGAGGACGGAATTCTTTGAAGGTGGGTAGAGTTATCACCCCTATTTCCTGTATTTTCGTATTTATAGTCGTATCTGGGTTTTGGCATGTATTTTAATTTTCTCGACTTGCGGAATTGTGGGTTTTTCTCGTATTTCGGGTTTTGGTTCGGCTCAGTTTTAATTGGTTTGGTTTGATTAGGTTTGGGTTAACATGAATTGGTACACTTTAACCTATACTCTACCATCAACACAACACACCCACCCTCATTATATCTCCACCAACCTTTCTCTCTCCTCTATATTCTCCATTAACTTCTCCATCTTCTTCCTTCTTCCACACAACTCCCCAACCCATAGGCAAGTGCACCTTGCCATCAAATAAGCACCACTTTTATTGTCCATTAACTAGATTAGGCCATGGAGAACAACTTTAGGACTTGACATTTTATGATTTGGAGCTTTCATTCTTCTAGATCTAGGTTTTAACAATTTTCGAAAATCCTTGGTTTTGATCTATTAAACTTCGATTTTTGCATGATTTGATGCTTCCATGTGGAAGAGAATTCGATTTTACTCAAGATAGAACTTTGAAAATCTAGATTTGGTTTTGATTTGGTCAAGTTATGAAGAATTGAAGTTCTTGGTGTTCTTGGACCTGCTCTCGGCCAGGAAGAACATCCCTCTGCCTTGCGCTCTTTAGCGCATGGCCGACTGTGCACCCCCGGCCTGTGCTCTTTAGCGCAGGGCCGATTGCGCATGACCTCAGCCAGTGTTTTGCGCTGCGCTGGATTGCGCTGGCGCAAGCCATCCATGCGCAAGCCAGCCATACGCAAAGTAACCCCTGCACAATCCACCCATGCGCAACTGACTCCTGCGCAGTCTGTTCCTGCGCAATCCACCCCTGCGCAGTTGACTTCTGCGCAGTCTGTTCATGCGCAATCTGCCCCTGCGCACTTGGCACCCTGCGCAACTGACACCTGCGTAATCCAACTCCCTGACCCCTTGCGCAATCCATTGGCTTTTGGAGTTTTGGTTATTTCTTTAAGCTTAGCTCTTCTATAGTCCTATATATATTGATATTTTATTAGATATTTTACGTCCATTTTATATCCTTACGCCTTTTGTTATGAACTTGATTTTACTTAATATGTTTGGAATGACTATTGTACATGGCCTGGTATGACAAGGAACTAGCATAACACGACAGTGACCCGTAGTGGTGCACTCCTGACATGACCAACCTGACTTGATAGTGGCCCGTAGTGGCGCACTCCTGACAGTACCCTGACATGATTTATCTTGATAACTTGATAGTGGCCGTGGCGGCGCACTCCTGACTTGACTTGACTTGACTTGCCTTGACACCGTGGGTGCTCCTGCTTGCTTGCTTGTACAATCCACTTGTCTTGTCTTACATCATGTCTAGGACGTGACTTCCTGGGTACCACGGCCAGGAACTCACGCTAAATTAGATTAGGCTAATAATTAGATCAAACTAGAACATGGAGAATTTCCAGTCACAGGCAATCTCGTTATCTGGGCGCTTTAATGGACTTGTAGCTTGCCGACGAGTAGAGCACATTTCCAGCACACTGTCATGTGTTGCACCCTCTAAGTCACCTAAGGGTACATTTGTCTCCCGGGCAATGTACCCACCTATAACTCTCAACCCGCGGAAGGATAACTGGATAGTCTGCAGGGCTTGGGACTGGAATTCTCACTTGCATCTTGTTAGTAATTAGGTTTGTGATAACCCTAGTTAGTTAAAGTAGTAAGCCGTAGTATTTGTTTGGCCGATTGCGAATGAATGGTGTCCAGCCTTGTCTAAGTCTTGTCTAGCTCCAGTACCTGCTATCTCCTGAGCATGTTTGTTTTACTTATCTTAACGATAAATGAGTGGAGACAGTGAGCTATTCAGGCGAAGGGTTACAACCCCGGTCCTTGTCTGGTTTAAGGATTGTAACCTGGCTCCCGGAATGGTTCCACGTCCCTAGTCGTTTATCTCCCTGTGTACTTTACTACTTGTACTTCTTTTATTCTTTATGTTCAGATATGCTGGCTTTTGTTCTTATTTGTGGCCTCCTTTGTGGCACTTGCTCTTTCTGGGGTTTGACCCAGCTGGTTTTGTGTGGCCAGATTTCGGAGCAGCTCCCGAGGATCTACCAAGCTTCCAGCCCAATGGTGACAACTAGACGGAACCCGGGCCAAGAGTGGGTTTTCCTTTTTGTTTCACCCACTTATATGTAAATTTATTCTTTTGAGGCGTTTAGCCGACGAGCACCTGTTAGCTCGATGCACATTTACTTACTGTCTGCCTACGGGCTGTAAACATGATTAACAAATCCTAGGGTTGATCATGTATGACTGAACTCTTGCTAGTCCTATCATTTTGTACGACTAGCTTCATGATCATCCAATATGTAATATTTGGGACACCTTATATATATATATTTGATGCTCTAACATCTTGTAACTCTGTTAATTGCTTGAGATTGAGACAATAGGCTTGACCTTAAGAGACTGCTAGCTTGTAGTAAACCCTCATATCTAGACAGCCGTGACCGTATAGTTGAGATGTATTCTATTTCAATATACGTAGCTGGCTATGTCTGCCCCCGCTCTCCAGTATTCTGGTTCTGGGGCGTGACACCTGGACTAGTCCTCCATGAGGAAAACTAGGTTTTATCGTTGTGTTTGCGTATACTCTTCTGATCTCTCTTAATTTTTGCATTACTACTCTGATTATATATTCTATTGGTAGTTGCTCTGGACTGGCATAGAGTTAATTTTTAATTGGTTATTTTTGACACAAACTCTATTCACCCCCTCTAGAGTTGCCTACACGTAACTTCAATTGGTATTAGAACACTGTTCTCTTGATAAAAGATTAAGATCCTAGAGCTGATCCATGGCAACAACACAACCTATCTTTACCAACTATGGTGAAGGATAGTCCACTAATAGGCCACCCCTGTTTGATGGAACCAACTACACCTACTGGAAGACACGAATGAGTTTCTATCTAAAATATCTAGACTTTGACTTATGGACCATAGTCACAGATGGTTATAAGAAGCCTGCTAGAATTGTTGTTGAGGGAATCTCATAGAGAAACCCCATGATAAATATACTGATCAAGAAAAGAAACAAGCTAGTCTAGATGCTAGGGCTATTAATGCTCTATTCTGTGCTATAGACATGACTGAATTCAACATGATATCTACATGTTCTACTTCCTACGATGTATCGAAGCTTCTAGAAGTGACTCACGAAGGAACCACATAAGTCAAGGAATCAAAAATCAGTCGGCTAACAAAGGAGTACGAAGCATTCAAGATGAAGCCCAATGAGACGATCAAACAAATTATCACTAGATTCCTCGACATCATCAACCCTCTTTCTTCCCTCGGTAAGGAGTACTCCAACCATGAGAAGATACGCAAGGTGCTAAGGGAATTAACGAAGAACTGGAACCCCAAAGCCATAATAATCATCAAAGACAATGATCTCACCACCATGTCATTGGAAAATCTAGTGGGCAAACTAATGACGCATGAGCTCGACCTCAAGGACTTTGAAGAAACGGCTCCAAAGGAGAAAGAAATCGCTCTAAGAGCTCATCGTCGAAAGGTTGCTCCAGAAGAAACAAACGATGATGACTCCGATGGAGATGATCAAGCGCTCATGTTTCGCAACTTCAAGAAGTTTCTAAGTTTCAACCAAAAGAAGAAGGAACAACAAAAAATGACGATGAAGAGCCTATATATTTTGACAGTAAGAAGACGGGGTATGTCAAAAAAGACTACCCTGCAGCAAAGAAAGGGGGCCGATATAAAAGATCATACAAGATGCCATCCTCTCGAAAGTATGCCAACACAAGCATTTAGTACAAGAGTGAAGCCAGTGACTCAGAAAAGAAGAGGACTCGCCCAAAGATAATGCAAACGTCTGCCTAATACCAACATCTGAAAAGGTAACAAATCATCCACTTGATGACTTTACTTTCGATGAACTTGGAGATGCCTTTAGTGACTTACTTGAAGATCACAAGAAGTCACTTAGAAAGTATAAACATGCAAAAGATGAGATCAAAACCCATGAAGTTGAGATTCATAGAATTTCATGTTAGCTTGATAATGTTAGAGACACACCACCTACGGAGAACACTGAGGAGGTATCCAAGCTTAAATTAAGCTTACACGATGCCGAATCTCGTATTGAGAAACAAACACGTGATATTACAGCACTCAATAAAGAACTCTCAAACGAGAAAAAGAAGTATAATATTGCTGCTATAAGAATTGATTCCTTAACTGCCAAGCATGATGATATGTACAATGCCTCTAAAAGATTAGAGATCAGAATGGGAAAATATGTTGTTCAGCCTCAAACCCAATCTCACAGTCACAACACGTATACAAGACAAAAGACTGCTTAACACAAGGATACACGTGACAAGAAAGACACATATACTCATGCTGCATACAAACATGCCTTTATGTACACATATTCACATGCAACACGACAAACACCCACACATACACATGGCACACACATACATGCTTTTATGAACACACAAGCAGCACGGTAAACACATAGACATTAATATTATCCTACACCTAACACTAATATACATGCTATATGTCAGTCTTGTGGTAAACATAGACACACTTTACCACAGTATAGAATTAGAAGACTAGCTGATTTAAAACTATATGCATGGGTACCGAAGATTAACCTTTCAGGACCCTCAAGAATTTGGATACCAAAGGTCACATCTACTCGTGGTATAGGTGGAGCTTCTTTCATCCTCTAGAAGCAAATGGATTCTCGATAGTGGGTGCTCGCGTCACAAGACTGGAAATACAAATCTGTTCGCAACACTATCGATGAAAAGGGGAGGATACGTATCCTTCGGTAATAATCTGAAAGGTTATATCATAGGTAACGGTAATATTGGTAATCCTCCCTCTCTTGTCATTAAAGATGTCTGTTTAGTAACATAGTTAAAGCATAACTTGCTCAGCATTAGTCATCTTGTTGACCATGGATATGATATTAACTTTAGAAAAACTAAATGCTGTATATATGATAGATCAACTGGAGATATCGTCTTTGAAGGAGATAAGCGAAGATAACATCTATATATTCTATCTCTCCAAAGATACTAACAATGCAGAAAGATGCCTTTATGCTCACAAGGATGAAAGACTACTATGGCATAAGCGTCTTGGACATGCAAACATGGATACCATATCAAGGCTGTCAACCAAGAAGCTAGTAAGAGGACTACCGAATATCACATTCAAAAAAGATACGGTATGTGCCGAATGTAAGAAAAATAAGGCGACTAAATTCTCGTTTAAATCCATCAAATCTGTAAGTACTACTAGACCCTTTCAACTTCTTCATATGGATTTGTTCGGTCCTACTAGAGTAGCCAGTCTTGGTGAAAAACTCTACACCTTTGTGATTGTTGATGACTTTTCTCGATTTACATGGGTTTTTTTTCTTTCAAACAAAAGTGATACTATTTCCGTTTTCAAAATTTTTGCTAAAAAGGTTCAAAACGAAAAGGCTTCATAATTACTCGAATCCGAAGTGATCATGGCAGCGAATTCGAAAACTATGACTTCAAAAATTTTTGTGATTCAAATGGTTTTAATCTTGAATTTCGTGTCCTAGAACTCCCCAACAAAATGGTGTTGTGGGGCAAAAGAATAGATCTCTTGGCGATATGGCCAGAGTCATGTTGAATCAATATACGGTACTCCATATCTCATCATCTGCACATTCCCATGGAGCGGGATCCTGAGCGTGCGGGCCATCGCATTGATGATCCATGGGTCATGCATTACATGGATCCGGATGCTGCATTTCTGGACCCCCATCGCTCCTTCCCTGGTCCTTCAGACCCTCTAGGACCTTCTCGTGCTCCGTGATGGAGATTGGCTCGATCTGCTGCTGCTACTGCTGATGATCTTAGTTGATGCTTTCTGATTTCAGTTATTTAGTTTATTATGGTTTTATGTACTCAAAACTCTGGTTGTGTGTTTGACACTTGGTTTTATGGATGACATTTTATCATAGTTTTACTTTATGCTAGTGACTCATTTTGTTTAGTCATACACTGTTTCTTCTCTGCTTGGTGTGGTTGCATCACTCTTCATTGTCTATACTACAGTTTATATTGCTAACTGCCAAAAGGGGGAGAACTATGTATATTTTCGTATATCTGTTTCGTATATCTGTGCTTGTTTTTGCTTTTGAGAGATATTATTTATCAGGCCACAGGTTCTATGCATTATTTACGGAGGAGAGCTATTACTTCTAGCTCGGCACCGTTCACTGATCACGGGAGAGCTCTTCTTTCTAGCTCGGCATCGATTATGGGGGAGCTGTGTTACAATCAACTGTGTCCAGGTATGAATATTGAAATATATATATATTATTTTGTCAATTATCAATATGGGGGAGATTGTTGACACAAAGTCACAGTCAACCAAATATTGACTACATTGACAAAATAATGTCTGTATTAATTCAATACGACACACGACGTCTGCATTCCGTTCAAGACAGAGGACAGCTCAGTCTCCGGTTCTCAGTGTATTTTCGAGTTTGTATTTTATATTTTCATTGAGTCTAGACTTGTGTACTCTGAGTCATGCTGAGCTCTTGACACTTAGTCTACAGCCTACCCAAAATCCCAAGCTCCACTGAACCAAACACTGCCCAAAAATCCCCTTTGAACCACTCTGTGCTCTGGAGACAGAGTTCGGGCCGAACTCTGCCTCCACACAGAGTTCGAGCCGAACTCTGTCCCCTAGAAATCAGGAACCCTAATTTTAGGGTTAGCTGGTTGCTAGTTGTCCAACGGCCAAATATTTGAATTTTCCTACCCGAATTCTGGCCGAATTCTGCCTATAAAAACACTATAAATAGGGCATGAATTTTCTCATTCTAAACCATCCAATCTTCTCTTCTCTTCTCTCTTATAGCTGAAATAAGCCATACCCTTCCCATCTACTAGCCACAAGCCTCCTAAGTCTCGAGTGCTCAGCATCTCTCAGTTAGGATTCTTGTGCAAGAGTCGAAGAAGTCGCTTGGAAAATTCCAAGCAAATCGCCACTGCGATCCTCTGTTAGAAGTTGACGTGCTCTTCTGAAGTAAAGGCACGGTTGTAAACTACTATTTCACAAATAGTGGATTTGAATCCTGAGCTAGAGTTCTCAGGCATGGACTAGTCCTCCACGAGGGAAACCAGGTTAAAATTGTTGTGTTTGCGTATGCTCTTTTAATCTCCTTTTATTTTCCGCACTTTACTCTGATTAGTTTTTATTGGTGAAAGAGTTATTTTTAATTGGTCATTTTTCTATATATACTCTATTCACCCCCCTCTAGAGTTGCCAAACTGTTCTTCAATAAGTACGTAACTGGCATCCAGTCATACATATCCGGTCGTAACGTCCAAAACGTCAGAGGGTATCTGCAAATATATCACTCCATAGTTCCTTTCGAAAACTATGGTTTACCTGTTTGGCTTTTCATACGCACTAGTGACTGTCCTCTTCCAATATTTCCTACACTGACCAAGTCATGTCCATGACCCGTCCAGTTTTATAACTGCTCAAGTCTCTATACCTTAATCGTAGCAGTTACGATCTATCCGTCACACGACAATAGAGACGGCCAGTCAATAAGTCGTGCCCCTAGCAAAATATCTCAAACCTTGTAGTGTGAGTGTCATGGCCAAAGGAGATATAAGAATTTCCCACAACAAGAAGGTAGTCCACTAAAACTAAGTCAACATGCATAAAATAAAGTAAAACGATAAAAAACGACTAATAGAGTCGCTTGCACCTAAGTATGGCTTAGACGCGCAGTTTATAACAATAAAAATAACAAATATGAAATAAATGAAATAAATACTGAAAATAAATAATATGACAGTTAATTAGCAAGGTATACTTGCCTGGTAGGATCGTCTGGTGTGCTGCGATGATAAATGTGGCACAAATATAATCTTGATGTTATAATTATGCAAGACGGCCTCCGATGATGGCACGGACTGTTCCATCGGGTCCAGAAGAATCAATTTAGCTATGGTCGACATAAAGAGGTACAATATTGGCGAGGGATTGGAAATAATGGGCTTAGTCAGGCAAGGATAAAAAGAAATTTGATAAATACTATATATGAATTTAGAAAATTAATTATAATATTTGAAAACTATATTTTATTATCTCAAAACATTCATAAGTAGTTATATGAAAATCATTTTTATGCCAAAACCTATAAATGCTTAGTAAAATATTTTATATAAATATTTAAAAATATATGATAATTTTGGAAGCTGCTTTTTATTTGATCAAAATATATATATTTTTGGGCTAATACCAAAAATACAAAAATCATTTTAGGCTACAAATAATCTAAGTTTGTAAGAATACCCTTTTTTTAGGTAGAAAGCTATATATATAAATATCATAATATATTTTAAGTTAAAACCAAATTTGAAATCGATTTGGACAAAATCCATGATATAACTTTTTAGTAAATATTTATATAATATCCATAACAAATATATTAGTAATCCACTACTAGTAGGTACAGAAATGATAATAACCATAAAAGAAAACATGATAATAATAATAAGGCTTCTAGCAATTTATACCTAGTATATTAAGATACCAATAACTTAATATCCAGAAATATAAATATATATATATATATATTTTTATATATGGACTGTTTACAACAGTACTAATAATAATAAAGATAATAATGATTAAAATAAAAATAATAATATATATAAATTATTACAAAAGGGAAAGAATGAAGGAGGAGAGGACTGGAGATCGGAGAGAGGGAGAGGGATTCACGGAGGGGGCTCGGCCTGAGCTCGTCGGAGTGCTGCTCCGCGCGGGAGTCGATGGTCGCTAGCCTCGCGTGCGGCCACCACGATCGCCAACGGCGATGCCGAGGCACGGAGGAGTCAGGGCGAAGTGGTGCGGCACGCTGGGTCGTGGGCATTCGAGATCTGTGGTGCACTCCGGAGGAGGAGTCCGCTGCTAGGGAAGTTTACGGCGAGGGGGAGAAAAGGGAAGATACGAAGGAGGACGCACAGTGGAGGCTCTCCGGCGAAGGCGGAAGGCCGGTGGAGGGACTCGTGTTGAGGTATCGGATTGGGCGTTGCCCGTAGGGAGCGGCCTTGAGGTGAAGCGTTCGCACGGACTTCGGCGGAGGTGGCTCGCCAGTGCTCGAGTGTACGAGGTCGGACGTCGGTGACCTGGAAGTTGTGGCGGCAGATTTGGCGAGCAGGGGCGGTCATCTGTCGGAGGGGTCGAGAGAATCTCGTCGATGCTTGGGTGGTCCAGCGACGGGCGACGGGTCTCCACTCGTTGGAAGGCTGTCCGGTACAAGGACGATCGAAGTAGGAGGAAGATTTGGCGGGCTCGCAGTCGCTCGACACACGACGGTGGGCTCAGGTGAGGGTGTTTTGATGTTCCTTGGTTTTTTTTCTTTTGGGTGGTGGTGGTGTCGGGTTTTCGACGATAATGGTGACCGGTGATGATAACTGTGGCGGCGGTGGTTCTCGCATAGATGGAGGTTTCGACGTGGAGGTTGAAGGTGGCGCTGGTGATGGCGGTGACGGATTCGGGTTTGGTGGTAGTGATGCTGATGAAGATGGTGGTGGTCTCCAAGGGTGAGGCCGGAGGTTGTGTTCGGTAGGGGAGAAGGCAGGTGGTGGCTGCGGGTACTATGGCTCAAGGTTGGGGGATATCGACGTTCGTAGGGGACGGAGTATCGGGGTCGGGCACGGCGAGCAGTAGGAGGCGTGGGTTTGTGGGGATGACTGTGGTGGTTGCGTGTTGGTCGTAATGGTGGTGATAATGGTGGTGGTGATGACGATGGGATAATGGTGGCGATGTGGTGGTCTAGGTCCCCGGCAAAAATTGGCAGAGGGTGGTTGTTGTCGTAGTGGTGAAAAAGTGTGGGGATGGTGGCTGGTCGGTGGTTACGGCGATGTTGGTGAAGTCGGGTCGAGGCTCTGAGGAATAGATAGGGTGGTCGGGACTGTGCGGGGTTGGACGGCGATGGCGGGAGAGGAGGAGCTGTGATGATGATGGTCGGGTCTGTCCCAACTAGGTGGCTGGCTGGAATTAACTAGGATAGATTTAGGTTTTGATTGTGTCGGGGGTGTGTCTGACACAGAATTAATGATGTATCTGTAAAATATGGAATAAGAATTAGACACGTATACGGACACGATGCACGATCAGTTGGAAATTATTTATGGAGAAAATTTAGCTTATAGAATTAATGGAAGAGGTACAAGGAGTCTCTCCTTATATAGGAGGTGGACTCCTAGATTGATATGGATTAGAAAATTCAATTCCCCCCTTAGATAATTCACTGCTTAAATTTAAATCAATCAATCCAATCTAATCCAATTGAGTTCTAATAAATTCAAACCCAACTTAGATATAGATAAATCACATATTTAAATTAAACTATTTAAATAAAATATAATCACCATTTAAATTATCACAATTAATTTCAAAATATCTTTTTATAAATAATAATAATTTATTAATTAAGAAAACCATAATAAATATTTAAGTATTAATTGAAAATAATTTCAAATAAATATATATACTTAGTTTCTAGATAAAGAAATCTAAAAAATGTAAACCTTAGTATATAAAATGTACTTCGCATACATGTATTTGCACTCGACGTGCAAATACAGAAATAGCAAATCAATACCAAAATAAAAAATTTTAAAAAAATTATAGTAAAATTTAGGGATTTTACATCCTACCCAACTTACAAGAATTTCATCCTCGAAATTAAGAATAAGTAGGAGGTTCGAGAAGGTACAAAGGTATATCGATACGAAACATGATCAAATCATTAGGCGAGGCAAGGAGATGGCGTTTAACACAAACATGTATTTAGAGAGACAAAAATAAATCATGGATATGGAATTGAACGAAGATAGCTAGTTTAAGGCAATAAAATCATGATAACACGAATTAGAGAATAGTAAGGAATAAAGAGAATAATTTAGGGCTTAGGAGATATAGGTCATAGGGAGGAAACGGTGTACTAGTCATCTAGGTTGAGAGCACAAATAAAAGAATGATTGGAATCATCCAAGTGATTAGGAGGTCACGATAATAGGTTTAGGGTCAAGGAAAGGACGAGTAGTTTAAGCCGAAGATAAAGTCACATTGGGTGGTAATGGTCATAAGTGTTAGGACAGCTAGAGAAAATTTAGTACAAGCGCCTTCGTCCTTCTAAAATAGGTGAAGGGCGAAAGCAATATAGAGTTTGAAAGAAGATAACATTGAATACGATTACGTGGTTCAAAGGCGACAGAATAATTCAAAAGAGAATTGTCAAGGCTGTTGCGGATGAGACTCTAGAGGTAAGTTTAACTATTTCTCCATCCATGTAGAACAAAAAAGTAAACCAAAGTGCACTCGATTGATCAGACCATCATGCACCGGTTCTGACTAGACAATATGTTAGTGAGCGCGCGCTCAATAGCATGAGTCATGAACAAGCTCGATAGATGAATGAGCTTGCAAAACTAGATTATAGTAGCAACATTAGTCAAGATGGTAAAAACATAGGCACATGAGATTTAGATTGAAAAGAAGTAGAGTTAGTTCGAACTTCTTAAGAATCTAGGTACCTATGTGGTCATCCTATGGTCTACTTGTCTAAGACTTGGTTAAGGTCATAAGGAAGGTTAGGTCGTAAGGTATTCTACCCAACTTACAAGAGTTAAACTAGTAGGGTGATGGGACAATGAGTCATGTCCACCTAGTATGGGTTACCTTATTAATCTCTATTAAGCACGAAAGAAGGGCACAAATCTCGATAGAAGGGATCAAGAAGAGGCGAATTGAGGAGTCAAACGAGAGTGCAAAAAAAAAATAGAATCAAGAAAAGAGGTCAAGTATGTGGATGAGGTCCTAAACTCTAATTCTATACGCATGCTTGTTTGGCACGATAAAGTAACCAAATAATTTATCTTGACCTGTATGGGCCACCACAAAAATATGTAACGCCCCTGTCTCAAAATACTTAGGACCAAGTACGTAGACATGCCAGCTGCTTACATACGAAGCATACTCCAATATACGGAAATCTCATATGTATACATAAGTTGTAAAATTTAGAAAGCCATGAAACTAATCTCATCCACAAACCAATATATCATAAAATCAACTTATTAAAGTCATTTATACAAAACGTTGGGCGAAGACAAATCTACTACCAACAAAAAGAAAGAAATACATAGTAACGATGGAAGAGTCGAGCGAAGCGAAAGACGATCCAAAAGCTAGCATCGTGAAGGTAGATTGTAAACTATGTCCTTGGCTAGAGCACCTGTAAAAATCACAAACACACCTGGAGAAATCACCAGGTCCTCAGAGGGACGTAACAAGATACGTGAAGAACATGCTAATATGAACTGTCAGAATAATAATAACATGCAAAAGACTCTCCTAGACACAAATATGTAAAGGGGATTCTAACCGTCTAATGTGCAATTTAGAGGATAACTTTCATTGCGCATGGGTGGGATTTAGGCTATAAGTACGTAACTGGCATCCAGTCATACGTATCCGACCGTAACGTCCAAAACGTCAGAGGTTATCTACAAATATATCACGCCATAGTTCCTTTCGAAAACTATGGTTTACCTGTTTGGCTTTCCATACGCACTAGTGACTGTCCTCCCCCAATATTTCCTACACTGACCAAGTCATGTCTATGACCCGCCCAGTTTTGTAACTGCTCGAGTCTCTATACCTTAATCGTAGCAGTTACGATCTATCCGTCACACGACAATAGAGATAGCCAATAAATAAGTCGTACCCCTAGCAAAATGCCTCAAACCGTAAAGTGTGAGTGTCATAGCCAAAGGAGATATAAGAATATCGCACAACAAGAAGGTAGTCTACTAAAACTAAGTCAACATGCATAAAATAAAGTAAAACGATGAAAAAATGACTAATAGAGTAGCTTGCACCTAAGTATGGCTTGGACGTGTAGTTTATAACAATAAAAATAACAAATATGAAACAAATGAAATAAATGCTGAAAATAAATAATATAACAGTCAATTAGCAAGGTATACTTGCCTGGTAGGATCGTCTGGTGTGCTGCGATGATCAATGTGGCACAAATATAATCTCGATGTTACAATTACGCAATACGGCCTCCGATGATGGCACGGACTGTTTCATTGGGTCCAGAAGAATCAATTTAGCTAGGGTCGACATAAAGAGGTACAATATTGGCGAGGGATTGGAAATAGTGGGCTTAGTCACGAAAGGGTAAAAAGAAATTTGATAAATAGTATATATGAATTTAGAAAAATAAATATAATATTTGAAAACTACATTTTATTATCTTAAAATATTTATAAGTAGTTATATGTAAATCATTTTTTGGCCAAAACATGTAATTTCTTAGTAAAATATATTATATAAATATTTAAAAATATATGATAATTTTGGAAGCTGCTTTTTATTTGATCAAAAAATATATATTTTTGGGCTAATAACAAGAATACAAAAATCATTTTCGGCTGCAAATAATCTAAGTTTGTAAGAATACCCTTTTTAGGTAGAAAGCTATATATATAAATATCATAATATATTTTAAGTTAAAACCAAATTTGAAATCGATTTAGACAAAATCCATGATATAACTGTTTAGAAAATATTTATATAATATCCATAACAAATATATTAGTAATCCACTACTAGTAGGTACAAAAATGATAATAACCATAAAAGAAAACATGATAATAATAAGGCTTCTAGCAATTTATACCTAGTATATTAAGATACCAAAAACTTAATATCCAAAAATATAAATATATATATTTTTATATTTGTACTGTTTTAACAGTACTAATAATAATAATGATAACAATGATTAAAATAATAATAATAATATATATAAATTATAACATAAGGGAAAGAATGAAGGAGGAGAGGGCTGGAGATCGAAGAGAGGGAGAGGGATTCACGGAGGGGGATCGGCCTGAGCTCGCCGGAGTGCTGCTCTGCGCGGGAGTCGGCGGTCGCGGAACGAGGAAGAGAGGGGAGAGCCGGACGGGGCGCTAGCCTCGCGCGCGGCCACCACGGTCGTCGACAACTGTACCGGGGCACGAAGGAGTCACGGCGAATTGGCGCGGCACGCTGGGTCGTTGGCAACCGAGATCCGCGGTGCGCTCCGGAGGAGGAGTCCGCTGCTGGGGCAGTTTACGGCGAGGGGGAGGAAAGGGAAGATACGAAGGAGGACTCACAGTGGAGACTCTCCGACGAGGGCGAAAGGTCGTTGGAGGGACTCTTGCTGCGGTGTCGAATTGGACGCTGCTTGTGGGGTGCGGCCTTGAGGTGAAGCGGCCATGCGGACTTCGGCGGAGGCGGCTTGTCGGTGCTCGAGTGTACGAGGTTGGGGGTCGACGGCCTAGAAGTTGTGGCGACAAATTTGGTGAGCAGGGGCGGTCATCTGTCGGAGGGGTCGAGAGAATCTCGCCGGTGCTTGGGTGGTCAAGCGACGGGCGGCGGGTCTCCACTCGTTGGGAGGCTGTCCATTACGAGGATGATCGAAGTAGGAGAAAGATGCGACGGGCTTGCGGTGGCTTGACACACGGCGGTGGGCTCAGGTAAGGGAGTTTTGATGTTCCTTGGTTTTTTTTTTCTTTTGGGTGGTGGTGGTGTCGGGTTTTCGACGATGATGGTGACAGGTGATGATAACTGTGGCGGCGGTAGTTTTCGAATAGATGGAGGTTATAGCGTGGAGGTTGAAGGTGGCATTGGTGATGGCGGTGACGAGTTCGGGTTTGGTGGTAGTGATGCTGATGAAGATGGTGGTAGTCTCCAAGGGTGAGGCTGGAGGTTGTGTTCGGTACGGAAGAAGACAGGTGGTGGCTGCGGGTACTACGGCTAAATGTCGAGGGATGTCGACGTTGGTAGTCGCAGGGGACGGAGTATCGAGGTCGGGCACGACGAGCAGTAGGAGGCGTGGGATTGTAGGGATGACTGTGGTGGTGGCGTGTTAGTTGTAATGGTGGTGATGTTTGTGGTGGTGATGACGATGGGATAGTGGTGGCGATGGGGTGGTCTTGGTCCCCGGCAAAAATTAGTAGAGGTTGGTTGTTGTCGTAGTGGTGAAGAAGTGTAGGGATGTTGGTTGGTCGGGGGTCACGGTGATATTGGTGAAGTCGGGTCGAGGCTGTTAGGAATAGATAGGGTGGTTGGGGCTGTACGGGGTTGGACTGCGATGACAGGATAGGAGGAGCTGTGATGATGATGGTCGGGTCTGCCCCGTCGAGGTGGCTGGCTGGAATTAGCTAGGACAAATTTAGGTTTTGATTGTGTCAGGGGTGTGTCCGACATAGAATTAATGATGTATCTGTAAAATATGGAATAAGAATTGGACACGAACACGACGTACGAGTGGTTGGAAATTATTTGTGGAGAAAATTTGGCTTGTAGAATTAATGGAAGAGGTGCAAGGAGTCTCTCCTTATATAGGAGGTGGACTCCTAGATTGATATGGATTAGAAAATTCAATTTCCCCTTTAGATAATTCACTGCTTAAATTTAAATCAATCAATCCAATCTAATCCAATTGAGTTCTAATAAATTCAAACCCAACTTAGATATAGATAAATCACATATTTAAATTAAACTATTTAAATAAAATATAATCACCATTTAAATTATCATAATTAATTTCAAAATATCTTTTTATAAATAATAATAATTTATTAATTACAAAAATCATAATAAATATTTAATTTTAATAGGAAATAATTTCAAACTACATTTTTATTTTAATTAAATACATAATAAATTTTGAAAATGGGATTCATCCATAAATTTGTATTTTATAAAATATTATTATTACTCATACTTATATCAATAAATAAAAACAAATTGTCAAAAAAAATAAAGTTTGACAAAATATGTATTGTTATATTCTATACTTAGACAAGGGTAAAATATTTATCTTATATAATTTCAAATAAATATATATACTTATTTTCTAGATAAAGAAATCTATAAAATGTAATCCTTAGTATATAAAATATATTTCGCGTACATGTATTCGCACTCGACGTACAAATACCAAAATAGCAAATCAACACCAAAATAATTTTTTTTAAAAATTATAGTAAAATTTAGGGGTTTTACACTAAGCAACACGGTGCCTAGTGTCTTCGGACTGCCGCTAGCTCGGATCTGTCTCCTACAGCTAACCTGAGGCGATTGACATGTACTGATCAATGATTCACAAAGTTTGTCACATGTTCCATTTACTTTATGGCTTATAAAATATATTATTCTTTTAATTCTAGACTATCCTTTCTCTTTTGGTGACTTTGTCCATTAAAAAAATAGGGAGCAAAATCTTTGGTACTGGACTATGTGTTTTAATTAAAAACAGAACATAGTACAATGTAGTACTTAGATGTAGTCCTAGGAGTACACTTTTATTTTTACCTAGGAACTGTGTCGATGGAGCGATTGGTAATACGTTGACTCCGTTGACGATCTGACGATGATCTCAAATTCTCTGAAAGTCTGGATTGCTCTGGCTGCCGGAGCGTTTGAGGAGTATACAACAAGTTGAAGCTCTGGGCCTTTTTACTTGCAGAATTAGACGTTGCCTTCCTCTCTTTGATGAAGGAATAATCCTTCTATTTATAGGCAGCAGAATGATCTGCTTATGCGCACATATGCAGTATGCGCCTGGAGAGCTTGCACGTAGGGACGCCACGTGGCTAATGTTGTTGGGCGCATGGATGATGCACCCTAAAGTTGAGGCCGAATCTGTTCTGAACTGCACAATTGGGCTGCAGAGGAGCTGACATGTGGCAGTTGTTGAGATTCTGTTGTTGTTGAGATCTTCGGTGGTTAGCACCCATTCGTAGGCAGAACTGAGTCAAATGATACGTGGCACATGTTCATTACTCAAAGATCTCAGATTTGGTAGGGAGTGATCTGTTAGAATGTGCCTAGAATCCGTTGCATGAGGAGTCTTGGCTCATAACATTTTAGGAGTCACAAACAATTTTGGGCGTATGACTTTTGAGGCACATGCAAAGCTTTTGGGTGCATGGCCGTGGAGGCGCATGCAAGGACTTGCTCTCTATGTTTTGGAATCAAGAGTAAGTCGGAGGCGCATGACAATTGAGGTGCATGCATATTTCTGGGCGCACGGTCGTGGAGGCACATGCAAGTGGTCGGTCGTCCACGTGGCAAAGCACAGCTATAACCGACAGAACGTAATGATGAATATGACGTTGGCGGCTCTTCGTTTTCTATAAATGTTGTCAATTGTTCTGCCATCGAGGCGTAGACTGCTGTCGTTTCAGTCACTTTAGCATTAAATGCTTCGACGGGTGGCGAGCTTCGTATGGGCGCATCGATTTGTCCCCCACTAAGCGCATAGGTCTGTGCTCCATTGGGCGCTTCAGTACGGAGCGCATGGTGCTGACGGGCACATTTGTTGCGTGGTACATCCCGTTGGTCTATCTGTTGAGTTCTTCGAGGCATTGATGGCTGTCTGTCTTGGCTAAATTCGAAGAGGCAGATTCATCGACATTAATGCAAGTTTATTGCACTAGATTTTGAAGAGGGTGCCACTTGGCGCATAGGTACGAGTTGCCCTGGCCTGTAAATAGTTTTATGAAGAGAAGTTTGCTTCTTATTTTACTTTTCTTCTCAATCGAAGATGAACTCGACCGGTCCTTCTCCTTGGCGAGACACTGCACTGTGGGTTGCAGATCTCTTTTTTTGAAGAAGCTTTGACAACAAGCTCCTTCAGAAGACTGAGATGTGCCGAGTTTGCTATGGGCACAACAGCTTATGTTTGATCCCCTTGTCTATAATATGACATTGGGTGACAGTTGCATCCAAAGATCAGGGTCGTCGTTCCTCGATTTCGTTATGCTGGAAGAGCTACCAGGTGCGGGTTGATTACTAATCTGTATTATGCTCAATAAATGCTTTATCGGCCGAAGCACTCAAAGAAGTGATTCGCTCTGACGAGGAAGAGTGATGTGCCTACACTGAGATACTGAAGTGAAGCGCCTTGCTGTAGCTTTTAGGCTTTTTCTTTCTAGTAGGATTTTCTTTGTAAAAGAGTTTTGGACATGTAATAGACTTTTATATGAAATAAAAGCCTGACTTTTATGTCTCTACTCTTTGCTATTTTTGTTGCGCCAAGTGTTCTGTTTGAGTTCCTCGACGCACGTCAATTTGGGGCGCATGATGTTTCAGGGCGCATAGGAGTTCCGGCCTTAGATACGCCGAAAAATTCCATGCTTCTACAAGACCCCTTTCAAAGTTTTCAAAACTGTTTGCCAACTTTTGGAATACTTTGAACCAAGAAGCATGGGCAGTAGCTATTCTAGACGAGTTCCTTATCCGGGCGCATAGCTAGTCTGCGCATTGCTATGGGGGCACATGATCTTCTCGATTTTAATTGTAAGAAGATAACACCTCGAATTTTGAGAGATTAATGATAATTTTTTAGAAGATATGTAGCCGTCAGTTTTACGATGTTCGAAGCGATAGCTACTGACGTCAGGCTTTATCGGTTCACGCGTGTGGCTAAGGCCTATAAATAGGCATCTGTGAGAGAGAGAGAGTCTTCTACTTCTGCTTTCTTCTTCTTCTTCTTCCTTTCTCTTCAAAAACCCTAGCTTTCTTAGAGAGATGGCTCACAAGACTCCCCGTGGCGGTGCTAGCCGAGGAATAAGCAACGGCAAGGAGCCCTTGGAGGCTGACATGGAGGAGGCTCCCATTGTTGTAGAGACGCCCGCCGACGTACGGCCGGTGATGATCGGTGGGTGATCTGCTGCCTTGGGCTTTCATGCACGAACACTTTATTGCACCACTACTAAGGCACGTGGATGCGACTGAATGAGTCGTATCTTGTTGATACGCCTAAACTTTTCAGTGCGGACACGCATAGACTTTGTCCTGATGATGCGTCGAAGCTTCTTCTGTTGACGAGCATAGACTTAGGTCCTAATGATGCACTGAAGTTTCTTCGGCTGACGTGGATGGACTTAGGTCCTGATGATGCACTGAAGCTTCTTCTGCTGACCCGTATGGACTTAGTTCCTCATGATGCGCCGAAGCTTTCATCTATCGCGCGTGGACTTCGGTCCTGTATATGCGCCATGGTGGGGTTCAATCAATGCGCATGGAGATGTGCCAAGACTTTTAATGCGCCGCTGCTTTATATGCGCCAATGTTGAGCTTGTGTTGCTGATGCTTTTTTTGTGGCAGTATCTATTCCGAAAGCGGAGGCAGTCGTGAAGGAGGAGATACCGTCTCTTTTGTCAAAGGAGAACCGATGACTGTTAAGGAGGAAATAACTCCAAAAATTGAAGTCACCATTAAGAAGGATTCCGTGCCGGAAGGTAGCAGTGCCAGAAGTTCTAACCCTCATGCTCCTGTCGAGGACCTTAACCAGATAGAACCTTCATATGTGATATGGCTGAGGGAGTGGTACATGCCTCAACGTAATGATGATCCCTAGATGTAGGGATTCATTATATGTCTCGTGATCTTCGCTCTCGGGGAATGAGGTCGAAGAAAATTTCCTTTTTAGTATCTCTTGTCTTTGTTTTCAATGTTTTTCCTTTTGAGATGTGGCTTTGCTTTTGTTTCATTCCAGCGCTGATGTAATCTTTTACTTTTATTGGATGAAGAAATAAAGAACTTTTGTTTGTTCAACTTTTATGATGAACTTGTAATTTTTTGTGGACCCATTATCTTTTGCATACCTTGGTTTCTAGGTACAGATAATAAGTTGAGAGGGGAGAATCGACATATTTACTCAGAGGTAATATGGACGTGATAAATATGGGGTTAATAGCAGAGTTTTCCTACTCAGTGGTGATATGGATGTGGTAGGAATGAACTCGGTGGGGACACATAAAATAACTCAGAGGTGATGTGGACGTGGATGTTCTATGATTGAATTAAAACAACACGGGGGTTGTTTAGATGAAATGTTTACTTAGAGGTAATGGGAACGTGGTAAACATAGTACTTGTGCGACCTTACGGGGTATAAGATTCAGCTCTGTAGGGTGTAAAGAAACAACTCAGAGGTGATATAGACATGGTTGTTCTTCTACCGGGGAGACAATGCAATAGAACAACTAGGCTCCAGAAGCATATGATTGTCAAAGAAGGGGAGTGAACTCGATTATCGAGTTCATAAATTCTCTTGCTAGGAAGAAGGAAGTACATTTTGAAGGGTTTAAAGAGTAGTACTTCTTTAGGAACTTGCCGTTAATGGGCATCATGAACAAGTCTCCGTTGGGTTGAGCGAGGTGGTAAGCACCGTTAGAGTGCACCATCTCAATGGTGAAGGGTCCTTCCTATTTAAGTTCGAATTTTCCTGGTGTCATGTGAGTCATTACCATTGGCCTTCTGACTGTCAAAACTAGGTCACCTACTTCGAAGGTCCTCTATTTGACTTTTTTATTGAAAGCCTGCAAAATACGGGCTTGATAGAGTTCGATACGCTATTGAGCCAAGAGGCATTTTTTGTCCAGCGCCTTCAACTCTTACAGACGACGATGTTGATTGTCCTCCTCTGTCAGCTGGTTCATGATCTCCACTCGGAGTGAGGGGATCTGGATTTCCAGAGGCAACATTGCTTCGCTCCCGTAGACCAAGGAGAATGGTTTGTTGTCCATCGGGGTCCGTACCGTTGTGTGGTAGGCCAAAGGCATTCGCCTAACTTCTTATCCCAGTCACATTTGTTAGATGATACGACCTTTTAAGTACCTTGACGATGGTTTTGTTGAAAGCCTCAGCCAATCCGTTTGCTGCCGGATTGTAGACAATTGATGCCACATTCTTAATGCGATTCTGGTCGCAGAATTTGCTGAACACATGGCTGATAAATTGCGAACCGTTATCGTGGATGATCCTAAGGGGTACCCCGAAATGATAGATGTTGTGATTGGTCCCGCTATGTCCATATCCCAGACTTCGAATGGCCAAGAGACGACCGTAGGGTGTAGAGGTTTCGACGGTCTGTGGATGAAGTCGGTATGAAGTTGGCAAGTATGACACTTCTTTGCATACTCAACAACATCGACCATCATGGTGGGCTAGTAATAGCCCATACGTCGGAGTCGATCTTGTAGCTTAGGACCGGGTTGGTGAACTCTGCATGTTCCGTCATGAGCTTCTTGAAGAGCTTCAGTTGCTTCCTCGTTTGATAGATATCGGTGGAAAAACCCGTCGTAGGAGCATCGGTACAATATTTTAGTGGCTGCATCGTAGTAGAACCGGATGGAGCACCTTTTGACAGAGACTGCTTCCCTCGGGTCATCAAAGAGGATTTCGTAGATGGTAAAGTCGATGAATAGGAACCTCCAGTCTCTGATATTGATGCTGGCGTCTGTAGGCATGGCATGATTTATCCACATGCACAGAATACTTCTAGAGCAAGCCAAATCCTGGCCCACCACTGTAATGAAGTGTCGAGTCCCGACAGGTGCCGCTAGCGAGGCCGCGAGGCCAGCTAGGGTGTCCACCTCCAAGTTTTATAGCCGAGACACATGTTCTATAAAGAACTCAGCGAAGGTTGAGATGATGTCCAATGCTGCTTTGTGATAGAAAATCAGGTTCTCATGACGGACTTCATATTGTCCTCGAACCTGATTGACGACGAGCTTAGAGTCGGCGTAAGACTCGAGATATTCTACACTAGCTGTTTTGTTATCTGGAGTCCCATGATGAGGGCATTGTACTCTGCAAAATTATTGGAGCAAGGCTCTGAAAGGGAATAGGCACGCTGGATGACCAACTTATTGGAAGAGATCAAGACTACCCCCACTCCTGCGATGATTTGGCCTTTAGGGCCTGTTCTTGAAGCACCATCGAAGAACATTTACCAAACGGGGTTTTCTTCGGTAATGTTTGATTCTTGCACTTCATCTGGAGTATCTTCACAGAGTTTGGACGATTCTGGAATTGGATGATTAGCTAGGAAGTCAGCCAGTTGTTGGCCCTTGATAGCTTTTTGTGGGACAAATACCATGTCATATGGCATCAACAGTATTGCCCATGTGTCCAGTCAAGAGTTCAGCGCTCCTTGTTTTTTCATGAGGACTCTGAGCAGATTGACTTTGGAGATGACGTGAATTGTCTGCCCCGAAACATAATGGCGAGTCTTCTGGATGGAAAATACTAGAGCTAGACACTCCTTTTCGATGGGGTTGTACCGGTGTTCGGCCCCGATCATTGTCCTGCTCAGGTAGTAGATAGCTTGCTCGTGCCCTGCATCATTTTTCTAAGCCAATAAAGCACCGAGGGGAATGATCTACGGCACAGACATAGAGCAAAAATGGTCTGCCTGCGACGGGTGCCACTAGGACTGGGGGGCTCGTCAGATAAGATTTGATGTCGTCAAATGCCTTCCAACATTCCTCCGTCCAGACATAGGAGACTCCCTTCTTCATGACTTTAGTGAAGGGTTGGCATTTTTCGGAAAGCTTCACGATAAACCTTCAGATGTATGCGAGGCATCCTTGTAGACCTCGAAGTTCTCTAAGGTTCTTCGGAGGGTCCATGTCGAGGATGGCTTTGGTCTTCTCGAGGTAAACATGGATGTCTTTTTCTGTGATGATAAAGCCCAGGAATTTGCTGCTGGAAAACCCAAGAAAGGGTTTAGCGAGGTTCATTTTGAGCTGATGTGCTGGCATGAGATCGAAGACCGTCTTCAGATCTTATAGGTGATCACCTCGTAGACAGCTCTTGACAGCGATTTCATTAACGTAGCATTCGATAGTATTGCGGAGATGTTCACGAAAGATGGTGCTCATAGCTCGTTGGTAGGTGGCACCTGCATTCTTCAAGCCAAAAGGGCATTACTGTGTAGTAGTAAACCCCCTATGGAGTCCTGAACGACGTATATTTCTTGTCGTCTAGGAACATCTTGATTTGGTTGTAGCCAAAATATCCGTCCATGAAGGACATACATTCAAAGTCGCACGTATTGTCAATCATGACGTCGGTGATCAGGAGCGGGATCTCGTCCTTCGGGCAAGCAGAGTTGAGATCCCGGAAGTCGATACAGACTGGGGTCTTTCTGTTCTTTTTAGTGACGGGAACGATATTAGTCTCCCAATCTGGATGTTGTTCTTCGCGAATAAATCTACTGCCCAAGAGTTTATCGACTTCTTTGTCATTGGCGTCCATAATGTTAGGACGGAAGCGTCGTTCTTGCTGCTTAACAGGCTTATCTTTGGGTAATATGTTGAGCTTGTACATTACTACTTGTGGGTTGAGATCGGACATATCTTTATAGCTCTAGACGAAGACGTCGATTTATTCTTTGACCAGCTGGACGAAAGATTCTCGGTCCTCTCCTGCCAGGCTTTTGCTGATAAAGATAGGTTTGGACGAAGATCTATCCCCGAGGTCGATCTGCTCGACTTCATCTTCAGTAGAGGGTTCTTCTAGTTCGAAGCGAGATTCCTATTGTGTACCTAGGCATTCAGTCCAGGGTTCCTCTTCGAAGAACTCTACTGTTTGATCGTCATCTTCGTCTTCCGAAGGACGTACGGATGTCATGTTGGCCAACAACACCTTCTTGAAGATTGGGCCGATATTGGTGTCAGAGTCCCAAGTTGAAGCTTCAGATGAGTGAGAGTGTACAACCTCTTCTGCTTCTGAATTCTCTGGGGTTGTCGGAGGTGTGATGTAGCCTCCCTCCGCCAAGTACGGTGGTAATAGTCATGTGGCTTCCTTTTCGGAACAGGGAGTCGCGAAGGATGACGTCGTCCTTTGCCATAGTTCAGACCCTGGCCGCTTTTCAGGTTGTAACCCATCTTTTGGATGAGATACTTGGCTCGATCGTTGTATCGATATATTTGTATTATACCAGTGTCAGGCTCTGGCTCCGCTGGTGGAAGGTCTTGATGACGCTCGACTTTGTCGAAGATGATAGCTTTCTCGTCCTGGATTCGAGGTGGGACTATATGACAGACTACTTGGTATAGGATGACTCGATTTACATGATTGACAGTCGTTATTTGTGTTTGCAACAACTACAGGGCATTATCTAGAGTATACATGGAATTCCAATGTGGAAGACTAGAATAATTGAAAGATACTCTTTTATTGATAAAATACGGGATCTTGTCCCGGGAAATTACATTATCAAGGGACGGGGTGACGACATTAGTAGATAAATACTCTTCAAGTTCCTCGTCGGTGAGTACTGGAGTAGCCTTGGGCAGATCAGGAAAATCTGGGAGAAGCTTGTCCCGTGCAGGCTCTTGAGTCTATGCTGAAAGATATACTGAGGCTTTCTCTTGTAGCTTAAAAGAGGAAGAGGCTGACGAATGAGGAGGTCTGCCCTTAAGTCGTACCTTGAAAGGTGCCTCAACTTGTGCTTCGGGGACTGGTGCTTTCCCGCGGAGTTTTGCCACGAGAGGTGCCGATATTCGGGGAGGTTTCCCCTTGAGTCGTATCTTCAGTAGGGCTTCAGTGGTTGTTCCGCCCAGAGAAGTTGGTGTCCTTCTACGAAGTTTGACTACGATAGAGGACAGTGACTGAGGTGGTTTCCCCTTGAGTCACACTTTCAGAGGAGCGATGATTATCATTTCTGCCTCAGTGTCAGCCTCAGCTTCGGTTTCTGCTTCGTCGTCGGTGTCGTTGGCTTCATCTCCAAGTGGATTGATTTGTAAAGATCGGAGTCGGTGAATAAGGCTTGAATCCCTCTGAAGGGATCGACATCAGCAAACTCCGTTCTTACTATGGCATTGGTAGATACGTATTTCATACATTGGTGGAGAGTAGATGGCACCACTATATATTTATGTAGCCACAGGCGCCCTAACAGGATGTTGTAGTTGACATCTGCATCCACAAAATAGCAAGTCAGCTCGGTCTGGAGATAACTAATATGACACTTCAGTCGAATCTTTCCCAGTGGTTCACTCTTTTGCTGGCATTGAAGCTACTGATTGTAGTATGGGAGGCTGTCAGACGATGCATCGGGATCCCAAAGGTCTAGAGCAGAGTTCGGAGAATGATGCTGAGAGAAGACCCAGGGTTGATGTAACTCCACTTCCCGGTTTTTAAAATAAATAAATTCGATTTATAAAATTATATAATTGTTATTATTAGCTTTAAATAATAAATTAGTTTTAATTTATTAATTTTGGGGATCTATTTTGGAGGAAATTAATTTTGAGCTAGATTTCAAATTTGAAAGTTGGTTGTAACAACTTTGTGGTCCCCATTCTTTTTTTTTATTTTTTTAACTGTTTTATCAAATCCTGTAATAAGTGAAGAGGGGAGGGGAAATGTGTAAGAAATTAATTACGTGGAGGGGCCAGGTTGCAAATAATGAAAAGGGGTTAGACCTTTTTGCGTTTTCTCCTTAAGTGGAGGGACTTATGTGCTAAAATATCTTTTTTCTATTTAACTCTTATTGGAGAGAGAGAGAGGCTCATTCTTCTGAGTCCTCTCACTCTCCCATTTCCTTCTTCTTTCTATTTTTCTCTCGACGACCAAGGCGGCTACGCCGGCGGCGGTGACGAAGATCGGCTACTCCAGCGACGTCTCAGGCGATAGATCTCCTCCAGCGGAACCTCGATCTTCCGGCGTACAGCTTGGCACGAAGATCGATTTCTCCGGCGGTGTTCTGTTCATCCGCAATGAAGCTCGGCTTACTGTGGCGTTCGTCTTCGCAACGGTAGCTAGGCGACTTCCCGACGAGTAGATCCTGACGTTCTATCCCTTCTTTTGTCAACTCACAGTACGCCTCCACCCATACTCAAAGTGAGATCTCAAATTTCGTTTGTTTTTCGGTTCTTCGAATTTTGGGGTGATCACTCTTTTTTTTTTTCTTCGTGGAATTTACCACCAGGGATCGATCGGTGCGATCTTGAAATTTTTGGATAGATCCGTTTGGGAACTCATTCACTAAGATCGGTGACGTCCGATCTGTGAGTTTTTTTTTCTATTTTATTTTGTTCGATCCATGCAGTTGGGAATTTCCCTTGAGTTCTTACGAATCTTGGTGTTTGAATGATTCAAACAGGGTGTCTTAAATTGGATGAGTAGATTATTTTTGAACGTTGATCATATTCGAATTTCCTATTTGGTAAGTATCAATTAATCCTCTGTTCTTTATTTTTTTGGAGTAGACTATTTGAAGGCAGGGTCCTTCCTACTAGTTGCTTATAGATCGAAATTAATGCATGAACCAGTGAAGGGAATTTGTGTTCGGGAGTACTGTCGAGCAATGGGTGTAGTGTTCATGACCAGGGAGCTTCTCGTTGAGGTAAATTCTATTTTGATCTCTTTCTAAATTTCGAGTTTACAGTTTGCTTCTGCTGAGTTTTCGTTATGTTGATGTTCGAACATCGTGTCGACACTTTGGATTTGGATCGTGTCTGGAGTTCCGCTGATTCGTGTTCGTGTTTGATTGATGTGTTCGTGTCTACTGGTGGCTCGTATCCAAGTGGATCGTGTCCGTAGTAACGGGATGCAGAGATTCGATAGTTTGGACCATTTCTTTCCTGGCAAGCCGTGTCTGAGTTCCTTGTTGTGTCCAGAGTTGTGTATATCTGCAGTATGGGAGCTGGTAGAACCCCTGAGATTGAAGACCGTAGCCTTTCTTAGTTTGGAGGCGTTCTTTAAACTGTAATTTTTATAAATTATATTTCTCATAGTTAATTTGTATATTGAGAGTATGGGATTTATTATTTAGCTTGTTATGTATCCATAATTAGTATACTGCAATGATTGGTTGGGGGCATTAAGTATAGTATTGAGTATGTTTTGGATGGTACTGTGTAGATTCTCTGCTAATGTTGGGCAATTTTGCAAGTTTGAATTCAATTATATTAAGGGAATTGATTGGGTTGCTCTATTGAAGATATTATTCATTTTATCAAATGGCAAGTTGATACTCAGAATAGGAAAGGTTTTAATTAAATTTATGAGCATCTAATGCTTAGTCGAAATATTGATATAAAAATTGTATTTGACTTAGAATTTTCTTTCCTCAAGTTATGGCATAACTAATTAGTATAGACTCAGAGCATTGTTGGAATAGCTGTCTTTTGGTTTCATAAAATATTTTTAGGGTTAATCAAATTAATATCCTGATTTTACTAATAGTTACAAGAAGATACTTGTAGAGTTTTAAAAGTGAATAATTAGTAATGGGTTAACCAGATAACATAGTTGGTAGTGAGACATGTTTAAAAACTGAAAGATACCAATTTAGAGCTTGTTTAGTTATTAATCAACTAGTACCAATATAAATCAGGAGGACATCCAGTTCCATTGTGCACCCGTGCTTTTCCGGAGCCAGGCAAGTACTTTTCTACGGTTTTGTGCATTTACATTCTTGTACCCTTTCTTGTGACACGTCATGGCACGATATTCATGTACTCCTGTATTCCTGTACCCTTGCTCTTGTACTTATTAGTGTCGGGTGGGGAAATACACTAGCCATGTGACCAATCCCGGTTACTATATATTTCTGTGCCTAGCTTAGGCCTCGCACTGTGCACGCGGGTCCTAAGTCGTACCATATTCATGTACTCCTGTGCATGTTCTTACCCCAGCCGGTCACATGGACTAGATGTATTTCGATATTGTGCACTTATCATGTCTGGTACTTCAGGATTATAGTTTCATTCCTGTACTTTACATGTTCCTGTACTTTACATTCTTGTACTATAGATCCTGTACTCATTTCCTGTATTACTTTCCTGTACTTTTCTGTTCATTCATGTATATCTTTTTCTGTACCCTTGTACTCATTTCATATCATGTTCATGTTTTATTACCTAAAACTGTACTTTGCTCCGCTCCTGAATAGGATATGTTGTAGGTATGCTTGCAGGACATTATTCTACTCTATGGGCCAGTACCCAGGATATTAGCTGAGCAGGATGAGGCTTAGCTTGAGGATTCAGTTTTAGACTATTAGCCTTACTTTTAGATATTGATTTAGAATTCATAGTACATTTCACACTTGATGACTCGTACATTTATATACATAGAATTGTGGATTATGGTGATCATTCTGGGATACGCTTTAGATGCTGTGATTGTATACTTTCATGTTTATCTGTTAGATTTCCCAAGTTTGGTACAGCTTACTTCGTCGTGTCTAACAACGAAGGCTGGGCGTGTCCGACTCATGTCCGATTATTCGGAAGCGGGTCGTGACATGTTTTTAGTGGTGGCCCATGCAGGTCCTATCCTAATGGTACCTAGGTCTTAGCTTACTATTGGGGGACTTGATTGCACTAGGGAAACTTGATCACAGCATAGAAAAATCAGAAAATAAGGGTATATCAGGTATATTGATATTCTATAAACACTTCTTGTATTTAGGTCTAGGTTATTTTAATAGTTTTCTGTTTTTCAGATAGTTCAAAAGCACGCGACACCGGAACGGTTGATTCACCTATACTTGAGGTTCCGAGCTTCCACCCCGCAGGTCGTCCCTACTATCCCAATGGGTAGTACGTAGTTGACAGAGATGTTTGAAAAGTTCCTTGACACCCAGAGAGAGAGCAAGCCATCATTTTCTAAGCCAGACTTATGGATGCGCTTCTTGAGCCAAAAAAGACTTATGCTTTCTAGACTCCCAGACCTTTGGACTTCTCCGACACCGAGCACATATCTTGCATCGAGGAGCAGATCGAGAACCTGGAGTCACAACTGAAGATCATTCAAGTCCCTGAGAATCCGATTCCTCTGAAGATTAAAGTCACCAGCCGGGAGATCCAGCTCGTAGCACATACAACCAGATGGAAAGATGAAGCCAGGAGAGACATGAAGACTTATGACGGAGTTAGCAGCTATTATGGATCCGCAAAGCATCGCAACACTCAGTCGGCGCTTCTTCAGTCACGTCATCAGCTGCGTCATCAGGGGAAGATTCAGGTCCACATTCACTTAATAAAGGATTGCCAGCAAGTCGTATCATCGGAAGCAGGTCTCAACAGCCAGCACGCCAGCTGACGTATATTTCTATCAGAGGCTCTGTGCTTCAGCCCAGCGGAAGATCCAGACTCAGATTCAGATGACGACCACTTACAATTTCTGCCGTCGTCAGGACATCACCACGAAGAATGCCACAAAGGACGGAGACTACGCTTGTATTGCGGATCGCCTACTCACCAAGTCAAAGATTGTCCGGAGACCGTTGATCGCACTGCCTGAGAACAAGCACGAGGAGCATCGGATTACAGTAAAAGGACCCACCTTTTCAGAATCAGCAAACACATGGAGCACTACCGCAAGGACCAGCCTACGACAGGACAGTTGAAGTAATTGAAGTAATTCCGGAGGAATACTGAAGACAGACTAAAGACAGAAGATTTCTTTCGCATGGTTAGGAAAACCATGTATCTTGATTAATAATATAGTCTTCCCTTAAATTCCTCCTAACACATTGATCATTTCTTGAAACTTCTTGTTTCTATTTGGAACCTTGGTTGATGTCGAAACTTACTTCGAGATATTGTTTCCTATTTCGGTAAACTTGTTTCAGATCCACAATTTGATAATTGTTTGAAATCCATTAATCGATATCGTTTGCATACTCATCATTCATGACCTTGTTTCCTAGTGATGGCTCCTATTTGCAAATTTTGTTTCTTTATCAAACTTCGTGTTAATTGATATTTAATCGTTTCTCGAGAATTCATTTCGAAATCCTGTTCCTCATTCGAAACTTGTTTAAAGCTCCGTCCTATGCAGACATTGTAGTAAATACCTTTAAGGGTTTTGAAGATTTCGTTTCCTATTCGAGATTTTTTTCCTCATTCATGACTTTGATTTTCTAGTCGAGAGTTGTTGGTCCACTATTTTTGTTTCGATCTTGTCTCCTATCCAAGATTTTGCTTGTTTCATGGATACTTGTTCCTACTCGTTTATTGATATTCTGTTCGCTAATCGAACTTGTACTATTCTATAATTATTATTATTTGAAATATCATTCTGAAACCTTGTTTGAACCTTCGCTTCTATTGATGCTTGTTTGAGATTCTATTTTCCATTCTTGACTTTATTCGGGACTTGTTCTCTATTTACGATTTTGTCGCTATTGAGAATCGCTTGTTTCATGTTTACAATCCAATACCTTGTCTCCTATTAGAACCTATTTTCTAGTCACTATTCTAAACCTTGTTTCCTCGTCAAGATTTTCTAGTCGAGATTTTATTTCCTAATCATGACTTTGTTGATATTGGTTCTCGAATTAAGGCCTTGTATCCTATGGAAGGTTGTTTTCCCTTCAAAACTTTGTCTGAGGTTTCATTGTTAATTGAGATGTTGTTGAACCTTGTTTCCAGTACGGGATTTTATTTCTTATTTTGAAACTTTTCTCCTATCTGATACCTTGCTTCAGTTCATCCTTCGAGACTCTATTATCCCTTCGGGATAATGTCCCATATATGGAATCTTGTTACCATTCCAGATATCAGTTGAAATTTCGTTACAATTTGAAACTTCGCTCATTGTCTAAAATTTTAAATCTCCCTGGTTGCCCTTTTGTACTCACCGATGGGATCCCTTGTCGTCTCTTAGTACCTAATAAATCCTTGTATTCTAACAGTCAGATAATTTCACCATTTTTGTGACTTGGACTATTGAAACTCATTTTGAATTCCTTGAAACTCTTTTAAAATTCCTAGGGACAAAGTCGAGAGGATATTCGATGACCTACTATGGCATGACAGTTACGTGCTGCATCCATTAGCTGGATTATGGAGACTGAGGGTTCACTGCAGCCAGTGGCGCACTGGCGAGGCAGGAACTCTAAGTTGAAGTAATTTCAGACAATCATAGGTTTTCGGGTACTGTCGAGACTTGTCATATTCTTCATATCTTGATCTCTTGGGTAGCTTTGTCAATGATTGTTAGAAAATGGATAAGGTTGACAGATTATTCGGTGACATATTGTTATTTGAGTCACGGAGCCGAAGTCCTCTGCAGTCAGATATATACTGGCGGGGTAGGGATTCTAGGCAAAGTGATTTCGAATAGCTATACGTTCTCGGACACCATAGAAACTATATCCCTTTTTATATGATTATTGGTTTTTGAGAATCACAAATCCTTGCACGCTTATCCTGATTTGATACTGTATCTCCTGAGTATTTTGTACGTCTCCTCAATCAACCCTTGCAAAATTTTCGTTTTAGCATTTTATTGTTAGATCATTGAATTCCTCAAAATTGTATGTTACCAGATTTTGATTCCATACTTCGTTTGTGACTTGTCTAAACTCCGATCTAAAGTTATGTCTATCTGTCCATGATTTTCCTATCTTGTCCTAGTCCATTTGTGTTAAACTATCGATTTTTTATCGTACTTAATAATTGTGTCTTCATGATTTTGCTCCTCTAAGTTGTAATTGGAACTTCATTCTATCTCGTGCCTATTTGATTCTTGATTATTGATCGTGTTATTCCAACTTCTTGTGTGTAATTATAGTACTAGGCCTCAAGGCTCAGGGCGTCGCAGAGTTGCACAGGATCGGCAGAAGCACTGGACATACAGCAGCAGACGGCCACGGGAGTTCGCGGTTGGAGATAGAGTGTTCATGAAGATCTCATCGACTAGGGGCGTCATCAGATTCGGCAGAGGCAGGAAGCTCTGTCCGAAGTACATCGGGCCTTTCGACGTGACGGTGCGGATTGGCGAGGTGGCATATCGACTAGCACTTCCAGCTAGCTTGGAGGGAGTGCACGATATTTTTCACGTGTCTCAGCTCCGACGCTACATTCCTGACCCGAGCCATGTGGTGGACTACTCCGAGCTGGAGGTGGGCCCGAGATTGACCTACGAGGAGCAGCCAGTAGAGATCCTCGATCGGAGGAAGAAGCGCTTGCGGAACTAGACTATTCCTCTTGTTCGCGTCATGTGGAGACACCACTCTCCGGGAGAGTCCACATGGGAGCGCGAGGACGAGATGCGGGAGCACTATCCCACTCTGTTTGATTGATTTGAATGTACTTTGTTTCTTATAGAATTCTATTTTCAATAAATGACTGGTGTTTGGACCTTTTGTGATTTGCTGAGACTTTTTTTGGTCCTTTGAATTTCGAGGACGAAATTTTTTTAAGGGAGGGAGATTTGTAACTCCACTTTCCGGTTTTTAAAATAAATAAATTTGATTTCTAAAATTTTATAATTGTTATTATTAGCTTTAAATAATAAATTAGTTTTAATTTATTAATTTTGGGGATCTATTTTGGAGGAAATTAATTTTGAGCTAGATTTCAAATTTGAAAGTTGGTTGTAACAACTTTGTGGTCCCCATTCTTTTTTTTATTTTTTAACTGTTTTATCAAATCCTGCAATAAGTGAAGAGGGGAGGGGGAAATGTGTAAGAAATTAATTATGTGGAGGGGCCAGGTTGCAAATAATGAAAAGGGGTTAGACCTTTTTGCGTTTTCTCCTTAAGTGGAGGGACTTATGTGCTAAAATCTTTTTTTTCTACTTAACTCTTGCTGGAGAGAGAGAGAGGCTCATTCTTCTGAGTCCTCTCACTCTCCCATTTCCTTCTTCTTCCTATTTTTCTCTCGACGACCTAGGCGGCTACTCCGACGGCGGTGATGGAGATCGGCTACTCCAGCGACGTCTCAGGTGATAGATCTCCTCCAGCGGAACCTCGATCTTTCGGCGTACAGCTTGGTGCGAAGATCGATTTCTCCGGCAGTGTTTTATTCATCCGCAACGAAGCTCGGCTTACTGTGGCATTCGTCTTCGCAACGGTAGCTAGGCGACTTCCCGACGAGTAGATCCTGACGTTCTCCCCCTTATTTTGTCAACTCACAGTAAGCCTCCACCCATACTCAAAGTGAGATCTCAAATTTCGTTTGTTGTTCGGTTCTTCGAATTTTGGGGTGATCACTCTTTTTTTTCTTCTTCGTGGAATTTACCACCAGGGATCGATCGGTACGATCTTGGAATTTTTGGATAGATCCGTTTGGGAACTCATTCACTAAGATCGGCGACGTCCGATCTATGAGTTTTTTTTTTCTATTTTATTTTGTTCGATCCATGCAGTTGTGAATTTCCATTGAGTTCTTACGAATCTTGGTGTTTGAATGATTCAAACAGGGTGTGTTAAATCGGATGAGTGGATTATTTTTGAACGTTGATCATATTCAAATTTCCTATTTGGTAAGTATCAATTCATCCTCTGTTCTTTATTTTTTTGGAGTAGACTATTTGAAGGCAGGGTCCTTCCTACTAGTTGCTTATAGATCAAAATTGATGCATGAACCAGTGAAGGGAATTTATGTTCGGGAGTACTGTCGAGCAGTGGGTGTAGTGTTCGCGACCAGGGAGCTTCTCGTTGAGGTAAATTCTATATTGATCTCTTTCTAAATTTCCCGTTTACAATTTGCTTCTGCTGAGTTTTCATTATGTTGATGTTCGAGCATCGTGTCGACTCTTTGGATTTAGATCGTGTCTGGAGTTCCGCTGATTCGTGTTCGTATTTGATTGATGAGTTCGTGTTTGATTGATGTTTTCGTGTCTATTGGTGGCTCGTATCCAAGTGGATCGTGTCCGTAGTAACGGGATGCAGAGATTCGATAGTTTGGACCATTTCTTTCCTGGCAAGCCGTATCTGAGTTCCTTGTTGTGTCCAGAGTTGTGTATCTCTGCAGTATCGGAGCTGGTAGAACCCCTGAGATTGAAGACCGTAGACTTTCTTAGTTTGGAGGAGTTCTTTAAACTGTAATTTTTATAAATTTATTTCTCATAGTTAATTTGTATATTGAGAGTATAGGATTTATTATTTAGCTTGTTATGTATCCATAATTAGTATACTGCAATGATTGGTTGGGGGCATTAAGTATAGTATTGAGTATGTTTTAGATGGGTACTGTGTAGATTCTCTGCTAATGTTGGGCAATTTTGCAAGTTTGAATTCAATTATATTAAGGGAATTGATTGGGTTGCTCTATTGAAGATATTATTCATTTTATCAAATGGCAAGTTGATACTCAGAATAGGAAAGGTTTTAATTAAATTTATGAGCATCTAATGCTTAGTCGGAATATTGATTTAAAACTTGTATTTAACTTAGAATTTTCTTTCCTCAAGTTATGGCATAACTAATTAGTATAGACTCAGAGCATTGTTGGAATAGCTGTCTTTTGGTTTCATAAAATATTTTTAGGGTTAATCAAATTAATATCCTGATTTTACAAATCGTTATAAGAAGGTACTTGTAGAGTTTTAAAAGTGAATAATTAGTAATGGGTTAACCAGATAACATAGTTGGTAGTGAGACATGTTTAAAAACTGCAAGATACCAATTTAGAGCTTGTTTAGTTATTAATCAACTTGTACCAATATAAATCAGGAGGACATCCAGTTCCATTGTTCACCCATACTTTTCCGGAGCCAGGCAAGTACTTTTCTACGGTTTTGTGCATTTACATTCTTGTACCCTTTCTTGTGACACGTCATGGCACGATATTCATGTACTCCTGTATTCCTGTACCCTTGCTCTTGTACTTATTAGTGTCGGGTGGGGAAATACACTAGCCATGTGACCAATCTCGGTTACTATATATTCCTGTGCCTAGCTTAGGCCTCGCACTGTGCACGCGGGTCCTAAGTCGTACCATATTCATGTACTCCTGTACATGTTCTTACCCCAGCCGGTCACAAGGACTAGATGTATTTCGATATTGTGCACTTATCATGTCTGGTACTTCAGGATTATAGTTTCATTCCTGTACTTAACAGGTTCCTGTACTTTATATTCTTGTACTATAGATCCTGTACTCATTTCCTGTATTACTTTCCTGTACTTTCCTGTTCATTCCTGTATATCTTTTCCTGTACCCTTGTACTCATTTCATATCATGTTCATGTTTCATTACCTAGAACTGTACTTTGCTCCGCTCCTGAATAGGATATGTTGCAGGTATGCTTGCAGGACATTGTTCTACTCTATGGGCCAGAGCCCAGGATATTAGCTGAGCAGGATGAGGCTTAGCTTGAGGCTTCAGGTTTAGACTGTTAGCCTTACTTTTAGATATTGATTTAGAATTCATAGTACATTTCACTCTTGATGACTCGTACATTTATATACATAGAATTGTAGATTATGGTGATCATTTTGGGATACGCTTTAGATGCTGTGATTGTATACTTTCATGTTTATCTGTTAGATTTTCCTAGTTTGGTACAGCTTACTTCGTCGTGTATAACAACGAAGGCTGGGCGTGTCCGACTCGTGTCCGATTATTCGGGCGCGGGTCGTGACAGTTGATCTGCATTCGATCCACTTTGATGGCACCGACATACCCTTGTAATACAACGGTCTGTTATGTCGGTTATCCTTGAGCAGCATGTCTTATTGGGTGAATGTGATGTTGCGGATGATTTCCTCCATATATGACAGTGCAGACATGATGTTGGGTCATCTTCAGGCTGCTTGACCTGGCTGATGAAAGACTCAGCGTCCTTCAAGGCTTCACATAGGGCCTCCCGAATATCTTTGGATAGACGGAGAAGTTCGAATAGGGACAGCCGAGCTAGATTATTGGCGAGTTCTGCCAGTATGTCGAAGTTGTGGGGTTTGGTTAACCCCCCGGAGCATTGTCTCTTCGTAGAGGCCTGTCGAAGCGGGCCTCCTTCTGTTTTTGTTTATCGGCCGCTGGAGCTTGGGAAGGACCTTCCCTTTGGGCAGCTGAGGTGGTGACGAGAGGCGCCACTTCGACAGGGGCCTCATCTGGCTGAGCGTTCTGCTATGAACACATTTGTACAGGAAGTGCTTCCTCAGGGGTGGAAGTCAACATTTGGCAATACTTGGTCTTCTTGTCTTTGGCTTTGGAGGTAGAATGTACCCCCGATTGAGTCAGTTCTGGAGCAAGATCTAGGTGGACCCACATAATCTCTCCCCGAGATATGGTGAGTGGTATCAGTCCACTCACGTTGTCACGAGTTGGTAGAAGGTTGATCACTTCCATTGTCACCTTCGGGATGGGGACGACGCTATTTTGAGCTATAGTAGGTGGCAATATGCCGAACTGGAACGACACCATGTTGGCCGAGACTGTCTTCTCTTCGTAATCGACCGAGATGACAATCGCATTGATCATATGTTGTATGTAGTTCTTGAGGATGTCGTAGTCTCTAGTTGGATGCCCGACAAACCGATGGTAGTGACAGTACCTCGGGTCGCCTACTCTGTCCACCTCCTTAGGACGCTTTTGTAGAAACATTAAAAAGAACAAGTAGAATCCATGCGGCTCAAAGTAGTGGGAGTCTCATGCGGCTCAGAAAATCACATAGAGCTCCATGCAGCTCACAAATCCTTCAGAGCTTCATGCGGCTCATAAGTCCCTTAGAGCTTCATGCGGCCCAGAAGTCCCTGAGAGCCCTATACGGCTCGAAAAAGCCACGTGGCCGGGGTAGGTCAAAAGCAAGCATCCACAGCTGGCCATCATTACTATGAGCAGCTGGCTCATTTAATGCTCTAACGCAATGCAGTAGCCCTGACACAACAGATTGACGGCTCTGATATAAAGGTAAAATGATGACTCTTGACGTGCTCCTAGAGAGACGAGAAAAATCTTTACAGCTGGCAAGATCCACCCATTTCTAAAGCTCTTTACGCGGCTCAGTTGTAAGGACGTCCATGCGGCTCAGTTGCAAATACTTCCATGCGGCTCAGTTGCAAAGACTTCTATGCGGCTCAGTTGCAAGGACCCACATGCGTCTCAGTTGCAAGGACCCACATGCGGCTCAGTTGCAAGGACCCAAATGTGGTTCAGTTGCAAAGACTTCCATACGGCTCAGTTGCAAGGACCAACATGCGGCTTATTTGCAAGGACCCACATGCGGCTCAGTTGCAAGGACACAAATGCGGCTCAGTTGTAAAGACTTCTATGCGGCTCAGTTGCAAGGACCCACGTACGGCTCAGATTAAAGGACTTCCATACGGTTCAGATTAAAGGACGTCCATGCGGCTCGATTATAATGACCTCCATGCGGTTCAGATTAAAGGATGTCCATGCGGCTCGGTTATAAAGATCTCAATGCGGTTCAGATTAAAAGACCTCCATGCGGTTCAGATAAGGCCATCCTTATGCGGCTCTAACACGAGGCCGCACTCATGCGGCTCAACTATAACAGTCCTCCTTGCGGCTCGCAGTAGTTGAGACACGTGGCAGGAGTTGATCAAATCTCAACAACTCAGATTTATGGCAATCGACATAACAGGCAGTTGGGACACGTGGCAAGAGATTGACCAATATTTATTCACTTGGTTTTGCTGATATCAATAAATGTCACGCCCCAGAACCAGAATACTGGAGAGCGGGGGCAGACATAGCCAGCTACGTATATTGAAATAGAATACATCTCAACTATACGGTCACGGCTGTCTAGATATGATGGTTTACTACAAGCCAACAGTCTCTTAAGGTCAAGCCTATTGTCTCAATCTCAAGCAAGTAATATAATTACAAGATGTTTGACCACCAAATATACAATAAAAGGCGTCCCAAATATTACATATCAGCTGATCATGAAGCTAGTCGTACAAAATGCGAGGACTAGCAAGAGTTAAGTCATACATGATCAACCCTAGGATTTGTTAATCATGTTTACAGCCCGTAGGCAGACAGTAAGTAAAGTGCATCGAGCTAACAGGTGCTCGTCGGCTAAACGCCTCAAAAGAATAACTTTACAATAGAGTGAGCGAAACAAAATAGAAAACCCACTCGTAGCCCGGGTTCCTTCTAGTCGCCACTATCGGGCTGGAAGCTTGGTAGATCCTCGGGAGCTGCTCCGAAATCTGGCCACACAAAACCAGCTGGGTCAACCCCAGAAAGAGCAAGTGCCACAAGGGGGCCACAAAATAAGAACAAAAGCCAGCAATCAACACAGAAAATCTAATATTAAAACTATAATTACGAAAACATGTCAGGATGATATACGACGAGATAACCATGGAACTATTCCGATAGCCAGGTTATAACTCGTAAACCAAACAAGGACCGGGGTTGTAACCCTTCATCTGAACAGAGCTTGGTTTTCCACCATTTATCGGCAAGATAAGTAATGTAAGTAATCAAGACAGGAAGCAATCTTGCATGGGATCAAGACATGACTAGACTGGTTATACCTCATTCAATCAATCACGGCCAAGCAGATCCTACGGCTTACTACTTTAACTAACTAGGGTTATCACAGGCCTAATTACTAACAAGATGCAGTGAGATTGTTCCACAGCCACAAGCCCTACAGACCATCCAGGTTACCCAGGACGAAAGATTAGGGTTGAATTCAGGTGGGTACATCGTCCAGGAGACGCATGTACCCTTAGGTGACTTAGAGGGTGCAACACTCGACGGTGTGCTGGAAATGTGCCCTACTCGACGGCAGGCTACAGATCCCAAGAGCGCCCAGGTAACGGGATTGCCTGTAGCTGTGTCATCTCTTCATGACTACTGTGTTATTCTAGTTATTAACCTTAATCCATTTTAGTAGGTACTCCTGACCATGGTACTCAGGAGTCCCATCCTAGACATAATGCAAGACAGGGCAAGTGGATTTAACAAGCAAGCAAGAAAGAACCACCCACGGTGTCAAGGCAGGTCAAGTTAAATTATCAAGATAAATTATGTCAGGGTACTTGTCGGGAGTGCGCCACGACGGGCCACTATCATGTCAGGTTGGTCATGTCAGGAGTGCACCACTACGGGTCACTGTCGTGTTATGCTGGTTCCTTGTCATACCATGCCATGTACAATAGTCATTCCAAACATATTAAGTAAAATCAAGTTCATGACAAAAGGCGTAAGGATATAAAATGGGCATAAAATATCTAATAAAATATCAATATACAGGGCTATAGAAAAGCCAAGCTTAAAGAAATAAGACCAAAACTCCAAGAGCCAATGGGTTAAGCAAGGGGTTCAGGGGAGCAGCGTACGCGAAAGTCACGCACGCATATGAGCTGCGTAGATGAAAAGTCACGCACGCTACAGAGAGCAGCGTAGGTAAAAAGTCACGCACGCTGAGAGAGCAGCGTAGGTGAAAAGTCACGCACGCTACAGAGAGCAGCGTAGGCGAAAAGTCACGCACGCTGAGAGAGCAGCGTAGGTGAAAAGTCACGTACGCTACAGAGAGCAGCGTAGATGAAAAGTCACGCATGCTACAGAGAGCAGCGTAGGTGAAAAGTCACGCACGCTGAGAGAGCAGCGTAGGTGAAAAGTCACGAACGCTGAGAGAGCAGCGTAGGTGAAAAGTCACGCACGCTGAGAGAGCAGCGCAGGTGAAAAGTCACGCACGCTGAGAGAGCAGTGTAGGTGAAAAGTCACGCACGCTCAAGGGAAGCAGCGTTCGTGAAAAGTCACGCACGCTCAAGGGAGCAGCGTTCGTGAAAAGTCACGCACGCTCAAGGGACACGCTTCCAACAGGAAGCGTACCTAAGTCTGCGTACGCAGTGCTAAAGAGCGCGTGTAGCTCAGTGTGCGTAAGCTAAACAGCTCTGCACACTGCTCACTGTCTTCTCCAAACAGCAAGAACACTATGGTTGAACACAAAACTTCAAAGCATCATAACTTGGCCATCCGAACTCCAAATCCAGATTTCCAAAGTTCCAACTTGGGTGAAACTGAATGCTCTTCCACTTGGAAACACCAAAACCCATGAAAATCCAACTTAAAGAGATCAAACCATACAAAATCCAAAAATAGAAATAACTTAGATCTAGAGCAAAAGAGACTTCAAATCACAAAACACCAAGTTCTAATGTTGATCACCATGTCCTAATCTAGCAAATGAACCAAGAAAATAGGGCTCTCATGAAGTGGCAAGGTGTACTTGCCTAGGGTTAGGAGAGTTGTGGAGGAAGGAGAAGAAGAAGAAGAAGAAAATTAATGGTGGAAGTTATGAGGAGAGAGAGAGGTAGGTGGGGGTTATAAAGAGGGGGAGTTGTGGTGGGGATGAGGGGTAGCATAGGTTAAGGTGATCCATCACATAACCAAACCAAACCGAACCAACCCAATAAAATCGAGTCATGCCAAAACCCAAAATACGAGAAATACTGAAATTCCACAAGTTGAGAAAAATAAAAATACATGCCAAAATCCAGATACGAGGATAAATACGAAATTCGAGAAATACGGGAAATGAGGATGACAACTCTACCCACCTTAAAAGAATTCCGTCCTCGGAATTTAATCAAGGAGCTAGAGATTGCCACGACAAGCTTCACTAAGCACAGGCAAGCTACACTAAGCAGTCCAATCATACAATCATATAATACAAGCAAGGAAGGGAAAATATAAGGCATAAGAAAGACATTATACCTCACGAGTCAAACAGGTAGGGATATCGCGATCGGATGTCGTCCTCATGCTCCCACGTTGACTCACCTAGAGAGTGATGACCCCAAGCAACACGGACTAATTTAATAGTCTTGTTCTTCAGTATCTTTTTCCTCCGGTCCAAAATAGACACGGGCCTCTCCTCGTACGAAAGGTTGGTACCAACAACCAATTCCGAATGGTCTAGGATGTGGCTCGGGTCCGGAATATACCGTCATAATTGGGACACATGGAATACATCATGTATCTCACTTAGCGACGGCGGAAGAGCGAGACGATAGGATACATCTCCTACTCGCTCTAGAATATCGAACGGCCCTATAAACCTAGGACTAAGCTTTCCCCGCACGCCAAAGCGAATGACGCTGCGGTTAGGCGAGATCCTAAGGAATACATGGTCGCCGACAGCAAATTCTAAGGGACGCCGATGAGCATCGGCCCAATGGCGCTGGCGGTCCTGGGCAACTCGGAGGTGATCTCTGACCTTCCTGACCACTTCAACCGTCTGGGAAATCAACTCGGGTCCGAGCATCTGCCTCTCTCCGACATCGTCCCATGCTAGCGGGGATCTGTACTTCCTGCCATAGAGAGCCTCGAAGGGTGCCATCTGGATACTGGCCTGATAACTGTTGTTGTACGAAAATTCCACTAGGTGCAGATGATTCTCCCATGAACCACCGAAGTCAAGGGTGGTAAATCTGGTCTGCAGGTTGTACCGAGCCACAGTATCAAAGTACTTTGTCTGGAATCTCTCTCTAAACACTGCCCAAGCAATGGGTGCCACTAATCCCATGGCTTGCGCCGCCCACCAACTGCGAGCCAAGTCCAATAACTGTAAGCGTACCACCGCCACCTTCTTATTCTCGGGTGTCCTAGCTGCTTCCAGAATCACCTCGGTATCCTGAAGCCATGCATCCGCAGCAATCGTATCCTCGGTGCCGTCGAAGAAAGGAGGATTTAATCGCTTGAAGCTGTTGGCCGCACTGTTCCCTGGATGACCGCCTCTGGTCAAAGCATCTGCCATAGCCTGGTGCAAGGCATCTCCTCTGCGATCCTGGGAAGCTATCAAGGTCCTGATGAGACCTACAAAGGTGCCATCATCTGGCTCTGCAGGCTGGATGGGCCGAACTGGTGACTCTCCTCTAGTAGGCACAACTCTGGAGGGACTCCGGAATGCTAGGCTTGATCTCCGGGTTGCTGCTGGTCCACGGGAGGTGCTCCTCCTTGCTGATCGGCGGGGTCAGGTACAGTGCCGCTGAGGAAGATGACACAGGGAAATAATAAGAAAGGACCAGGACAGATCAACGATACAAGCATGTAATCAGGACAAAAATTCCAGGGATTTGAAAATACGGGCGGAGATCAAGGGCGAATACTGATTGAGTCATCTATTCGGTAAACCCTCACATTTCTTGATTGACAAGACCTGCATGGGCCACCACTTAAACCATGTCACGCCCCAGAACCAGAATACTGGAGAGCGGGGGCAGACATAGCCAGCTACGTATATTGAAATAGAATATATCTCAACTATACGGTCATGGCTGTCTAGATATGAGAATTTACTACAAGCCAACAGTCTCTTAAGGTCAAGCCTATTGTCTCAATCTCAAGCAAGTAATATAATTACAAGATGTTTGACCACCAAATATACAATAAAAGGCGTCCCAAATATTACATATCAGCTGATCATAAAGCTAGTCGTACAAAATACGAGGACTAGCAAGAGTTAAGTCATACATGATCAACCCTAGGATTTGTTAATCATGTTTACAGCCCGTAGGCAGACAGTAAGTAAAGTGCATCGAGCTAACAGGTGCTCGTCGGCTAAACGCCTCAAAAGAATAACTTTACAATAGAGTGAGCGAAACAAAATAGAAAACCCACTCGTAGCCCAGGTTCCTTCTAGTCGCCACCATCGGGCTGGAAGCTTGGTAGATCCTCGGGAGCTGCTCTGAAATCTGGCCACATAAAACCAGCTGGGTCAACCCCAGAAAGAGCAAGTGCCACAAGGGGGCCACGAAATAAGAACAAAAGCCAGCAATCAACACAGAAAATCTAAATTAAAACTATAATTACGAAAACATGTCAGGATGATATACGATGAGATAACCATGGAACTATTCCGATAGCCAGGTTACAACCCGTAAACCAAACAAGGACCGGGGTTGTAACCCTTCATCTGAACAGAGCTTGGTTTTCCACCATTTATCGGCAAGATAAGTAATGTAAGTAATCAAGACAGGAAGCAATCTTGCATGGGATCAAGACATGACTAGACTGGTTATACCTCATTCAATCAATCACGGCCAAGCAGATCCTACGGCTTACTACTTTAACTAACTAGGGTTATTACAGGCCTAATTACTAACAAGATACAGTGAGATTGTTCCACAGCCACAAGCCCTACAGACCATCCAGGTTACCCAGGACGAAAGATTAGGGTTGAATTCAGGTGGGTACATCGTCCAGGAGACGCATGTACCCTTAGGTGACTTAGAGGGTGCAACACTCGACGATGTGCTGGAAATGTGCCCTACTCGACGGCAGGCTACAGATCCCAAGAGCGCCCAGGTAACGGGATTGCCTGTAGCTGTGTCATCTCTTCATGACTACTGTGTTATTCTAGTTATTAAGCTTAATCTATTTTAGTAGGTACTCCTGACCGTGGTACTCAGGAGTCCCATCCTAGACATGATGCAAGACAGGGCAAGCGAATTTAACAAGCAAGCAAGAAAGAACCACCTACGGTGTCAAGGCAGGTCAAGTTAAATTATCAAGATAAATCATGTCAGGGTACTTGTCGGGAGTGCGCCACGACGGGCCACTATCATGTCAGGTTGGTCATGTCAGGAGTGCACCACTACGGGTAATTGTCGTGTTATGCTAGTTCCTTGTCATACCATGCCATGTACAATAGTCATTCCAAACATATTAAGTAAAATCAAGTTCATGACAAAAGGCGTAAGGATATAAAATGGGCAAAAATATCTAATAAAATATCAATATACATGGCTATAGAAAAGCCAAGCTTAAAGAAATAAGACCAAAACTCCAAGAGCCAATGGGTTAAGCAAGGGGTTCAGGGGAGCAGCATACGCGAAAGTCACGCACGTATGTGAGCTGCGTAGGTGAAAAGTCACGCACGCTACAGAGAGCAGCGTAGGTGAAAAGTCACGTACGCTGAGAGAGCGGCGTAGGTGAAAAGTCACGCACGCTACAGAGAGCAGCGTAGGTGAAAAGTCATGCATGCTACCGAGAGCAGCGTAGGTGAAAAGTCACGCACACTGAGAGAGCAGCGTAGGTGAAAAGTTACGCACGCTGAGAGAGCAGCATAGGTGAAAAGTTACGCACGCTGAGAGAGCAGCGTAGGTGAAAAGTCACGCACGCTGAGAGAGCAACGTAGGTGAAAAGTCACGCACGCTCAAGGGAAGCAGCGTTCGTGAAAAGTCACGCACTCTCAAGGGAGAAGCGTTCGTGAAAAGTCACGCACGCTCAAGGGACACACTTCCAACAGGAAGCGTACCTAAGTCTGCGTACGCAGCGCTAAAGAGTGCGCGTAGCTCAGTGTGCGTAAGCTAAACAGCTCTGCACACTGCTCACTGTCTTCTCTAAACAGCAAGAACACCATGGTTGAACCCAAAACTTCAAAGCATCATAACTTGGCCATCCGAACTCCAAATCCAGATTTCTAAAGTTCCAACTTGGGTAAAACTGAATGCTCTTCCACTTGGAAACACCAAAACCCATGAAAATCCAACTTAAAGAGATCAAACCATGCAAAATCCAAAAATAGAAATAACTTAGATCTAGAGCAAAAGAGACTTCAAATCACAAAACACCAAGTTCTAATATTGATTACCATGTCCTAGTCTAGCAAATGAACCAAGAAAATAGGGCTCTCATGAAGTGGCAAGGTGCACTTGCCTAGGGTTAGGAGAGTTGTGGAGGAAGGAGAAGAAGAAGAAGAAGAAGGAAATTAATGGTGGAAGTTATGAGGAGAGAGAGAGGTAGGTGGGGGTTATAAAGAGGGGGAGTTGTGGTGGGGATGAGGGGTAGCATAGGTTAAGGTGATCCATCACATAACCAAACCAAACCGAACCAACCCAATAAAACCGAGCCATGCCAAAACCCAAAATACGAGAAATACTAAAATTCCACAAGTTGAGAAAAATAAAAATACATGCCAAAATCCAGATACGAGTATAAATACGAAATACGGGAAATACGGGAAATGAGGGTGACAATAAATTATCACAAAGCAGATTTGGTGCAATCAACATTAACTATCCAGATCGATTTATTTCAATCAACATTAACTGCCCAAATCGATTTGTTTCAATCAACATTAACTGCCCAGATTTGTTGCAATCAACATTAACAGCCCAGATTGATTTTCAACAAACAAGATCAAGGCTAATCTTCACTAAATCCTTAACCGCCCACTTTTCAAGGAGCAATTAATGCACACCCTACTTATCCCAAAGCCCTATAAATAGCAAGGTGCCATTCCCTTACAAAAGGGTGGACACAGAGAAAAGAGGAAGCACAGAGGAGTAGTCGTACAGAGCCCGAGCCGAGAGACTAGCAACCCCCGTCCACACAAAGAGCATTTCTTTACCAGAGCCGAAGCAACTTCCGATCGTCCAAGGAGTAAGGCAGAGTTGCCGTCACTCTCCCGAGCATCTACCGTTACCCCCAGAATCAAAAATAAACAATTGTACTTTAGAATGCTTTTCCTAGGTTTTATTCCTAGGCTCTCTTTTGTACAAGCGAGTTTGTATTGTGAAGTAAAAGTCCAGTCCTCCCATAAAACTGTTTTGTTCTTTTATAATCAATGGCAATCACGATGGTGACTCTGTTGGGGACTAACTTCTCCACGGCTGAGAAGTTGGTGATGCAATCGGATGCCGCCAAGCTCGGCTCCACGCAACAGATGTTGGTCGTCCGCTTCGACCAGCAGGCGTTTGAAGAAATGCTCTCCGACGGGAGCGCTGGCCCGGTCCAGAAGCGAACCCACACGAAGAAGGCCCGCAGGAAGTGGAGGCCCAAATCATTTGCTCCTTCTCAGGCTCTAGACGAAGTGTTCTCTGCTGCCCAGGACGGCGGAGATTCGCATGCGGTCCCACATCAAGCCACAGAGAACTCTGTTGTTCCCAAGTCTGTTAGAGGAAAGCACTACGATGCTGGACTTGTAGGAACAAGGAGGAATTCTGTGCGAAAGCCGTATAGAGGCGCCAACCGCATGAAGAAGGCTCATGCGGCCAACAATTCCAGCCGCATGAAGACTCATGCGGCCAATAAATCCAGCCGCATGAATGCTGATGGGGCCAACGGATCCAGCCACATGAATGCTGATGTGGCCAACGGATCCAGCCGCATGAATGTTGATGTGGCCAACAGATCCAGCCGCATGAATGCTGATGTGGCTAACAGATCCAGCCGCATGAATGCTGATGTGGCCAACAGATCCAGCCACATGAATTTTGATGTGGCCAACAGATCCAGCCACATGAATTTCTATACGGCCATAAATGCCAGCCGTATGAATGCTCCATGCGGCTCGGGTTCAGTCTTTGACCATCTCTCATGCGGTCCTGACTCCAGAGGCTCCCAAGAAAATGTGCCAGACTCTGTGCGGCACCATTTGGACTCTTTCTACTATGCACCCTCGGGTGCTAGAGTGAAGAAGTCTAGGACAGCGCGGGCTAGGCGAGCTTAGTCCGCTGTCCCAACCTCTGACCATCCGAGCGCTCCGCTCACTGTTATACGGGCCTCCGATAGAAAGTTGTACCGAACCACTCGAGTCCAGTCCCCGACGAAAAATAGACAAAGTGGTTTCCAAGAGTCTTCCAACAATCAGGGAGCAAACATGGTGCCAACACACTCAGATGCTCGGGATTCCCGGGCCCACAAAACGGGTGTAAAGGTTGCTCGGGACGCACCTGACTTGCGTGACACGATCCTTCACAAGCGCAAAGAAAGAGAAGAAGCTTCGGTGTGCAGAGAGTCCTTCCATGGACATCACTACACCCAAGTCATTGTCAACTGCTGCTACAACAATGTGGCAGTACAAGAAGACCGGCGGTCCGTCTTCCAACGACTGCAACACCCAAGATCAGAAGACGAGGCGCTTCTCGTCGCCTCCTACAATTCTGCTCTGAAGATCCCTGGCAGCGGGAGAGAGAAGAAAACAAATGTCTCCAGTCCAAAAATCTCAACCGGCATGACCAAGAAACTCACGTCCAAGCGGTCGTCCACAACTACCACTGGAGGAGTTTTTTAAGGTACCCGCTCAAAAATAAAATCTGCCACACTTGGAGATTTGTCATCCACATCTCTGGGAGGTACTGGAGCCGGGGGTAGCACTCCTCCGAACATCCACGATAATTCAGTGTTCCAAGAAGGTAATCCAGGGAAAATAGTTCCCCCAACAGATACAGCAAGTTCCGACGTCCCCGAGGACGTCCACAACTCTCAAGACGAGGCAAGCTCTGAAGCTGGGGGTACCACTCCTTCTGAGTCCGAACCAGAGGAGAACATTCCCACATACCCTGACGATTTCTCAGTATAAGGGTATGATTCAGAGGGCACATCCTCCACCATTCCTTCCATCTCTCCTCATATGAGAACGGTGTTTATGATAAACAATGACCAAGACGGACCCAGTGATCATCAATGCATCGACACCCTGGAGGCCATACTCCATTCCTTAGTCAAATCTATGGATAAAATCAAAACGGCCCTACCAACTCTGCAAGGAAGGACGCCTGGCCAGACAAGCTTGGGTCCTGCGGCCAATGCGAACTCAAACTCAACCCCGAGTGATAACCCTCCTACAATATCGGCTTCTACCGCTGTAGACGAGGCCAGGGAGGCAAGACGAGAGGTCCAGGAGCTCCGAGCCATGTTCCACGCCCAAGAAACCTGCCAGGACCTCAGGATACGACAACCGTATCCTGCTACATGGAGAGATGTTCCCTTCCCACCAAGATATAAACCATTCAACATCAATTCGTATGATGGGAAAACATCTACAAGCAGGTACATCACCTACTTTGAAGTCACAATTGACCATCTGCCTCATGACGATGCCATCCTTACGTGGTTGTTCATTAGAGCATTGGAAGGGATCGCCTTCGACTGGTACCGCAACTTGTCAGACAATTGCATCCATTCCTTCGCCGACTTCAAAAACATATTCCTTGAAAGGTTCTACGAGGTAGGACAAGATGTGAAAATGTCCACCCTCATGGACGTTGTTCAAGGGAAGAAGGAGCTGACGAGGAACTACATTGAGCGGTTTCGCCAAACCGCGATAAAATTGCCCTCAGGCAACCCTGATTCCTCCTTAATTAAAATTTGCCAAAAGAGACTGCTTCCTACAATCAGCCTCTGGATGGGCGAAAGTCAGTTTAAGGACTGGAAGACTTTCATCATCAGTGCCACTGGCACAAAAGACAACCTGAAGAAAGCCCACCAACTGGGGTTGCACATCTCGGAAGGAGAAGACAAGGGTAAACGCCCTAATGCCAACAACAACAACGACGGTAATTCCTCCAACAACCAGACAACAAGGGCAAGCAGGCTATGGTGGCCGACACAGCCCAGAAGCCTGAACCAAAGTCGACAGAAAAGCAGTAGCCTCAGATGACCTTTTCCTTCGAGGATAGCCATGTCAAACCCATCTTGGACATGCTCATACAAGGGGGTAGAATTCAGCTCCTCCACCAAGAGGGGAACCTCGGCCGGCAGAAATGGAGAGTCCTAAGTACTGTCACTACCATCGCTATGTCCACCATGCTACGCAAGACTGCTTCCAACTGAAACGATACATCCAGCATCTCATCAATTCTAAGGCCCTGGCCATTGATTTTGAAGAGGTGACCGTAGCAGCCAACATGGTGTCAATACAGTTCGGCAGCTTCCCTTCGACAAAGACTCAAGATAGAGTAGTACCCGTCCCCAAAGCAAAAATGGAGGTCGCTAACCTTCCACCTCCCCGAGACCAGGCCGCTGGTCTGGTGCCTCTTACCACATCACGAGGGAAGGTCATGTGGGTCCATCCGGACCTAGTACCTGAAGTGACTCAGTCCGTACCGCCCTCCACCAGGAAGAAGGAGAGTGGAAAAGTCAAATCCTGCCACACAATCTCAGCAGAAGCCGAAGAAGCTACAGCCGTCGTCACCCGGTCGGGTGCACAATCCCAACCTACACCGGGTAACTCGGCTGAAGATCATCAGCCGGCCACTGCTGATGCTCCAGGACCTTCTCAACCTCCTACGACCGACAAGTCTAGGCCGAAGGAGACTCGCTTTGACAAACCACTCCGAAATGAGGCACCTTATGGGCTGGAGAGGCCCTACAACTTTAACATCTTGGGACAATTGGCCAACACATCGGCCAAATTGTCGCTATACGAGATCCTGAGACTCTCCAAAGATGTTCGCGTTGCATTGAGCGAGGCACTCCAGAATGCTGACACATATCTGGCTCAGTCCAATCTCACTAGGGAGATGTAACGCCCCAGTCCCAAAATACGTAGGACTAGGAACGTAGACATGCCAGCCGTATAATAAATATACGTAAGCTGTAAAATACAGTAGAACCATAACTAATCTCATCCACACAAAATAAATGAATAAAAGTCATCATATAAAGATAATGAATTGTCTTGATACAATATATTGGGTGGAGACGAATCTACTACCAATAAGTAAAGGAAAAATACATAAGAAAAGATATGAATTTGGCGAGCGAAGCGAAGACGATCCAAGTGCAATCATCCTCGTAGAGAAGCAATGATCACGGCTAGAGCTAGAACACATGCGAAAAATAATAGCACACACCTGGCGGGATAACCAGGTCCTCAGAGGGACGTAACAAGACACATAATATCATGCCATATAAACTGAATAAATATTGCTCAAATAAATAAGTCAATTGAATTATAACATTGTCCAATACACACCTATTGAACTAGCTTACCATCCTCCCAACCAAACAAGGACAGGAGATGGTAAACTAATTCACGGCGACGTATCTTTCCATGCTATGAATCCAATATGGTATCCGGACCCCAACAAGGTTCAATACCTTCTCATCGAAGTAGTAAGTCACACCTACAACCAAACAAGGATAAGATGTGACAAACTAATCCGCGATAAGTTATTGTTCCAAGCCATGGTCAGATACAAGTACCCAAACCAAAAGTACTCGTACCTAACGGATAAAGGTGCCTATCCATTCTAAGTGAAATGTAGTTAAGAACAATCCTTCCTACGCATGGGCCCTGGCTAAATAGGATCGGCGTAGTCCTCCCTTGGGCACCAGAGGCCCCATCAGTAAGAGCATAACGTTACGCAGAACGTCAGTGGCCGTCAGTAATCATGGGTAATCTGACCCGCGTCTCCGGCGGAGCTCACGAGTTACAAAGGGAAAGTGCATCGAAGCCCATACGCTAAGGAATTGTCCTCCCCGCCCAATGCCTACTCTGTTGTATCCACAACACAAAACCACTATAACCGCTAAGTCAAACTAGCATGCAATCTCTATTAGCGGTTATTCCTATCGCATGGCTTATATGCACCGGTGGCCATCTAGTCACGTATGTCCGTTGTAACGCCCAGTCCCAAATACTTGAGACTAGATACGTATCATGCCAGCTGTATACATACGAGTAAATATACGGCTCGTATGTATACATAAGCTGTAAAATGTAGAAGCCAAGACACTAAATCTCATCCACAAAGATAAATAATAATATAAAAGCAACTTTGAGTTTGTCATGTACACAATAGTTGGGCGGAGACAAATCCACTATCAACTAAATTAAATATGGAAAAATATACAAGGAAGAATTTAGCAAGCGAGAGCAATGGCGAGTCCAAGAGCAAACATCACGAAGGAAGGAAAACATGGCCTTAGCTAGAGCACCTGCAAGAAACATGAACACGCACCTGGGGAAAAACCAAGTCCTCAGAGGGACGTAATAAGACACATAATATCATGCCGATAACTGAATAAATAAGCTCAACAGAAAAGTATGCATGAGTAAAGATTCCTACCCATTCTAGGTGATATGCACTTTGAGGACAACGTTCTACGCAGGGGCTGTAACGGATTCACGCAAGCAAGTAATAGAGAGTGGACAGCAAGTAGCGCTCATCCGAGACGCTATCGACCTGGGTAGAAGGTAGTGCTCATGAGAGTCACCCTCGGCCCAAAATATGTGTAAAAATAAAATATAGCCCCTACGCTAATAACTGTCCCCTCCCCCCAATGATACTATACAAGTGTCGACTCCACGATACTGTTTAATCCTTAATAACTGCCAAGTCTTCTACAAAAATCTATTAGTAGTTATATCCTAACGCACGGCCTGTACGCGCCAATGATCAGTCAGCACGCAAGTCCGCATCTATATGCGACTCACAACTCACACACAATCCGTGGCACATCGTGACAGTTTATGAGATGCACTAAACACACGGTAGTCCCTTAACTCTAGGTCAATTACATAAAATATAATAATTTTGCATATATATAATTTTGAAATAACAACATAAAGAAAAAGCATGCATGATTTGAGCAAGAAATTAAACAGTAAAGGCAAGGTGTCTTGCCTGGTAGTGGGCCTGGCGTGGTGCGATGATCAGACAAGTCCTGTCGTATGCACTAGCTGAAGTCGGGGTGGAAGTCCAGTTCACGAAAATCTAGTAACAATGGGTTTTTAGTATGGATTGGAGATAGAGATACTTATACTAATTTTTGAAGATACTTTCATGTAAATACTTGAAAATACTTTATATAAGTATATATAATTAGCAAAGTACATTTTCTCTAGCATGTAAAAATCGTTTTAGGTCAAAACTTATAATTTTGAGAAAATATCTATAATAGGAAAACTATGATTTTACCAATCAAAATATTTTTAAATAAATATTTTGAAATCATAAAATTTAATTATAATAGTCTAAAACAATATTCAAAAAAAATTTATACAAATAATTAGAGTCGTGAAATATCTGTATTTAAAATAATAAGCATTTAGGAATATATATAAATTTTATAATATACTTGTTATAAAAACTAATTAATATAGCTAGCCAGAATCTAATTTGAAATCAGTGTTGGGCCCAAGCCCAATCCATATATTTTTGTTACTGGTACCATTTAGAAACTATTGATATAAAATATTTAATATAAATATAGCAATATTTAATATCAAATGAACATAACAAGAATAACCTTAATTAAATAACAATTGATTAATAATTAACCCAATTCTATCATAGTTAATACTAATAATACTAATATATAAAAAAATAATAATAATAATAATAATAATAATAATAATCAGTAATTAATAATAAATAAATAATACTATACTTAACAGCCAATTTCCCCCTCCAAATCATGGTGAAAAGAGAGAGAATCGAGAGAAAAGAAAAAGAGAATCGGTGACGGGTTACCGGAGTGGCGCTGCTCCGGCGCTCGGCTGCCGGGCGGGCAGATCCGTGGCGGAGGCGGAGAGACCCGCGCGACGCCGACGTTGTCACAGTTGCGGCGGGCCTTGGTGCTGAGCTGGCGGAGGGATGTGGACCGGAGAGAAGTTCGCCACCGGGCGGAGCTCTGGGCGCCGGATCTGGGAGCTGCCCACGGTGGCGCAGCTGTCGCTTCGACCGCACAGGAGGCGCTCAAGGGCGCCGCCGCGCGGTACTTCGGCGAAGCGGCTCGCCGGAGGAGGATGTTAGGGCGGAGCGGAGGAAGTGGAAGGGGGTCGGAAAGGAGCGACGGCGGCGTGGGTGCACGAGGGGCACGGGACGCCGGAGACGGTGCAGGCGGGGATGTTCGACGTTTGTGCGACCAGGTCCAGGGCGGTCCGGCGCTGGTGCTCGAGATCGCAGAGCGGGAGGCAGAGTTGCAAAGACGGAGGCGCCGCGGCGAGCCCATGGCTGGATCCGGTGGTCGGCTCGACGAAGGTTTGGGTTCTTCTCTCTTTCCTTTCTGTGGTTATGGCTTTTTGGGAAAAATGGTGATGATGATGACGACGGTGGTGACTGTGGCCAGGGATGGCCGGAGTTTGGGCCGGGAGGAGTGGTGTCGATGATGAGGGTGACGGGGGTTGGGGATTTGGAGGTGGTGTCGACCAGAGTTGGTCGTGGTGTTGGCGTAGAACTCGAGCGAGGGAACGGGGATGGGTTACGTCGTGTCGAGGGTGTTCGACACGACGGGGATGGAGGTCCGGATTTGTCGGCCCTGGATAATAATGTATTTGTATTGGAATTTCATAGTGGAGAAGGAAGACACGGACACAATGCACGATATTATTGTAGATGAAAAAAATTTGGAGTACCTGCCTATTTATAGGATGTGGAAATTCCCAGTTGGATAAAGATTGGGATGATGTAAATCCCAATTAGATAAATCCCCTATTAATTTAAATCGATTTAAAATACTTCAATTTAATTCAAATCCAATCTAAATAAATTCTATACTTAATTTAAAATATTTTAAATAAAGCCAATAAAATATTTTGCAATTTAATTTACCATAGTTATTCAAATATTAAAATTAACAAAATCCTAAATATCATTTTTATAGTTAAATAAATATGGAAATAATTAATTTCGAAAATCACTATAAATACTTAAATATTACTTCATGATCTAGCTTTTATAAATAACAAAATATTTTAATAAGCAATTTTTACATTTCGTAAAATATTGAACCAAAATTTTCAAATCACCATTTATTTGTAAACGACGAATAAAATAACCTTTTTATACAAAATATTTATAAAATTTATAATAAAATATTTTTCTAACATATGTACCTCGACACATATTCGCACTCGTCGAGAAATTACGAACACAATCTCGCACGTTACGTAAATTCAACCATGAGAACTCGTATGCGACGTGCAAATACGAAATACAAAATAAATACAAAATTATAAAAAATTGTAGTAGAATTTTAGGGGGCTTACATCCGTATTCTACATGCGACACACAACTTCGTGTTACAACGTGTCAAGGCCAATGAATGCAACACACAAGGTGGTCCTTTAAATCTAGGTTTAATGTGTAAGAAAAATAATACATAGCAGGAAATATAAATGAACAGTAAGTTCTAACAGGTTATGCCATGTATCACAGTTTATTTTGCATAAAGAAAATAAATAATGAATAAAATATGAGCTAAAATAAATAAACAACAAATGGCAAGGTGTCTTGCCTGGTAGTACGCCTGGTGTGCTGCGATAATCATGGTGGCACGAACTGCGACTTCGGTGCGACAACTATACAAGGTGACCTCGGGTAACGACACGGACGGTTCCATTGGGTCCAGAAGGGTCAAATTAGTTTGGGATGATAGGAGAGAGGATAAAATTGGCGAAAGAATAGGAGAATGGGTTGAGTCACGGTCGGAAGAATAAAGAAAATTTTGACGAATAATAATTATATGATTTTAGAAAACTAATTTATAATACTTGAAATATAATTTATTAGTCATAATATGTTTTCAAATAAATATCCAAAAATTAAAAGTCGTTTTAAGGCAAAACTGTAAATTTTGTCAAATAATATTTTAATCTAAAACCTTTAGCTTATAAATCAAAAATATTTTAAGCGAAAACAAAATAATATTAGAAAATTTTATTTAAGTTTACGAACCATATTTTGTAAAAATAAAATTTTATTAATGAGCTTTACATTTATAAGCCATAAATAATATAGCAAATACATTTAGGACTTCTTACACAATGTTGAAAACATTTATTTATACTTACAATAATAACAATATGAATAGTAATAATACTAATAATAGTAATTCTTAAATCAAATATAAATACCAATAATATAAATAATCCACTTTAATCAATATCCTGCAATTAAAAGGATAATGGCATTAATAATAACAATAATAAGAATAATAATAATTATTATTATTATTATTATTAACAAATCAAAATAATAAAAGTCCTACCGAGTTCAAAGCCCAATACTATACTTTGTAAGCAATAATTTTTAAAATATTACTATAAGAGAAAATAATAACATAATACTTGTAATAATAATATATATTCAATATATTATTCCTATAACAAATACACTCTACTGTATGCTAAACAAAAATATATAAATTAAAACAAAGAACCGTTGTCCCCTTCTCATTTCCACAATTAACAACAACAGAAATAATAATAATAATAATAAATAAAACAATCACAACAGTACACTGCTGTTCACTTCGTATAAGTGAACACAATAAACTAAAGCAAGGGGACAGAGAAAGAAAAGGCTCTTATTCCAATTTTTGAGAGAGAGATGAAAAAAATCTAAACAAAGTAATGGAATGGAAGAGTGAGGATGAGGGAGAGGAGAGGGGATGGAGAGAGCGGAGCGGCCGGAGGGGGGTCGGCCAGGCGGCGGAGTGCGGCCGTGGCACGATGCACTGGAGGCGAGGGGGCTCGTGCGGAGGAGAGAGGATGGGGGCGCACGGCGGTGAGATCCACTTCGGCGGCGCTGCGAGGGCTGTGAGCGGCGGTTAGAGTGTGCACCGACGGACGTTGGTAGTCCGGCGGAGGAAAAGGGGGTACGGGTCGACGGACGGGTTGGCGCGGGTGGAGGAGATCGGCGGCGTTTGGAGCGGGGGTTTCGGTCGGGCGGAGGGAAGGAAGCGGGAGACTGGGCGGCGCATGGGTGGAGTTGCGCCGGCGGAGGGTTCGTGCGGGTCGGCGTGACTTGGTAGCGGGGGATCCTTGTCGACGTCGAGGCGGCTACGGACAGAGGGCTGGTGTGGAGGTCTTCGCCAGATCCGAGTCCTCCGACGTGGTCGTACGACGGGGCGACGTGGAGGCGGTGGCAGGGAGTCCATGGTAGAGGGCTCGACGTGGGCGGTGGTCGACTCAGGTGAGGTTTCCCTATATAAGTTTTTGTTTTGCAGATGGTTTTTGGGTGTTTGGGCTTGTAGAAGCATGGAAAAGAATAAAGAAAGATCCATACGGCCAAGGATCCCCATGCGGCTCAGAGAGCTCATGCGGCTCAGGGATCCATGCGGCTCAAGCGTCTATGCGGCTCGAATAGTTCCATGCGGCCCAGAGAGGAGCCACGTGGCCCTCAACGGCCCTTTCCTTTGTCTTTACTGCATTTAATGCCTTGACGGCTGACAGCTCTGACCAATGACAGCTCTGACATAAAGACGCAATGATGACTCTGTCATAATGGCAGACTCCTAGAAAAACGAAGGAAATCTCTGATATAATCCATCAAACCCCAAAGACCTTTATGCGGCCTTGACACGTGGCCACCCCTTGCGGCTCAGGCAGTGGCTATCCATGCGGCTCACGTGGACTATCTTCATGCGGCTCACTGAGAAGCCACCCATCATGCGGTCGCCTACGCTCATACGGCTCAGATTATCTCCATGCGGTTCAAATGTTCAGAGGCCACTCCCAAGCAGCCTTGACACGTGGCCAGCCTTATACGGCTCAGTGGGGGGGCAATCCTCATGCGGCTCAAATTTTCTAAGTGGCTCGTGGTTCTGCCAGCATTCCTATAGCTATCAACCTAATAATAGTGGGACACGTGGCAAGATTCATCAACAAATCCTAACAACCAGGTTTAGTGCCATCCTCATAATTACTGGGATCAAATCAGATCATTTGTAATCAATCAAATTGAACACGTGGTAGGAGATCCGAGCTTGGCATAACAAATCATGAGGATTTATGGCAATCATCATTAATTACCCACAGAGATTTGATGCAATCATATTAATTGCTCAAATCTATTATGAGCGGCCCAGATTCATTGATCTTTAACCGTCGACTTTTGAATGGGCAATCATTGCAAACCCTAATGATGCCCTCCACTTTTATAAATAGCAAGGTGCCATTCCCTTGTAAAAGAGCAGAAAGAGAGAGAGAGCATACCCCTCCCGGATCCAGAGAGTCAGAGAAAAATTGAAAGGAGAGCATTTCTTCATCAACGCCAAGTAGTTCTTCTACAGAGCCAAGGCTGCACCCGATCGTCCAAGGAGTAAGGCAGAGCTGCTGTCGCTTTCCCGAGCCTCTACCATCACCCCCCAGAATCTAAAATAAACAATTGTACTTAGATTGCTGTACCTAGGTTTTCGTCCCTAGGCTTTCTTTGTACAAGCGAGTTTGTATTGTGAGTCTAAAGTTCAGTCCTCCGATAATTGTTCTGTACTTTTACAATCAATGGCAAACACGATGGTGACTCTGCTGGGGACAAACTTCTCCACGGCTGAGGAGTTGGTGACGTAATCGAATGCAGCCAAACTTGGCTCCACGTAACAGAAGATGGTCATCCGCTTCGACCAACAGGCGTTTGAATAAATACTCTCTGAAGGAAGCGCCGGCCCGGTCCAGAAGCGAACCCGCACAAAGACGTCTCACAGGGAATGGAGGCCAAAGTCATTTGCTCATCCCCAAGCTTTGGACGGAGTACTCTCTGCTGCCCAAGACAACGAAGGCGACTCTCGTGCGGCCCCACTTCAAGCCATAGAGGACTCTGCAGTCCCCAAGTACGGCAGAGGAAAGCACTACGGTGCTGGACTTACAGGGGCAAATAATGACTCTATGTGCTCCAGGAAGAAACCGAACAAGGGCACTAGCCGCAAAACGAAGACTCATGTGGCCAAGATTGCCAGCCGTATGAATGATGGCCATGCGGCTGAAACTGCTAGCCAAATGCATAATATTCATACGGCCAGGATTTCCAGGCCGCATGGAGAACACTCATGCGGCCAGGATTTCCAGCCGCATGGAGAAGACCTATGTGGCTACGACTGCCAGCCACATGAAGATTATTGATTCCAGCTGCATGCCACCTGCTCAACGCGGCTCTGTCTTCGACCGCCTCTCCTATGGTCCTGATCTCCTGTGCTCCCAAGAAGACATATCTGACTCTCTCCAGCACCACTTAGACTCTTCCTACTATGTGCCCTCACGCACTAGAGTGAAGAAGTCTAGGGTAGCGCGAGCTTTGCAAGCTCGGTCCGCTGATCCGAACTCTGACCATCCGAACGTCCCACATACTGTTATGCGGGCCTCTTATGGGAAGTTGTACAGAACCACTCGAGTCCAGCCCCCAGTGGCAACCGGACAGAGAGGTTCCCAAAAGTCTCCCAAAATCCAGGGAGCGAACATGGTCGCTCCGGATCCATCTGACTTGCGTGAGGTTATCCTCCACAAACACAAAGAAAGAAAAAGGGCCTCGGGGTGCAAAGAGTCCTCTCACGGGCGTCACTGCACCCAAATCATCGTCAACTGCTATTGCAATAACACGGCGATACAAGAAGACCGGCAGTCCATCTTCTAAAGACTGCAACAAACATGTTCAGAAGCTGAGGCAATTCCCGTCGTCTCCTGCAACTCTGCTCAGAAAATCCCCGCCGATGGGAGAGGGAAGAAGACAAATGTTCCCAGCCCGAAGATTTCAACCACTACGACTAAGAGACTGTCGTCTAAGCGGGTGTCCACCACCGGAGTTTTCTATGGTACCCGTTCAAAGACGAAATCTGCTACAGTGGGAGATTTATCGTCCACACCACTGGGGGTTGCTGCAACTGGGGATAGCATTCCTCCGAACCTCCACAACAATCCGATGTTCCAAAAAGACAAGCTTGGGGAAGCAACTCTCCCATCAGATGCAGCAAATCCCGACGTCCCCGAGGACGTCTACAATTCTCAAGACGAGGCGAACTCGGAAGCTGGGGGTACTGTTTCTTCTGAGTCCAAACCAGAGTAAGACATTCCTATATACCCCGATGACTTCTCATTACAGGGGTATGATTTGGAGTGTACGTCATCCAACGTCCCTTCCACATCTACTCATGTCAGGACGACATTCATGACAAATGACGAACAGGATGGTCCCAGTGATCGCCAGCGCATCGACACTCTGGAGGCCATACTGTGCTCTTTGGTCAAATTCGTGGACGAGATCAAAGCAGCCCTCCCTACTCTGCAGGGAGGGACGCCTGGCCAGACAAACTTGGGCCCCGCGGTCAATACAGACTCAAACTCAGCAGCACCAAACCCGGGCAATATTCTTCCTGAAATGTCGGCTCCTACCGCTGCAGACGAAGCCAGGGAGGCAAGAAGAGAGGTCCAGGAGCTCCGGGCCATGTTCTACGCCCGAGAAAACTGCCAAGACCTCAGGATACGACAACCGTTTCCCGCTGCGTGGAGAGATGTTCCCTTCCCACCAAAGTATAAACCATTCCACATCAATCTATACGATGGAAAGACCTCCGCAAGTCGGTACATCACTTACTTCGAGGTCACCACCGACCATCTGCCCCATGACGATGCCATCCTTACACGATTATTCATTGGGGCATTGCAAGGGGTTGCCTTCGACTGGTACCGTAACCTGCCAGACAACTGCATCCACCCCTTCGCCAGCTTTAAGCGTATGTTCTTGGAGAGATTCTACGAAGTAGGACAAGACATCACGATGTCCACCCTCATGGACGTCGTTCAAGGGGAGAAAGAGCTGTCAAGGAACTATATTGAGCGATTTCTCCAAACCTCCATGAAGTTGCCGTCTGGTAATCCGGATTCCTCCTTAATTGAAATTTGCCAAAAGAGACTGCTTCCAACAATCAGGCTCTGGATGGGCGAAAGTCAATTCAAGGACTGGAAGATGTTTATCATCAGTGCCACTAGTACCGAAGAACGGTTGAAAAAGGCTCGCCAACTGGGATTGCACATCTCAGAGGGAGAGGACAAGGGCAGGCGTCCCAACGCCAACAACAACAATGGGGGTAGCTCCACCAACAATCGGGACAACAAGGGCAAGCAGGCTATGGTGGCCGACACAGCACAGAAACCTGAGCCAAAACCAGCAGACAAGCAATGGCCACAAATGACCTACTCCTTCGAAGACGGCCATGTCAAGCCCATCTTGGACATATTCATACAAGGAGACAGAATTCAGCTCCCTCCACCAAGACGGGGACCTTGGACGACAGAAATAGAGAGCCTAAAGTACTGTCATTACCACTGCTACGTCCACTATGCTACACACGACTGCTACCAACTGAAACGATACATCCAACATCTCATCGATTCAAACGCTCTAGCCATTAATTTTGAAGAGGTAACCATGGCAGCCAATATGGTGTCAGTACAATTTGGCAGCTTCCCTCCAACTGAAACTCAAGACGGTGTGGTATCTATCCCTCTCGCGACAATGGAGATTGCTAATCTTCCACCTCCTCGGGATCAGGCTGCTGGTCTAGTGCCCCTCTCCATATCACGAGGAAAGGTCATGTGGGTCCATCCAGACTTAGTACTCGAGGTGACCCAATCCATACCACCTTCCATTCGTAAGAAGAAGGATGGAAAAGTCAGATCCTGCCGCACAATTTTGGTAAATGTCGAAGAAGCCACAGCCGTCGTTACCCGGTCTGGGGCACAATCCTAACATGTGGCTGATAATTCGGCTGAAGATCATCAGCCAGCTACTGCTGACGCTCCGGGACCTGCTCAGCCTCCGACGACCGACAAGCCTAGGCCGAAGGAGACTCGCTTTGACAAATCCTTCCGAAAAGAGGCACCGCAGGGGCTGGAGAGGCCCTACAACTTCGACATCTTGGCACAATTGGCCAACACACCGGTCAAATTGTCATTATACGAGCTCCTCAGACTCTCAAAGGATGTTCGTGCGGCTTTGAGCGATGCACTCCAGAATGTCGACGCCTATCTAGCTCAGGTCAACCTCACGGAAGAGAGCCCGCCTGCAGATCTCCAAGACAGCGCTTGCACGGAAGCGATGCCCAACATTGTATTCACTCTGCAGGATATGCTTATCAAAACCAACCTGCACGATCGCCCGTTATATTACACTGGATACATCGGCGACGTAAAGGTGGATCGGATGCACATTGATCCTTATTCGTCCATAAGCACCATCCCGAAGGGTCTGTTACATCATCTTCGTATTCCTATGCATCGCCTGACGCCAACAAGCACCACCATCAGCGATTTCAATTCGGGCAGGAGCTACCTAATTGGGAAAATTCGCTTGAAGTGCCAAATTGGCGATCTCCAGTCGGAAGTCACCTGTTACGTCATAGACGCAGACACTTTCTACAACATCCTCTTGGGGCGCCCTTGGATACACGATTATATGATCGTACCTTCCACTCTGCACCAGTGCTTCAAGTATGTTGACAAACACGGCTTCGTGAGGACAGAATTTGTCGACATCGATCCTTTCAAAGGGGTCGAATCCTACTACTCAGACTCCTGCTTATACGAAAAGTCGAAGAGGCACCTTGGTGAAAGAGATGTGCAAACTCGTACCGAGACAGCCACAGGATCAGAAGAACCTCTGACGATCCACCTCCAAGCTCGCAAACCTGGCAAGTTCGTGCCCCTTACAGCCACTCTGCGTAAGGACGCAATCAGCCTCTCGGCACAAGAAGAGCAAATGATAATCCGGCTGCCAAGGTCCGGCCAAGCGCCAAGACCCACAACGGAGCCACTGACAATCAGGCTGCCTAGAGTCGGCCAGCCACAAATAGAGAATCTCAACCCCTCCGACAAGCCAATGATGATACGCCTTCCCAGGAAGAATCGTCACCCCGATACAAAGTCTGGGGCTTCTAGCGAGCCAACAACTCCCCGTCCAGCATCAGGTACCAAACTGGGGGTCGCTAGTTTGCCAACAACTCCACGCTCGGCTCCACCTGCTGAACCCCTGACGATCAAGCTGTCCAGGTCGTCCTCTCAGTCTTCATTTATACAGGGGGTAGCCGAAGAAGAACCGGAGCTAGAAAAGTATGTGGCTGCCCACACTGATGTTCCCTCCGCAGATGATCTAATCCCGCTAGAAAAGATACCTTACATCATCAATAAAGGGCTATCTTTGAACTACCTCGAGCTTAATAAGCTTTGTACAATGTATGCTATGGAACACGGTATAGGCACTCACCTACACACACAGGTGATAAATGATTACACCGTAAACCAGCTTACCCCAGTGGAAGACGCATACCGCATAATCGAGGGAGGGGACCATCCAATCATCTTCCGCCGGAAGGACGACCCACAACCCTTCACTATAAAGAAGGTCAATATCGAATCAGATGCCGAAAGACTGCCTCTTTACCTGTATAGCCCCCAATCCAAATATCTCATGCAAAAATAGGGGTATGATCTGGAAACTATGCCAAATTTGAACTATGGCACTGGTCGACGATTACCTTTGAAGCCGCCAGTCCCAGCTGGGAAACCACGAGACTACTACAACAAAACCAGATGTGGGCTAGGTTATGTCACACCCGCGACAACCCCTGAAAGCTCAGACGAGGAATGCGACTGGCATTCACATTCAACCGAGTCACCAATTTTTGATTCGGATACCAGCATCGGAGACGTATTCAGACAAGTCTTTTCAGTCAATATGGCATTCGCCGACGCTTACGAAGAAGATGAAGACATTCCTGAAATCCTCGAGTTAGAGCTGTGGGCCCAACAATTGGATGCACAATAGGAAAAGCGGTTCAAATAGAGAGAACCTCCTACCGAAGATGAAGTTATATAGGTCAACCTCGACGACGAATCTTCTCCAAAACCAATCTTCGTTAGTAAAAGTCTGACAGACAAAGAGCGAGAGTCGCTACTGGAACTTGTCAAAGAATATATTGATGTGTTCGTCTGGAGCTATGAAGACATACCGGGGTTAAATCCCGATATTGCTCTTCACAAGCTCAACATTCGACCAGATGCAAAGCCAGTCAAGCAACAACAACGACGCTTCCGCCCGGGCATCATGGATGCAATCGAAGCCGAAGTCAACAAACTCATAGCCAACAGCTTCATACGCGAGGAGCAACATCCAGACTGGGTCGCCAACATAGTTCCGATCCTCAAGAAGAACGAGAAGATTCGAATCTACATCGACTTCCGCAATCTAAACGAGGCATGTCCCAAAGACGAATTCCCCCTCCCTATCACAGACATCATGATCGACAACACATGCAGCTTCGAACGCATGTCTTTCATAGATGGCTTCTCGGGGTACAACCAAATCAAGATGTCTTCTGACGACGAAAAGCATACATCATTCCGAACACCGATTGGCACATACTTCTACACAGTCATGCCTTTCGGTTTAAAGAATGCTGGCGCCATATATCAAAGAGCCATGAGTATCATCTTCAGAGACCACTTACGTAAGACGGTGGAGTGCTATGTTGATGACATCGCCATCAAGAGTCACTGTAAGGGAGACCATCTCCAAGATCTGAGGACAGTATTCGACCTGATGTGAGCACACAACCTGAAGATGAATCCCACAAAATCTTTCTTGGGCGTATCCAGCGGAAAGTTCTTGGGTTTTATCATCACCGCCCAGGGTATCCACGTAGACCCTGAGAAGACAAAGGCAATCATGGAGATGGGTCCCCCGAGAAATCTTCGAGAACTTTGAGGCCTCCAATGGAGGTTAGCTTACATCAGGAGGTTCATTTCCAACCTCTCCAGACGTTATCAGCCATTTACCCATCTTATGAAGAAGGACATCTCATTCGTATGGGACGAAGAATGTCAGCGAGCCTTCAATAGCATCAAAGAATATTTGTCGAACCCTCCAGTCCTGGTGGCCCCGGTTGCTGGAAAACCATTCCTGCTCTATGTACGAGCAATAGAGCATTCCTTCGGCGCTCTGCTGGCACAAAATAATGATGTAGGCCATGAACAAGCTATATATTACCTCAGCCGAATGATGATTGGGCCAGAGCACCGATACACCGTCGTGGAGAAAGAATGCCTCGCCCTGGTGTTCGCCATTCAGAAGACGCAGCACTATGTCACAGGACAAACCATATATGTGATCTCACGAGTCAACACTCTCAGGGTCCTCATGACTAAACCAGGGGCACTCAGCTCTCGCCTTGCTACATGGGCAATATTGTTGTCCCCCTATTATATACTCTTCGTCCCGCAAAAGGCTATTAAAGGTCAAGCTCTGACAGACTTCTTAGCAGCCCACCCAAGCTCGGAGTCGTCCAGCATATATGAAGAAATCCCAGATGAGGTCGCCGACTCGCATGCAACCTCTCACGATGATATATGGCGAATGTTCTTCGACGGCGTCTCAAGGACCGGACCTAAGGACAACATCGTCGTCGGAGTTGGGGTGGTGCTGGTTTCCCCTTCAGGATTGGTGATCAACCGTGCTTACTCTCTCACAGAGCCCTGCTCTAACAATGTGGCCGAGTACAACGCTTTGGTCATTGGCCTCCAACTTGCAAGAGATCTGGGGGTAGAATATCTTGAAGCATACGACGATTCTCAGTTAATCGTCAATCAGATCCGGGGTTCATACGAAGTCCGCCATGAAGACATGATCCCCTATTACCAAATAGCGATCAACATTATTTTGTCATTTGAGGGATTCTTCATCGAACACGTTCCTAAACTCTAAATCATCGAAGCCGATGCCTTAGCAGGCCTTGCCGCTTCCCTAGCAGTGCCAAATCATAATCATCATTCGGTTGACGTGATAGGCCACGAACTGGTCTGTCCCAAGAATAACATTCAATTCGTGGCGAGTTATTCCGCTCAGACGATCGACGAAGCGCCAGACTGGAGACAACCATTCATAGATTTCGTAGTCTATGACATCCTGCCTGAGAACCCAAAGGAAGCCACTTCCATCAGAAGACGTTCTCTCAGATTCTTCTATGATACAGAGAAGAAAATGCTGTATCGGCGATCCTACAATGGGCTATTGCTTCGGTGTCTGTCAAACACAGAAGCCAAAGAAGTCGTACGCGAAGCTCATGACGGTGTCTGCGGGGCCCATTAGCCTGGCCCTAAATTGCAAGACCGTCTTTGCCGAATGGGCTACTACTAGCCCACAATGGTAGCAGATGCGATAGACTATGCAAGAAAGTGCAAAGATTGCCAAGTCCACGCAGACTTCATCCACCAACCGTCCAAATTTCTACATCCGACGGTAGCATCCTGGCCATTTGAAGCATGGGGAATGGATATCATCGGTCCGATCGCTCTACCTTCTTCCCGAGGACATCGCTTCATATTCACAATCACGGATTACTTCTCCAAATGGGCGGAAGCTGTCCCGCTTACAGAAGTGAAGACTTCAAACGTGACCAGCTTCCTCAAGGATCACGTCATCTATCGCTTCGGACTGCCCCGAAGGATCATCCACGATAATGGTCCACAGTTTGCAAGCCATGCCTTCTATCGATTCTGCGACAAGTATCGCATCCAGAATATTGCTTCAACGCCATACAATCTGGCAGCGAATGGGTTGGCAGAAGCATTCAACAAAACAATCATCAAACTTCTCAAGAAGTTCGTATCGTCCAACAAACACGACTGGAACGAGAAGCTTGGTGAATGCTTATGGGCGTACCGTACTACAGTCCGAACAGCCACTGGAAACATGTCATTTTACCTGGTGTACGGGAGTGAGGCAGTCCTCCCATTGAAAACTCAAATACCCTCACTCCGCATCGCCCTTATTTACCAATTGACGACAGATGATAACTACCGTCGCCGACTACAAGAGTTGGAGGCCTTAGATGAAAAGCGCCTCCTGGCTCAGCAACGGATCGAGCTATACCAAGCACGCATCTTCGGAGCCTTCAACAAGAAGGTTAAAATCAGACCATTCCAAGTGGGCGATCTCGTTCTGGCAGTCCGGAGGCCGATGGTCATGACTCACAAAATTACCGGTAAATTCTAGCCAAAATGGAAATGTCCGTTTATCATTGAGGCCGTATTCTCTAACGGTGCTTACCGCCTCGCAAAACAAAATGGAGACTTGCTCATGTTGCCCGTCAACGGCAAGTTTCTAAAAAAATATTATGTCTAAACGACATTTTCCAGATCATCGAGTCATGTACCCGCCGGTACCACTAAACTCATATCATATTTTCCAGATTGCTGAGTTATGTACCCGCTGGTATCGCTGAACTCATATTTCAAATTCCAGATTACTGAGTCATGTGCCCGCCGGTACCGCTGAACTCATATTCACAATCCCAGATTATTGAGTCATGTACCCGTTGATACCACTGAACTCATATCCACAAAATTCCAGATTATTGAGTCATGTACCCTCCCGTACCGCTGAACTCACAATCTCCCAGATTATCGAGTTATGTACCTACAGGTGCCTCTGAACTCACATTCCGGTCACTCTTTCAGATAGTAAGTCATGTATGACCATACCTCTGAACTTTCTTCCTGAAAGAGATCCTCCCTCATGATCCACTACCCGCACTCCCAGTGCACAAAAAGGGTAACAGATCCACAAATTTCCATAACGACCACGTCGATGTTACCTCTGAGTCGTTTCACTTCTGCCAAAAACAAATCAACCCTTTACATAGAACTTCCATGTCCTCATTACCTATGAGTTATTCTATGTACCCCCCTTCATTAAGCCCACTCCTGCCATGTCCTCATTACCTCTGAGTGGGAAGGCTCCGTCGAAGAAACCTTCATACTTGCCATGTCCTCATTATCTCTGAGTAAGTATGTTGATTCTATTTCGGCTTATTATCTGTACCCACAACCGGAGTACGCCAAGGATAATAGGTCCATAAATATCCTTCATTGAGCCCACTCCTGCCATGTCCTCATTACCTCTGAGTGGGAAGGCTCCGTCGAAGAAACCTTCATGCTTGCCATATCCTCATTACCTCTGAGTAAGTATGTTGATTCCCTTTCGACTTATTATCCATACCCACAACCGGAGTACGCCAAGGATAATAGGTCCACAAATATCCTCCGTTGAGTTTACTCCTGCCATGTCCTCATTACCTCTGAGTAGGAAGATTCCACGGCGAAAAACCCTCATGCTTGCCATGTCCTCATTACCTCTGAGTAAGTATGCTGGTTCCCTTTCATCCTATTATCTGTATCCTAAGCTAGGGTACGCCAAGGATAATAGGCCCACAAATGTCCTTTGCTGAGTTTCCCAACACAAGCCTATCACTTCTCATCGTGCCCCGGGAGCCCAGCTGTTCCATGGCATTCTCTCTCCCGATACCCGGAACGTCCATGATCACCTTATCGTGGAATTGTTCTAGGTATCCCCAATCAAACTTGTTATTCGTACCTAAAACCAAGGTATGCCAAGGGTAACAGGTCCATAAATAAGTCCCCCATTCGGGGCAAACGCCACCACAACACCACAAGTACAACAGGCAGTACAAATAAAGGATGGAATAAAGCATGCTCTTTTATTTGGAAGGCAAAAAGTACTACATGTTCTAGGGATAATGTCCCATTTAAAGAGAGAAAAAAAAAGAGAAAACAAAAACAAAAAAGGAGAAAAAGGCCGTCTATGGTTCGGCATTGCATAATTCCAGAAGACGGTTCTTCACCAAGGTGGTTCCCTGTTCAAGCTGCTGTTTGGCCCGGTGCTCCACTTCCTGGGATAACCGCTCCGCATTATTCAAGTCCATGTGTGCCTGCTAGTCGTCCTCCAACTTCTTCAGGGCAATTTCCAGATCAGCCGAAGCTCGATTCACTCTGTCAACCTCCTGGATAATTAGCCCCCTTTCGGTACGGGCAGCCTCAAGCTCAGACTCTAGGAAAGCTAACTTCCTCTGAAGCTCGAGGATCTGCTCCCGCGTGTCAATAATCCCACGGGAGGCAGTCGCTTCCCGAGCCGTAACATCTTCACTCTCGCGGCTCAACTCATCATAGCGATCAGACAAATCACGGAGGTCCTTCAGTATGGCCGGCCGGGTCTTATCCCGAGCAGTCCTTATCTTCTCTACAGCAGCTGTGAGGAAACCGCGCTTCTGATCTATAGCAGCAGACAAATCAGCCTGCCATAGCACCTGAAGCTGGTCTACCAGCAGATCAGCCTCTAACAATTTTGCCTCCAGAAGCGCGGCTACCCCTGCCCCACCGGAAAGAGTCTTAAAGATATCAATATGACCCTGGGCGCATTGTCGGGCCAAGACGAAAGAAGTCCCTCTTTCCACAGCAGGCACTATCCCCTTCTTCAGGTGACGATAAAAGCTGCCAACCACGTCCTGTAATGCTTCGTCTAGAACTTCTGTAGAGGACAGAGTCAAAAGAAGCATGGACGGCAACGTCGGAGGAGGTGCGCTAGAACTTGCCACCAAGGGGACAAATTCTGAGCGAAACGATGCGCGGATAGCAGCTAACTCTTTCTCTGCCACTCGAAGAGCCTGTACACTTGGCAGGGCAGAGAGGTCGACTCTCGGAGCCACCTGCGCAGAAGAAGATGCAAGGAATATTGTCCCCTGCCCCGGCTGTCCCACCACTTGACTTTCCGAACTCGAGACAGCGGGAGGCCCCTTAAGACGAACCGGAAGGGGAGGAGGTATGCTCCTCTCCGCCAATGCCCCTTCGACAGAGCCTGTTTCAACAATGTCCATCATCGGTACTGGAGAGGCAGGACCTGTATGCCCAGAGGAACCATCAATCGACGTAACCCAAAGGACGTGATGATAAAGCAGATAGGCCTCCTCGCAAGTTAAAATTTGGCTTATCTTACCAGGGGAGGAGCATGGAGGTTGTAACTCGCTCGCAGCTGACGTGGTCTCCTCACCCACGACTTCCAAGTTAAATTTTGCTGGCTCTTCTGTCCCAGCCACCCCAGAGGGAGGTACGAATCTATCAGCGTCATTTTGATGAAATTCCGTAATTTCGGGGACGGGTCTGTCGGAACCCCCGTCATCTTGAGTCATGACCTCGGCGATTTGAGATTCCTCTTCTTCTAATATCTACGGGAGGGAAAGAAAATAATTAAAGATCAAAACTGGAGGAAACGAAGAACTGAATAAAAATGGTAGCAATTCGCATTACCTCCGAAGCGGGGTCAACCTCCTCGTTTCTCTCTCTTATAGTTAGCCTGCGACGTCTGGTCACAGACAATTTTTGGGAGTGAGGAATACCGCTAACAGGGGAGATTTGTCTGCTACGCTTTCGTGCAGAACCAGGTGCGATAGGCGGCTGATCCAACCCAACATCTTCTACCGGGAAAGAAGAGTCATCTGCATCACGCTCCTCGTCCTCATCATCCGCAGTGGTGGAGTCTGAGTCGGGCACTTCGACTCTATTTTTCTTCTTCTTCCTCATCTTGGCCCCTTGGGACTTCTCATCCAAGCCAGTACCAACGATAAAACTGGTATCCGGACTAAAACCAATTGGGAGCTTGTTTGCCATGACATGGTACAAGGCCGCTATGTACAAAATCTCTACCGATGCCTCAATGACAGGAACCAAAAAAGTGGCACTGGTATGGAATGTATCATAGTAATGCCAGGCCCTAATGCCGTCAAGGAGGCTACCCTCAAAACCCAGGCAAGAGCTGGGACTATCCAGAAAAAGTTGGCTGTACCCAAATTGACGAGCAAACCTGCTAGGTAGGTAAGGTTCCAGGAAGACGGCATTACGATTACGGTATACCAGGTGGGCAGGGCGGATGTTACGCAACCACAAGAGCATCTGGCCGTCTAGAAGTTGAGGAGGACCAATACCGTCGAGGTGAACGCCCGCTATTTCTTCAGCAGTAAAACGAGGGACGGATATGAAAAAGTTGTACCTATCTGCTCTCGCCAGCGCCATCCGGCAGGCACGTATGGTATCATACTCCCAAGACTCATTGCGATAACGGAAGATAAAAGCGTCATCAGCAATCACGTCGTCTTCAGAACCCGGTCTCATCAAAGACCGGTAGTGCATTAATAGCCACCCCATCAGATAATGATAGGGCAGCTCAGTCCTTTCAAAGTCCTTTGTCACCTTACGGGCGATGACCTTGGACGTAAAAGTATGGAGGCTACGGTGTATGCTGCACACCATGGCCAAAAGAAGAGCTAGTTTCACTCTAAAAACTAGCTTCACAGCAGGGAGAATAAAATTACGGCTGATCCTTTCAATAGAACCAGCTCCTCCTGAAACGACGAAATTCCGCAGCCATACCATCAAAAATCCTGCTAGGAGCGCCTTCTCTGACAGCTCTTGGGTATCCTGATAAAAATAACCAAAAGAGTCGGTCTTACTTCCAAATCTGTCGCTGGTAGAGGCTACCCTCTTCGTCGACGACATCAAAGCCTGAACCGCCTCCCGGGATTGAGGACTTCGGGAAGTAACTCGGCCTAAGGCTCCCGTCGAGAAGAGATAGTTCATCCAGTCCTTAGTATGGGGAGCATTCCCTTCCGAACTGCTTTCCTTCTTGGCTATCTGCTGGCACGTACTATAGTGGCACAGTATTTCCTGATAAGTAGCCACGAATCCCAAGTATCGTTCTTCCAGCTCTTCGAACTCCTCATTCGTAGGAGTATATGCTTCAAAAGCTTCATCCCCCCAAGGAAGTTTGGAAATCGCATGCATCTCATGGAGTACCAGCCCCATTTCCCCTACAGGGGTATAGAAGGTTCCCGTATGGCAGTTGTACATCTCCAGCAAAGCCATGAATAACTTTTTGTTTACAGGTAAGCCGTGGCTGGTGCCCCAAAAAGCGTGATAAAGACCAATCTCACGCAGAAAAGTCTCATACTTTCGTGAGATCCACATAGACAAATTGATCCATGAGGGGATCGGGTGTATCCAACTTGGGAGTGCCAACCGGCAGATTGGATAGGAGCCTTTCCGAACAAGTTGGTTCAGGAAAGTATCGGCTGAAAAAAATGTGAAATTGGGGCCCGACACATTCAAGAAAGCACCCGGGGCCAATCCCATTACATAACGGCTGGCATGCACCTTGCCGGCACATACTGACTTCATACTGTTGTTGTAATGGATGTCGCCCACAAACATTCCATTCCGGGTAGGAGTCAAAGATTCTTTCATCTTCCTGTCCAGCGAGAACATATTGAACCAAGATAATGGGAAGTGACGCTCCATTTGAGGGATGCGGATCGCAATCCCGTTAGAGATGAAGCTCCAGTTCTCCGATATATCCAGAACTTGACTGTTCTTCACAGTCAAAGCGTCTACAAAGAAGAATGCAGGTTTCAGGTATTCTCCTTCCAACTATTTCGAATTCATCATGGCACATAGGAAGTGGAAAAGTTGGTTCTTGAGGGCATTTTTCCTCGTCAAAGGATCGTCACTAGGGAGCTGGTCCGCCACATACCGAACTATCTGATCATACCTATAGCCCATAGCGGCCTGGGCACGACCCACTAGGGGTTCTCCAGCAGCGTTAACTGGCAAATTCACTGAGACAAAGACAAAAAAAATAAGTTAAAAAGAAGACTGACTAGTGCCCTCAAGCCTATGCGGCTCGGATTCAATGAAGCCTCAGGCGGCCCAACTCAGAAAAAAGCTTATGTGGCTCCGACTAGTGGAGACTCATGCTACAGTGACTAAACATAGTTATGCGGCTCTGTTCATACACAGCCTCATGAGACAGAGTTCGAATAAGTTTAAAAGGCTCATACGACAAGACGAGCTCAAGCGAGCATATGCGGTCCAAATCAAGTGAGCTTATGCGGCCCCGTTAGATATGCGGCTTAAATGCAGATAAGTTCATACAGTCCAATTCGAATAGGCTTATGCGGTCCAAATCAAGTGAATTTATGCTGAGCTTATGCGGCCCCGCTAGAGAAGCACTTATGCGGTCACAACAACAGATCTCGTGCGGCTCTGACATGGAACATGCCCCATGCGGCTCGAGACGTGTATACGGCACACAGGAAGATGAAGGCTCGTGCATAAAATATATGACGTAGCCATGATAGTTAGGGTTCCAAACTCACGCAAAGGTCCTTACCATCGATAGCGGGGTGGACGTCGGGGTGAACTACGGGTACATCAGCTGGCGGAGGAGCTGCCACATTCGTCGCCGCAGAAGCAGCTTTCTTACCCTTCACCGCCGATGAAGACACTGCCTTCTTCGCCGCAACAGTCTTCTTGGGAGCCATTATTATGATCAGAGAAGGAGGACGAAGACAAGAGAGTTAGGGCAATAGCAGAAAGTAAAAGAAAGTCTTTCCCAAACACCCCGATATTTATAGGCAGAGCCCCAATGGACCGACGTATCGGTCCACGAGCAGTATAACCGACTCTTCGGTTATCAAGGCGATCTAATTATTTAGGGCTAGACTCTTGGGATCCTGCCCCAAAAAGCGGTATTAAAATCAAACAACAATTAATGCAAAAAGATTTGCACACGTGACAGGATGACGTGGCAAGGAGCTCATGCGGCCAGACAGCCTCTACGGCCAAAGGGTCCATGCGACTGAATGACCAATGCGGTTGAGGAGGCTATGCGGCTGGAACATCCATGCGGCCAGGACATCATATGCGGCCATAAGAGTTCATACATAGCCATGCTTCTTATTCAAAGTATTTCAATTTTACAAATTAAAAATTTTAAAGGGGGTCTTGTAGAAGCATGGAAAAGAATAAAGAAAGATCCATGCGGCCAAGGATCCCCATGCGGCTCAGAGAGCTCATGCGGATCAGGGATCCATGCGGCTCAAGCGTCTATGCGGCTCGAATAGTTCCATGCGACCCAGAGAGGAGCCACGTGGCCCTCAACAACTCTTCCCTTTGTCTTTACTACATTTAATGCCTTGACGGCTGACAGCTCTGATCAATGACAGCTTTAATATAAAGACGCAATGATGACTCTGTCATAATGGCAGACTCCTAGGAAAACGAAGGAAATCTCTGACACAATCCATCAAACCCCAAAGACCTTTATGCGGCCTTGACACGTGGCTACCCCATGCGGCTCAGACAGAGGCTACCCATGCGGCTCACGATGACTATCTTCATACGGCTCACTGAGAAGCCACCCATCATGCGGTCGTCTACGCTCATGCGGCTCAGATTATCTCCATGCGGTTCAAATGTTCAGAGGCCGCTCCCAAGCAGCCTTGACACGTGGCCAGCCTTATGCGGCTCAGTGGGGGGGCAATCCTCATGCTGCTCAAATTTCCTAAGTGGCTCGCGGTTCTGCCAGCGTCCCTACAGCTATCAGCCTAATAATAATGGGACACGTGGCAAGATTCATCAACAAATCCTAACAACCAGGTTTAGTGCCATCCTCATAATTACTGGAATCAAATTAGATCATTTGCAATCAATCAAATTGAACACGTGGCAGGAGGTCCAAGCTTGGCATAACAAATCATGAGGATTTATGGCAATCATCATTAATTGCCCACAGAGATTTGATGCAATCACATTAATTGCTCAAATCTATTATGAGCGGCCCAGATTCATTGATCTTTAATCGTCGACTTTTGAATGGACAATCATTGCAAACCCTAATGATGCCCCCCACTCTTATAAATAGCAAGGTGCCATTCCCTTATAAAAGAGCAGAGAGAGAGAGCACACCCCCCCCAGATCCAGAGAGTTAGAGAGAAATTAAAAGGAGAGCATTTCTTCATCAACGCCAAGCAGTTCTTCTACAGAGCCAAGGCTGCACCTGATCGTCCAAGGAGTAAGGCAGAGCTGCTGTCGCTTTTCCGAGCCTCTACCGTCACCCCCTAGAATCTAAAATAAACAATTATACTTAGATTGCTGTACCTAGATTTTCGTCCCTAGGCTTTCTTTGTACAAGCGAGTTTGTATAGTGAGTCTAAAGTTCAGTCCTCCGATAATTGTTCTGTACTTTTACAATCAATGGCAAACATGGCTGCGGTGGCAGTGGTGGTGATTACGCTGGGTTAGGTAGAGGTTGGTGGAAAGTTGGCCGGAGTTGGCCGGGATGTCGGTGGTGTGCTGGTGATGGCTCGGTGGCTGGTCGGTGGTTGTGTGATTGGGTCGGGTAGAGGTACTGTCGACGGTCAAGGGTCGGGTACGGCGAGGAAGCTCGCTGGGGGTTGGTCAAAGTTGGAGGACTTGGTGGAGACGGCCGAGGCCGGGGAGGCGGCTCGACTACGGCTAGGGTTAGGGTTAGGATTGCTAGGAATTGGGTTTTAGGTTTAGGACTTGGTGTCGGGGAAGGAGGATGACAGGTGTCCGTGTGTGGACACGAAGATGGTGACAATGTAATTATAATGGAGGAATTAGTGGAAAGGATGGAGACATGGACACGGTGCACTCACGTTTGTGGTGGAGGAATTTGTGGAGAAATAATTATGGCTTGTGGGGAAATAATGGAGGAGTACCTGCCTATTTATAGGATGTGGGAATTCCCATTAAGATAAGGATTAGGATATTTAAACCCAATTTAATTTAAATCAATAATCAAATCCAAATTCAAATTAAATTTTCAATTAAAAACTAGATACTCTAAACTCAATTTAAGTATAAATTTTATCTTTTAACTATTTAAATTAAGTCCATAAAATCAAATCGAGATTTAAAATGGCCACAATAAATTCAAATATATTTTCTAAAAATACTAATAATAATAATTTAAAAAATATTAAATCTTTTTGAATAATAAAATATTAATATTAATAATTTCAAAAATTACCCTAATAAAATATTTATGAAATATATGTACGTACTAAAAATATTATTTATTATTAATAACTGTATAAACGAAAGGCTTTGTGTAAATAAAATAATGAACTTGGAAATTTTGGTACGATAGCTAAATAATTATTATGTATATTATTTTGAAACCGTAAAAATAGAAGAAAAATATTTTTCAAAAATATGTACGCTTGCATATATTCGCACTCGTCGAACAAATTCAAAAATAAAATTTTGCGCACGACGTATAATACGACTACGCGACGTACAATACAAAATTTTAAATCAGTACCAAATTAAATTAAAAAAAGTAGAAATTTAGGGATTTTACATCCTACCCAACTTAAAAGAATTTCGTCCTCGAAATTAAGAATTTGCAGGGGGGTGAGAAGACACAAGGGGTATCGATGGGGAACAATCAATAACAAAATCATGCCGAAGAAATCGCGATATAGATCATAGAAAAAAAATACGGTATGGTCATGGTGATAGGACGGTTAGAGGAAGTTCTAGTATAACGCCTTCGTCCCTCTGAAATAGGTGAAGGCGAAAGCAATAAGTAGTTCAAAAAGACGATATTTATCGAGTACGAATACGTGGTTCAAGGACAACCAAAAAATTTCAAAAGGAGTTGTCAAGGCAATCGCGGATGGAACTCTAAAGGACAAGTTTAGCTATGTTCCATCCACGTAGAATAATAGACAAAAGCGAACCAAAGTGAACTTGGTTGATCAGATCATCATGCACCGGTTCTGATTAGACCATATGTTAGTGGACATTCCCAAATAACATATGTTTTGAAACAAGCTTGATAAAAGAATAAGCTTAAAAAAACTAGGCTACATTAACATCATTAGTCAAGATGGTAAAAACATAGGCACGAGAGATTAATATTGAACTAAAGAACAAATATGAATCGTCTAAGAGTCATAGAAATCTAAGTCTTGTTGATTCCTATACCATCATTCTACGGTTTTATTGACCAAGGCTTGGTTGACTCAAATGGGTTAAATTTCTCTAGTCTCTATGGTCTAGATAATACTTTTTTTATTCCCTTAATGGTCAAGGGTGTGTCAGGTCGTGGGGTATTCTACCCAACTTAAAGAATTAAGCTAAGGGTGTTTGGGACATCTAACTAGTAGGGTCAATCTCTAGCAAGCACGAAGGGAAGATAAGAATAATGATAGGAAGAATCAAGCAAGATGCAATCGATTAGTCGAACGGTAGTTCGAACATGGAATCGAGGAAGGAGGTCAAGTATGTGGATGAGATCCTAGACTTCTAATCCTATTCGCAGGCTTGCTTGGTACGGTAAAGTAACTAAACAATTTATCTTGACCTGCATGGGTCACCACAAAAACATGTAACGCCCCAGTCCCAAAATACGTAGGACTAGGAACGTAGACATGCCAGCCGTATAATAAATATACGTAAGCTGTAGAATACAGTAGAACCATAACTAAACTCATCCACACAAAATAAATGAATAAAAGACATCATATAAAGATAATGAATTGTCTTGATACAATATGTTAGGCGGAGACAAATCCACTACCAACAAGTAAAGGAAAAATACATAAGAAAAGATATGAATTTGGCGAGCGAAGCGAAGACGATCCAAGTACAATCATCCTCGTAGAGAAGCAATGATCATGGCTAGAGCTAGAACACCTAGGAAAAATAATAGCACACACCTGGCGAGATAACCAGGTCCTCGGAGGGACATAATAAGACACATAATATCATGCCATATAAACTGAATAAATATTGCTCAAATAAATAAGTCAATTGAATTATAACATGGTCCAATACACACCTATTGAACTAGCTTACCATCCCCCCAACCAAACAAGGACAGGAGATGGTAAACTAATTCACGGTGACGTATCTTTCCATGCTATGAATCCAATATGGTATCCGGACCCCAACAAGGTTCAATACCTTCTTATCGAAGTAGTAAGTCACACCTACAACCAAACAAGGACAAGATGTGACAAACTAATCCGCGACAAGTTATTGTTCCAAGCTACGGTCAGATACAAGTACCCAAACCAAAAGTACTCGTACCTAAGGGATAAAGGTGCCTATCCATTCTAAGTGAAATGTAGTTAAGAACAATCCTTCCTATGTATGGGCCCTGGCTAAATAGGATCGGCGTAGTCCCCTCTTGGGCACCAGAGGCCCCATCAGTAAGAGCATAACGCTCCACAGAACGTCAGTGGCCGTCAGTAATCATGGGTAATCTGACCCACGTCTCCGGCGGAGCTCACGGGTTACAAAGGTAAAGTGCATCGAAGCCCATACGCTAAGGAATTGTCCTCCTCGCCTAATGCCTACTCTGTTGTATCCACAACACAAAACTACTATAACCGCTAAGTCAAACTAGCGTGCAATCTCTATTAGCGGTTATTCCTATCGTACGGCTTATACGCACCGGTGGCCAGCCAGTCACGTATGTCCGTATTCTACATGCGACACATAACTTCGTGTTACAACGTGTCAAGGCCAATGAATGCAACACACAAGGTGGTCCCTTAAATCTAGGTTTAATGTGTAAGAAAAATAATACATAGCAGGAAATATAAATGAACAGTAAGTTCTAACAGGTTATGCCATGTATCACAGTTTATTTTGCATAAAGAAAATAAATAATGCATAAAATATGAGCTAAAATAAATAAACAGCAAATGGCAAGGTGTCTTGCCTGGTAGTACGCCTGGTGTGCTGCGATAATCACGGTGGCACGAACTGCAACTTCGGTGCGACAACTATACAAGGTGACCTCGGATAACGACACGGACGGTTCCATTGGGTCCAGAAGGGTCAAATTAGTTTGGGGTGATAGGAGAGAGGATAAAATTGGCGAAGGAATAGGAGAATGGGTTGAGTCACGGTCGGAATAATAAAGAAAATTTTAACGAATAATAATTATATGATTTTAGAAAACTAATTTATAATACTTGAAATATAATTTATTAGTCATAATATGCTTTCAAATAAATATCCAAAAATCAAAAGTCGTTTTAAGGCAAAACTGTAAATTTTGTCAAATAATATTTTAATCTAAAACCTTTAGCTTATAAATCAAAAATATTTTAAGCGAAAACAAAATAATATTAGAAAAATTTATTTAAGTTTACGAACCATATTTTGTAAAAATAAAATTTTATTAATAAGCTATACTTTTATAAGCCATAAATAATATAGCAAATACATATAGGACTTCTAACACAATGTTGAAAATATTTATTTATACTTACAATAACAACAATATGAATAGTAATAATACTAATAATAGTAATTCTTAAATCAAATATAAATGGCAATAATATAAATAATCCACTTTAATCAATATCCTGCAATTAAAAGGATAATGGCATTAATAATAACAATAATAAGAATAATAATAATTATTATTATTATTATTAACAAATCAAAATAATAAAAGTCCTACCGAGTTCAAAGCCCAATACTATACTTTATAAGCAATAATTTTTAAAATATTACTATAAGAGAAAATAATAACATAATACTTGTAATAATATATATTCAATATATTATTCTATAACAAATACACTCTACTGTATGCGAAACAGAAATATATAAATCAAAACAAAAGAACTGTTGTCCCCTTCTCATTTCCACAATTAACAACAACAGAAATAAAGATAATAATAATAATAATAATAATAATAATAATAATAATAATAGTAATAAAAAATAAAACAATCACAACAGTACACTGCTGTTCACTTCGTATAAGTGAACACAATAAACTAAAGCAAGGGGAGAGAGAGAAAGAAAAGGCTCATATTCCAATTTTCGAGAGCGAGATGAAAAAAATCTAAACAAAGAAAAGGAATAGAAGAGTGAGGATGGGGGAGAGGAGAGGGGATGAAGAGAGCGGAGCGGCCGGAGAGGGGTCGGCCCGGCGGCGGAGTGCGGCCGTGGCGCGACGCGCTGGAGGCGAGGGGGCTCGCACGGAGGAGTGAGGATGGGGCGCACGGCGGTAAGATCCACACCGGCGGCGCTGCGAGGGCTGTGAGCGGCGGATGGAGTGTGCGCCGGCAGACGTTGGTGGTCCGACGGAGGAAAAGGGGGTACGGGTCTACGGACAGGTTGGCGCGGGCGGAGGAGATCGGCGACGTTTGGAGCGGGGGTTTCGGTCGGGTGGAGGGAAGGAACCGGGAGACTGGGCGGCGCATGGGTGGAGTTGCGCCAGCGGAGGGTTCGAGCGGGTCGGCACGACGTGGTGGCGGGGGATCCTTGTCGACGTCGAGGCGGCTACGGACATGGGACAGAGGGCTGGTATGGGGGTCATCGCCAGATTCGAGTCCTCCGGCGTGGTCGTACGACGGGGCGACGTGGAAGCGGTGGCAGGGAGTCCATGGCGGAGGGCTCGACGTGGGCGACGGTCGACTCAGGTGAGGTTTCCCTATATAGGTTTTTATTTTGCCGATGGTTTTTGGGTGTTTGGGCTGCGGTGGCTGTGGTGGTGATTGCGCTGGGTTAGGTGGAGGTTGGTGGGAAGTTGGTCGGAGTTAGCCGGGCTGTCGGTGGTATGCTGGTGATGGCTCGGTAGCTGGTCGGTGGTTGTGTGATTGGGTCGGGTGGAGGTGCTATCGACGGTCAGGGGTCGGGTACGATGATGAAGCTCGCTGGGGGTTGGTCGAAGTTGGGGGACTTGGTGGAGACGGCCAAGATCGGGGAGGCGGCTCGACTACGGCTAGGGTTAGGGTTAGGATTGTTAGGAATTGGGTTTTAGGTTTAGGACTTGGTGTCGGGGATGGAGGATGACAGGTGTCCGTGTGTGGAGACGAAGATGGTGACAATATAAATGTAATGGAGTTATTAGTGGAAAGGATGGAGACACGGACACGGTGCACTCACGTTAGTGGTGGAGGAATTTGTAGAGAAATAATTATGGCTTGTGGAGAAATAATGGAGGAGTACCTGCCTATTTATAGGATGTGGGAATTCCCATTAAGATAAGGATTAGGATATTTAAACCCAATTTAATTTAAATCAATAATCAAATCCAAATTCAAATTAAATTTCTAATTTAAAACTAGATACTCTAAACTCAATTTAAGTATAAATTTTATCTTTTAACTATTTAAATTAACATCAAATCGAGATTTAAAATGGCCACAATAAATTCAAATATATTTTCTAAAAATACTAATAATAATAATTTCGAAAATAATAAATCTTTTTAAATAATAAAATATTAATATTAATAATTTTGAAAATTACCCTAATAAAATATTTATGAAATATATGTACGCACTAAAAATATTATTTATTATTAATAACTGTATAAACGAAAGGCTTTGTGTAAATAAAATAAATAAAATAATGAACGTGGAAATTTTGGTACGATAGCTAAATAATTATTATGTATATTATTTTGAAACCATAAAAATAGAAAAAAAAAATTTCAAAAATATGTACGCTCGTACATATTTGCACTCGTCGAGCAAATTCAAAAATGAAATTTCGCGCACGACGTATAATATGACTACGCGACGTACAATACAAAATTTTAAATCAGTACCAAATTAAATTAAAAAAAAGTAAAAATTTAGGGGTTTTGCAGGAGAACTCGCCTGCAGATCTTTAAGACAACGCTTGCACAGGTGCAATGCCCAACATTGTCTTCACTCCGCAGGATTTGTTTATCATGACCAACCTGCACGATCGCCCTTTGTATTATACTGGATACGTTGGCGATATCAAGGTGGATCAGATGCATATTGATCCCGGTTCTTCCATAAGCATCATCCCGAAGAGCCTACTGCACCACCTGCGCATCCCAATGCATCGCCTGACGCCGACAAGCACTGCCATCAGCGGTTTCAATTCACGCAGAAGCTATCCGATCGGGAAGATTCGTCTGAAATGCCAAATCGGCGATCTTCAATCAGAAGTGACATGTTATGTCATTGATACGGACACTTCCTACAATATTCTACTGGGGCGTCCTTGGATACACGATTATATGATCGTTCCTTCCACACTGCACCAGTGCTTCAAGTACGTCGACAAGCACGGCTTTGTGAGGACAGAATTTGCCTACATCGATCCCTTTAAAGGGGTCGAATCCTACTACTCAGACTCATGCTTGTATGATAAGTCGAAAAGGAACCTTGTCGAAGGAGATACTCAAGCTCAAACTGAGGCGGCAATAGGAGCGGAAGAACCTCTGACGATCTACCTCCAAGCCTGCAAACTTGGCAGAACTGTACCCCTTATAGCCACTCTGCGTAAGGATACAATCAGACTCTCCGTACAGGAAGGGCAGATGATAATCCGACTGCCAAGGTCTGATCAAGCACCAAGACCCACGACAGAGCCACTAACAATCAGGCTGCCTAGAGCTTGACAGCAACAGACAGAGGAGCTCAATCCCTCTGTCAAGCCAATGACGATTCGTCTTCCCAGAATGAATCGGCAGCCGAACGCTAAGCCGGGGACTGCTAGCCAGCCAACTACTTCCCGTCCAGCACCGACCACCAAACTGGGGGTCGCTAGAACGCCAACGACTCCATGTTCTGCTCCACCAATGGAGCCTCTAATGATTAAGCTGCCTAAGTCATCCTTCCAGTCTTCATTGACACAGGGGTGGCCGAAGAAGAGTCAGAACTGGCCAAGTATGTGGTTGTTCACACTCATGTTCCATCCGCAGATGATGTAATTCTATACGAAAAGATACCTTACTTCGTCAATAAAGGGCTATCTTTGAACTACCTCGAGCTTAATAAGCTTTGTACAATGTATGCCATGGAACACGGTATAGGTACCTACTTACACACACAGGTGACAGATGTTTACACCGTGAACCAACTTACTCCCGGGGAAGACGCCTGCTTCATAGTCGAAGGAGAGGACCATCCAATCATCTTCGGCCGGAAGAATGATCCACAACCCTTGAGGGTAGAAGAAGTTGATCTCGAACCCGACACCGGAAGACTGTCCCTTTATCTATATAGTTTCCGATCCAAGTACATCATGTAAAAATAGGGGTATGATCTGGAAACTACACCAGGCTTGAACTACGGCATTGGACGGCGGCTACCCTTACAGTTGTCGGTCCCGGCTGGAAAACCACGAGATTACTACAACAATACCAGATGTGGGCTAGGTTATGTTACACCTGCAATGACCCCTGAAAGCTCAGATGAGAAATGCGACTAGCATTCACACTCAACCGGATCACCAACTTCTGATTCGGATGTCAGCATCGAGGATGTATTCAGGCAAGTCTTGTCTGTCAATATGGCACTCGCCGACGTCTATGAAGAAGACGAAGACATTCTTGAAATTCTTGAGTTAGAGCCGTGGGCCTAACAGCTAGATGCATAATGGAAGAAGCGGTTCGAACAAAGAGAGCCTCCCACTGAAGATGAGGTCATGCAAGTTGACCTCGGCGAGGAGTCCTCTCCAAAACCATCTTCGTTAGCAAAAGTCTGACAGACGAAGAGCGAGAATCACTACTGCAACTCGTCAGAGAATATATCGACGTATTCGCCTGGTGCTATGAAGACATACCAGGGTTAAACCCCGAGGTTGCACTTCACAAACTCAATATTCGTCCGGACACAAAGCCGGTCAAGCAGCAGCAACGACGGTTTCGCCCAGACATTATGAACTCCATCGAGGTCGAGGTTAAAAAACTGAAAGCCAGCGGTTTCATTCGCGAGGAACAACATTCGGACTGGGTAGCCAATATAGTACCAGTCCTCAAGAAGAATGGAAAGGTCTGAATCTTCATTGACTTTCGAAATCTGAACGAAGCATGTCCTAAGGATGAGTTTCCCCTTCCTATTCAGATATAATGATTGACAACACCTGTGACTTCGAGCGCATGTCATTCATGGATGGCTTCTCAGGGTACAATCAAATCAAGATGTTCCCTGACGACGAAAGGCATACATCATTCCGAACACCGATTAGCACATACTGCTACACAGTCATGCCATTTGGTTTAAAGAATGCTGGCGCCACCTATCAACGAGCCCTGAGCATCATCTTCAGAGATCATTTACGCAAGACAGTGGAGTGTTATATCGACGACATCGTCATCAAGAGCCGCTCTAAAGAAGATCATCTGCATGATCTGAAGACAGTATTCGACCTGATGCGGGTGCACAATTTGAAGATGAATCCCACGAAGTCCTTCTCAGGCGTATCCAGCGGGAAGTTCTTGGGTTTCATCGTTACCTCCCAGGGTATCCATGTCGACCCTGAGATGACCAAGGCAATTATGGAGATGGGTCCTCCAAAAAATCTTCGTGAACTCCGAGGCCTTCAAGGGAGGCTAGCTTATATCAGGAGATTTATCTCTAAACTCTCCGGATGATGTCAACCCTTCACGCACCTCATAAAGAAAAGCGTCTCCTTCGTATGGGATGAAGAGTGCCAGCATGCCTTTGACAATATCAAAGAATACCTGTCGAACCCTCCAGTCCTGGTGGCCCCAGTTGCTGGAAAGCCATTCTTGCTCTATGTGCGAGCTATGAAGCATTCTCTCGGTGCTCTACTAGCACAAAACAATGATGCATGCCATAAGCAAGCTATATATTACCTCAGTCGAATGATGATAGGGCCTGAGCATCGATACACTGTCGTGGAGAAGGAGCACCTTGCTCTGGTGTTTGCCATTCAAAAGACGCGATATTACGTTACGGGACAAACCATCCATGTCATATCAAGAGTTAACCCCCTCAGGGTCCTCATGACCAAGCCAAGTGCACTCAGCTCTCGCCTTGCTACCTGGGCAATATTATTGTCTCCCTACCACATGATCTTCGTCCCGCAGAAGGCTGTTAAAGGTCAAGCTCTGGCAGACTTTTTAGCAGCTCATCCAGGTTCGGGATCAACCAGAATAGACGAAGAGATTCCAGATGAGGTCGCCAATTCAAATGTGGTCTCTCATGATGCCCTGTGGCGAATGTTCTTCGATGGTGCTTCCAGAACTGGGCCTAAGGGTAACATCGTCGCTGGAGTCGGAGTGGTGCTGTTCTCCTTTCGGACTGGTGATCAATCAGGCTTACTCCCTCACGAAGCCCTGTTCAATTAACGTGGCCGAGTATAATGCTTTGGTCATTGGCCTTCGACTTGCAAAGGAGCTGGGGTAGAGTATTTTGAAGCATACGGCGATTCGCAGTTAATCGTCAATCAAATCCGGGGTTCATATGAAGTTCGCCATGAAGATATGATCCCCTATCAGCAAATAGCGATCAACATCATTTCGTCATTTGAAGGGTTCTTCATAGAACATGTTCCCAGACTCCAAAATATTGAAGCCGCTGCCCTAGCAGGTCTTGCCGCTTCCCTAGCGGTCCCAAAATATACTCATCATTTGGTAGACGTAATAGGCCACGAATTGGTCTGTCCCAAGAACAATATTCAATATGTTGAGAGTTACTCCCTCTGACAGTCGACGAAGTACCAGACCGGAGACAACCATTCATTAACTTCGTAGTCTATGGCATCTTGCCCGAGAATCCAAAGGAAGCCACTTCTATCAGAAGACGTTCCCTCAGATTCTTCTACGATACAGAGACGAAAATGTTGTATCGACGATCATACAATGGATTACTGCTTCGGTGTCTGTCAAATACAGAAGCCAAAGAAGCTGTACGTGAAGCTCACGATGGCGTCTGCGGGGCCCATCAGCCTGGCCCAAAATTGCAAGACTGCCTTCGCCGAATGGGCTATTACTGGCCCACGATGGTTGTAGATGTGATAGACTATGCAAAAAAGTGCAAAGCATGTCAAGTCCATGCAGATTTCATCCATCAACCATCCGAGTTTCTACATCCGACGGTGGCATCCTGGCCATTCGAAGCATGGAGAATGGACATCATTGGTCCGATCACTCTGCCTTCGTCCCGAGGACATCGCTTCATACTCGCAATTACAGATTACTTCTCCAAATAGACGGAGGCTATTTCGCTGGCAGAAGTGAAGACTTCAAACATGATCAGCTTTCTCAAGCATCACGTCATCTATCGCTTTGGACTTTCCCGAAGGATCATCCACGACAACGGTCCGCAGTTCGCAAGCCACGCTTTCTATCGGTTCTGCGACAAACATCGAATCCAGAATGATACTTCAACGCCATACAATCCGACAGCAAATGGGTTGGCAGAAGCATTCCATAAAACTATAATCAAGCTGCTCAAAAAGTTCGTGTCTTCCAACAAATGCGACAGGAATGAGAAGCTTGGCGAATGCTTATGGGCATACCGTACTACGGTCCGGACGGCCACTGGGAACACACCATTCTCTTTAGTATATGGGAGTAAGGCAGTTCTCCCACTGGAGACTCAAATCCCTTCACTCTGTGTTGCCCTTACCTATCGATTGACAACGGATGATAATCACCATCGTCGGTTGCAAGAGTTGGAGGCTCTAGATGAGAAATGCCTGTTAGCTCAACAGCAAATCGAGCTATACCAAGCACGTATCTCGGGAGCTTTTAACAAGAAGGTTAAAATCAGAACATTCCAAGTAGGTGATCTCATTCTGGCAGTTCGGAGGCCAATGGTTTTGACTCACAAAACTGCCGACAAATTCCAGCCAAAGTGGGAAGGCCCATTTGTCATCGAGGCAGTATTCTCCAATGGTGCTTACCGCCTCGCAAAACAAAACGGAGACTTGTTCATGTTGCCCATCAACGACAAGTTCGTGAAGAAGTTCTATGTCTAGAACGACATTCTCCAAACCTCCCAGATTGTTGAGTCGAAGAAGATGCAACGGCACTTGATGCCCCTGCCACGAGGGAAACAAATTCCGAGCGGAAGGACGCTGGAATAGCGGCCAATTCTTCTTCCGTAGCCCGAAGAATCCGGAGGCTCAGCAGGGAAGAGAGGTCGACCTCCGGAGCCACATTAACAGATGAGGGTGCAGGGACCAGTTCTCCCTGCTCCGGTCGTTCTGTCGTTTGTCCTCCCGAACTTGATTCAGTGGGAGGTCCCTCAATACAAGTCAGAGGGGGAGGAGGCATGCTCTCTTTCACCAGATTCTCTCTAACGAGCTCTACCCTGACAATATCCGTCATAGGTAGTGAAGGAGCAGGACATGTATATCCAGAGCAACCATCAATCAGCTTAATCCAGAGGATGTGATGATAGAGCGAATGAGCCTCCTCACTAGTCAAGACTTGGCTTATCTTACCAGGGGAGAGTTGCGAAGGCTGAGGCTCGCTCACAGCCGCCGTAATATCATCGCCAACGATACCCGAGTCGAATTCAGCTGGTTCCTCTGCACCAGCCTCCCCGGAAGGAGATACAGCTGGATCAGCATCACCCTGCTGAAGTTCAGCAGTCTCGGCGACGGGTTCAGCGGAGCCCACGTCGTCCTGGGTCGAGACCTCAGCAACGTGAGACCCGTCAGCCGCCGCCGAAAGAACCCCGGCAGAAATAATCTCGGCACATATGTCACTAATCAAAGTGGTCAGGGCTGGGTCGACTTCAGAAACAGCGATTGGCTCTCGAGAGTCTGACTCTTCAAACGCCTACAGAGAAAAAAAATAATTAGAACATAGTTCAGAAAAAGCCAAAGAAAGAGAGGGTTGTAATTCAATTCACCTCCGAAATGGCGCCCATATCCTCGCCTCTCTCCTTAATGAGCAGCCGGCAAGGCTTAACCGCAGCCCGTTTCACGGAGTAGGTTCTGCCACCACCAGCAGACTTAGGCCTGCTTCGCTTTCGGAAAGGGCTCGGCTCAACAGGAGGTTGATCCACCACCACCTCATCTATAGGAGGAAGAGTGTTATCGGGAGCGTGTTCGTCATCCTCTTCGTCCGCGTCGCTGGACTCCTAGTCCGACACATCGACCATGTTCTCCTTCCTCTTCCTCGCCTTAGACCCCTTGGGTTTTTCCTCCAAGCCGGTACCAACAATGAAGCTGGTACTCGGGTCAAAGTCAACAGGAGGCTTGTTCGCCATAACGTGGTAGAGAGCCGCCAGATACAAGATCTCTCCTGAATCCCCAGTATCAGAAACAGAGAAGCTAGTACGGGTGTGAACCGTATGATAATAATGCCAGGCTCTGATGCCATCGAGGACGCTGCCTTCAAAACTCCGACAAGAGCTGGGACTGTCCAGGAAAAGCTGGCTATACCAAACTGTCGGGCGAACCTACTGGGCAAGTAAGGCTCCAAGAAGGCAGCGTTGCGGTTGCAGTATACCAGGTGGGAAGGGCGAATGTTATGCAACCAAAGGAGTATTTTGCCATCTAAGAAGTGGGGAGGCCCAATACCATCCAGATGTACAGCCCTTATTTCCTCAACAGTAAATCGAGGAACAGATACAAAAAAATTGTATCTGTCCACTCTTGATAGCACCATCCTACAAGCGCGTATAGTATCACAATCCCAAGGCATGCTGAGATATTGGAAGATGAAGGCGTCATCTGCAGTTACGCCATCTTCAGGGCCAGGCCTCATTAAAGACCGGTAATGCATCAGCAACCACCCCATCAGATAGTGGTATGGCAGTTCAACATGTTCAAAGTCCTTTGTCGCGTCCCGAGCGATAACCTTGGACGTAAATATGCGAAGGCCACGGTGTATACTGTATACCATGGCCGGGAGTAGAGCTAGCCTGACTCCGAAGACCAGCTTCACATCAGGGAAGATAAAATTACGGCTGAGTCTCTCAATGGAACCAGCCCCTCCCGAGACCACGCAATTTTGCAGCCATACCATCAGAAATCCCGCCAGGAGAGCCTTCTCAGACATCGGCTGGGTATCCTGGTAAAAATAGCTATAGGAGTCAGTTTTACTCCCAAATCTGTCTCGTGTGGCCCTCGATCTCTTGGCCGTCGACATTTGGCTCTGTATTTCCTCGTGGGTTCGAGGACTGCGGGAAGAGACCCAGCCTGAGGTACCTAGCGTAAAAAGGTAGGTGAGCCAGGACGAAGTATGGGGAAGGTTCCCCTCTGTGTTGCCGTCCTTCTTGATGGATATTTGGTGGCATGTACTGTGATGACACAGTAGTTCCTGGTAGACAGCTATGAAACCCGGAAACTGTCGCTCCAAATCCTCGAACTCTTCGTTCGTCGGAGTATACACTTCAAAAACTTCGTCTCCCCAAGGTAGCTTAGAGACTGCGTACATCTTGTGTAGAGCAAGCCCCATCTTCCCTACGGGTGTGAAGAAAGTCCCCGCGCGGCAGTTGTACATTTCTAGCAAAGCTATGAACAATTTTTTGTTTATGGGCAAGCCATAGCTTGTGCCCCGAATGGCATGGTATAGCCCCATCTCGCGCAGGAGAGTCTCGTACTTTCGTACGATCTACGTAGACAGGTTAGTCCACGAAGGGAGAGGGTGTATCCAACTCGGCAGCGACAACCGGCCAACAGGATAGGACCCTTTCCGAGTAAGTTAGTTTATGAAAGTGTCAGCTTCAAAAAACATAAAATTGGGACCCTACACATTCAAGAAACTGCCCGGGGCCAACCCAATCATGTATCGGCTGATTGGTACCCTGCCCGTATACGCTGACCGCATGTTATTGTTGTAGTAAATTTTGCCCACAATCATCCCGCTCCGGGTCGGAGTCAAGGAATCCTCCATCTTCCTGGTCATGGGCAACATGTTCAACCATGATAGTGGGAAGTGACGCTCCATCAGAGGAATATCGATCGCCATCCCGTCAAAGGTAAAATCCTAGCTCTCAGATACATCCAGAACTTGGGAGTTCTTCACAGTCAGGGCATCCCCGAAGAGGAATGCAGGCTTCAAGTGTTTGCCCTCCAACAGCCCTGAGTTCATCATCCCCGAAATAAAGAAGAAGGACTGCTTTTTTATGTCATCCAACCTCTCCAAAGGTTTGTCTTTTGGAAACTGGTTCACCACATACTCGACTATGTGGTCATACCTATAGCCCATAGCAGATTGGGTGCGACCCACCAGAGGTTCTCCCGCAGCATTAACTGGCAAGTCTACTGAAAGAAGGACAAAGGAAACAAAGTCAGAAGAGGACCAGAAAACATTTAAAAAGAGTTCATGCGGCTGTGTTTAGACGGGTCCTTATGCGGCTCAGTTTTAACAGAGTTTATGTGGCTCTGTTTGGACGGGTCCTTATGCGGCGCAGTTTTAACGGAGTTCATGCGGCTCTGTTTTGAGGGGTCCTTATGCGGCTCAGTTTTAACAGAGTTCATACGGCTCTGTTTGGACGGGTCCTTATGCGGCTCAGTTTTAAAGGAGTTCATGCGGCTCTGTTTTGAGGGGTCCTTATGCGGCTCAGTTTTAACGGAGTTCATGCGGCTCTATTTTGATGGGTTCATAGGCGATTCTGTTCAAGGGACTTTATGCGGCTTTGTTTAGCAGGGTCTCACGCGGTCAAGTTCAGATGAGCTTATGCGGTCCAGGTTTTAAAGGGGACTTCATGCGGCTCAGTTATAAAAGAGCTCATACGGTTTTGTTCAATGGGGCTTATGCGACCCAGTTCATATAAGCTTATGTGGCTCTGATCTGATGGAGCTTATGCGGCCCAGTTCATCATGAGCTCATGCGGTTCTGTTCAGCGGGACTTCATGCGGTTCAGTTTTAAAGGTGCTTATGCGGCTCAGTCATTTCTCATACGGCTCAAACATGGGGCATACCCCATGCGGCTCGGACATGAGAAGTTCATGCGGCCCATACAACATATGCGGCTTCATCATACTGAATTTGGGCAGTTCAATGAAGACGAAGGACGCATTAAATGCCAAGGAGAAAAGGCTTGTGCATAAAACATGCAACAGAGCCATTTTTTGTTAGGGTTTGAAGCATACGGTTTTTCACATAATCCTTACCATCAATGGCGGCGTAGACATCAGGATGAACTGCGGGCGCCTCAATCGATGAAGAAGCCGCTTTCTTACCCTTTGCAGTAGCACTAGAGGAAGCTTTGGAGGCCATTGTTGATCGGTGATCGAGAGAGAAGACGACGGCAACTAGGGCAGGAAAAGTTGAAGTAAAAAAAAGTAAAGAGTCTCTCTCTCCCAAAAAAACCCATATTTATAGGCTGATGGGGGTGTACGGATCGAGGGATGCTTCGCATGACGCGCCGCCTAGATAACAAAGCCGACACTTGGATTTCTAACCCCTGCATGCGAAAAGATTAAATCCTAATCATTAAGGCAAATCTAAATATTTAAAATTGACTCTTGGGATCCTATCCCAAAAGACAGCTTTAAATCAAAGTGAATCACAGGCAAACAAATGAGATACCTACGTGGCATAGAGTAGTCTATGCGGCCAGAACGTCTATGCAGCCAGAATGTCCATGCGGCCAGAACAGTCTATATGGCCAGAACGTCCATGCGGCCAGAACGTCCATGCGGCCAGAACATTCTATACGGCCAGAAGAGTCTATGCGGCGCGGAGATCTTATGCGGACATAGCCATGCTTCTTATTCAAAGTATTTCAACTTTTGCAAATTAAAAAATTTGAAGGGGGTCTTGTAGAAGCATGGAAAAGAACAAGTAAAATCCATGCTGATAAAAGTAGTGGGAGTCTCATGCGGCTCAGAAAATCACATAGAGCTCCATGCGGCTCACAAATCCTTCAGAGCTTCATGCGGCTCATAAGTCCCTTAGAGCTTCATGCGGCCCAGAAGTCCCTGAGAGCCCTATGCGGCTCGGAAAAGCCACGTGGCCGTGGGTAGGTCAAAAGCAGGCATCCACAGCTGGCCATCATTACTATGAGCAGCTGGCTCATTTAATGCTCTGACGCAATGCAGCAGCCCTGACACAACAGATTGACGGCTCTGGCATAAAGGTAAAATGATGACTCTTGACGTGCTCCTAGAGAGACGAGGAAAATCTTTACAGCTGGCAAGATCCACCCATTTCCAAAGCTCTTTATGCGGCTCAGTTGTGAGGACGTCCACGCGGCTAAGTTGAAAAGACTTCCATGCGGCTCAGTTGCAAAGACTTCCATACGGCTCAGTTGCAAGGACCCACATGCAGCTCAGTTGTAAGAACCCACATGCGGCTCAGTTGCAAGGACCCAAATGCGGCTCAGTTGCAAAGACTTCCATGCAGCTCAGTTGCAAGGACCCACATGCGGCTCAGTTGCAAGGACCCAAATGAGGCTCAGTTGCAAGGACTTCCATGCGGCTCAGTTGCAAGGACCCACGTGCGGCTCAGATTAAAGGACTCCCATGCGGTTCAGATTAAAGGACGTCCATGCGGCTCGATTATAATAATTTCCATGCGGTTCAGGTTAAAGGATGTCCATGCGGCTCGGTTACAAAGATCTCCATGCGGTTCAGATTAAAAGACCTCCATTCGGTTCAGATAAGGCTATCCTTATACGGCTCTAAAATGAGGCCGCACTCATGCGGCTTAACTATAACAGTCCTCCATGCGGCTCGCAGTAGTTGAGACACGTGGCAGGAGTTGATCAAATCTCAACAACTCAGATTTATGGCAATCGACATAACAGGCAGTTGGGACACGTGGCAAGAGATTGACCAAGATTTATTCACTTGGATTTGCTGATATCAACAAATCATCACAAAGCAGATTTGGTGCAATCAATATTAACTGCCCAGATCGATTTGTTTCAATCAACATTAACTGCCCAGATCGATTTGTTTCAATCAACATTAACTGCCCAGATTTGTTGCAATCTACATTAACAGCCCAAATTGATTTTCAACAAACAAGATCAAGACTAATCTTTACCAAATCCTTGACCGCCCACTTTTCAAGGAGCAATTAATGCACACCCTACTTATCCCAAAGCCCTATAAATAGTAATGTGCCATTCCCTTGGAAGAGGGTGGACACAGAGAAAAGAGAAAGCACAGAGGAGCAGTCGCACAGAGCCCGAGCAGAGAGACTAGCAACTCCCGTCCACACAAAGAGTATTTCTTCACCAGAGCCGAAGCGACGTCCGATCATCCAAGGAGTAAGGCAGAGTTGTCGTCACTCTCTCGAGCCTCTACCGTCACCCCCCAGAATCAAAAATAAACAATTGTACTTTAGATTGCTTTTCCTAGGTTTTATTCCTAGGCTATTTTTTGTACAAGCGAGTTTGTATTATGAAATAAAAGTCCAGTCCTCCCATAAAACTGTTCTGTTCTTTTATAATCAATGGCAAACAGTCATACCTATAGCCCATAGCAGATTAGGCGTGACCCACCAGAGGTTCTCCTGCAGCATTAACTGGCAAGTTTACTAAAAGATGGACAAAGGAAACAAAGTCAGGAGAGGACCAGAAAACATTTAAAAAGAGTTCATGCAGCTCTGTTTAGACGGGTCCTTATGCGGCTCAGTTTTAACAGAATTTATGCGGCTCTGTTTGGACGGGTCCTTATGTAGCTCAGTTTTAACGGAGTTCATGCGACTCTGTTTTGAGGGGTCCTTATGCGGCTCAGTTTTAACAGAGTTCATGCGGCTCTGTTTGGACGGGTCCTTATACGGCTCAGTTTTAACGGAGTTCATGCGGCTCTGTTTTGAGGGGTCCCTTATGCGGCTCAGTTTTAACGGAGTTCATACGGCTCTACTTTGATGGGTTCATAGGCGGTTCTGTTCAAGGGACTTCATGCGGCTTTGTGTAGCAGGGTCTCACGCGGTCAAGTTCAGATGAGCTTATGCGGTCCAGGTTTTAAAGGGGACTTCATACGGCTCAGTTATAAAAGAGCTCATGCGGTTCTGTTCAATGGGGCTTATGCGGCCCAGTTCAGATAAGCTTATGCGGCTCTAATCTAATGGAGCTTATGCGGCCCAGTTCATCAGGAGCTCATGCGATTCTGTTCAGCAGAACTTCATGCGGTTCAGTTTTAAAGGTGCTTATGCGGCTCAGTCATTTCTTATACGGCTCAAACATGGGGCATACCCCATGCGGCTCGGACATGAGAAGTTCATGCGGCCCATACAACATATGCGACTTCATCATACTGAATTTAGGCAGTTCAATGAAGACGAAGGACGCATTAAATGCCAAGGAGAAAAGGCTTGTGCATAAAACATGCAACAGAGCCATTTTTTGTTAGGGTTTGAAGCATACGGTATTCTACATAATCCTTACCATCAATGGCGGGGTGGACATCAGGATGAACTGCGGGCGCCTCAGCCGATGAAGAAGCCGCTTTCTTACCCTTCGTCGCGGCACTAGAGGAAGCTTTGGGGGCCATTGTTGATCGGTGATCGACAGAGAAGACGACGGCAACTAGGGCAAGAAAAGTTGAAGAGAAAAGAAAGTAAAGAGTCTCTCTCTCCCAAAAAAACCCATATTTATCGGCTGATAGGGGTATGCAGATCGAGGGACGCTTCGTATAACGTGCCGCCTAGATAACAAAGCCGACATTTGTATTTCTAACCCCTGCATGCGAAAAGATTAAATCCTAATCATTAAGGCAAATCTAAATATTTAAAACTGACTCTTGGGATCCTATCCCAAAAGACAGCTTTAAATCAAAGCGAATCACAGTCAAACAAATGAGATACCTACGTGGCACAGATTAGTCTATGCGGCCAGAACGTCCATGTGGCCAGAATGTCTATGCGGCCAAAACAGTCTATACGGCCAGAACGTCCATACGGCCAGAACGTCCATGCGGCCAGAACATTCTATGCGGCCAGAGGAGTCTATGCGGCGCGGAGATCTTATATTGACATATCCATGCTTCTTATTCAAAGTATTTAAACTTTTGCAAATTGAAAATTTTGAAAGGGGTCTTGTAGAAGCATGGAAAAGAATAAGAAAAATCCATGCGGCTCAAAGTGTAAAACCCCAAAAATTTTCTAATTATTTTAGTATTTTAAAAATTATTCTTCGATATCATTAGAAATTAATGTGGTAATTGGTATATTCGTAACTATAGATATGTAGTAAATGTATGATTGTGCTAGATATTTTTAATTGTTATTAATATAGTTTTTGATTATTAAAAACTATTTTGTTACGTGTTAATAATTTATAGGATTTTTAGATTTTAATTTATAAGTGTATATATATATATATATATATATATATATATATATATATATATATATATATATATATATATATATATATATATATATATATATATATAAATTTTATATATATATATATATATATATATATATATATATATACAAAAAAAAAAAATATATATATATATATAAATTATATATATATATATATATATATATATATATATATATATATATATATATATATAAATATATATATATATATATATATTTTATTGTTAGTTTGTTAAAAAAATATATATATTTTTTCAGTGGTGGCCGAGCCCCACCAACCGCAGCAGCAGCTGCAGTGGGACCCGACCCCACCACTCCTTGATACCCCACCTAACATAGCAGCTCAGCTGCTATTGGGAATTACCCGACCCCACAACCCCGTATTGGCAAAGCAGCAATGCTGCTAAGAGTAGGAACCCGAGCCTTGGCCTATTCCTATTCGGAAGAGAGTGGCAGCAGTATATATACTGCATCCGCTCATCTAAATAAAACCTAACCCCTCTTATAATCAAAACCTCTCGACTCCAAGGCCGCTACCCTTCCCCCATACCCCGCGCTCACCGTCGGCCGCCCACTCGCCGTCGACGAAGTCGGGATCGCTCGGAGCTGACAGTTAACAGAGGATACTCTGTTTTGGAAAACTCAGGTACCTCTCTTTTTCGGCTTCGATTACTTTTCGCACGTTTGATCGTTTTGCGATCCAAAAGATGCTACGTGTAGGCAATATAACCCTCTCTGAGTCTCTTCAAAGGGAATCGGCTATAACCCTCTGGATTGACTAGAAACTCGATGCAAAGTCGGGTAAAACTCTGTCGAAAACAGAGTTTGAAATCAGTTTCAAACCACAACTTAGAAGCCAGATTTCGCCTTGTGTGTCGAGATGTTTCATATACTAATTGCACACGTTTGAAGACAACCTAACCACGACTAAAACGTAACTGGTAGATCGGTATTTAGATTTCTGTACAAGAATTTAATTCGTGTTAAACTTGGGTGAAAAACTGTTTTCGAAATAGTAAAACTTTGAAATTTTCTCCGATACGACGTACGCCCCGACAAACCGGGCGACGTAGTCATACACTATATGCATCAAAAGGTGCGTATGGATGTTACTGACATGTGGTAACTGACGGGACTCGATTTTGTTGCGTTTGCGCGACGAAATCAACGCGTATCCGTCGAGATACCCCGTATCGGCATTTTGCAAACTTGCCCATAACTTCGTGTACAGTCGTCGAATCGAGACGAAACTTGCGCCAACAGGTCCGGATCGAAATTCTGGTCCTATATGCCAAGTTGGTTCGATTCTGAGAAGGTCGAATCGGAATCCAATTTTGGCGGGCTCGCGACCCGCTCAAACGGGCGATTTTGTATACGGCTCCTTGGAATCCAAAACTGGACATACCGTTGAGTTCCTCTCCTCAAACTGAAACTGTAGACATATAGTTTTACGACTTTAGAGACCGTAGACTTTGGCACGCATTTCGGTGCAAAGCGGGTCCAACGACGGACATTATTTTGACCCAAAATTACGATTTTGTCCCTGATCCAGAATTTGACTTTTGGACAGGCATTTTCTAGGTATATCTTCTTCACCAAGATTATTTTTGATGTTTGTTTCAGTGTTTGGAGTCATCTGTGATTTGTGAGTTTTGGTGACTGACACTTGCTACTTCTGGACTTGCCACTTTGCACCACCAGGCAAGATACCTTGCCACCTTACTCTGTGATTATTATATTCTTATTTTCAGTTGTTATTTTTAGCATTTGTTTCGTGATATTTAAACTGTGCGTCCAAGTCACACTTGGGTGCAAGCGACTCTATCGGTCGTTTTACTTACTTTATTTATTCTCTTGCATTGACTTAGCCTGGTGACCACCCATTGATGATGAGGTATTGGTATATCTCATACGGCCTTGACACTTTTTGTATCACGTGATGTGAGTCACATGTAGGACACATTTCTGCGTAGTCGGCTGGCCACTGATACGTATGGAGCGTACGACGGATAGGAGTAACTACCAATAGTATAGCATGTTAGAAGACTTGGCGGTTACTAGAGGTTCATATCAGTCATGGAGATGATGATACTAGGCATTGGGTGGGGAGAACAATACCTGACGTATGGGCTTCTTTACACTTCCATGATTACCTGTGCGCTCCTCTGGAGACGCAGGCTCTAGGCGCCCTATGACGTTTCCCAGAGCGTTATGGACATAGCCCTTGCACATAGTGCCCTCTGACGTTCCTGCGCGTTATGGACGTAGGCCCCTGGTACCCTCTATAGGAACTATGCTGATCCTATTTTTAGCCAGGTTTCATGCGTCGAAGGATTGTATCTCAACTGCATATTCACAGTAGAATGGTCAGGAACCCGGTTGCATGCATACCTTTCTTTCTTATTATATTATCACAGTTTATATGGCATGGTGTTTTCTTGTATCTTGCAATGTCCCCTGAGGACCTGGTTATCTCTCCAGGTTTAGACGATATTCTACAGGAGTACGGAGCGACATTGGAGCTATCTTACATTGATGACAAGACAGTCACTACGGATTTCTAGTCTATTCCATATTTGAGACAGTTGTAGACATTATTTTACATCTCTTTTGTTTCTATTTTGCGGAGGTTGGACTCCGATCTTGTGAGACTATTTTTCATAGCTGTTTGGAGTGAGTATGTTCACCCGGCTATCTTTTGATACTCTTATTTATTTATTTGGACTTCATTATCTTCTGTGTTGAGCTGTGATGAGATTAGATTATGTTATTCTGGCCTGTGATTATTTTATTTACAGCTTATGTACATATATGAGGATTCTATATATTGGAGTATTCTTTGTATACGTGTAGCTGGCATATTCACGTACTTGGTCCTACGTATTTTGGGACTGGGGCGTTACACAAAGTAGTAGGAGTCTCATGCGGCTCAAAAAATCACATCGAGCTCCATACGGCTCACAAATCCTTCAGAGCTTCATGCGGCTCGTAAGTCCCTTAGAGCTTCATGCGGCCCAGAAGTCCCTGAGAGCCCTATGCGGCTCGGAAAAGCCACGTGGCCATGGGTAGGTCAAAAGCAGGCATCCATAGCTGGCCATCATTACTATGAGCAGCTGGCTTATTTAATGCTCAGACGTAATACAGCAGCCCTGACTCAACAGATTGACGGCTCTGACATAAAGATAAAATGATGACTCTTGACGTGCTCCGAGAGAGACGAGAAAAATCTTTACAGCTGAAAAGATCCACCCATTTCCAAAGCTCTTTATGTGGCTCAGTTGTAAGGATGTCCATGCGGTACAGTTGTAAAGACTTCCATGCGGCTCAGTTGTAAAGACTTCCATACGGTTCAGTTGCAAGGACCCACATGCGGCTCAGTTGCAAGGACCCAAATGCGGCTCAGTTGCAAATACTTCCATACGGCTCAGTTGCAAGGACCCACATGCGGTTCAGTTGCAAGGACCCACATGCGGCTCAGTTGGAAGAACCCAAATGCGGCTCAGTTGCAAAGACTTCCATGCGGCTCAGTTGCAAGGACCCACGTGCGGCTCAGATTAAAGGACATCCATGCGGTTCAGATTAAAGGACGTCCATGCGGCTCGATTATAATGACCTCCGTGCGGTTCAGATTAAAGGATGTCCATGCGGCTCGGTTACAAAGATCTTCATGCGGTTCAGATTAAAAGACCTCCATGCGATTCAGATAAGGCCATCCTTATACGGCTCTAACACGAGGCTGCACTCATACGGCTCAACTATAATAGTCCTCCATGCGGCTCGCAGCAGTTGAGACACATGGCAGAAGTTGATCAAATCTCAACAACTTAGATTTATGGCAATCGACATAACAGGCAGTTGGGACACGTGGCAAGAGATTGACCAAGATTTATTCACTTGGATTTGCTGATATCAACAAATCATCACAAAGCAGATTTGGTGCAATCAACATTAACTGCCCAGATCGATATGTTTCAATCAACATTAACTGCCCAGATCGATTTGTTTCAATCAACATTAACTGCCCAGATTTGTTGCAATCAACATTAACAGCCCAGATTAATTTTCAACAAACAAGATCAAGGCTAATCTTCACCAAATCCTTAACCGCCCACTTTTTAAAGAGCAATTAATACACACCCTACTTATCCCAAAGCCCTATAAATAGTAAGGTGCCATTCCCTTATAAAAGGGTGGACACAGAGAAAAGAGGAAGCACAGAGGAGCAGTCGCACAGAGCCCGAGCCGAGAGACTAGCAACCCCCGTCCACACAAAGAGCATTTCTTCACCAGAACCAAAGCGACGTCCGATCGTCCAAGGAGTAAGGCAGAGTTGTCGTCACTCTCCCGAGCCTCTACCGTCACCCCAGAATCAAAAATAAACAATTGTACTTTAGATTGCTTTTTCTAGGTTTTATTCCAAGGCTCTTTTTTGTAGAAGCGAGTTTGTATTGTGAAGTAAAAGTCCAGTCCTCCTATAAAACTGTTCTGTTCTTTTATAATCAATGGAAAATAGCTTTGGATCAAGCAACTTGATCTTGTTGCCCTGTTTCAGCATCTCGAAGAGTTGTAAAGTGTCCTCGTCATTGAAGGAGTAGACCTCCTTTGGCCTTGGTGCAGGTGGATATTTCTGAGCGGGCCCCTGTGTGCTCTTCGAGGCATTGACAATTAATGCCTATTTTCCTTTCGCCTCGTGCCCACTATTGTTGGTAGAGGTACGTTTCCCTTTGTCATCAAATGCGAGGAAGTTAACCCCCAGAAGGCAAGCATTACGTGCCTTGTTCCCGCAGCTTTGGTCCCGATGATCAACGAACTCCAATCGGGAGGCTGGGTGGAGTCAAGCCAGAGCTTGATTGCAGGAGTCATGTTCATGCTGCAGGCATCGATCAGCGCATGTTCTGGCATACCCAGAGGCAACCTTAAACATGCTTGTCGAAAACGTTCGATAAAGGCTTGAACAGTCTCCTTCTCTGTCTGGTGTACTCTATACGAGATGACATGGTCATGTCTCTCCTACTGTCGTAGATTCGGTCGAGGAAGATGCACATTAAGCCATCAAAAGAGGATATCGAGTTGTCGGAAAGACTGCAGTACCAGTCGTAAGCGACTCCCTTCAATGCCCCGACGAATAGGTTGATAAGTAGGGCGTCTTCCTTCGGGACATGTCCTGTTTGAAACTGGAACTAGGTCAGGTACCGGTGAGGAGATTCCTTTCTGCCGTACGGTGTCAAGATTTTTGGTTTATACTTGGAAGGATAAACCACCTTTTTCCACTCGAGAGGATAAGGTTACAGAATTTCCATCTTCTGATGCTTTTCCTACTTATTTCATGCTTCAAAGCGCTCGTGCAGATCTCTGATCATGTCAACCAAATCATCTATAGAACTAGGAGCAGGCAAGGGCGGTAAGGTGTGAAGCTCGACATTTGAAGGAATTGATGCCGGAGGTGCAGTATGATGATCTGCACCCGAAGATACCCGTTGAGGAGGTATACTTGATTCTCCATTAGCCCCAGGATCGATGCTGGTGGATATAGGCGCTCTTGTCAATGGTTGAGAGGTCAAAGTATTCTGAATCTCAAAAAATTATTTTGGACAAGGTTTGCATGGTGTTGAAGAGGGTCTTGAGGCCATCTTCTAAGGTGTCCATGCATCGAACAAATTTCGGAGCTAAAGTGTTGATCTCTTATTGGTCACCAGCCCCTGCCACATAGACGGGAATGACATGGATGGAAGTGGATGGATCGGTCGAGGCTTCGCTCTCGACTTTGGTCTCGTGCGATAAAGCTTCTTCTTCTGAGGCCTCGAATTGGCTACCCCCATCTACCTCTGGGTCGCTTTTTTATGGACATCTTCGTCTTCGAGCGGAGGGTTATCATGGATAGCAGGGGTTTGATCACCCCTGGCTGGTACCTTCGTCGAAGTCTTCTTCCTCGATCGGGTGCTCTCAAATACTCCTGAGGACGGGACTATCGTTTTGCTTTTCCTCGGATGACTTTTTGATGATGTCGCCGAGGCTGAGGAGTTAGTGGTTGCCTTTCTCCCTGATGAGTGGGAGTTAGAGACGATATGGCAAGAGACGACCATGGGTTTCGTCCCTTCTTTAACTGGCACCCAGTTCCCGAGATGACTTCGGATAGATACGGTGGATTGCAATCGCTAGAACACAGACTGCCTGGATGATGGAGCCATTATTTTGCAACAGCAGTAGTTGATGGTGACGATGGTACAAGTGTCCCGTGAGGGGCGCATCGTACGTAATGGTCAGCTCTCCCAATCCACGTTTGTGAGTGATCACATTACGCAGATCATGAGGAGAGAGTTTTACTTTTATACCCCTTTCAGGCGCATGGCAAGGCCAAGTGATGGGGTGGTCATGTGAATGTTGTGCCTCCTGATCTAGTTCCAGTACATGAGATGTGCCCAGATCGTTAGTGGAAGAGCAACATATATTGCGACTTGAACCCACTTCATGCGCACAACCCATATGGACGTATGGGTTCGAAGTCACAAGATTTGCCCCGCACGACTTGGTTCCAAACGTAGAATATGCGCCCAAGCGAGAAGGGGACTTAGAGAGTTGGCTCGTGGTTGGTGCCAAGGCACCCGAGTCAACCTTATACAATTTACCATCAGTTGCGTGCGTGCATCTCTGGTTTACTATTGGCATAGCACGTTCAGGGCGCTAGGCCCGTGCGGCATTGGATTCCTTCGTACTAGCCCGTGAAGGCACATAGTACTCAGAATCCAATTCATCCTCGCCATGACAGCGAGTGATTCTGTTAAAGACAGAAGTTCTCTCATGTACGCCAGAGCCCATGCACGAGAGGCTGTATGCGTCCTTGCTCCGTTGGTGCATCTTCTTCGATTGGGAAGAAGTAGGTTAGGAATTGCAGTCAACACTGCGTTTCCCTGGTAGATGTACTGGACCAGTAAACCTATCTCGTTTGCTGAGAATGTCAGCATGAAGGGTAGGCTACAGTGGCTTATTTTCTTCAGTGGTGGTGCTCGGCGCATTGCCTTTGCGCACCTAGACTTGGTAAATCTTCTTCGACTTTGGCAGCCACTTCGAAAGACTCACGCTGCGCTCAGAGATGAACTCCTCATACACCTGTTGATTGAGGCACACCACGAGTGTCTTGTGGGAGGAATCGAGCTTGATGTTGTAGAGCCTAAAAATTAAAAGGTGCCACTCATTGAAGCCATCAATCATCTGATGGCGCCAAACAAATCAGGTTGCGCTGAATCATCATTATGCGCAGCTTCAGATTGCGCCATCACCAGGTTGCACTAGAGTCAGGGTGCCCGGAGCGACACGTGGCACACTTCCTCGAGAAGCTATAACGACGTCATCATTATCTGACAACTGACATCACGGAGATTAAGGAAAATCCCTTCGAATCTCGTACAATGTGGCGCTCGAAAAAACTTCGTCAGCATGTAATTAATGCTGACAGCTGGTTGGCGCAAGTCACAGAATGGCACAGGGATTAATCAGCACAATACAGAAGACCTAGTCAAAAGGCGCTAGTCGTTAAGTTGTGCCTATGCGCAGCCTGACAAAGTGGCACCACTCGATCAATTCTTAGTTTCAAACAGGGTAACATAGCACACAAGCCATAAACTTCGTAGAGCGTGCCCACTATACTGCCTACGACCACGCGCATCTCAATCAAACGATGCCACGCATCTACAGCAGTTGGTGCAAACCACTCGTACAGGTTGTTGCATTGCGCCCTCGCGCAACCTAATAAAACACACACAAAGTGTTCAAATGGTGTTGAAGACAAGATTGACGTGGCATGTAAGCCACTAACTTCGTAGATCATGTCTACTACACTATCCATGACCACGCATATCTCAATCAAACGATTGAGCCTTTGTATGCAAAGTGGCTGATAGAATGTACATGCCTCAACGCAACTATGATCCCTGGCTGGGAGGATTCATCGTCTGACTTGTGGTCTTTGTTGAGGCCAAAGTCGATTTTCCTGTGTTTTGGAATATTTGTGAAAATTTTGGAATATTTGTGCTATGATCGGATTATAACGATGGATATTAGGTTACTCTTCCGGATAATTGATGTCTATTTTATATTAATTTGGTTTGGTCTATATGATTCTTGGATAATTGGTGTGCATTAAATTCGTATGTACATATTTGGTCTATGTGATTCTTGGATAATTGGTGTGCATAATATATTTGGTCTATGTGATTGTTGGATAATTGGTGTGCATTATATATTGGTTTGGTTTATGCGTATTTTTGTGAAAAGGGAAAGCGCTGTAAATTTTTTTTCAATATATTCTCAGTTAGCGACGGACTTGTGACCGTTTAGCGACAGTTATTACCAGTTTTCGACTACTTTTCGACGGCTATTTCATCGCTAACTGGAGATTTTAAAATGTTTCCAGGTAGCGACGAATGGTCGACGAAATATCCGTCGACATTTTATATAGTTCGACGGAATAGCGACGGCCTATCCGTCGCCCTTGTTCTGGAAATACCAAGAATTTCTAGAACATGCTCGACGGATAATCTGTCAGTATTTCGTCGACACATTACGACGGAATAGCGACGAATAATCCGTCGCCATGGTGCTGGAAATGCCAAGCATTTCCAGAACTTGATCGACGGATATTCCGTCAGCACACCGTCGCTAATCCGTCGTTCGTTACCGACGAATACCGACGGATGAGCGACGGAACGATACGCTCTGATACGCTGTTACGACGGGTTACCGACAGAATTTTACGTCGCTATTGTCTACAAAGTTCAGTACTTAATAGTTAAAATGGACGACAGTCCGTCGGAAATGCGTCGCTAATGCTTCGTATTGTGACATCGTCAAGCCGTCGCTTAACGACTACGAAGCGACGGACCGTTATTAGCGACGAGCTGATTGCCGACGGATTTTTTTGGCCAAAAACCGTCAGTTATCGGTCGCTAATACTAATTACCGTCGGATTGACGACGGATAGGGCCGTCGCTAAAAAGATAGATTTTGGTAGTGTTAAGAGCAAGACTCGCTCTGTTTGGACTTCTAAGTCCTCGGTGGCACAATTTCCTGCCTCTGCGCAACTCGCGCCCATCAATGTTTCGGCACAACCTAAGGAAAATAGCCTTTTGGCTAATCCCTCTAATTCTCTGATTATGAAATCGAAGGAGACTCTGTCTCGAAACAATATTGTCTAAAACAAGGAAAAGTGCCCTTCAGCCCTCTCTTTCTTGGCGCAACCTACGCCTATTCCTACTTTTGTGCAACTCGCGCCCATCACTACTTTGGCGCAACCTAAGGGAAATATCCTTTTGGCAAATCGCTCTACTTCTCCGATCCTAAAATCAAAGGAGACTCTGTCTCGACACACTGCTATCCAAAATAAGGAAAAGCACCCTTTGGCCTTTTCTTTTTCGACGTAATTTGCGCGTGTTCCTGCTTCAGCGCAACATGCGCAGGTTTATACCTTGGTGCAACCTGCACGAACTGTTGCACTAGCGCAATGTAAAGAGAAACACTCTTTTCTACCAAATCAGAAGCTTAGAGAGAAATTACTAAATCAAGGAAAAGGTTCTTTAACTTTTCCTTATGCTGCTCGAGTCGTTGACTGGGTCGAAAGCACTGCTCTCCTTAATAGAGACAGCCAAATCTCTATCCGGAAGATGAGTTCCATTCAGAACAAACCTTCCATGCAAAAGGGCAACATGCCTACTCCAAAGAGATCAGGGCAGGATCTACCAACCTTATATATTTCAAGATCCCGACGAGGCAAACTACTAGTATCTCAAGTAGATACATAATCAGCTCCCTTGTCAGACTTGCGCACCTATATCAACAGATGCCAATTAGGCTCAACCTCGGGAAATTATAAGATGCATCAAGCACCAGTTGCTAACTTACAACAGAAGAAGAATGTTGAGGTGAAAGATCATGTGACTTATGCTAACCAGCTTAGCACATCCTTGTACACTCAAGGTACAGGACACCTCAGGAACAGGAACCATGTCCCGAATATCATCAAGGACTACGTTCCTGTAACTTCTTCTCGTCCTATTAGTGACCTTCGTGAAGTCCTAATACAGAAGCGGAAGGTTGCAAATCCATCCCGTCCAGCGGTGGTCCAACAACAAGAACATCATTGCAACCACCATCATGAAGTTGTCATCAAATGTTGTTGTCAGTCAGCCAAGCGATCCGTCTTCGACCGTTTGAATTATGTTCAGACTCCTGAACCAATTCTAGTCGACGAAGATGAACTTCTCCATGCTTCTGCCAACATGGCATCTCGAAGCAATGGGGTAGAAAACGTCCAAGTCGTAATGCATTCCGCAATCCTAGTCAACAATACTTAGATTGGATTCATGAATTCGGTGAAGAAGTATACCAATATACCAGATCAAAAAGCCGAGACACAATCGGTCAAAGGAATCTTCTTGATTCAAACCAAGATTCCTTTAGTCAAAAAGATATCCATATCACTTATTTTGGGGATAGTTCTTTATGTGACTTCGACGCTGACAGTGAAAGTTCTGAAAGGACCATTCTTTCCACTAGCTCGTCTTCAAAGGCTAGAGAAGTGACTGCTTATGCCGTCACAGAAGATCAAGATACATCCACTTTTTCCAGTCAAGAGCAGAGAATTGCTGCTTTGGAGGCTAGTTTGAAGAACATGGTTGAGATGATGGCAGGCATGCATACTGTAATTATGGCACAACATATATTTCCACCAGTCGTGAATCTGATTCCGACTCAAGAACCTGTGACGACATCACTTCCCACCAATATTGATCTGGGGGTACAATCTCATCATACTGCTTCCATTCCTGCACAGGTTATTCCGAGTCAATCTGGTACAGGAGGTGGTACTTATCATACGGTACCCCCTCCTAACACATTGAATCAATCCACTACACCACAATCAGTAGGAGATACCAATGAGGCCGTAAAACTTTTCCGTACTCAATTTGAAGCTTTCAAACAGAAGGATGGCCTGCAGAAGCTTGGGATCAAACAACCCTATCCCATATAATGGAAAGCCCCTACCATTATGTTGTTTGATGTCATCACATCTCCAAGTCAATACCTCAACCACTTTGAGGTAATGACTGACCAACTCCAACCAAATAATGCTCTTCTTACCAGAGTATTTATTGGCTGTTTAGCTGGTGCAGCATATGACTGTCATCGTAGTTTACCAGATAGGTTCATAACATCTTTCGCTGGCTTCAAACAAATATTCTTGGAACGATTTTATGAGGGAACCAACAACATGACTATGTCTGCTCTAACCAGAATCAAATAACAATATAATGAAAAGACTAAACGTTTTATTGAACGGTTCCGCCATGAAGCACTCAAAATGCCTCTCGGAACTCCAGATGCTCTGACGATAGACACTTGTAAATCAAACTTGTTGCCTATAATCAGCATGTGGACAGGATCAACACAGTTCCAGGATTGGCCTTCTTTCATAATGAATGCCAAAGCTGTAGAAGAAAGCGCTGACAAATTCAAGCATTATTCCTAATTTTGTCTCTCCACCGTCCAACTCTCATGTATAAAGGCCCTTCCTACTATCTGAGAAAGACCTTTCTAGAACATGGAGAGTCCTGAGGTGTCTAATTTGAGCGTCAGAATCACATGAGCTATCAGATGTGAGTGTCAGAAGATTGCTCCCTATAGTATCCAAGTCGCCAATGCCAGTTCTGAAGAAGCCTGCCAACCAGATTTTTGCAAATATCAACAAAGAAAAAAAGTTAGCAAAATCTATCAAACTGCGTGCCTTTGATCAACAGGCACACATTATCAGAGTCAGCCTAGGCGCACATTCATAACATGCGCCTCCGATCGAAGTCAGGCACTGGATTGCAGTGCACGCCTCTTCTCAGAGTTTTAGGCGCACGTCTATAACATGCACCTCCGACCGAAGTCAAGCACTGGATTGCAGTGCATGCTTCTTCACAGAATTTCAAACGCACGTCTACAACATGTGCCTCAATTCTAAAAATCAGCGCCTGTCTTCAAAACAAACTTAGCATAAAGCGGCACAAGTTAAACATAATTCATGAATGGTGCTCAAATATAGAAACCGTCGGTTCTTTGGTGGAACTTACCATCAAAACCAGCTATGTTTGGGCGGAATATCATCGATGATGTAAAGCGCTGCAAACCAATATCCGAAGACGCGGTATGCAGAAGAACAACATCGGATTTTGGTGGTGCAGAAAGGCTCACGAACATTGAACTCCTGACCGCCATGGGGATTCTGCGAAGAACCATCACCATCAACAGAAAGAAGAAATAAAAAGGAAGAGTTCATGGACATTTTTGATGTCTTCTATTAGCTATTTAATGAGTATAGAAGATATGAACGGGCGCGTCATTCTAGGAGCCTATCGGAAAGGACCTAAATGAAAGGTGCTTAAAACCACATGAAAACTGCCTCGTGTTCTTCTAAAAATAGTAAACGTTTGAGTTGGTCAAAAGGGTGCATTGGCACGCACCACTAAACAGATCACACAGAAAAATGATTTACAGAAAGGCGCCAGAAATAAAAATTTTATTTATTACATGGGGAAAAATAAGCCCCTACAAAATAAGTTGTGCAAAAGACAAAAGAAAAGTGGCGCCCCTACAGAAACCATTACTTCTTTTTGTCTTCTTCACCGGCTTGGCGAAAAGAAGCACCTAACTCACGCATATCACGAATCCCTGAACGACGCATCAGACGAAAAAATTCTTCTGCGTCACCACGCTCTTCAAAAGAGGCCGAAGGACCACTGTTCGGACGATCGAAGACTGCTGGGGTCAATCCAAAGCATTCTAAGAGATTATTTGCCTACAGCAATGGGTCAGCCTCGGACAGGACTGTAGGCGCAGTGTCAGGCCTTGTCTCCTGAACTTTCACTTCGACATTTACGTCAGTCGCCATCTCCTTTTTCTTAGGTGCCATGGAAGTACAAAAGTGAAGGATGAAAAAAAAGACCTTTCCCTTTATATATGACCAACCAATGCTTCATATTCCCCATGGGAAACCGAACATCATCAATACAACTCAGGAAGACGAAGAGGAGATAGAATGTTTTCGAAAAGAAATTTATTATGACGGTTGAGCATTGACTGGCGCAATCCAAACAAAACTAGTATAATTCAAAGTATTTCAAAACTTTGAAGTATTTTCAAGTTTCGAAAACTTTGAAGAGGGTCTTGTAGAGCCTAAAAATTAAAAGGCACCACTCATTAAAGCCTTCAATCATCTGATGGCGCCAAACAAATCAGGTTGCACCGAATCATCAATGTGTGCAGCTTCAGATTGTGCCATCACAAGGTTGCGCTGGAGTCAGGGTGCACGGAGCGACGCATAGCGCACTTCCTCGAGAAGCTATAACGACGTAATCATTATCTGACAACTAACAGCACAGAGATTAAGGAAAATCCTTTCGAATCCTACGCAACGCGGTGCTCGAGAAGACTTTGTCAGCATGTAATTAATGCTAACAGCTGGTTGGCATAAGTCATTGAATGGCACAGGAATTAATCAGCATAATACAGAAGACCTAGTCAAAAGGCGTTAGTCGTTAAGTTGTGCCTATGTGCAGCTTGACAAAGTGGTGCCACTCGATCAATTATTAGTTTCAAACAGGGTGACTGGCACGCAAGCCATCAACTTTGCAGAGCATGCCCACTATACTGCCCACGACCATGCACATCTCAATCAAACGATGCCACGCATCTACAGCAATTGGTGCAAATCGCTCAAGCAGGTTGTTGCATTGCGCCCTCGCGCAACCTGATGAAGCACGCGCAAAGTATTCAAATGATGTTCAAGACAAGAGTGACGTGGTGCACAAGTCACTAACTTCGCAGATCATGCCAACTACACTGCCTACGACCATGCGTATCTCAATCAAACGATGCCACGCGTCTACAGCAGTTAGTGTAACCGTTTGCGCAAGCGAACATGAGGCATGCAATCTAAAGTGCATGCAATCCAGAATAACTACTAAACAGTTATTTCAAGAACTCTATCAACAGAGTTTCAAATCATTCTAATATCATCAAGAGTGATCAGAATCTCCTGCTAAAGTGCTGCTACATTCTCCAGAGGCTCGTGTCTTCGATATCACATCGTCCAAGGGATAAAGTGATCGTCTTCTGATCAGATTCCTATAGTTGTACTTCCCAGAAATCAATTATACTCCTGTACTTTTTCTTAGTTTGTAATAAAACTTTTGTTCTTTGCAAACAAAATGGCGACTCTGCTGAAGGGCGCAACATAAGAAAAATATTCTTTTGGCTAATCCCTCTACTTCTTCGATCCTGAAAACAAAGGAGACTCTGTCTCGACACACTGCTATCCAAAACAAGGGAAAGTGCCCTTTGGCCTTTTCTTCTTCGACGCAATTTGTGCGTGTTCCTGCTTCGGTGCAACTTGCACACGTTCATGCCTTGGCGCAACCTGCATGAACTGGTGCACTAGCGCAATATAAAGAGAAGAAATCTTTTCTACCAAATCAGAAGCTTAGTGAGAAATCCCTAAATTAAGGAAAATATTCTTTAACTTTTTCTCATGCTGCTCGAGTCGTTGACTGGGTCGAAAGCACTGCTCTCCTTAGTAGAGACAACAAAATCTCTGTCGGCAAGATAAGTTCCATTCAGAACATACCTTCCATACAAAAGGGCATCATGCCTACTCCAAGGAGATCAGGGCAGGATCTGCCAACCTTATGTATTTTAAGATCCCGATGAGGCAAACTACTAGTATCTTAAGTAGATAAACAAGCAGCTTCCCTGTCAGACTTGCGTACCTATATCAATAGGTGCCAATTAGGCTCAACCTTGGAAAATCACAAGATGCATCAAGCACCAGTTGCTAAATTACAACAGAAGAAGAATGTTGAGGTGAAAGATCATGTGACTTATGCTAACCAGCTTAGCATATCCTTTTACACGCAAGGTACAGGGCACCTCAAGAACAGGAACCATGTCCCGAATATCATCAAGGACTACGTTCCTACAACTTCTTTTCGTCCTGTTAGTAACCTTCGTGAACTCCTAATACAGAAGCGGAAGGTTGTAAATCCATTTCGTCCAGCGGTGGTCCAACAACAAGAACATCATTGCAACCGCCAACATGAAGTTGTCATCAAATGCTGTTGTCAGTCAGCCAAGCGGTCCGTCTTCTATCGTTTGAATTATGTTCAGACTCCCGAACCAATCCTAGTCGACGAAGATGAACTTCTCTATGCTTCTGTCAACATGATATCTCAAAGCACTGGGGTAGAAAACGTCCAAGACGTAATACATCCCGCAATCCTAGTCAGCAATACTTAGATCGGATTCATGAATCCGGTGAAGGAGTATACCAATATACCAGATCAAAAAGCCGAGACACAATCGGTCAAAGGAATATTCTTGATTTAAAGCAAGATTCCTTCAGTCAAAAAGATATCCCTATTACTTATTCTGGGGATAGTTCTTTATGTGACTTCGACGCTGACAGTGAAAGTTCTGAAAGGACCATTCTTTCCACTAGCTCGTCTTCAAAGGATAGAGAAGTGACTGCTTATGTCATCACAGAAGATCAAGATACCTCCACTTCTTCCAGTCAAGAGCAGAGAATTGCTGCTTTGGATGCTAGTTTGAGAACATGGCTGAGATGATGGTAGGCATGCATAATATAATTATGGCACAACATACAGTTCCACCAGTCGCGAATCTGATTCCGACTCAAGAACCTGTGACGACATCACTTTCTACCAGTATTGATCTGGGGGAACAATCTTCTCATACTGCTTCGATTCCTGTATAGGCTATTCCGAGTCAATCTGGTACAGGGGGTGGTACTTATCATGCGGTACTCCCTCCTAACACATTGAAATAATCTACTACTCCATAATCAACAGGAGATACCAATGAGGCTGTAAAACTTTTACATACTCAATTTGAAGCTTCCAAACAGAAGGATGGCCTGCAGAAGCTTGGGATCAAACAACCCTATCCCATAGAATGGAAAGAGGTCCAATTTCCTCCTAAATATAAGCCCCCTACCATTATGCTGTTTGATGACAGCACGTCCCCAAGTCAATACCTCAACCACTTTGAGGTAATGACTGACCAACTCCAACCAAATGATGCTCTTCTTACCAGCATATTTGTTGGCTGTTTAGCTAGTGCAGCATATGACTGGTATCGTAGTTTACCATACGGGTGCATAACCTCTTTCGCTGGCTTCAAACAAATGTTCTTGGAACGATTTTATGAGGGAACCAATAACATAACTATGTCTGCTTTCATCAAAATCAACAATGACATAATGAAACGACTGAACGTTTCATTGAACCGTTCCACCGTGGAGCACTCAAAATGCCTCTCGAAACTCCAGATGCTCTGACGATAGACACTTGCAAATCAAACTTGTTGCCTATAATCAGTATGTGGACAGGATCAAAATAGTTCTAGGATTGGCCTTCTTTCATAATGAACGCCAAAGCCGCAGAAGAAAGCACCGACAAATTCAAGCAATTAGGCATTCAAATGCCTATTCTTGACAAAGAGGAACGTGCTACACCAAATAATAATGGCCGTCAGAACAATCACAAGAGCAAGGAGACTTTGGCCATTAACCTCAAAGGCAAAGAAGTCCTGGCCATCAATATAAATCAGCCAACATCTACTTCTTCAGTACAACCACAACGGACACCTCGTCCAAAAGAAGATACTCTTTCGATAAAGATGACATCATGAGTATCTTTGATTGCCTCGTCAAGAGCAACAAACTCCAACTGCTAGAACCAAAAAGGCCAGATGAAGTTGGTAAGACTGACCATCCTAAATATTGTGTTTACCACAGGTTTATTGGACATCCAACTCGAGCGTGCTATGTGCTCAAGGGTAAAATACAAGAGATGGTCAATTCTGGTGTAATCACTCTCCAACAAGACAAAAAAATTGTAACGGCTAATGTCGTCTCTTTACAGTTTGGAGATTTTCCAACTTAACTTGTGCAAGACGGCGTTGTCCCTATCCCAAGAACTACTCTGGAGATTGTCAATCTTTCACCAGCACGGACAGATGGTCTTGTTCCTCTGTCTACTAATCAAGGAGAGATCATATGGATACATCCCGATTTAGTGGCAGACTTTGAAACACCATCTTCTTCCACCAAGTCCAAAAAGGCTACTAAAAATAAATTATGTCACATGATTTCATTTGGTGAGCCTTGTCTTCCACCTCTAACTGCTACCTTTATCCGGATAGCAGATAATCCTTCTTCTTCCACTAATAAGACAACATTGTCAAAATCAGAAGCCAAATACCAACCAACTTTCCATCTGTATAGTCCATAATCTCGTGAACTCGTGACAAAGATGGGATATGATCTACAAGAGGCCTCCGGTTTGAATCATGGAAAGGGGTCTCATGTACCTCTTTTTTTATGTCTTTCTCACAACAAATCTCGGGTTGGTTTGGGTTATTGGACAAACTCTCCCTCTCGTCGCAAGAAATCTTCCAAAAACAAGATCCAGGCAAAGAACTGCAATATGGTGTCCTTTGAGCCAGTATCTGAAGAAGAAGTCTTGACTGGTACCAGGTCTAGGAAACTTTACCTAAGAGACTACTCAGAAGGTCAAAAAGACCCTGCTCCAGCTCTGAAGGCTCCTCAAGCATCATCTTCTCCTGCTGACAATATTTCGTCAGCTTCGTCACCCTAGACAGAGACAACTCTTCCCAAACCGATGAAAGTCGACAAAGGAAAACAGCATGTCCGTTTCGATAAAGTATTGAATAAGACTCCAACTTTGGGAGTTGAGAAGCCATATAACTTTGATATACTGGCTCAGTTGGCTAATACTCCGGCAAGATTGTCAATATTTGAGCTACTCCATCTTTTGAGGGAGACTCGAGAAACATTGAGTGAAGCTTTAACGCAAGCCGACACTTGTCTAGCACTTCTCCAGAAACCAAAGGAAGAGCCTGTAACATGCCTTCATTATCATAGTGTGATGGAGCTGATGCCAAACATCACCTTCACACGAGACGATATGCTGTTAGAAGATAATCGTCATGATCGACCACTCTACTTCAAGGAATATGTTGATACCATGAAGGTTGATCGTATCCTGATCGATCCGGGGTCTGCACTCAGCATCATGCCAAAGACTCTACTAGATGCATTGAAGATTCCTGTACATAATCTTTCAACAACTATCACAACAATCCTGGGATTCAATTCTGGGAGAAGTAAACCTTTGGAAAAGATTCGCTTGAAGGTTCAAATAGGCAATCTTCGTACGAAGGTTACTTTCTACGTGATCGACAATCACGGCTCTTACAATACTTTGCTAGAAAGACCCTTTCTGGATGAGCATAACATTGTACCATCCACTTTATATCAATGCTTCAAATATGTGGATGCCAATAGAGAAGTTCAAAAAGAAGTAGCCGACCTGAATCCTTTCAGAGGGGTTGAAGCATATTTTACGGACTCTCGGATGTACAAAGAGGAATTCATGAAAGTTGTATTGGCAATGGATAGTGAGGAGGATCAGAAACATACCTCAAAAGATGTTCTCGTGATCCCCGTCAAAGGACGTGCTATTTGTCCTTCTTTTTCTCAGACATTGACCATACATCTTTTCTCTCATAACAAACAGCCTCCTGCTGTAGAAATTGAACAAAGGGAGCTCACCTCTTTTGAGCCTCTTGTTATCGACCTTCGTCGTAACAAACCTCCTCCTTCTCCTTCTCCCCCTCTGGTTATCAACCTTACTAAGCCTTCTATGAAGGCTAAGAATTATGTTGTAAACGACGATGTACAAATCAACAAAGTAGCATCTCCTTTACAGTATATTGATGTTTTTTATTACACTCGATGTTATTTAAAAATGTTAGATAACTTCGAACCACTTACCAAAGGAGCAGTTGAAGCTTCCCAAAATGAAGTATTGCTCGAGCCAATGCAGGACTCCTTCTTCTTAGTTCCTTCCAGGAAGAAAGATGAACTTCCTATACTTTTTAGTAAAGGAATGGAACAAAAGATCACGCCCGATAGTGAAGAAGAAAATCACGATAACGGAAGACTTCAACTACGTCGTTATAGTCAGCAATCAAAAGATATCATTCAAAAGATGGACTATAATTTTAAAGCTGGTCCCGATGGCGGCAAAGGAAGGCGAACTCCTATTCGTATTCCTGCTCCAAAAGGAAAATCACAACAACACTACGGCAAAACGAAGCGGGGATTAGGTTATACTTCACCAACTCCGACTCTAGAAGCCTCTGAATCCGATGAGGAAGATCGATCTAACTCTTCTGATTCTATCTCATGGGATTCAGACACCAGTGTAGGGCACGTCCATCGCGTGACTCTATCTTCTAATATGATGACTGCCGAGTTTTTAGAAGATGACGAAGACTTTGTCGAAGCCTCTAAATCTGATCCTTGGGCACAAAGGATGGATACTCAATGGGAGCTTCTCTTTGAGCAACATGAACCACCTACTGAAGATCAACTGGTTCAAGTCAATATTGGAGACAAAGTTTCTCCAAAATAAATTTTCGTCAGCAAAAGCCTTCCTGAAGCGGATAAACAAGAACTAATCCAACTCATTAGGGAATATATTGATGTATTCGCTTGGAGCTATGAAGACATGCCGGGATTGGATCCTTAGATAGCTACCCACAAACTCAACATTCTGCCAAATACGAAACCAGTCAAACAGCAACAACGTCGATTTTGACCGGACATGATGGATGCCATAGAAGCTAGGTCAAGAAACTCATCGCCTGCGGTTTCATCAGAAAAGAACAACATTCGAAATGGGTAGCTAATGTTGTCCCAGTTTTGAAGAAGACAGAAAAAGTCCGGGTCTGCATCGACTTCAGAGACATTAATGAAGCTTGTCCCAAAGACGAATTCCCTCTTCCAATCACTGATGTCATGATTGACAATACTTGCGGATTTGAACGTATGTCCTTTATGGATGGATTTTCAGGGTACAATCAAATCAAGATACATCCGGAAGATGAGAAACATACATCTTTTTGTACTCCTTTTGGAGTCTATTGGTACACTGTCATGCCATTCGGTCTTAAGAACGCTGGTGCAACTTATCAGCGGGCCATGAGTACTATCTTTCGTGATCTTTTATGAAAGACTGTTGAATGTTATGTTGATGACATTGCTGTCAAAAGTCGTTTAAAATAAGACCATATTCAAGATTTGAGAACTATTTTCGATCTAATGTGCTAGCATCAACTCAAGATGAATCCTACCAAGTCATTCCTGGGAGTCTCTAGTGGCAAATTTCTTGGATTCGTTATTACCTCTAAAGGTATACATGTTGACCCTGAGAAAATCAAAGCCATTCAAGAGATGCATCCTCTACGCAACCTAAAAGAGCTACGAGGATTCCAGGGATGGCTTGCGTACATCAGGAGATTCATCTCAAATCTCTCTGGATGCTGTAGACCGTTCACTCAACTCATGAAAAAAAGGTGTATCTTTTTTTTGGACTGAAGAACGTCAACAAGCATTTGAAGACATAAAACGATACTTGATGAACCCTCCAGTTCTAGTACCTCCAGTGTCAGGAATACCTTTTCTGATGTATGTTCGAGCAATGGACCACTCTTTAGGTGCTTTATTAGCTCAGAAGAATAAAGAAGGTCATAAGCAGGCTATCTACTACCTTAGCCGCATGATGATTGAAGCTGAGCACCGATACACTCCAGTAGAAAAAGAATGTCGAGTTTGGATGTTTGTTGTTCAAAAGATGAGACATTATATCACTGGCCAAACTATTTATGTTATTTCTAGATTTAACCCTCTCAGGGTCCAGATGAAGAAGCCTAGTACCCTCAATTCTAGGCTTGCAACATGGGCCATATTGTTAGCATAATATGATATGGTTTATGTTCCTCAAAAGTCTGTTAAAGGTCAAGCCCTTGCGGACTTTCGAGCAGCTCATCCAGTTCCCAAAACATCTAAACTCTATGATGAGATTCCAGATGAAACCTTGGAATCCAACGTGATCTCAGAGGAAATTCTTATTTAGCGTCTATTCTTTGATGGTGCATCCAGAATTGGACCAAAAGGTGCTATTGTTGCTGGAGTTAGAGTCATTCTTGTCTCACCAGAAGGATTAGCTATCTAAAGAGCTTATTCTTTAGATGAGTCATGTTCCAATAATGTGGCTGAATACAACACTCTGCTAATCGGTCTCCAATTGGCTAAACAATTAGATATTGAATATCTTGAAGTTTACGGCAACTCCAAACTGATTGTCAATCAAGTTAGAGGCACATACGAAGTTCGACATCAAGATTTGGTTCCATATCATGATGTCGCGATCGGGATGGCTACTTCATTCAAAGGCTTCTTCATCGAGCATGTACGTCGAGCATGTAACACAGAAGCTGATGCTCTTGCCAATCTTGCAACAGTATTAGCAATTCTCGTCAAAAGACAACAAATGATCATCATCACTAATAGAGAGTTGTTTTGTGTCCAGAATAACTTAAATATGGAAGCTAACAACCCAGATATGGAATTCAACAATTCGGTTAAAATTTGTGCCATCGATGAGGACTGGCGGACTCCTTTTATAGACTTTGTAGTCCATGATATCCTACCTGAAGACCCTAAAGAGGCCACAACAATTTGGTAACGGTCACTCAGATTTTACTACAATTATACTACAAAGACACTTTACCGACGAACGTACGACGGCTTACTCCTGCGTTGTCTTGCTGGGGAAGAAGCAAAACAAAAACTTCGTGAAGCTCATGACGGTGTTTATGGTGCACATCAACCTGGTCCTAAATTGCAGGATCATATTCACCGAATAGGTTATTATTGGCCCTCGATGGTATCTGATGCAATCGAGTATACAAAATAGTGCCGAGCTTGCCAAATCCATGCTGACTTCATTCATCAACCGTCAGAATTCCTTCACCCGACGGCAGCATCTTGGCCCTTTGAAGCTTGGGGAATGGATGTTATCGGTCCTATCAACCCTCCCTCATCTCGAGGACATCGGTTCATATTAGCCATAACTGATTATTTCTCAAAATAGGCTGAAGCTATACCTCTTGTCATGACCCGCACCCTGGAGTAAGGGCACGAGACGTGGGTACGTCCAGCCTACGCTGCAGTGTCAGCGGTAGAACGCTGTCCTAGGTCACAACATCTAACAGTTTAAGGTAATAACAGTTATACTCCCCGAATGGGGGTGACATAACAGAATATATCTCAATCACATCTAAGGTAGAATAAGATAAGACAGAAAGATATAAAAGATACAAGATCCAAATCCACAGAAAATACAAATAGAGAGAAGGCTAAGTGTCTAGATAAACTCCACTAACATCCAAAAATAATACTGATCCAAATATACAACTCAATCTCCAATACTATGAAATAAGATAAAGATATCTATGGAGCAACAGTCTCTACAGCTAAGGGATCCGACTGGAAGTCCGGATCGCAAGTGTCCTCTAAGGTTGTCCCATAGAAAGTATCTAAGCATGCCTCCTCCTCGTCCTCTATAAAATTTTCAACAGGTCCAATCAGGACGGAAACGAGTACAACTCATCAAGAAAACCCAAGTAATGACAGAGAACTATAAAGCAGTTATAAACAATTTTATTGATGAATATGGCAGTTTATATTTAGGTGATAGTATAGAGAAGCAGTAAGATACAAGGAAAGTAAAGTAACTAAAACAAGAGAAGAAGGATGGCAATGAAGACTGTAAAATAAATCTAGCTGAACTAAAGTAACATAATAGGTCCAGACAGTAAATGCGAAACAAGTGTAAAACTACTATAAGTCCAGTACGAGATGATTCTAATACAAGATGAATCCAGTACAAGATGATTCTAGGTAGTGATCAAAAATCCAGGTGAGCCCAGCTATTCTAACAGTGTGTTTTAAAATATCGGGATCGACATGTGAACGGCTGTAGGTAATACGGTACATCGCACACTCGCGAAGTGTGGGATGGCTATCATTCCAGTATAATTCCAAGGGGGTGGTTCCAGTATTTGGGAATGTTCACATGTCTACTCTAATATTTCCCCGCCCCGCAATATAAATAAATCCAGAATTCGATACGAGAATCGAGATGAGTCCAGCCAAAATATGATGATTCCAGAAATAGATTTCGGAATGATTCCAGTGGTTCCAGTAATAGAGGCCAGATAAGTATGGTATGTGTGTCCCATACATGAATCCAGAAATATCCATACGTGTTGTAACAGAGAATCACATAAAACTAACTATAACTGAAGTACAGTAATTGACAATTAAATGAGAGAACTATCAGAGAATGTACTCGCCTGATACTCTGAAAAGAGTAGTGTAATATCAGATGTCTGCACCGGAGTCACAATGTCCTAAATAGAGCAGTACAGGTTATATTGTGTTTAAAACAAGGTAAATGATGTTTATGATGCAATCTACATGAATTCTAAGCCAATCTAGGTCGAAGTCAACTTGGTCAACTCTAACAGTCAAACTAGGTCAACTTAAGTCATACTAGGTCATAAGGAGTCAACTAAGTCAAACAAGGTCAAACAAGTCAAGGTTAGTCAAATCTAGGTCAAACTTAGACTAACTAAGGTTTTGATCAACATAGACTAGTCAACAAGGTCATTAGGTTAAGGGTCAACCATTAACAATCTAAGTCAACTCTATAGGGCTAACTCAAAACAATTCATAAGCTAACATAACTTAGAATACCTAAGATACCATACTACAAGGCTAAAGTATAACCAATTATTCATACTAGTATATCACACATAATATATATAAATACCAACCTTAAATCTATATTAAGCTAAACCCATACTCTAACTCAAAACATGAAATAACTCCTAAGTATCCCACTTAACCCCATACATATCTAAATCTTCATAGGGCTATCTACATAACCCCAGTCACAAAATACTCATATAGGTCAAACTCAAATCAACTAGCTAATAGTCTAGGGTTTAGTCAAATCTTAGTCAACTAGTCCCTTCTATGTCCATCCAAGTCATTTCTAGGTCAAGGTTAACCTATAGTTGACCTTGGTCAACAATGGTCAACAATGGTCAACCTATTAGTCAAGCTAGGTCTACTAGACCTATTGGTCAAGTCTAAATCTACTAACCATGGGCCATAGGCTAGTAATCCTAGGGCACTATATATAGGTATCTATACCTATATAATATAAACTTAACTTACATCTATATAATATATATACAAGGCCTATACTTATATATATCAAAAACATATATATATATATATATATATATATATATATATATATATATATATATATATATATATATATATATATATATACAAATTATATGTATATACACATAACCTATATATACCCAACTATAGATAATACCATATATAACCAATATATATATATAATACCCACATATATAACCCAACTAAATATACATAATATATATATATTTATATATATTCAAATATACATATATAACATACATATATATATACATAACATATATTTAGAGAGGGAGTGAAATGAGAGGGTGAGAGTGTGTGTGAACATGTGTGTGTGAGGGGGTCATGGGAAGGGGTAGGCTGTGGTGTGTGTGTGTGTGTGAATAGTGTGTGTGTGTGCAGACAGCAGGGGGGTTCTGTTCTAAGAAAAACTGAGAAAGAAGGCACAAACACACACACATACACTACATATATATATACCACCTATACATACCTACATATATACATTTACATATACATACACATACCCACACACTCATATACATATATACATACATATATAGTATATATACACATAAATACACATATATATATATCAATCAAAAATCGATTTGAAATTGGATTTTATAAACTGGAAAATACAGGATACTAGAAGTTACAGTGCAGTTAACCGGGTTTGGGGAAAAACCTAAATCAAACCCAAAAATCAAGCTAATATCCTAATCTAATGGTTGGTAACCCTAGCCCCACATGTATACGTGTCGTAGGGGTCCCTAAGTACCCACCATGACATGACACAACGTGTCCAAGAATGAAAATATCAATTCGGGTAAGTGTGTGCAGTGACAGTATCGTGCACATGTTCGAACATGTATAGGACACGACACAAGTATCTAAGAGTCTCGTGGTCATGTGTCCAGGTTCGTCTAGGGTTTGTCTAGGGTTAGGATATCCTGTCTCGTGTCCACGTCTCCTCACGTGTCGACACGAGACCCGTATCAGTCGAGTTTTCTCGACTGATACACACGTTTGAGCACCGCATCGTGCAGTGGTTCACGTGTCTCGTGGACACGACACGAGCCATGTGGGGCCTCGTGGTCATGTCCACGTGTAGCCCATGTGTTGGCCTACACACTCGTGTCAACACGAGGTGTCCTCAATGTGTCCAGAGTCGACACGACTCACGTGTCAGTGCTCAAAACTGTGTTCGTGCAGTGCAGTGAGGAACCAGTGTGAGCGCGATTACTTCACGCACAGTGAACGAAAGCTCGTGAAATTTTGTGTGGGTGATGGCAGACAATGCCCACATGTGTCCACAAAAAATCAGCTCACGAGAGTCCGTGTCGTGTCTTGTGTCGACCCCGAGCAGCAGGGCAGCGCACCGGGGCCTCATGCGTGCGTGTGTGTCTAAATATGGACACGAACGTGTCCAGGAATGTGCTCTGTGGGACCCAAAATTAATAAAAACATATAAAACAATATTTCTATTCAAATATTTTTCAAAAACAACAAAAAAATTTCCTTTGAGGCATTTCAACAAACACATGAATATATAGATTGATACGTGTCCAATACAGACACCAAACGGACACGAAATCCATCCAAATTTCGGGGACAGCTAGGGGACTCCTAAACCTAGCCTAATATGAAAAGAAATCAAAATAATAATGCAATTTAAAGGATTTTACCTATAGGTGCAAATTGTATGGAAAAGCTCCAAATGGGGGGTGTTCCTCTTGATGGTCAAATTCTCCAAATGAACCCAAAACTGAGATTTACCTCCAGAAATAAAAAATACACAGAAATTAGAACCTAATGCAAAATACTAGGATTAAAAAGGAATTAAAATGGATTTATAGGGATTTTTGGAAGGGAAAAAAATACCTTTTCTTTCTCCAAGTGTTGGAATAAAATAAAAAGAGGCAAGCCCTAATAAATAAGTGTTTATATAGGGTGGGGATCCCTATGTGGCTGGTCATAAGCTCAATAATTAGGGTTAGGGTTTACGAAATGGCCCATGGGCTTAAGTCATGATCAATCAAATCATTAAGCCATAAGTTATTTCATAATACCACAAGCCATGACTTAAATTCACTTAAACTAATCCTCCTAATCCAAAATTAGTTTCTAATGACTAAAAGTAGGTTAACCTAAGTTAGACTAGGGTCACCATGGCTAGGGTTAGCTTCTAGGCTAGTCCACTAGGTCTCAACAAGTCAAAGTCAAACTAGAATTCACCAATTCAATAAATCATCAAATAATTCAAATAAGTCAAAATGACCAAATTATCCCTAGGCTAAAAATGATAATTAATCATTCTAATGACATGGTTAGGCTCTAGGTCATGCTGTCTCTAGGGTTTCACTAGCATCACATTAAAATCACAACTCATGATTTAAAATAGTTTTAAAATGATTCAAAAATTACCAAAAATTATATCATGATTTAAATATCATTATTAAAAGACTAAAATTACAAAATTTTAAAATTACCCTCATTTTAGAAAACTGGGTGTTACAATCCTATCCACCTTAGAAAAATTTTGTCCTCGATATTGAGATGATCGTACTCCTTCTAGGTTAAGCCCCCAGCAATCATAGTCTCAGAAACTTATTTAAATCATACAGTTGGAAAGTGTAACCTATGGGGTCATGGCATATAATATCAGTCTGGGATCTCATCTAGTTACACCAACTATGCTACAGTACTAGGCAATCACAAGGTATCAAAACATACAAGCAAGGGACGCATCAAATATTCTCAAAAAGGGATACTAAGGTTAGGTCAAAACTCAGCTCCAACTAGGTCTGAGAACTAGAACTCCCTCCTGGAAGCAGGGCCCTGGTTGGGGCAGGTATATCAGGACAGTAATGCATCCAGTGTGCAGCTGACCTACAGAATAGGCACAATCCTAGTCTCTTTCTACAGAAGTTCCACTTGTGCCCAGACTTCTTACAGTAGGTACAGATAGGCTCTGGCTCAGCTGGCCTCTGCTGGACAGGAGACTGGACTGGGTATGATGATATAGGCTGGATATATGAGTACTCCTCAAGCTCTGGGTAGGACTGGGTACTGCTCCTCGCCCTCTTAGAGCTAGGCTCTCTTCCTGGAAGCACAGAGTCCCGCAGACGTAGCAACCTCTGGTATTGCACCCTCATGGCCTCATTATGAACTCTCTGTGACTCCAACATCCTTTCTTGGAAATATCCAAACACCTGGGCTGCGTCAAGTAACAAACCTCCGAGTAGTACAGTATGGGGTACCATCTCAAGGGGTGGGGAAAGGCTCTCGGTCTCAGGCAATTCTGCAGCTCTTTCCTGAACGACAGAAGATGAAGGAAGACTCTCTGGTGAGGCTACCACTATCTCCTCAATGGCAAAAGGTGCCACCACCCCCTGATCAGATAGAGGGATCAGTACCTCCTGAACAATAGGAGGTAGAAGCACACTCTCAGTAGCTGCAGCTGCCCTCAGGCGACGGGCTCGGGTCATGGGTGCCATACTGAAAGAAAAAAAGTAAATCAATTATCAAGGCTTGTAAGGCAGTCTTTCATTCCATATAAAAATAGGTAAATATAAATAAAGGAGAACTAGCAACAAGAGTCACTATTTTAAAGCCAGGCTATACTATCATCCCTAAGATAAGGGCCTAATCACAAGTCATCAAATTATCATACTAAGAAGAACTACATATGAATAAGCTCTATAAAGCTAAAATATCCCTACTCCTAAATTATTGATGCTGGAAAATAATATATAATAACAGAAGGGTACGATAGAGATGATATGTTTAAAAACCTCCTCAAGATACAGTCTGATAATCATATGCGTCTGTCCAAAATCATGTTACTCAGAGTCCACGCCATGCCAGTAAGCAAGGCTGCGATAAACGATAGATTCCATAACTGGGGCATGCACCTCTATAATCATGTCGTCTAGAATTCTCGCTATGCCGACTAGTATAGCTGCGAGAAATTCCAAATCTCATAACCAAGATACGTACATCCGAAGTCAGGTCTCTATGTTTCCGCCACGCCAGCTAATATGACTGCGATAAACTACAGGTTCCATAATCAAGTAGACGTTTTACCATCCCTGTTATTCCCGTCAACATATGTTATCAGAAAATATCGTAACTCAGGCCATAAAATTCATCTCGATAGGAAAATCAAAATCAACAATGATCCATCAAAATCAAATTCAATAATCAAGGAGTGAGAGCGAACAAAACAAGGGAATGGATTTCAAATTGAAGTTTAAATAAGATTCTCAAGGGTCGTCCCAAGAATCTCTCAAGGAGTCCTAACTGTGATTGTGTACCTTAAAAAAAATATCCTAATCCTACGACAGGCTGTAGTGATACTCTAGTTCGAATACCACTACATAAACTCGACCTGCATGGGCCACCACTAAAAACGTGTCACGACCCGCACCCTGGAGTAAGGGCACGAGACATGGGTACGTCCAGCCTACGTCGCAGTGTCGGCGGTAGAACGATGTCCTAGGTCACAACATCTAACAGTTTAAGGTAATAACAGTTATACTCCCCGAATGGGGGTGACATAACAGAATATATCTCAATCACATCTAAGATAGAATACGATAAGACAGAAAGATATAAAAGATGCAAGATCCAAATCCATAGAAAATACAAATAGAGAGAAAGCTAAGTGACTAGATAAACTCCACTAACATCCAGAAATAATACTGATCCAAATATACAACTCAATCTCGAATACTATGAAATAAGATAAAGATATCTATGGAGCAACAGTCTCTACAGCTAAGGGATCCGACTGGAAGTCCGGATCACAAGTGTCCTCTAAGGCTGTCCCATAGAAAGTATCTAAGCAGGCCTCCTCCTCGTCCTTTGTAAAATTTTCAACAGGTCCAATCAGGACGAAAACGAGTACAACTCATCAAAAAAACCCAAGTAATGACAGAGAACTATAAAGCAGTTATAAACAGTTTTATTGATGAATATGGCAGTTTATATTTAGGTGATAGTATAGAGAAGCAGTAAGATACAAGGAAAGTAAAGTAACTAAAACAAGAGAAGAAAGATGGCAATAAAGACTGTAAAATAAATCTAGCTGAACTAAAGTAACATAATAAGTCCAGACAGTAAATGTGAAACAAGTGTAAAACTACTATAGTCCAGTACGAGATGAATCTAATACAAGATGAATCCAGTACAAGATGATTCTAGTTAGTGATCAAAAATTCAGGTGAGCCCAGCTATTCTAACAGTGTGTTTTAGAATATCGGGATCGACATGTGAACGGCTGTAGGTAATACGGCACATCGCACACTCGCAAAGTGTGGGATGGCTATCATTCCAGTATAATTCCAAGGGGGTGGTTCCAGTATTTGGAAATATTCACATGTCTACTCCAATTTTTCCCTGCCCCACAATACAAACGAATCCTTCGATACGAGAATCGAGATGAGTCCAGCCAAAATATGATGATTCCAGAAATAGATTCTGGAATGATTCCAGTGGTTCCAGTAATAGAGGCCAGATAAGTATGGTATGTGTGTCGCATACATGAATCCAGAAATATCCATATGTGTTGTAACAGAAAATCACATAAAACTAACTATAACTGAAGTACAGTAATTAATAATTAAATGAGAGAACTATCAGAGAATGTACTCACCTGATACTCTGAAAAGAGTAGTGTAATGTCAGATGTCTGTACCGGAGTCACAATGTCCTAAATAGAGCAGTACAGGTTATAATGTGTTTAAAATAAGGTAAATGATGTTTATGATGCAATCTACATAAATTCTAAGCCAATCTAGGTCGAAGTCAACTTGGTCAACTCTAACAGTCAAACAAGGTCAACTTAAGTCATACTAGGTCATAAGGAGTCAACTAAGTCAAACAAGGTCAAACAAGTCAAGGTTTGTCAAATCTAGGTCAAACTTAGACTAACTAAGGTTTTGGTCAACATAGACTAGTCAACAAGGTCATTAGGTTAAGGGTCAACCATTAACAATCTAAGTCAACTCTATAGGGCTAACTCAAAACAATTCATAAGCTAACATAACTTAGAATACCTAAGATACCATACTACAAGGCTAAGGTATAACCAATTATTCATACTAGTATATCACACATAATATATATAAATACCAACCTTAAATCTATATTAAGCTAAACCTATACTCTAACTCAAAACATGAAAAAACTCCTAAGTACCCCACTTAATCCCATACATATCTAAATCTTCATAGGGCTATCTACATAACCCAGTCACAAAATACTCATATAGGTCAAACTCAAATCAACTAGCTAATAGTCTAGGGTTTAGTCAAATCTTAGTCAACTAGTCTCTTCTATGTCCATCCAAGTCATTTCTAGGTCAAGGTTGACCTATAGTTGACCTTGGCCAACAATGGTCAACAATGGTCAACCTATTAGTCAATCTAGGTCTACTAGACCTATTGGTCAAGTCTAAATCTACTAACCATGGGCCATAGGCTAGTAATCCTAGGGCACTATATATAGGTATCTATACCTATATAATATAAACTTAACTTACATCTATATAATATATATATACAAGGCCTATACTTATATATGTCAAAAACATATATATATATATATATATATATATATATATATATATATATATATATATATATATATATATATATATATATATATTGATATTTTATATATATATATATATATATACAAGGCCTATACCTTATATACATATATTTTTTTGATATATATATATATATATATATATATATATATATATACAAATTATATGTATATACACGTAACCTATATATACCCAACTATAGATAATACCATATATAACCAATATATATATATAATACCCACATATATAACCCAACTAAATATACATAATATATATATATATATATATATATATATATATATATATATATATATATTTATATATATTCAAACATACATATATAACATACATATATATACATAACATATATTTAGAGAGGGAGTGAAATGAGAGGGTGAGTGTGTGTGTGAACATGTGTGTGTGAGGGGGTCATGGGAAGGGGTAGGCAGTGGTGTGTGTGTGAATAGTGTGTGTGTGTGCAGACAGCAGGGGGGGTTCTGTTCTAAGAAAAACTGAGAAAGGAGGCACAAACACACACACATACACTACACATATATATACCACCTATACATACCTACATATATACATTTACATACACATACACATACCCACACACTCATATACATATATAGTATATATACACATAAATACACATATATATATATCAATCAAAAATCGATTTGAAATTGGATTTTATAAACTGGAAAATACAGGATACTAGAAGTTACTGTGCAGTTAACTGGGTTTGGGGAAAAACCTAAATCAAGCTAATACCCTAATCTAATGGTTGGTAACCCTAGCCCGACATGTATATGTGTCGTAGGGGTCCGTAGGTACCCACCACGACATGACACAACGTGTCCAAGAGTGAAAATACCAATTCGGATAAGTGTGTGCAGTGACAGTGTCGTGCACATGTTCGAACATGTATAGGACACGACACAAGTATCTAAGAGTCTCGTGGTCACGTGTCCAGGTTCGCCTAGGGTTTGTCTAGGGTTAGGATGGCCTGTCTCGTGTCCACGTCTCCTCACGTATCGACACGAGACCCGTATCAGTCGAGTTTTCTCGACTGATACACACGGTTTAGCACCGCGTCGTGCAGTGGTTCACGTGTCTCGTGGACACGACACGAGCCACGTGGGGCCTCGTGGTCATGTCCACGTGTAGCCCACGTGTTGGGCTACACACTCGTGTGAACACGAGGTGTCCTCAATGTGTCCAGAGTCGACACGACTCACGTGTCAGTGCTCAAAACTGTGTTCGTACAGTGTAGTGAGGAACTAGTGCGAGCGCGATTACTTCGCGTACAGTGAACGAAAGCTCGTAAAATTTTGTGTGGGTGATGGCAGACAATGCCCACATGTGTCCACAAAAAATCAGCTCACGAGAGTCCGTGTCGTGTCCTGTGTCGACCCCGAGCAGCAGGGCAGCGCACCGGGGCCTCGTGCGTGCGTGTGTCTAAATATGGACACGAACGTGTCCAGAAATGTGCTCAGTCGGACACGAAATCAATAAACACATATAAAACAATATTTCCATTCAAATATTTTTCAAAAACAACATAAAAATTTCCTTTGAGGCATTTCAACAAACACATGAACACATAGACCGATACGTGTCCAATACGGACACCAAACAGACACGAAATCCATCCAAATTTTGGGGACAGCTAGGGGACTCCTAAACCTAGCCTAATATGCAAAGAAATCAAAATAATAATGTAATTTAAAGGGTTTTACCTATAGGTGCAAATTGCATGGAAAAGCTCCAAATGGGGGGTGTTCCTCTTGATGGCCAAATTCTCCAAATAAACCCAAAACTGAGATTTACCTCCAGAAATAATAAATACATAGAAATTAGAACCTAATGCAAAAGACTAGGATTCAAAAGGAATTAAAATGGATTTATGGGGATTTTTAGAAGGAGGAAAAATACATTTTCTTTCTCCAAGTGTTGGAATAAAATAAAAAAAGGCAAGCCCTAATGAATAAGTGTTTATATAGGGTGGGGATCCCTATGTGGCTGGTCATAAGCTCAATAATTAGGGTTAGGGTTTACTAAATGGCCTATGGGCTTAAGTCATGATCAATCAAATCATTAAGTCATAAGTCATTTCATAATACCACAAGCCATGACTTAAATTCACTTAAACTAATCCTCATAATCCAAAATTAGTTTCTAATGACTAAAAGTAGGTTAACCTAAGTTAGACTAGGGTCACCATGGCTAGGGTTAGCTTCTAGGCTAGTCCACTAGGTCTCAACAAGTCAAAGTCAAACTAGAATTCATCAATTCAATAAATCATCAAATAATTCAAATAAGTCAAAATGACCAAATTACCCCTAGGCTAAAAATGATAATTAATCATCCTAATGACATGGTTAGGCTCTAGGTCATGCAGTCTTTAGGATTTTACTAGCAGCACATCAAAATCACAAGTCATGATTTAAAATAGTTTTAAAATGATTCAAAAATTACCAAAAATTATATAATGATTTAAATATCATTATTAAAAGACTAAAATTACAAAATTTCAAAATTACCCTAATTTTTGAAAACTGGGTGTTACACCTCTAACTGAGGTTAAGACAAGTAGCATCATCAACTTTATCAAGCATCATATGATTTATAGTTTCGGTGTTCCTCGGTGAATCGTTCACGATAATTGGCCACAATTCATCAGTCAGAAATTCACTCGATTCTGCGATGACAACAGGATCAATAATATTGCTTCTACAGCTTACAATCCTACAGCTAACGGGTTGGCAGAAGCATTTATTAAAACCATCATCAAACTCCTCAAGAAGTTTGTTTCTACCAACAAACGAAACTGGAGTGAGGAGCTTGGAGAATGTCTATGGGCTTACCGTACTACTATGCATACTCCTACAGGATGCATACCTTTTTCTTTGGTGTACGGATACGAGGCTATCTTACCATTAGAAACCCAGATCCCTTCCCTAAGGACTGCCATTGCCAATGAACTAACAACCGAAAACAATGATCGCCTGAGACTTCAGGAGCTTGAAGCACTTGACGAGAAACGGCTCCTAGCTCAACAACATATTGAGTTATACCAAGCTCGTCTATCAAAAGCCTTCAACAGTAAAGTCAAAGTCCGAACATTTCAAAAAGAAGAACTAGTTCTAACCGTTAGACGTCCTATGACTATGACGCATCTGAGCAAAGGCAAATTCGAAGCGAAGTGGGAAAGACCTTATGTTGTAAGTAAACTTTTCTCCAACGGGGCTTATCAATTGACTGGTATGGATAGTCGAATTGCTATGATGCCCATTAATGGCAAATTTCTCATGAAATATTATGTTTGAAGAGAAAAAGGAAATGTCAACACAGAGACACAGAATGTGAATAAAATTCCTTTCTTTTTTATTATTATTTGCATAAACTTAAACAGAAGGAAATACATAAAAATCAACAAGGACCGGGGCCCTCCTGATTGAAGAAAAATTTCGCAAGAAGCTCGAAGACATCATTTCCAGATGACACCAGCAGTTCACAAGCAGCCTTCCTCAGAGCTTCCTCCTCGACAGTATTCCCGAGCTCCACTAGTTTCTCTCCAGGAATAGCCAAGTTTTCTCCGACTTCTGGCTGAGTAGGTGGCAGAGGCTCATCGGAAGGAATGTCGAGGGCAGCTTCGATCTTTGGGATAACTCCCGTCTTCTTAGGTATTTCTTCTGAAGACATTTGCAAAGGAAAGAAAAAGGGTGAATGATGCTCTCAGAGAAGTTCCACACTAGTTATAGACAGAAAAGCCAAACATTCTGTCTCACGAATCGAAACAACCTTTCCTCGAAAAAGCATGTTCGTTCATCTTGTGAAAAGATCTTCATTTATTTTTTGTCTCGAAAATCGAAGCGACCTTTTCTTAAAAGGGCATGCTTATTCAAACCGTCTTTTCATCCTAACTTCACTGTGGGAATGTGCCTACATTTATAATAAATCCCCGTGAAGTCTATCCAAATCACCAATTCCTTCTTTTGAAACCCAGCTGCTTTTAAAAGACGTCTTTTCTTTATGATAAATCCAGATATTGTCTTTTTAGACACGATATTCCGTCTTTAAGTCCCAGCATGCTTAAAGATCATTTATAGAAAAATGAGTTCACGTCCACATTACCTCTGGATTCTATTTTCTATAACACCACATCAACTCATAAAGAAGAGAAAATTATTTTTTATTACTTCTTTGAAACATGGTTACATCTCAATAGAAATCTATTACATCTCTGATTTTCATTCTAGATACATCTTAATGGAAATCTATTACATCTTGGATTTTTATTCTAACAAAAGAAGGTCTATTACATCTTTGGATCTTCTTGTTAATGCCAGTTCCTTGTCGTCTCGACCTGAAGCAACGAGCCAGACAATGGAACCAACTCTGGTCTTCTCTCTCAGAAAGACGAGAGGAGAACCCCAGAGAAAAGCAGCTCGAAGATAAGCTGCTGTCAATACAACTGGTGGAGAAGAGACGACTCGTCATGAGAATTAGGAATGAGATCACCCTTGTGATACGATTCCTAATTCTATCTCTCCACCGTCCAACTCTCATGTATAAAGGCCCTTCCTACTACCTCAGGAAGACCCTTCTAGAACATGGAGAGTCCTGAGCTGTCTGATTTGAGCATCAGAATCATATGAGCTGTCTGATGTGAGTGTCAGAAGAATGCTTCCCACAGAATCCAAGTGGCCAATGCCAGTTTTGAAGAAGCCTGCCAACCAGATTTCGGCAAATATCAATAAAGAAAGAAAAGTTAGCAAAATCTATCAAACTGTGTGCCTTTGATCAACAGGTGCACATTATCAGAGTCAGCCTAGGTGCATATTCATAACATGTGTCTCTGATCGAAGTCAAGCACTGGATTGCAGTGCGCGCCTCTTCTCAGAGTTTTAGGCGCACGTCTACAACATGTGCCTCAGACCGAAGTCAGGCACTGGATTACAGTACACGCTTCTTCATAGAATTTCAAACGCACGTCTACAACATGTACCTCATTTCTATAAATTAGCACTTGTCTTCAAAATAGTCTTAGCATAATGTGGCGCAAGTTAAACACAATTCATGAATGGCGCTCATGTATAGAAACCATCGATTATTTGTTGGAACTTACCATCAAAACTAGCTATGTTTGGACAGAAGATCGTCGATGATATAAAATGCGACAAACCAACATTCGAAGATGCGGTATGAAGAAGAACAGCATCGGATTTTGGTGGCGCAGAAAGGCTCACGAACATTGAACTCCTGACCACCAAGGGGATTCTGCGAAGAACCATCACCATCAACAGAAAGAAGAAATGAAGAGGGAGAGTTCATAGACATTTTTGATGTCTTCTATTAGCTATTTAAAGCGTTTAGAAGATATAAACGGGCGCATCATTCTAGGAGCCTATCTCGGGAAGGACCTAAACGAAAGTTGCTTAAAAACCATACGAAAACTGCCACGTATTCTTCTAAAAATAGTGAACGTTTGAGTTGGTCAAAAGGGTGCATTGGCACGCACCACTAAACAGATCACACAGAAAAAAGATTTGCAAAAAGGCGCCAGAAGTAAAAATTTTATTTATTACATGGGGAAAAACAAGCCCATATAAAATAAGTTGCACAAAAGACAAAAGAAAAGTGGCGCCCCTACAGAAACCATTACTTCTTCTTATCTTCTTCACCAGCTTGGCGAAGAGAAGCGCCTAACTCACGTATATCACGAATCCCTGAATGACGCATCAGACGAAGAAATCCTTCTGCGTCACTGCGCTCTTCAGAAGAGGCCGAAGGACCACTGTTTGGACGATCGAAGACTGCTGGGGTCAATCCAAAGCATACTAAGAGATTATTTGTCCACAACAATTGGTCAGCCTCGGACAGGACTATAGGCACAGTGTCAAGCCTTGTCTCCAGAACTTTCACTTCGACATATACGTCGGTCGCTATCTCCTTTTTCTTAGGTGGCATGGAATTACAAAAGAGAAGGATGAATACAAAGACCTCTCCCTTTATATATGACCGACCAATGCTTTATTTTCCCAATAGGAAACCGAACATCATCAATACAACTCGGGAAGACGAAGAGGAGATCGAATGTTTTCGAGAAGAAATTTATTATGACGGTTGAGCATTGACTGGCGCAATCCAAAAAAAAACTAGTACAATTCAAAGTATTTTGAAACTTTAAAGTATTTTCAAGTTTTGAAAACTTTGAAGGAGGTCTTGTAGAGCCTAAAAATTAAAAGGTGCCACTCATTAAAGCCTTCAATCATCTGATGGCGCCAAACAAATCAGGTTGCACCGAATCATCAATGTGCGCAGCTTCAGATTGTGCCATCACCAGGTTGTACTGGAGTCAGGGTGCGCAAAGCAACACATGGCATACTTCCTCGAAAAGCTATAACGACATCATCATTATCTGACAACTGACAGCACAGAGAATAAGGAAAATCCCTTCGAATCCCGTGCAAAGCGGCACTCAAGAAGACTTTGTCAGCATGTAATTAATGCTGACAGCTGATTGGCACAAGTCACTGAATGTTGCAGAGATTAATCAGCACAATACAGAAGACCTAGCCAAAAGGCGCTAATCCTTAAGTTGCGCCTATGCCAGCCCGACAATGTGGCGCCACTCGATCAATTCTTAGTTTCAAACAGGGTGACGTAGCGCACAAGCCATCAACTTCGCAGAGCGTGCCCATTATACTACCCACAACCATACGTATCTCAATCAAACGATGCCACACGTCTACAGTAGTTGCTACAAATCGCTCGTGCAGGTTGTTGTATTGTGCCCTCGCGTAACCTGATGAAGCACGCGTAAAGTGTTCAAATGGTGTTCAAGACAAAAGTGACGTGGCGTGCAAGCCACAAACGTCGCAGATCTTGTCTACTACACTGCCCATGACCACGCGCATCTTAATCAAACGATACCACACGTCCACAGCAGTTAGTGTAACCATTTGCGCAAGCGAACAGGAGGCGCACAATTTGAAGTGCGCACAATCCAGAATAATTACTAAACAGTTATTTCAAGAACTCTATAAATAGAGTTTCAAATCATTCTAAAATCATCAAGAGTGATCAAAATCTCCTGCTAAAGTGCTGCTGCATTCTCCAGAGGCTCGTGTCTTCGATATCACATCGTCCAAGGGATAAAGTGATCGTCTTCTGATCAGGTTTCTATAGTTGTACTTCCCCAAAAATTAATTGTACTCTTGTACTTTTTTTAGTTTGTAATAAAACTTTTTTCTTTGCAAACAGATGTTGTCAGATTGTAACACAATTTTCTGGTTGGTGGAGAAAATCGTCCCCAGCAGAGTCGCCAGCTTGTTTGCCATTAAAAAAACAAAGAGCATAATCTTTGGTGTTGAACTATGTGTTTTAATTACAAACATAACAGAGTACAATATAGGACTTAAATGTAGTCCTAGGAGTAAACTTTTTTTTTTATCTAGGAACTGTATCGATGGAGCAAGTGGTAATACGTTGACTCCGTTGACGATCTGAACAATCTTGAATTCTCTGAAAGTCTGGATTGCTCTGGATGCCGGAGCATTTGAGGAGTATTCAACAAGTGGAAGCTGTAGTGCCCCGCTCCGCGAAGGTACTAGATAGACAGAAAGATCAGATTGCTAGCTCTGCAACAGAAGACGATTGATCTGGGTGAGTGGACAAAGTCTCATTTTATGATTCGCTTACGCCTAATAAGAATCTGAGCTTTTGAATAAATGCTATTGCTAATAACAAGATGCTAGACTTTGAGTATGCTTATAAGAGAGTCCGTACATTGTCTGCTAAGAAAGAGAACGGTTTCCTGCTTGAAAAAAAGATGGAATTGTTTATGAGTTGCTCGATTGATGCATGATGGTTTCATTTGATATTGCATTTGCATTGGGGTATCCACTTAGTGACGAGCTGAACCCTAGAGAGTCACAGCGGCTAGCGACGAGCTGAACCCATGCGAGTCACTGCGGTTAGCGACGAGCTGAACCCAAGAGAGTCACAGCAGCTAGCGACGAGCTGAACCCATACGAGTCACAGCGGTTAGCGACAAGCTGAACCCAAGGGAGGCACAGCGGCTAAGATGGAAATAATATGTTGGTTTTTCAAAGATGTTTTCAAAAAGAGATGTAAATTGACTCTATATGCATGGAATGAACATAGGTAAAAAGTAGCAAGATCACATCGCAAGAAATATTTTCTCACTAAATGAACAGTGATCGTTTCAGAAAAATATAGCCCCTTTGTTCACAATTCACCAGTATGCTGATATACTGACCTACCATCAGTCTGCATGTAGGTACACTATGCATCGAGAAGGATAGTCCGAAGCGATAGCCCGAGCCTCATCTTCAGGAGCCAGAAATCAGAAGAGATGACATCTGTTGCAAGAGTTGATTTTGTATATAAAGGGATGTAATGTATGGGAACGGGATCATTGTAATCTGTAAAGTTTTGAGAGAATGTAACATTGTATCCGAGAGAATTGAGAGCTTGTAATTTGTTCAAATGAAATCAATAAAGAGAATTTTTTCTTGTTACCATTGTGTTCCATGCTTGTATTCTGAAAATGTCTGCTGCTGCTTCAATTATCTGCGATATGTTCCGCTGCGTATTGTCAATCTTGTCTATCTTGTCTTGTTCTAGGTCTTGGCCTTATGCAAGCGCAACTTAGGCTTGCACGGCATCATGCCTTAGCGAGGACGATCGGTCTCAAAGAGTCTGAAGCGAGGACGAAAGGACTCTGCGGGATCGGGGCATGACAGAATGGTATCAGAGCAACACGATCCTCTGGCCAATTTTGATTCAATTGAATTTGTACATGATCTTATGACCAAAATTTCCTTGCTTGTTTGATATCATCAATGAGATGAACGTTCCATACAATAAGTCCGTAAATATTTTTATGATGCCGACAAATGTTTTATCGATTTGATTGATTAAGATTGAAATGCTTGATTGAACAAAGTTTTGATATGATCTGAATTATGATTTCATGGATTGATGATGGCGAAGGATGAAGACTATCGCTGCTAAGGATATCGTAAGTTTCTCCTTAAGTTTTGAGGACAAAACTTCTTTTCGGTGGGTAATTATGTAGTGCTCCGCTCCGCAAAGGTACTAGATAGACAGAAATATCGAATTGCTGGCTCTGCAACAGAAGACGATTGATCTGGGTGAGTGGACAAAGTCTCATTTTATGATTCGCTTGTGCCTAATAAGAATCTGAGCTTTTGAATGAATGCTATTGCTAATAACAAGATGCTAGACTTTGAGTATGCTTATAAGAGAATTCACACATTCTCTGCTAAGAAAGAGAACGGTTTTTTGCTTGAGAAAAAGATGGAATTGTTTATGAGTTGCTCGATTGATGCATGATGGTTTCATTTGATATTGTATTTGTATTGGGGTATCCACTTAGTGACGAGCTAAACCCTAGAGAGTCACAGCGGCTAGCGACGAGCTAAACCCATGCGAGTTACAGCGGTTAGCGACGAGCTGAACCTAAGAGAGTCACAGCGGCTAGCGACGAGCTGAACCCATGCGATTCACAGCGGTTAGCGACGAGCTGAACCCAAGGGAGGCACAGCGGCTAAGATGAAAATGATATGTTGGTTTTTCAAAGATGTTTTCAAAAAGAGATGTAAATTGACTCTATATGCATGGAATAAACATAGGTAAAAAGTAGCAAGATCACATCACAAGAAACATTTTTTCACTAAATGAACAGTGATCGTTTCAGAAAAATATAGCCCCTTTGTTCACAATTCACCAGTATGCTGATATACTGACCCACCATCAGTCTGCATGCAGGTGCACTATGCATCGAGAAGGATAGTCCGAAGCGATAGCCCGAGCCTCATCTTCAGGAGCCAGAAATCAGAAGAGATGCCAAGAGATGACATCTGTTACAAGATTTGATTTTGTATATAAAGAGATGTAATGTATGGGAACGGGATCATTGTAATCTGTAAAGTTTTGATATAATGTAACATTGTATCAGAGAGAATTGAGAGCATGTAATCTGTTCAAATGAAATCAATAAAAAGAATTATTTCTTGTTACCATTGTGTTCCATGCTTGTATTCTAAAAATGTCTGCTGCTGCTTCAATTATCTACGATACATTCCGCTGCGTATTGTCAATCTTGTCTATCTTATCTTGTTCCAGGTCTTGGTCTTTTGCAAGCGCAACTTAAGCTTGTACGGTATTACGCCTTAGCGAGGACGATCGATCTCAAAGAGTCCGAAGCGAGGACGAAAGGACTCTGCGGGATCGGGGCGTGACAGAATGGTATCAGAGCAACACGATCCTCTGGCCAATTTTTTTCAATTGAATTTGTACATGATCTTCTGACAAAAATTTCCTTGCCTGTTTGATATCATCAATGAGATGAACGTTCCATACAATAAGTTCGTAAATATTTTTATGATGCTGATAAATGTTTTATCGATTTGATTAATTGAGATTGAAATGCTTGATTGAACAAAGTTTTGATATGATCTGAATTATGATTTTATGGATTGATGATGGCGAAGGATGAAGACTATCGCTGCTAAGGATATCGTAAGTTTCTCCTTAAGTTTCGAGGACGAAACTTCTTTTCGATGGGTAGTTATGTAGTGCCCCGCTCCGTAAAGGTACTAGATAGACAGAAATATCGGATTGCTGGCTCTGCAACAGAAGACGATTGATCTGGGTGAGTGGACAAAGTCTCATTTTATGATTCGCTTGCGCCTAATAAGAATCTGAGCTTTTGAATGAATGCTATTGCTAATAACAAGATGCTAGACTTTGAGTATGCTTATAAGAGAATCCGCACATTGTCTGCTAAGAAAGAGAACGGTTTCCTGCTTGAAAAAAAGATAGAATTGTTTATGAGTTGCTCGATTGATGCATGATGGTTTCATTTGATATTGTATTTGCATTGGGGTATCCACTTAGTGACGAGCTGAACCCTAGAGAGTCACAGCGGCTAGCGACGAGCTGAACCCATGCGAGTCACTGCGGTTAGCGACGAGCTGAACCCAAGAGATTCACAGCGGCTAGCGACGAGCTGAACCCATGCGAGTCACAGCGGTTAGCGACGAGCTGAACCCAAGGGAGGCACAGCTGCTAAGATGGAAATGATATGTTGGTTTTTCAAAGATGTTTTCAAAAAGAGATGTAAATTGACTCTATATGCATTGAATGAACATAGGTAAAAAGTAGCAAGATCACATCACAAGAAACATTTTCTCACTAAATGAACAGTGATCGTATCAGAAAAATGTTGCCCTTTTGTTCATAATTCACCAGTATGCTGATATACTGACCCACCATCAGTCTGCATATAGGTGCACTATGCATCGAGAAGGATAGTCCGAAGCGATAGCCGGAGCCTCATCTTCAGGAGCCAGAAATCAGAAGAGATGCCAAGAGATGACATCTGTTGCAAGAGTTGATTTTGTATATAAAGGGATATAATGTATGGGAACGGGTTCATTGTAATCTGTAAAGTTTTGAGAGAATGTAACATTGTATCAGAGAGAATTGAGAGCTTGTAATCTGTTCAAATAAAATCAATAAAGAGAATTGTTTCTTGTTACCATTGTGTTCCATGCTTGTATTCTGAAAATGTCCGCTGCTGCTTCAATTATCTGCAATACGTTCCGCTGCGTATTGTCAATCTTGTCTTGTTCCAGGTCTTGGCCTTGTGCAAGCGCAACTTAGACTTGTATGGCATCACGCCTTAGCGATGACGATCGGTCTCAAAGAGTCCGAAGCGAGGACGAAAGGACTATACGGGATCGGGGCGTGACAGAAGCTCTGGGCCTTTTTATTTGCAGAATTAGGTATTGTCTTCCTCTCTTTGATGAAGGAATGATCCTTCTATTTATAGGCAGCAGAATGATCCGCTTATGCGGGCATATGCAGTATGAACCTGGAGAGCTTACACGTAGGGATGCCACGTGGCTGATACGGTTGGGCGTATGGATGATGCACCCTGAATGTGAGGCTGAATCCCTTCTGAACTGCACTATTGGGCTGCAGAGGAGCTGACATATGGCAGTTGTTGAGATTCTGTTGTTACTGAGATCTTGGGTGGTTAGCACCCATTCGTAGGCAGAACTGAGTCAAATGACACGTGGTGCTTGTTCATGGCTCAAAGATCTCGAATTTGATAGGGAGTGATCTGTCAGGATGCGCCTAGATTCCGGTGCATGAGGAGACTTGGCTCATAACTTTTTAGGAGTCACAAACTAGTCTGGACATATAGCTTTTGAGGCACATGCAAAGCTTTCAAGCGCATGGCCGTGGAGGTGCATGCAAGGACTTACTCCCTGTGTTTTGGGATCAGAAGTAAGTAGGAGGCGCATGGCTTTTGCGGCGCATGCAGATTTCTGGACACATGGCCGTGGCGGCGTATACGAGTGGTCGTTCGGCAACGTGGCAAAGCACAGTTGTAACCGATAGAACGTAATGATGAATATAACGTTGACGGCTCTTTATTTTCTGTAAAAGCTATCAACTGTTCTAACATCGAGGCATGGGCTGTTGTTGTTTCAGTCACTTCAGCATTAAATGCTTCGACGGGTGGCGAGCTTCGTGTGGGCGTATCGATTTATCCTCCACTAAGCTCATAGGTTTGTGCTCCGTTGGGCGTATCAGTACGGAGCGCAAGGTGCTAATGGGCCCATTTGTTGCGTGGCGCATCCCTATTGGTCCGTTTGCTGAGTTCTTCGAGGCATTGATGGCTGTTTGTCTTGGCTGAATTCGAAGAGACAGATTCATCGACATTATTGCAAGTTCATTGCACTTAATTTCGAAGAGGCTGCCACTTGGTGCATAGGTGCGAGTTGCCCTGGCTTATAAATAGTTTTGTGAAGAGAATTTTGCTTCTCATTTCACTTTTCTTCTCAAACGAAGATAAACTCGACCGGTCCTCCTCCTTGGCGAGACACTACGCTGTGGGTTGCAGATCTCTTCATTCGAAGAAGCTTTGACGATGAACTCCTTCCGAAGACTGAGATGCGTCGAGTTTGCTATGGACACAACAGCATATGTTTGATCCCCTTGTCGGCAGTGTTCTTCTATAATATGACATTGGGTGCCTGTTGCATCCAAAGATCGGGGTCGTCGTGCCCCGATTTCCGTTATACTGGAAGAGCTATCAGGTGCGGGTCAATTGCTAACCCGCGTTCAGCTTAATAAATGCTTTATCGGCCGAAGCACTCGAAGAAGTGATTCGTACTGACGAGGAAGAGTGATACGCCTACACTAAGATGTTGAAGTGATGTGCCTGGCTATAGCTTTTAGGCTTTTTCTTTCTAATAGGATTTTCTTTGTAAAAGAGTTTTGGACATGTAATAGACTTTTGTATGAAATAAAGCCTAACTTTTATGTCTCTACTCTTTGCTATTTTTGTTGTGCCAAGTATTCTATTTGAGTTCCTCGACGCATGTCAATCTGGGGCACATGATGTTTCTGGGCGCATAGGTGCTCTGGCCTTAGATACGCCTGAAAATTATATGCTTCTATAGTGACCATCCACAATCTTTTGAAGCTCTGGACACCAAAACAGAGCTTGGGCTAAACTCTGCCTTTTGCAGAACTCTGGCCGAACTCTGTGTGGTGAGTTCCAGAACTTTTAGCCATTCCTGGCCATTGGATCTGCCTTGATCAAAACAAGTTGTCTACTATAGCAGCCGTCCCTACTTTATAAAACCATAATTTTTCATCTCCCTCTTCATTGACATCATCTTCCACCTCTCTCCAACCTTATTTCTCCAAAACCCTAACCCTAGAAATCTCTATTTTGGTGCTTTCTCCTCTCAAAGCTCAAGTTTTAAAGCTCTTTGGAGATTCTCTTCCAATCTTCATTAATCTTTTTAAGGTATATCTCTTGTAGCCTCTCTTTTTCAATTTTACTATCTTTTTAATGGCACCCAGAATTTTCAATAGAGGAAAGGGGATTAGGACTGATGCATCATCGTCCAATCCTCCTTCTTCTCCTCCTATTGTCAATCCCCCTCACCCATTGTTCAACCCACCTCTTCCTTCCAATGCCAACACTTACAATGAGCACATCTTCGTTTCGTTAGAAGCCTCTTACGAGTGGTACTCCAATTTTTGCTCACATAGCGTTGTGTCGGGATATCCCATTAATTTTACCATATTTTCTAAATTTGATCCTAACTTTAAGGATTTATGTCTTGATGAACTTGTGTCTACATCTTCACTTATTTATCTCAATGCTATTCAAATGTTCTATTGCAACATGATCCATGACGGTCATAAAATCTATTCTCGGGTCACCGGCATCGACATTGTGTTCGACGACTTTGACTTGGCTGAATATTTAAAACTGCCTGACCCCAATTCTTGGGAGCGTATTATCGATGCTCGTGAATTCCAATATGTTGGCGATATAACACTAGAAGGCTTTAAGGATATGATGTGTGAACCCAATACTCGCCCTCGTAAACTTCGTGCCAAATATCTCAACAACCACTCCTATGAACTTCATCGAATCATTTTCTCTTCCATCCTACCCAGAGCTGGATTTAGTGATACAGTCACTTACCATGAGATTAGAGCACTATATTATCTACACTTCACCATCCCTTTCAATTTTTTATGCACGATGATAGACTAGATGATTCGTGTAAGGAAGAAGCCAAAATCACTTGTTTATGCTATGTATCTTCCTATGATCTTTGCTGCCTTCCATATTCCTTTATACGAGCATCAGTTTCTAGCAGCTTATGCCTATCTATCTCAGGCTCGTAGGACTGCTCCTGCACCTGTTCCTCCTGCTCCTGTTGAGGAAGAATCGTTGGACTCTGATGCCCCTCAGCCTGAGCCATATGCCAACTTAGACTCCATCCGAGACATGTTGTACGACCGCTTCCATTTAGAAGATGATCGCTATACTCATTTGGACTATCGGACCACTCTTCAGATGAGCGCCATTAGCAATACCCTGTATGACATCCAGGACAACATGGCCCGGCATCCCACTATGTCGTTTCCTACGGGTCGGGACCCTTCTCGCGAAGGCTACCGTATTGACGACCCTCCACTTAGCGACGAGCTGAACCCTTGCGAGTCACAGCGGCTAGCGAAGAGCTGAACCCATTGCGAGTCACAGCGGTTAGCGACGAGCTGAACCCAAGAGAGTCACAGCGGCTAGCGATGAACTGAATCCATGCGAGTCACAGCGGTTAGCGACGAGCTGAACCCAAGGGAGGCACAGCGGCTATTATGGAAATGATATGTGGCTTTCCAAAGATGTTTTCAAAAGAGAATGTAATCTGACTCTGTATGCATGAAATGAATCTAGGTAAAAGTAGCAAGATCACATCACAAGTGTAACCCCTGTTTCTCAAAAAAAAATTATTTTATTTTATTATGTTTGAAAGTAATTTATTTTTGAAACTTTGTAAAAGATATTTACTATTTTTTTTTGCATTTCAAAATGTAGTTTATAATTAACGGTTTGAAAGTACTATTTAGTTTTAATAAATATTTGTTCTTGAAATTTTATTATTGAAATTATAAAGTTATTTATTATTATGTTTGGATTTTCAAAAATAATATCCGTTTTGAAAATAGTTTGAAAATTATTATTATTTTTGGAGCAATAAAATGATTTAGTAACTTATTTTGAATAAGATTTAGATTTATAAAATATATTTTACCTTATTTGATAACATCAAACATTATTTAAAATACTTACGGTGACTAATTGTGGCATTAAGAATTATCTAATCTAGATTTGAAATATTATTTGATTTAACGATTTATCTATTATATGATTTAAATTGCTTTGCTAAACATTAAATTTATCTTAAAGTTATTATGTTGAATTTGATTTGGATTTAGATTTGGATTTGAATTCATCTGATTTGGATTTAAATAATTTATTTGATTTAAATTTATGGAGAGACTTGTCCGCTAGAAATTCTAATCCTATTTGAATCATATATAGTATTAGATAGATTATTTCTTATTTGAACTAATCATATTCCTATCTAAATTAGTTAGTAATCCTAATCATATCTTTATTGATTGAGTTCTAATCATATCCTAATTCACTAATTGCTTTCCATTATCTATATATATATTGAACATATACAATAAAACCATCTCTCATACCTTCTTTTCCAAAATTTCTCTCTTTTTTCGTCATAATTATCCCAAATTCGTCATAAATTCAGCCTTCCTTTTCAAATGTTTTACCAACTTTGAAGGGCCATAACTTCCAACTCCGGACTCCGTTTGACCTCCAGTTTTTTTTTGTTGTAACCGTCTCGAGGTATATTTTCTGAATATAAAATTTATTTTCAAGTAATTTTAACCTAATTTTCTGGAAATTTTATGGAGTGTCAGTTGTCCGAAATTTGACACGTTTTGGTGTTTTCGAGATTCCGGGAGAACCAGGAATCGGAATTATGATCCGTTTGAAGTTTCAGAACGCTGATGAAAAAGTACACATCATATATTTTTCTCAACAAATTTCCAAAATATTTTATTTTTTGTTTTTATTTTAGAGGCCCATCTCATCAATTGAAATCATTTTGCGTAGTTTCTCTCATCAATTGAAATCATCTTGCGTAGTTTGACTTCTGATACTATTTTTGTGCCGACATGATCATATCATGCCAGTCAACTTCAAATCAAACCGAGGCAAGTACTTGTTGATGCTTTCATGTACATTTACTTTATATTGTCGTATTTCACTTATACAAGTCATTTTTTGTTTCTTGACTGTTACACACACGAGAGTTGAGTGATTGACTATTGTTCATGTTTTTTTATTGATATCGTGATCGTTCTCGTGATCGTGTTTTCATGATTATGAGCTATGGATATTAGAGGGGTACAATTATTAGGCACGTGGACAAAGCCCAGATTGTATTGTTGGCAACTCTCCCGTTTACGGGGGTGGGCCTTATATCCTCATCGTTCACCTAAGCTGTCCATGTGTAGGAACATTGTACTTCTCATGACACGTACACTATTATGATTTATATGAGTTTTTTTGTCTTTTCATTCTCACTACCTTCTTATGTCGTTTATCATATTGCATATTTCCTTGTTCATATTGTTCGTGTTTTCCATTTATCATTAATTCACATGTTTAGTGTTATACTGCTTTATATTGTATTTGTATTATGAGGGCTAGACTTGTACTTGCTCCCATCCTGACTGGATAACCATTTTTTAGTGGACAGATTCTTGATGACTATTCTCGATGACTTGCTCTCTTGCTTTGGGTTCCTTCGGGTGGAGTTAGAGATGTCTTGGAGGCCAACTATAGATTCTAGCTAAAATAGTCACATGTAGCGGATTTGTATCTGCATGCAAATTTGAATATATTATTAGAATTATAATTAAAATAATTATTGTGAATGAGCAAAATAAAGGTATTTGTTGTATTTGGGATTTATATGGAATCCAGACAGCGTACTACTGCCGATACTGTGGCGTAGGCTGGACTTGGCCACGTACTCGTATCCCGAAAAGCGGAAGCGGGTCGTGACAACAAGAAACGTTTTCTCACTAAATGAACATTAATCGTTTCAGACAAATGTAGCTCTTTGTTCACAATCACCAGTATGTTGATATACTGACCCACCACCAGTCTGCATGTAGGTGCACTATGCATCGAGAAGGATAGTCCGAAACGATAGTCCGAGCCTCATCCTCAGGAGCCAGAAATCAGAAGCGATGCCAAGAGATTATATCTGTTGCAAGAGTTGGTTTTGTATATAAAGGGATGTAATGTATGGGAACGAGATTATTGTAATCTGTAAAGTTCTGAGAGAATGTAACATTGTATTAAAAAGAATTGTTTATTGTTACCATTGTGTTCAATACATGTATTTTAAAATATGTCCGCTGCTATTTCAATTATCTGCGATATGTTCCGCTGCGTATTGTCAATCTTGTCTATCTTGTCTTGCTTCAGGTCTTGGCCTTGTGCAAGTACAACTTAGGCTTGTACGGCATCACGCCTTAGCGAGGTCGAACGGTCTCACAGAGTCCGAAGCGAGGACGAAAGGACTCTGCGGGATCGGGGCGTGACAATGCCTATAATTACTATTCGGTAGTCATCGAACAACCTGTGGTTTCGTTCCATCCATATATGCCAGACTGCTGGGGAGAGCCTAGCACACGCCTAACGGAACCAATTTGTGCCCCGTCCTCTGATGTTCCGAATCCTCTAGATCATGCCTTCAATTCCTTCTTTTGTGCCCGGTTGTATTCCCAACTTGTACAATTGTTTATGCCAAATAGCTCTGGACATTCTACATGCGAAATATATGTGCTCGATGGATTCTGCCTCTTGTTGACATAGAGGACAAGAACTGTCAGTAATTCGCACTTCAATTCGCTGAACACTGTCTTTGGTAAGTAATCTCCATGCAAGATATATACAATTTATAAAGGTACATCCAAAGTTAGGCTAGTACAATTGTTTCTGTTATTTACAAGTTTGCCACTAGAAAAAAATGTTAGGAGTTGTCCATAGTATAAAAGCCAACCTTTTTTGTCTTTGTCTTCTTCACATTTTCTCTTCCAAATCCCAAAACCCAAAATCCTAAACTCATTGTTCTAGAGAAGTTAGAATGTTCCCAATCCATGTTCATGTCTAAAATTCATCTTCTAACAACTAAATTTTGATTTATGATTTAACTTGGACGAATTTATGAAGTTTCAAACTCAATTTAAGGTTTTGAACTTCGGGAATTCGTCTACAATTGCGACGAAAATGATGATGGATTGTCAAAAAATTTGTCAGTCCTACCAAATAAGAGGACTGTCAAAATCTTCAACAGTCCTGATTGTTGCCAGGACTGTCAAAAAATTTGACAGTCCTAAATGAAACTTGCTATAACAGTCAATTTTATTTAGGACTGTCAAAAAATTTGATAGTCCTAAATGTTACCAGGACTGTCAAAATTTTTCAAGTCCTAAATGAAACTTGTTGTAACACCAAGTTTTATTTAGGAATGTCAAACATTCCTAAATATTGCCAGGACATTAGATTCAACAATCACACAAGTAGAGTTTAATAACATCACATTTCAAAATAATATTTTTTTAGGACCATAAGAACCCAATATAACCATAAGAACCCAATACTAGTATGTGTTAAAGGAAAGAAATAACAAATATTGACAAAGGATTACAATCATATTGTCTGGATGCAATTAGTACAAAATTTAGCATATTACATGCATTCTGTTCAAAAGTATTACAACAGTTTGATAATTTAGCATGTTACAACCAATATCAAAGTTCTAAAATTCAAAGTTTCACATTGACAAGCAATCAAGATGTCGGTCTTCATTTGGTGTTGTTGGAGTCCAGTCTGGATTTGGTAAAAATATATTTGTGAAATCAAAATCTAGTTAAATATTTGATTTGATTATATTTGGATGTCCATAATTGGTGTTGTGCTATTTTAGATATAATATGATTCTTATTTTAGAAAATCCTATTATGATCTAAAATAGGATGTTGATAGAATATTTTAGGCATAATAGGATTCCTATTTTATTCCTATAGAAAATCCTATTATGACTAGAATATAATTTTCTTATCCTATACAATATGGGGTAAGGGTGGAGGCATAAAACACAACATAAAGTGGAGATTCAGGGTGCTCGTCCACAAAAAAATCTAAGAAAAACTCCATACTTTACTCTTAGGACTTCGTCATCCAAGACAAAAGGAGGAGGGATATCTAATCAAGGAGTCGTCAATTTTGGTTAGGAAAATTGCTACGGGTTGGTGGATGATCTCAATTGTAATCTTCTGCGTTTCTTCTTGAGAGTGGTGAGGGGGTTGAACCTATTAGGACAAAGGGTTCAACATTGGTTTTTGTCAATCTTGTAATTTTTATCTGAGTTATAATGGTTGAGATTTATCCAGGTGACGTACTCACTGCGATATACTTGTCTTTATTTGTATTTGGTATCCGTTAGACGGGAGTTGGTTGATCAGGTGGGTTGGCACACGCTTTCCTGCGCCTAATATTTGGTATCAAAGCTTTAGGGATTCTGGCAACCATGTCTAGGGAACAGATGAACACTCGTATGATTATCCTCACAGCGGGGTAACTGGACAATTTGGAAGCCAAAGATGGAGGATCTACTCTGGTACAAGGACTTGCATGGTCCATTCAAAGCCATCGAACAATACTGCTGAAGACTGGAAATGACTGGATCGAAAGACCGTTGGATTCATCTGCCAATGGCTGGACGACTCAATGTTTCACCATTGTCCATGGAGAGTTCGACAAAAGTATTATGAAAGAAGCTGCATTCGCTATACGAAAGAAAGACGGCTAACAACAAGACATTTCTTATTCGCCAACTCGTTAACGTGAAGTACATGGAGGGTGCCTCGGTGGCACAACATCTGAACGAGATTCAGGGTATCATTAATCAGCTGTTTGTGATGAAGTTGGTGATTGATGATGAGCTTCAGGACCTACTACTTTTGAGTTCTCTACCGAAAAGTTAAAAGACGTTGGTGGTATCGGTGAGCAACTCTGCACCAGATGGAGTTTTCAAGATGGAGGCAATCAAAAGTAGCTTGTTGAATAAGGAGGTCCGACGCAAGCAAGTTGAATCATCACAAGAGAACGCTTTGGTGGCTTCCTACAGGAAGGAAAGACTCAAGTCACAAGCGAAGATAGGAGAGAGTTCTTGAAATCTTACGATTGTGGACCGAAATGAGGGCTGCTAGCACTACGAAGAAAGGTGTCATATCAAGAGGAACTTCATGAAGCTCAAAGTTGAGAAGGCAAAAGGCAAGGATGATCAATAGGATCTTATGGACTCTGGAGATATCATCATCATAGTGACCAATGTAGAGGAACCTTGTGGCATTTATCATGATAGCGACTGGGTCATGGACACATGGGCGTCGTATCACGCCACTCTACATAGGAGGATCTTCACGTCATACCGCGACGACAGGTTTAGACGTATGACGATGGACGATAAGGAGACGGCTGCAGTTGTAGGCATCGGTAATATCCACTTGACAACGGAGCATGGTGAGAAACTTGTTCTCAAGGGTGTGCGACATGTACCGAGTTTGCATTATAACTTGGTTTCGGTAGGAAGGCTGGCAGATAATGGGTGTAGTAGTTTGTTTGGGGACATAGATTGGATGCTTGTAAAGTGTTAGCCCAATAATTATATCATACTTTTGAATATGACTAATCAATTAAGTTTACCATAATGACATCACTAATATTCATGTAATCACTATCATGTTATTACTTAAAACTTGGTATTGTCCTAATGTTCTGTATCAGTCATATTATTTTGTTTGCCTAACATGTATTTGTAGACATGCTGTGAGCATGATCAAACTAGGACATATGCAATAGAGAATTATTGATGGGCCAAAAACGACGTTATACAAGAAGATTTCTATGAACCGCCTAACGACCTATCCGGGGCCTCGCATCGGGGGTTCCGCTGCCCGATCAGCGGATAGGGGTCGAGGGGACAGCGCCACCCGTGCGGGTTCGGGGTGAAGCCATCGAAAGGTGTTCAGATTTCTATATCTGTTTATCTTTGGACGACCGCCGTCAAGTGAAAAAGGCATCTTCAAGTCTGCTCAAATATTTGAAGAAAGGCGTCATCAAAGGGCTCTTGGTTTTCCTATTTTATCAATATAATTTTTCATATTTGTTGATTCTAGGAATACGATGTACATTGCATCGTACTGGCAAATAGGCTATCCAAGAAACGTTTTTAAAATACCCTTTTATTTTGAAAACAAGCCCACTTACAAAACCCCAAACTACTTCCTAACTATTTGACTTTTCAAAAAGCCCAAAAACCAATTTACAAAAACCTTGACAGAACTCCAGGCAAATTCGGCCCGAGTTCGGCCCGAATTCGGCCAGAGTTCGGTTAGTGAATGTTGCTTTTTGAACTTGGTCTTTTCGCAGTTACGGATCCCAACAAGATTTTCTCATAGTGTTCTGTCCGAATTCTGTCCGAATTCTGTCAGAATTCTGTCTTTCGAAAAACTATAAATAGATTAGGATTTCGATCATTTCTATACACTAATTCACTTTCACATCTCTTCTCTATAAGCCTACTACTTCTTCCAAAGTGTTTTGAGATATTCATTTTCAAATTCCAAGTCAGTTACAATCCTCTAGTCGATTTGCCAGTGCAGTACGATCTAGAAGCTTCAGAGTGATTGTAATCAGAGACTTGATTGAAGAATGACACTTCACAACTGAAGTTGGTCGAGTACTTCGGATCAAAGCTCGCGTTGTAGAAGTTGCAAGAACTTCGGATAAAAACTTTTGATTTTCCATAGTGGATTCAACTGGAAGCTAGAGTTCTTCCGACTGGACTAGTCCTCACAAGAGAAAAACCAGTATACATCATTGTGTTTGCGTTTGCTCTCTACTTTCTACTTTTCATTTACATATATGTGATATATACATTATGTGATCTTGTTACTAGCATTTTTAAATAGCTAATTTCCGCTGCCTACTCTATTCACCCCCCTCTAGAGTATTGCGCTTTACAACTCGTTCCTACAATCGTTTCTACAATTGGGATCAGAGCCAGTGCTCCATCTAGAGGTATTATATTCTGATCCCAATTGTTCCTACATTGGTATCAGAGCAGGTACTCCTTCTAGAGATATTATTATTGTAGGTGCTCCTTATAGAGATATTATTGCTTATTCCAATTGCTCCTTCAATTGGTATCCTTGCAAGGACTATTATTTGGCTTAACATCCTTTGAGTAGTTCCTCTTTATCAGAGCGGGTTATACAGGTAAAGCAAGGTAATATTGTTATTATATAACTACTGTTACATAGATCATAATATCATATATGGTAAGTATGTACTTCACAACTGAAGAGCAATCCTCAAATAGACTTCCACTATTTGATGAAACAAACTATAGTTATTGGAAGACACGGATGAGCTTCTACCGAAAGTCTCTAGATTTTGACTTATGGTCAATTGTTGTCAATAGCTACAAAAAGCCTACTATCACTTCTATTCTCACGTCCTCTATAATCAACAAGCCTTATTATAGTTACACGGAGGAAGAGAAGAAGTTAGCTAGCCTTGATGCAAAAGCTATGCATATCTTTTATTGTGCTGTAGACACAAATATATTTAATCTTATTACTACTTGCACAATATCTCATAAAATTTGGAAAGCTCTTGAAGCTACTTATGAGTGTAGGTATGAAAGCAAAGCTAGCAACTCTAGAAAGAAGGATAGTCTACATAATGATACAAATATGTACATGATGGAATTAGGATTTAAGGTACAACACAATCCTTTATATGAAGAAGAGCTTGTATGTGACAACTATAAGAAGATAGGCTACATCCAAGAAGATTGTACTACTGCTAGAAAGAAGAGTCACTATGAACGATCAAAAGAAGAAAGATCATCATCTCACAAGTACACTAGCATGAGCATATGGTATGAAAGCGAAGCCAGAGTTTCTGAAGAAGAAGAAGAAGAAGAAGAAGAAGAAGAAGAAGAAGAAGAAGAAGAAGAAGAGAAACCTCATCAACCTGCAAATTTATGCTCAATGGTATTATCTAACGAAGTACAAAGTAATTCTTTTTATGAAGAGAATGAATTTTCTTATGATGAGTTATCTGATGCTTTCAGTGATCTATTAGAAGAACACAAGAGAGTATTAGATAAGTATAAGCAAGCTAGAAAGGATATTCTATCCTATAAGCATGAGAATGAGAAGCTTACTTGCTTATTGCATGATACAAGAAATACTTCTACTTCTGATAATTCTACTAAGATTTCTATACTTGAGTTTAGATTGCATGAGGTACTTGATTCCATTGAGAAAAGCACTCAAGAAAATACTAAACTTCAGGAGGAACTAGAATCCGAAAAGAAGAAGTATTCTATTGCTTCATGTAGAATTGATGCTCTTAATGCTAAATATGATGAGATCTGTGCTAACTCTAAAAAGTTAGAGATTAGACTGGGAAAGCAGGTAGTACAACCTATGACTCAGTCTAACACAAGACACGTGACACATCACAAAGTCACACACGACAGATCATGTAGAAAGGAAGCAAGCAAAGCTAAAGCTTCACACAACCATGCTTTCTATTACAAGTATCCACGAAGATCATATCACACCACTGCACGTTCTCATACTAATGCACGTAGCATTAATGTTAATTCTTTATGTTATTATTGCGGTATGAATGGACACGTTTCTAATTGTTGTCAGATTAGAAAGTTAGTTGATATGAACTTGTGCAAATGGGTTCCTAAAGCTAACAAATGTGGATCCAAGTATTGGATACCAAAGTCTTCACCTAATATTGCAGGTGAAGCTTCTCATATCAAATAGAACCATGAAATATGTTGGTGATTGCAAAGTTAAAAATGTCATCTTCCATGCAATTGTACCAACAGAAGTATGGTCACTAGAACCACTTCGGTAACATGCTTCCTAAATAGTTTTTAATATCTAGCATGTTCTTATTGGCTTTTTACTATTAGCTTTCATTGATATCTTTTAAATTGTTTATTGTTTGAATCAATGTGAGACATAATCCTAGCTTGACTAGCTGTTTAGCTTAAATGTTTAGTTCACACTATATAGTATTTTATTAGTGTGACACATTTATCTATATATGCTCTTTATTTTAGTTTTATCCTTGAAGCATGCATACTACTCTAGTCTATAGGAGCTTCTGTTTTTGGTTAATGTACTTTTGACTCTTCGCCTTTAATATTTTTTAATGGTCACTTCTTACCGATTTATCTTTAACATGTCATATTTACTTTGATCGATATTTCGAGAGTATGTATGTTTAGCACAAGTCTCTTGTTTACTTGAAAAGTATATATATATACTTTTATTTTAACCTTGTACTTGCATATTATATTCACTATTGATTCGCAAATTTTATTTTGATTAACTTCTTATGAATCAATTACATCTTTGTCTGATGAAGTTTATTTATGCATGTTTTTGATCTTTTGATATTTTCTTATGCTTATTAAGGATACATAATTCATTTTTATTTATATATTGCTCATATGTTTCTTATATTTTTGTATAAATATCTTTATGGGGATATATGAGTTAAGTTCAAGTTCTATATTATACTATTTTGAAAAGTAGTTTCAAATTTGTGCTTATCTCATACTTAAGCTATTGATTTTTTTTAAACAAATTTATGTTCTTATCTTTGTCAGCTTCTTCCTCAAAGCCTCTTTTTTCTTGGATTTTTGGTTGACATTTTGGATACATGATATTTTTAATATCTTGATCTTGATAAACCATTATTTGGGTATTTACTTCTTTTATATTTAGGGATTCTGGATTTCGATGTTGTTCGATGATACTGCATATATTCCTTTGAATCTAAGTTCTTAAGAGTAGAGATCATTTTGGAAACAAGCCGAAAGGATCCTTCTGTCATACAGGTGTAAATAGCCTGAAGCGACACGGTATACTAGTCTTCGGACTACGGCTAGCTGGGAACCGACCCCTACAGCTAACCCGAAGTGATCAATACTTTATAGACTTAAGATTTATTGAAGGTCTACTTGCAACTATTATCTAGTTCTGGATCCAAGGTACTGAACCCAGTCCCCTAGGTTCCAGAATACGTCAGCGTATCTAGGTCCTACATTTTGATTTATAAATGTTTTATATTTTTTTGTTACCCAATGATTTTTACACATATGGATAAGTGTAATTGATACATCTTATATCGTATTCTACATTGTTCTAAGATTTTCGTCCATAGAATATAATTTATTTCTTATTACACTAATTTTTCTTAAATTCTCAATTTTTAAAGAAGAGATTTGTTTCGGGTACAAGCCTACAAAGGGTCTGTCTGTCACCACGGTCACGGCTAAAGCGAAGTGGTACTTAAGTGTTCCCCGGTGAACCTCCGTTAGCTGGGACAGTACCCCTACAGCTAATCCAAGATTGATCAACGCTTTATAAACTAAAGATTTATTGAGATCTAGTTGCAATTGTTATCTGATGGATTCTGAATTTTAGCCTTGATGGATAATATTATTTAATGATTTTTTTTACAAAAGGTAACATAAATTGATCTTCCATAGGTTAATGTTTGTCATCTTTTGATATATTCATTTTTCTGTCACACTATTCAACATTCAGACTTGATGGTCTTGTGACTACTCATTGAATATTATAGTCTTGTGATTTAGTCTTTAACTTGTGTAATATTTAATAATTTTGAGCTTTATATTATTATCTTCTTATTCAAGTTACTTACTGTCTACAACAGTAATTGTTTGCGGGAGAGAAGTCAAGCATATTGTATTTTTCTCTCTCAAAGCGTTTCTTTTCTTTAAGCCTCCGGTTAAACACCGTGCAATGGCTTTAAAAGGGAAAAAATAAACTTTAATAACAAGACCCAATATTTTTGAATTAGTTTCCTACTTCCGAAAATATGTCTCTGAATTTTATTTTAAAATTTTATCTATACTGTTATTTTGGATATAACCATGTAAAGGTGGAGTAGTTAATTGTTTCAAGTCAATTATCCCCTTGACATGCCATATATCTAGAATACACTTTTCTTTGGACATTTATCTAGTTATGTTTATTTGTTCAAATAGATTTATTTATGATTTATAGATGCTTTATTGAAATTGTTTTCGTGATTCGAATCGCCAGCTTTCAGTCTGAGGACTAAATGGATGCATTCGAACATTTACTAAGACAGTTTTTCGTAATAAATTCCATATTTTTGAAAAGTCTTTTTGATTTTTTTTTGATTTATTGAATCTGTCTCATACTCAAATGTTATTATTAAAGACAATTTTCAAAATCTTTTCATGCCTTAAAATATTTCTTTTATATATATATATATATATTGGAGATATATTTTGTTTGTTCATCTTTAAGCATTTATTCATTGGATATTTCTTAGATTTTGTGATTATTTATTTTATCTATTTTTTGCATATAAATTATTTTTGAACTATATACGCATATTTTAAGGGGGAACAAATTAATTGTTTCATTTTTTATGCCCTTAATATATGGTATACCTAGTTCACCATGGACTTATATTGTCTTAGTTAAATGTCTTATTGAGTTGTTCATGATATTTGGATTGGATGAGAGAATATATGATTATTATTATTTATTTTTATTTCTCTCATTCGAGTTTCTAAAAATTATCTTGCCAAATATATTTAATTATCCTTATTTGATTGAGTTTAAACTGAATTGGCATTTCTTATTGAGATTTTATCTCAAAGTTCATGATTATCTATATTTAGACTGATCATACATTATGGGAGAGCATTCAAGTCGACTGAATTTTCTTCTTCTCAAGTATTTTTGTCTTCACTGCCTTCATGTTTATCTAATAGATATACATATATCATGCTATGGTAATTGAATTCAAATGCATGGACTTTGGTATAGATTTTGCATAGATTCTAGTTTATTTTGATTTTTTTTTTCGATGATTATACTCGTTATGGAATTGATTCACTAATTTGTATGGACAAATTATGAATCATATTTTTTGTGATCATTGTTAAAAGTCTTATTATATTTTTTAATTTTTTTATATACTAGATCTGCAAAATTTCTGTTCCTCATGATTTTTTTATGACCAATGATGGATTCCTACTATATTGATATACTTTTTTTTTGGTCTATTTCAGAACACAATATGATGAACAAAATATGTTTTGAATGTCATTTTTGGATTTCTAGTTGGTAAACTATGTATTGCTTGATTTCAGTGTTCTTTGTTAAAGTTCAACCAACTATGTTGTGTTTTGATAAGTTTTTTTTATACTTTAGTTATGCAATTTTTTAAACTTGTCGTTACACTGTTCTCCTAATCCTTGATCATGATTATTTTTGCCTTCCTCCTTTACTTATGCTTGAGTTTATTTTAGCTCTAATTACGGGGGAGCTTATTTTTTATCATGTCAAAGGGGAAGAAATAAGTTTAAGTTAGCACACAATATTCTAGTATTATGTGTTTATTAGTAATACATGCATCTATTGTATATATCTTAAACTTAACCGATTTGCCATAATAAAAAAGGGAGAGATTGTTAGCCCAATGATTATATCATGTTTTTGAATATGGCTAATCAATTATGTTTACCATAATGACATCACTAATATTCATGTAATCACTATCATGTTATTACTTAAAACTTGGCATTGTCCTAATGTTCTGTATCAGTCGTATTATTTTGTTTGCCTAACATGTATTTGTAGACATGCTGTAAGCATGATCAAACATGATCAAACCAGGACATATGTAATAGAGAATTATTGATGGGCCAAAAAGGCGTTATACAAGAACATTTTTCTGAACCGCCTAACGACCTATCCGGGGCCTCGCATCGGGGGTTCAGCTGCCCGGTCAGCGGACAGGGGTTCGAGAGGGTAGCGCCACCCATGGGGGTTCAGGGGCGAAGCCACCGAAAGGTATTCAGATTTCCAGATCTGTTTATCTTTGGATGACCGTCGTCAAGTAAAAAAGGCGTCTTCAAGTCTGCTCAAATATTTGAAGAAAGGCATCATCAAAGGGCTCTTGGTTTTCCTATTTTATCAATGTAATTTTTCATATTTATTGAGTATAGGAATACCATGTACACTGCATCGTACTGGCAAATAGGCTATCCAAGAAATGTTTTCAAAATACCCTTTCATTTTAAAAACAAGCCAACTTACAAAAGTCCAAACTACTTCCTAACTGTTTGACTTTTCAAAAAGCCCAAAAACCAATTTGCAAAAACCCTGATAGAACTCCAGGCAAATTTGGCCCAAATTCGGCCAGAGTTCGGTTAGTGAACGTTGCTTTTTGAACTTGGTCTTCCCGCAGTTACGGATCCCAACGAGATTTTCTTATATAGTTCTGCCCGAATTCTGTCCGAATTCTGTCAGAATTCTGCCTTTAAAAAAACTATAAATAGAGAAGGATTTCGATCATTTCGATACACTAATTCACTTTCATATCTCTTCTCTATAAGCCTACTACTTCTTCCAAAGTGTTCTGAGCTATTCATTTTCAAATCCCAAGCCAGTTGATCCTCTAGTCGATTTGCCAATGCGGTACGGTCTAGAAGCTTCAGAGTGATTGTAATCAGAGGCTTGATTGAAGAATGATACTTCACAACTGAAGTTGGTCGACTACTTCGGATCAAAGCTCGCATTGTAGAAGTTGCGAAAACTTCGGATGAAAACTTGTGGTGATTTTCCATAGTGGATTCAACTAGAAGCTAGAGTTCTTCGGACTGGACTAGTCCTCACAAGAGGGAAATCGGTATACATCCTTGTGTTTACATTTTCTCTCTACTCTCTACTTTTTATTTACATATCTGTGATATATACATTATGTGATCTTGTTACTAACATTTTTAAATAACTAATTTCTGCTGCCTACTCTATTCACCCCCCCTAGAGTATTGCGCTTTACAATTCGTTCCTACAATCGTTCCTACACAAAGGGTTTCCAACAGCTGGCTCGAGGATTTTTTTTATTTTAGCATGTACAGGCTCAAGCCATTGAGCTGTACAGGCAGGCTACAAACATCGGAAGAAGGCTCGAGAGGTGTTCTACATGAGGTGGATCGTCGGGAACTTGCTGAGGAGGGTCTTCGAGAAATTTTGAGAGTTACGGAGAATTCGGTTCGTCGAGACAAAGCGACGAATGGAGATGAGTCAAAGATTAAGGGTCAGTCTGTCAGTCCCATGACAACTAGTTGGTCTCCAGGTAGAGGTTGCTCTACGAATCCGATTTTGGCAAGATGCAATTTGTCAAAGCTTCACAGTGCGACATTGGTTTTAGAAGTTTAAAGTCGGGAAGGAGATGAAAGTTTGCAGTAAACTCAATCAGAGGCAGGTGCATTACCACTCACAAGTTCAGGGGAAATTGTGGGTCATCGACGGCATGCACAGTATATGATGTTCTGTTTGAGAATGCATGTGTACGTGGGAGCATCCATGTTGGACACGAAGGTGGAAAGGTTCAGGAGTTTGAATCTTGAGAGAACCGTACCGTCCGCTTGGTTGGGCCAGCCAAGGGTGAAGAAGCTCAATGGAACGATAGCACATTCCGTTGGAAGACAGAAGTCGGGGACAGACAGTCTAGACTTACGATGAGGCTGATCGTCAGGGACTTCGGTCTTGGTCGTGTTATTGATATCGGCAGGATCCCAGTGGTGCACGAGGTGCTATGCATGGCAGCTAGTGTCGACATGACGGTCGAGGAGATAAAGATAAAGGAAAGATGGAAAGCAACTCGGAGATCTAAGATCAGTGGCATGGGAGAGCAGGTTTTCAGTCGTGGGACGATAGACATGGAGTCCAGTTGAGGAGCCATAGGATTAACACCCTCTCATCAGACTAGAGAAAAAGATTGTTGGAGTCTAGTCTGAATTTGGTAACAACATATTTGTGGAATCAAAATCTAGTTAAATATTTGATTTGATTAGATTTTAATTTCTATAATTGCTATTGTGCTATTTTAGACATAATATGATTCTTATTTTAGAAAATCATATTATGATTTAAAATATGGTGTTGATGGAATATTTTAGTCATAATAGGATTCCTATTTTATTCATATTTAGGAAATATTATTATGATTAGAATATGATTTTCTCATCCTATATATATGGGGTGAGGGTAGAGGCATAAAGCACAACACAAAGTGGAGATTCGGGGTGCTCGTCCACAAAAAAATCTAAGAGAAAGTTCATGCTTTACTCTTAGAACTTCGCCATCCAAGACAGAATAAGGAAGCATATCTAATCAAGGAGTCGTCAACTTTGGTTGGGGAGGTTGTGTTACTCCCAATCTTTGGTATACGTAAAAGTTTTGCATTTTCTATATATATGATATCTGGTATCTGTATTTATGCTTTTCATGATCCTATATTTGTACCTTGTCATGGCATGGAACAGTATCTCATCGTGGATTAGTGTGCCACCCCATGTTTTTGTCTGATTGTAGGTGTGGTTCACTGCTTCGATGATGGAATAACTGGACCGTGTTGTGATCAGGATTTTAATTAGTTTTTTAATTTTTTGTATCATGTAGCAGTTATCAGGTCATTAGTCATTTAGTTAGAGCATGTTAGGGATTAGGGTTTAGTGGAGCCTACCCTCACTCACTATAAATAATCTCTTTCATACTCTCTTTCCTCGTTCACTCTTTCATTTATTTCCAACCAAACCCATAAGCAAGTACACCTTGCACAAATGGAGAGAACGATTTCTTATTTCATTTCTTTGATTTCTTTCACTTATTCTTAGTCTATATTATGCTTCATTACTTTCTCTACATGTTTAGTTCTTGGAGTTTTCGGATTGAATGGCTAGTTTAGTATAGATCTAAGTTTTAAAGTTAGGGTTTTATGGGTTTTCATGGAAATGATCTATAATAACTTGTTATTTTTGAAAACTAGTTCCATATTGTAGAGAATTCGATTTCATGCAGTTTGGGCTTTTATTTCACTTGATTTCGAGTTCGGATGAGAAAGTTATGGCCATAACAAGTTTTTGGAACTTCCATGGCTGAACTTGCTGCTTGGGACGATGACCCTTCCATGTGCACAGGCGGCCATGCACAGAAATGCCATGTGCCAAAAAGTCCTGGCAGTGCATCATCGACTCTATATGCGTCATGCACGTTGGTTCCCTACACGCATGGACGAAAGGCACAGGAGAGTCTCGCCCAAGCGCGGATTTGCCCATTCGCGGATTTGCCCATGCATGAATTTTTTCCATGCACAAATTTTTCCATGCGCAAATTTTTCCATGCGCAGATTTTCCATTCACGGATTGCCTATGTGCTGATTTTCCTATGCGCGAATTTGCCCATGCGCGGATTGTCCATGCGCATGACTTCTGATTCTCATGATTTCTTATGTGCATTACTTTGCTGGATTTATGTGTATTAATTTTTGTTATTTTCTCTTAATGACCTGTTTTCCTGCCCAAACCTTAGTGTGCCATAAGTAACTTAGACTATGCGCCTTTGTAACTTGTGCGCCTTTGTGACTTATGCGCCCAAGTGATCTAGGTGCCAAGGCATTTCTTGACTTGACTATGTTCCTTTCTTGACCACGTTTCTGTCTTGATTACCTGTATAAGTGCTGGTACCATCTTATGTGTGTACTGAGGTACAATCTAAGTGTGCACTGAGGTGCAATTAATCGAGTGCACTAAGGTGCAACTCTACGTGCTAAGTGATCTTGTATATTATATGTCAGAACATGCATACTTTCCAGCACAGTCGTGATAATTGGTCAGTAATAATGACATGGTAGGATGCTTGTTTGTTGGATGCATTACACTAAGCATGGATCTAGATTTAAGACTTTGAGCCGAATGTAGAATTATGCTTAGGGTACACGTACTATGGTATGACATATAGGGGGATGACCATGTGACCATGGCATGCGATTCCAAGACCAATATAGGATTAATTTAAGTAACTCGAATTGGTAGAAGCATTAGATGGGAACGGAATATTGAGATCGTACATGATAAGCCATCACCCAGACAATTGTTATGGCATGCCGGCTGGCTACTACGGATACTGTATAGTCATCCGCACTAGTGGAGTGCAGTATCTGATTAGTGAATGTCGACCCAATTCTTCCTATAAGAGGGCTGGAACCGTTATTGCTTGCCTTTGCACGGTGGCCTTATGAGGGACCAGTACATTTAGTGCGTGAGTATTAAATTGATTCAGCTAGCCATTGCTTGGATACTTGCACGATCTGAGGATTCCTATATATATGCATTACTGGGATAACCCAGGCAAATCATAGAAAGTCATAGGATTGATTGGCCACTTGTAAACCGACTTGCTTGTGACATATTTCTTCTGTTAGTAACTAAGGAACATGAACTATCATGGTGCATGGTCCAACCCATGTCCTTGTTTGGTTGTTGGGTTGGGCTATTGTGCTATAACAGGCTATGAACTGAAGTTACGACCAGAAGTCCATAACCTGACCATAATTATAGGATGTACTCTATCTTGGCTCGATTATGGCACCCTTTATCCTTGTTTGGTTGGAAGGGTGTCTCATTGTTTCGATGATATGATATAAGCCTATAATCCTTAGCATTGGTCTTATTTATTGCTTGGGTTTTGTCTTATTCATTATGTGCTCCCTTGTGGTACTTGCTATTTGGGACCTAACCTTGCTGTTTTTTTGGCCACATTTTGGAGCAATGCCTGAGGATCCAGCCTTCTGTCCGAACAATAGTGCAGACCAGGAGCATGGACGTCGGGGACTATGAGTGGGTTTCTTCTTCACCAATCTGATATCTTTTATTTTGTACTCAGAGTTTAGCCACCGGCACCTGTTTACCCAGCTGTTCTGGACATTAATTTCCTTTTACATAATTATAATTAAATCAGACTGCAGGTGACTACGGTTATGTACTATTGACTCTCGACACTAGCTTGTCATTTTGCATAGATAGTCTCATGAATCATTTTGATGAAGCGTCAGGGACGCCTTACTACTTTTTCTTATATAATTATTATTTACTTATTCTTGCTTTGATTGAGACGTAGATGCTCTGTGAGAACATAGGAGACTTGATTATAGCATGCACCCCTAGTCTCTTGATAGCCGAAATCGCCGTATGACATCTTCGTATCTCATACGGGGTAGCTGGCTTAGTCCATCTCCGTATTTTGGTACTGGGGCATGACGGATTGCTACGAGTTAGAGAGTGATCTCGATTGTAATCTTCTATTTTTCTTTTTGAGAGCGGTGAGGGGGTTGAACCGATAAGGGCTAAGGGTTTGACCTTAATCTTTGTCAATCTTGTAATTTTTATCTGAGTTATAATGGTTGGGATTTATCCAGGTGACGTAGTTATCGCCATATAGTTGTCTTTATGTATGCTTGGTGTCCGTTAAACGGGGGTTGGTTGATCAGGTAGGTTGGCAAACGATTTCGTGTGCCCAACATGTGTCAGTTCATATCGGTCTTCACTTTTCCGTATACTCCAAATTACAAGTTAATCACCAAACGATCGAGATTATGGTACTTCAAAAGATGAGAAGAAAAACTGTAGCAGCTATTTATTGTAGTACTTGTCGAAAACATACTACTTACGGTCAACACTGCAGAAGAAATTATTGTTGTCGCAAAGTATGCAAAGGTGAAAGTTTACTCATATTCCTGTCATGCCTTGTCAAATAATGCACGACAGGAATATAGATAAATTCTCACATTTGCATACTTTACGACAAGAATAATCTCTTCTGCAGTGATGACCATAAGTTTTAAGTTCCAACTATTGGTTGTCTCATTTATTTGATTATGAAAGATACGGTTGTCCCTTCTATTTCTTCGCCCAAACTGCCATATACACCAAACATACATACCGTAGAAATTTTATACAATCCTAGAATGGATTAGAAGAATACTGGACTCTGGAATGGATTGGAAGAACACAAGACTGTAGAAAGTTTCTACGGTCATGTGTTCTTCCATCCCGTGGATGTGCCAAAAAATTTACCCAAAATAAATTAAAAATGAAAACATACAGGACGAATAACATATGTTCTTCTACAATATAATATTATATTACGATATGAAGTTATAACAAGGATTAGAAAGAATTTTTTTCTTAAAAAGAAATGAAAAATAACAGTAACAAACAAAGCAATGGAGAAGATGGGGGGGGAGTATGGGAACAAGAGTTGTACCTTGATTGTGAAGAACCTTTAGGTGCCATCTACGAAATTGGGAAGAAGATTGGAAAAAAATATAGGGTTTTGGTAAAGATGGAGATGGTAGAGAAGAAGAAATTTAGGTTTGAGAGGGTTTAAAGAGGGCGAGAGAGAGAAAGAGAGAGAGAGAGAGAGAGAGAGAGAGAGAGAGAGAGAGAGAATTAGAAATGATTAGATCTGAGAGGGTTTGGGGGAGATTGGGGGGTGGGCAGTCCCTAGTAAAAAAAAAAAAGCTGCCCTGAGTAACAATTCATCTAAACTGTACTACCCCAATCTTTGGGTAACCGTGAGTAAATTTGGATGTGACTTTATAAATTGAACACACACACACACACACACACATATATATGTGTGTGTGTGTGTGTGTAATATGTTTGCATTAAAACAAGTTGTTTGATTAAACTTTGTATTTAATTACAAACAGAACAGAGTACAATATAGGATTTTGATGTAATCCTAGGAGTACACTTTTGTTTTTATTTGGGAACCATGGCGATGGAGCGAGTGGTAATTCTTTGACTCCATTGACGATCTGACGACGATCTCAAACTCTCTGAAAGTCTGGGTTGCTCTGGAACGAGCCGTGACTTAAAGAGGATTGGAACTCTTGCAAGTGCTCTGGATGCTGAAGTGGTTGAAATGTTCAATAAGTGGAGCTTCGAGCTTGGAGAGGTTGAATGAAGGAATGATCCTTCTACTTTTAGGCAGCAGAATGATCTGCTTATGCGCGCATGGAGAACTTGCACATAAGGACGCCACGTGGCTAACTTCGTTGGGCATATGGACGATGCGCCAGGGAGCTGGAGCAGAATCTATTTGAACTGTACTGTTGAGCTGCAGAGGAGCTGACACGTGGCAGTTGTTGAGATTCGGTTGTTGCTGAGATCTTGGATAGTTGGCACCCATTCGTAGACAGAACTGAGTCAATGACACATGGCACGTGTTTATGGCTCAAAGATCTCAGATTTGGTGCAGGATGATCTGTCTGGATGCGCCTAGGATTTGGCTCATGACTTTTAAGAGTCAAAAGCAAGTCTGGGTGCACGACTTTTTGAGGCGCATGCAGAGCATAGGGCGCATGGATGCGGAAGCGCATGTGGGTGATTAGTTAGCCGCATGGCAGAGTGTAACTGACAAAACATGATGAAGCTGACATCGACGGCTCTTCGTTTTCTGTAAAAGCTGTCAGCTGCTTAGACTTTGGGACGCGTGATCATGGTTCTATCACATAGAATTAAATGCTTGATGGGTGACGAGCTTTGTGAAGTTACGTGTAGGCAACTCTAGAGGGGGTGAATAAAATTTGTGCCAAAAACAACCAATTAAAAAATAACTCTATGCCAGTTCAGAAGCAACTACCAATACAATATAATCATAGTAGTAATGCGGAAATTAAGAGAGATCAAAAGAGCATACGCAAACACAGCGATATAACCTCGTTTCCCTCGTGGAGGACTAGTGCAGGCCTGACAACTCTTTCTCAGGATTGAAATTCACTATTTATGAAATAGGGTACACACGTGTCTTTACTCAGAAGAGCATGCCAACTTCTTATAACTTCGCGGAGGCAAAACTTGAAATTGTCCAAGTGACTTCTTTTCAACTCTTGTACAGAAACTTCTAGCTGAATCGCACTAAGCACCTTGGGGCTTAGGATGTTTTGTGGCTAGTAGATTGGAAGAGTAAGGCTTAGAATGTATAAGGCTTAAAAGATTGATAGTGAGAGATAATTTGAAATGAGAGAAATTAAGCCCTGTATATACTAGTCAAGGGAGACAGAATTCGGCCAGAATTCGGTCCCAAATATTTTAAAATTTAAATGTTGGACAACTTGTAGCTTGGTGTTCCTAAAAATTAGGTTCATGAAATTTAGGGGGCAGAGTTCGGCCCAAATTCTGCCTTAGGCAGAGTTCGGCCCTAACTCTGTCTCCTAGAGACCAGAAGTTCTAAAGGGCTATGGAGGTTTGGTTTGGTTCAGGGATTATTTAGTTTTGTATGGTGGAGCTTAGAGTAGTAAGTCTGGGGGTTGAGATGACTCAGTATGACTCAACGTATATTTTTCTAGACTCAATAAATTAAAAAATTACAGACTGAGTACAAGTACATTTGCAATGTAACAGCTTTATCGATGACATCTATCTTGAACTTGATACGCTGTATTGGATTGCAGATGATGTTCTGTCTTGAACTTGATGTGTTGTATTAGATCATATCAGATATCATTTTGTTAATTCTCTAAATTAGGTTGACTGTGATCCAGTTTGGGTCAACAATCTCTCCTATTTTGACAATTGACAAAATGATATTTGTATGTCACAACATTCATACTTGGACACATGTTGAAGGGAGTAAAATAATTTGCACGTATGAAGTGGCTTCCCCGCAAATAGATATATCGGCTCCCCTACAAATATATATTTTCGTTTTTGTCCTGATACAAAGTTCTTATCCAAGCACAACACAATTCATAATATCATATCCAATATCACATCATATACAAGATCACACCAAATATCTATTATTCTTCCCCTTTGTTACTTAGCAAAATATATCATAGCTCTCCCGTTCTCCTGAGGATGAGGCTCAGGCTATCGTATTGAACTATCCTTCTCGATGCATAGTGCACCTGCATGCAGACTGATGGTGGATCAGTATATCAGCATACTAGTGATTGTGAACAAAGAGCTACATTTGTCTGAAACGATCACTGTTCATTTAGTGAGAAAACGTTTCTTGTGATATGATCTTGCTACTTTTACCTAGATTCATTTCATGCATACAGAGTCAGATTACATTCTCTTTTAGAAACATCTTTGGAAAGCCATATATCATTTCCATAATAGCCGCTGTGCCTCCCTTGGGTTCAGCTCGTCGCTAACCGCTATGACTCACATGGGTTCAGCTCGTCGCTAGCAGCTGTGACTCTCTTGGATTCAGCTCATCGCTAACCGCTGTGACTCGCAATGGGTTCAGCTCGTCGCTAGCCGCTGTGACTCGCAAGGATTCAGCTCGTCGCTAAGTGGATACTCCAATGCAAATGCAATATCAAATGAAACCATCATGCATCAATCGAGCAACTCATAAACAATTCCATCTTCTTCTCAAGCAGGCAACCGTTCTCTTTCTTAGCAGGCAATGTGCGGATTCTCTTATAAGCATACTCAAAGTCTAGCATCTTGTTATTAGCAAATAGCATTCATTCAAAAGCTCAGATTCTTATTAGGCGCAAGCGAATCATAAAATGAGACTTTGTCCAGTCATCCAGATTAATCGTCTTCTGTTGTAGAGCCAGCAATTCGATCTTTCTGTCTATCTAGTGCCTTCGCGGAGCGGGGCACTACAGGTATAAGCCACAATATAGAGTATGATGTAAAGGAGATGGGAATATTCCGGGGAGGGGGAGGGGTGTGTGGAAGGGACGGATATCTGATGATTGTACTCTCATTTTTTGACTATCGATAATACTTACCTGGTTCCAAATATATATATATATATATATATATATATATATATATATATATATATATTATATATATATATATATATACATATAAATATATATAAGCAAATGACCTCTAGCTTAGTGGTTAAGAGAGATGCATGCGGCCCAAGTAGTAGGAGTTCGAGCTCCAGTGGAGGTGAGTTCGCCACAATTACCCATTGCTTCAATATATATATATATATATATATATATATATATATATATATATATATATATATATATATATATATATATATATTTATTTATATTTATATATTTATATATTTGGAAAAAACCCCTCCATTTATTAAAGGCGGCCCAACGACCGCCGACAAAACCGTATACAAGGCACAAAATGCCGAAGCCTATACAGATATACCACAAAAGGAAAGAGGAAGAAAAGACCATCAAACGACCGGGGTTACACGGGTAGCACCGACCAAAATGCTTTCGAACTGTGGGAGCACAGGGTGCTCCGCTTACGGCATTGTCGGGCAATTTCTCGGAGGAGCTGGTTCGCCGAGTATGGGTTACCTTCGTATCTCGCTTTGTTGCGATTCTTCTAGATTATCTACGTAGCAGTCGCAGCGACGATCTGGTGGCCATAGGAAGTGAAGTCCCAGGATGCCAGAAGATCGTGGAAGCGATCGCCGCCCTGCTCCATGCTGAAAAGTTGGTAAAGGGTTGTCCAAGTCCTGTCTGGCAGCGTTCCCTGACGAAAAATGTGATCGATAGACTCCGTATGGCGTTCGGAGCAGCAGGAGCAAGCAGATGCTAAGCTGATCCCGATGGTGTTAAGGATATCGTCTGTTGGTAGCTTCTTTCTGAGGACTCTCCACAATAGAAAGGACCACTTTTTGGGGATGCAGGAATGCCAGTAGTGGGCCATTGGGAGTTATGGTTGACCGGTGCCTCGGATAGCGGTTCTCGCGGACCTCACTGAGAATGCCCCCGACGCCTCGAGGGTACAACTGAACACATCTGCCTCTCCGCTGATACGTAATCCACGCTCTCGGATGCTATCCGCCGCTTCATCACCGGACTACTCGCGAATCTGGTCCCAGTTCCAGTCGTCGGTAGGGGGGTTCCACAGGTCTCTGATCCTACAATCTCTCGGGGTCTCGATAAGACACGGGATCATGTTGTCTCCAACCCATCGCTCAAGGAATGGGTTCGAATCGCCTGCTCCCAGCTGGAGTCTTATCGCGGGCTCGGCCAGGTCCCGTCCGCTCAGGATGCGACGCCATGTCACCGAGGATCTGCAGTTGGAAGTGGCCATCGAAGGGTGGATATGTTTGAAGTATCTAGCTTTCAAAAACCTATTCCATAAGTTGTTGCTCGTACGAAGGTTCCACCACAGTTTCATCGAGAAAGCTTTAACAATGTGGGTGAGTTTGGTGAATCCCAGACCCCCCTCGTCAGTCGGATGAGCCATAGAATCCCAGCTTGCCTAGTGGTGCTTATCATGGCCATTGCTATGCCCCCAGAAGAAATTACAAAAGATCTGTTCGATCGAAGAGAGAACCTTAATGGCCGGCGAGCACGCAGCCAGGGTGTGGATGGGGATGGAGGAAAGAACGTGATTGATGAGGATCATCTTGCCACCTGGGGATAAGGTAGCATTATGCCACCCTTCCAATTTCTTTCTGATTCTGGTAGTCAAGTCCTCGAAGATGCTGGCGTTGGACCTCCCGTACACTAAAGGGCACCCGAGATAGGTGAACGGAGGATTGGCAACCATAAAGGAGGTTAAGTTGGAGAGTTTGTTGGCATGCTCTCTGTTGGTGTTATGGTGGGCGTAGATAACGCTCTTGGAATGATTGATCTTCTGGCCTGAACATCTGGAATACCTCATTAGGGTGTTGTGAACCACCTCCACCGTACCTTCTTCCCCGGATGAGAAGATGAGTAAGTCGTCTGTGAAAGCCAGGTGGGTGATGATAGGGCAGCCACTGGAAGTGTGATAGTACTGGAAGTTGGGGGTGTTGACCATATTGTTAAGGTTCCTACTCAGCGCGTCAGCTGCTATGATGAAAACGGTGGAGGATAGGGGGTCGCCCGGTCTCACCCCGCGGTGGGATTTAAAAAATTCCTCCGCGTGGCCATTGAAGACCGTGGAGAACCACGAGTTGCTGATGGATCTCCAGACGATGTTGGTCCAATTTTTCGAGAATCCGAAAGCTCTGAAGACCCAGATCATGAATTGCCAATCCAGTCTGTCATAAGCTTTCTCCATGTCGATTTTAACGGCAATGTTGTTGCCCCGTACCGGGAATTTCATGCAGGTAATTAACTCGTGGGCCAGCATAATATTATCCTGGATATTCCTACCACGGACAAACCCGCTTTGTTCCTCCAAGATGATCTTGGGAAGAAGACCTGCCATTCTGGTAGCAATGACCTTGGATATGATCTTGTTGGTGAAGTTACAAAGACTAATGGGTCGAAAGTCGCGGAATAACTCCGGATCGTCTTTTTTAGGGATAAGGATCAGGTGGGCACTCGAGATGGCCTTGGGGTAAATAGCACCTTCGAAGAAGGCGGTAGCCGCTTCGGTGATGTCTTGCTTTATGATGTCCCAGCTAGTGCGGAAAAATACGCCCGAGAACCCGTCCGAACCCGGCGCACTGTGCTCGTTCAGGGCCCACACTGCATCTTTAACTTCCTGAGCTGAGGGCGGTTGGTTCAATTGGGCGTTGTCTGAGTTGTTAATGAGGAGTAGAATTTGATCAAGGAATGATCTATCTTTGTGGACAGTTTCTTTGGAGAATAGTTTGGAATAGAATTCCGTAGCTGCTTCTTGGATGCTCTTTTGGTCGGTAATGATGTTCCCGTTATCATCGGTGGTCCTGTGAATCGAGAGCTTCTATCTGCGCCCATTAACGCAAACATGAAAGTACTTCGAGTTTTTGTCCCCCTCGCTGTCCCATTTCAATCTTGCTTTCTGCTTCCAGAAATCGGTCTCTACTTTGATCCTGAATTTAAGCATAGCCTTGGTTAGGTTGAGAGCTCTTCTAGCCGTAGACGAACGATCCGTGACTACGAGGGCTTCGGCGCGGGTTACGTCATCCTCGGCTACTCGAACGGCTTGAAAGATGTCCCTGTAGACGAGCTCGCTCCAAGCAGACAGAGCTTTCCTAGTAGCTTTAAGCTTGTTGCTCACTCTGACGAGGGGGTTAGGGGAGTTCTCGTTGTTCCATGCTTCCGTAACGATACCCAAAAACTGTGGGTGCCCGGTCCAGAAGTCGAGGAATTAGAATCTCTTTTTGGGAGAGAAGGTTTTGTTTTTGATCTCAACCAACAGGGGGTTGTGGTCTGATTCTGTGGAGTTGAGGTGGGATAGGTTTGTGGTGATCCCCATATCGTGCCAGTTGGCATTCGTGAGGGCTCTGTCTAGCCTGGAGTATTGACGATGGTCGCCGTCCTGCATATTGCACCAGGTAAATGCATTGCCAGTGAACTGAGTAGGGGTTGAGTGGGCATTGAAGATGAAGTTGTTGAAGTCTAGCATGGCCGGGGCGGGGGGAAACGCCCTCCGGATTTCTCTGTGCTGCAGGTGATCGCATTAAAGTCCCCAATACAAAGCCAAGGGGAATTGGTATGCTGGTGGTGGATGTCAAGAAGGTCGTTCCAGAGTTGTTTTCTCTCCGTAACATCGCAGCTGCCATGAACCGCAGAGAGGATGGCGCTGACAGAAAGTCTAGGGTGATCAAACCAGCAGGAGAGGGCCTGCCGGGAGTCATGGATGACTCCTAATTTGACGTCCTTCGTACCGATGATCCAAATATCGTGGCTGCCAGCTATGGCCACGGGGAGGCCAAGTTGCAGTTGGATGGACTTTAATCTTTTAGGGGGATTTTGGGTTCGATAATAACGAGGATGTCAATTTTGTGGATTTTTCGCAGATTGGTAATTCTCCTCAACGTCGGTTTGTTCGCCAGACCGTGGACATTCCAGGCTAGGATGTTAAGCATTAAGGGAGTTGGGGGGGTTTTTTGTTCCGATTGGCGGCGGATCTGGTTTGGATGGTTCCGATTTCAGTGGTTCCTTGGTTAGCATTGGCCTTACTCGAGGTTGAAGGTCCTGCTTCAGTGGAGGGGGGATATGATTATATGATTGCTCCTTCGTGGCCGGATGCTGATTGACCGATTCTCTGGTAGAGTCTAAGATGGGATTCTCTGGTGGGATGATTATGGAGTCACTGGTACTCCCTGTCAGGAGATTGGATTGTTGAAGAGAGAAACCTGTGACTTAGACTTGGAGTCCTCTCCGAACTAGGTCAGGACCTAGAATAGCTAAGGTCTCTACCACGGAGTCTTCGGTGATGAGAAGTTGATCAGCTACGGTCACTTCGGTGGACAGTTCGACGCCTTCCGGAATGGGGTGGATCTCGGAGAGTACGAGATCATTCGGGGGAGTGGCTGTCTCCTCCGGGTCTTTCGCTTCCTCGGTATCTAGAGCGTCAAACTGATTGGAAAGGGTGAGAGCTTGGGAGCTGTGGGGAATTAATGCTTTGCAGGAAGATTCGCTACTCTCCGTCGAGACGTCTTCGGAGTCGAATCGAGTGTGAGAGTTTGGACGAGGAAGGATAGGTGGCATGGGTGTCCTCCCCTCAGTAGGCTCGCTGACTTTTCGTGTTGGTTTTTTCTTTAGTTCAGGTTGGAGACGGTGGCAGTGCTTTTGGAGGTGACCTCTTAAGTGGCAGTGGTTACAGAACATGATGTGATTATCGTAGAGAATTTGTTGGGTGTGGTTCCGGTTGCCCAGCTCGATGTTGATGAAGTTTGGTGGTTCGGTTGTGAGGTCAAGTTCCACAGAGATTTTAGCGTAGTGGGCTTCAGTGAGGTTGCTGGTCTCAGGGGCTGAGGCCACATACGTGCCAAAGGAGTTGGCGATGTGCCTGAGAGCCGCTGGGACGAAGCAGATGAGGGAAAGGTTAGGCAGAGTGATCCAGGCGGCGACTGTCGCTGAGTCTTCTTTAGTACTAAAGTTAGCTGACCACTTAATGATCTTCATCTGGAGGGAGTCAATCCTGTACGTGCCTTTGGACCAGACTGTCTTATGGTCTGATTCGGAAGAGAGGTGAAGAAGGATGTGTTTGGGATCAAGGGGGGCTACGCGGTAATCCGCTGAAAGTCTCCAGCTAGCTACCGTCTCCTGCACCCGAGAGAGCTTGGGACAACCGGAAGAAAATTTGAGGATGAACGTGTGGGGGAATGAGTTCGATCATGAGGACATCTCCTTGTCCGAGAATGTAATCAAGGGTACCGTAGATTCCAGAGAGTACTCAATGTCCGAGAGAATGATGTCGGGGACGATGGGAGCTTTGGCTAGCGCCAGATCCGGGCGCAGCTTGTCAGCGAAAGTCGGTGGGGGAGGGGCGACCGGAGGAGGGATCGGGGAAAAGCCACCCGAAGGAAGGGGGGTCGTCGAGGAGGGGATCCGCTCGGGACGAAGGAAGGCGATTGGGGGGGCTTCCTGGGTGGAGCTTAGAGGTCAGGGTGCGGTCGGATGGGTCCTTCCAGGAAGAGTGCTCGTCCCGCTCGCCGGGGGTGGAGCCGCCGACGGATCGGTGGCAACAGGATGGGGGGCGACCGAGGCGACCACGGCGGGGTCTCCAGGCTCGGACGAGCTGGTGATAAGAAGGGGATCCGGTAGGCGGGCTGCCGAGGTCACTGATGGGGGAGGGGGATGGAGGATAGGGGGTTCATGGGATAGAACTGGACCTCTGAGGGGACGACAGGGGAAAAGGAGCTGGCTAGGAGACTAGTGGAAGAAGAGGGGACGGGGATGGCCGGTGTGGGAAGAGAGGGGGAGGAGAAGGATGGGTAGATAATCAAGGAGGGTGGGGTAGAGGAATGGTAGGCGAGAGGGGGGTAAAGAGCGTAGAGGAAGAGGCTTTGGGTGGGTGGGCGTAGAGTAGGCGTTGGGAGGAGGGCCCACCGGCCGAGTGGGGGATAAAAGGGAGGGAATACGCAGACTCCTTAGCGTAAAAAGCAGGGAGGGATTCCTGAGTGGGCTCGACAAGCGTAAAAAACTGGAGGGAGTTAAAAGGAGGGGGGTCCTGAGTGGGCCCGACTGAAGGATTTAAACGGTGGGAATACGCTAGCTGAAGATCTGGTGCGTAATAAACGCAGCTGGGGTCTTGCGCGTAAAAGCCTTGGGCGTGGATGGTCCCACCCGAGGGAAGCTGGGCATAGCCGGGCGCGTAAAAACCTTGGTAAGTGTGGGCCCTACTTGAAGAAGGTGCTGGCGTAGGGGAGTCACGCGCGACCACAGAATAATGATGGTGGCCTGTCACGTTGGGTACGGGAGTTGACCCGCCCACGTGATGCCAATGAGGAATGCCTCCCAATCCTGCATCGCAGGTGGGTGACCCTCCCGAGGAGAGGGAATCTTCATTCGAAAATCGAAACGAAGCGGGAGAGGGCGGGAAAGCGGAAGGGTCTCCCAAGCCTGTACCGCAGGTGGTTGATCCCTCCGAGGGGCGGAGGACCCGGAACGAACCATGCAACGAGGTGGGAGGATGCTGGAGGGCGGATGGGGACGGAAGAGAAGGGTGGGGTCTGCAGGTGGGCACGGGATCTGGGAGACCTACCCAGGCTGCCGCAGTGTCCCCACGGGGAGGCAGAGACCGAACTGGGATCAGCAAGCTGGGGTCAGAGCTGAGATGAGATCTGGATGGCGGAGGGGAGGTTGATAACGAACTGGGATCGGCGAAGGGAGCGGGGAGGGAGCTGGGGATGGCGGTAGGAGGGGTGGGCGCTTGAACAGAGAGGTGAGGATGGAGATGGGGGGGAGACGACTGGGGGGGAGGGAGGGGGATCGGAGAGAGGGGGCGGGAGTGAGGCGTAGAGTTGCCGGATCAGCTCCACGCATTCAGCTGGCCAAGGCTTGGCCATCAGCGATCGCCAACCACCGGAGAAGAGCGGGAGAGGGGAAGCCCTAGGGGCTTCCCGGAGAGGGAGGGAGGGGGAACACTGGAGAAGGAAGCAGAGCCATTTTTGTTACCAAATTATATATATATATAATATAAAGTACAGTGGGTTTTTGGTCTGACCCATGTGCTTTGGTTCAATGATGATGAAAGGACTAAATTGCCCCTCTCTATAAGAGATGAGGAGGTCCCATGTTGGGTGCGGCGCAACCGGTTGTTCCAACGGCACCCCCTCCTCCAGCTCCTCTTGCACCGTCCCTCCCTCCGCCGCCTCCGCTCCATCCTCGCCTACGCCGTCGTCGCCGGCCTCTTCCGCAACCCCTTTGTCGCAAGCAGCCTCCTCCACCACGCCGCCGACGCCGACCCTTCCTTCGCCGCCTCCCTCTTCTCCGCCATGACCAACCCCAACCCCTTCTCCTTCAACACCGCCATCGCCATCTCCGCCAACCCACTCTCCATCTACTCCCAAATGTTTCGCCGCTGCATCCCTCCCGACTCCCACACCTTCTCTTCCTTGCTCAACACCATCGTCGTCGCCGCCGCCACCAGGTCATTCCACGCACACGCCCTCCTCGAATTACGGCCCAACCCCTTCGTGCAAACCGTCCAGCTCACCACCTACTCCCGACGTGGCTCCGTCGACCACGCCCTGCGGGTGTTCGACGGAATGCCACACAGGGACGTCGTCTCCTGGACCGCTGCCGTCTCGGGCCTCGCCGCCCTCGGATTCCCCGCGACGGCCCTGCGCGTCTTTGCCTCCATGAGGCCTCACGTCGCCCCCGAACGCCGCCACCGTGGTCTTTGCTGTGTCCGGCTCCGCCGGGCTCGGGTCCCTGGCGCTGGCCCGGTGCCTGCACGCCTACGTCGAGAAGGCCGGGTTCGGAGGCCGCGTCTCCGTCCGGAACTTCCTGGCACTGGTCCGGTGCCTGCACGCCTACGTCGAGAAGGCCGGGTTCGTGTCCGTGCCACTATGGCACGGGTTATCCACTAGTATATATATAAAAGAGGGAGAAAATTTGGATTTAAAAGTCTCGCAATGTATCGAACTCTAAACCACCCTACCCCCTTATATTTCCCTCTTCCCTTCTCGCTATTCCATCTTCGTAAAATAGCGCCGCCAATCGTCGTGAACACAGCCATGACCTTCCCCTGATCTCGGTGAATCCTTCCTGTGCACCGATGTCCACCCCGTGCCACTGTCGATCTGCCAGAGTCGCTTCCGACCGTCAACAACGGAGGATCTCCTATGTTTTTTGTCAGAACTTCTCCACCACCACCAACCCGAGAGCCCATACCAATTCTAATCAGTAGGTGATCACTCTTTGGCCTATCACAACTGATTTGAACTCGTCTCGACTTCTGAGTCTATCGACCGACTCACCATAGCTACGACCACCGTCGGCACTTGACCAACGATCGAGGGTCATCCCTACAACCTGTCAAAGGACATGTCTTTACGGAGAAACTTAAATTTAAGAGTACACAAGTAAAAAATAATTATATTCGCAGGACTTTTACATAGAACATTGTCAAATAGAAATGTATGATCGTGTTGAAAGAATCCATCAATATTTACACTGACATGAGGACGCTGAACTCGCTAGCTGTTTCACTCTTCGAAGTCACTGAACTCGAGACTGCAGGATTGGACATCATGTGCAGAAAGGGATTGGTAGGCGGCACGATTTCTTCGTCCCCCTCCAGCATCCTCACCACGCTGCTCATCGAAGGTCTCGCCTCGGGCTGGTACTGAACGCACCACAGTGCGACTTGGCACATCGTCCCGGCCTTGTCCCTGTTGTGCTCCTCGATCCCGCAAAGTGATACTATACTCTCCAACTGCCCTTGCTGGAACTTCTCCCATACCAGCGTCGGGAACCACTGCTGGCTCTCGCCCCGGCTGAACTCGAGATTCCTCCTCCTCCCTACAATCTCGAACAGGAGCATCCCGTAGCTGTAGACGTCGCACTTGTGAGTCACGGGGAAAGGCATCCACAGCTCTGGTGCAGCGTACCCGGGCGTTCCCCGGCCTCCTCCAGTGATCGCCATGTGCGTGTTCTCTCTGTCGCACAGCTTTGCCAATCCAAAGTCTGCCACCTTGGGACAGAAGTTTGCGTCTAGAAGGACGTTAGCAGGTTTTATGTCGTAATGCACAATCTTCTGCTGGCATTCCTCGTGGAGGTATCGTAGTCCCTTTGCCGTCCCGACTGCGATGTCCCGTAGCTTCTCAAACTCTATTACCGTGCGTTCCTTTCCAAACAGGTAGCCCTCGAGCGAGCCCTTCTCCATGTACTCGTACACCAAAGCTTTCGCCGTCTCGTCGAAGCAGAATCCGTAGAGCTTAACTAAATTGATGTGGTAAGTTCTTCCTATAGTGCCAACTTCAGCCATGAACTGCTGCTCTTCGGCCCTCTTGTCCGACGTTCCGCGGAGAATCTTCACAGCGACCTGCACCCCGTTGAGGAGCACACCTTTGTAGACCGTACCGAAACCGCCGGAACCCAAAGTCACCGAGTAGTTCCAAGTGCAATCTATCAGATGCTGGGGAGTAAATCTGATGGGCTTCTCTTTCAAGATGCCATCCAGGAACTCCTCGACGGATCCAAGTTCGATGATGGAATCTGCGCCGAGTCCAGGACGACTAGGAGGAGGCAGTGGGTTTCTTGATCGGCTGCGCCGTTGTTTCATTCTCCTCAAATAACACTTCGTGACTAAAATTGCAACCACGATTATGACCACTCCGGACACTACGAACAGGACTGTATATAAATATAAATACTTCAATATTCAGAATTTGGAATATGCGTTCGAGAAAGTGGTTATTTTGGGAGTTGCATCCAAAGTTAAAAGGAATTGAGCTTACCAATGGAAGGGACTTCACCGGAGGTTGACATTGCTGAGGAATTAAGATACAAAAGGCCAAATGCCAATCTGCATAGGAATAACACACGTGTCAATATTATTCTAAGGGTGATTAGAACAATTAGGCCATCTCTAACATGATCCTCAAAATTCTAATTGGAGAAATTTCCTCAAAAATTATCTCCAACCCACCTTCAATTTGAGAAAATTTTCTCAAAAAATTTGAAGAAAGGGTCTTTGATCCTCAAATTTGAGAAAAGAGAAAAAAATTTCAATTTTGAGGATCAACTATTCATGACTATTTTATCCTTCAAGTGGTACTTAATTACGAATATATCCTATATATGTTAAACGTTAAACATAATTAACTTACCATATTTTTTTTTTAAATAATGTAATAATTATACTATTAAAAAGTTTTTGTTGAGACCTTCCAATAGAATCTAATATTGAATATTTTTGTTTATTAGTATTATTTTTTTGTTTATTGGATTCATTTGATTAATAAAATACCATTTAATAGAATAACATCAAACTTTCTAAAATTAAAATACATTGACTTTAAAAAACATAAACAAGTACATTAAAATTTAAAATAATACCACCAACAACAACATTGAAATTAAAAATTCTAAACGTTACAACAACATTGAAATTAAAAAAGCTTAAAGCACTATAAAAGAATATAATATTATTAAAGAATATTATAGGAAAAAAGTTAGTGGATTGGAGTTGTATAAATATTATAAAATAATATTAATAGTATTAAATAATGTAAATAATATAATATAATATCATCTCGGTAATTATATTAATAATATATCATTTTATATATATGATTATATTAAGTAATTGTGAAGAAATAAATTTATGTAGAAATAAAAAAATGGTTGTTTATATATTTGAGGATTGATGGGTTGGAGATGTAAAATTTTCAGGATAGTATAATTTAATAATATTTTTTTTTGGGTCCTCAAATTGAGAATTTTGTAGGATGGATTGGAGATGGCCTTAGATGAATTCTGGATTAAAATTCTACTTGCACATTCACAACTTTAGAATGCATCTCAAATCTCGATGTTAGGCAATTTCTGTGATTTTTCTTGAATGAAAAAAAGAGTTCGTTGAAGATAATATCAAAATAGTGGCATAAATAATTAAAAAATATTTTCAAAATTCCTACAATTAATCCTTTTTTGTTCCCCTTACTTAGCATGCATACAGAATTAAAGAAATAGAGGCTGATCTAATCAAATAATTTTTTTTTTCTGAGAGACTATGATGTAATCAAATAACAACAGCATAAAATATAAAATTGAATAAAACCATGTAACAATCAGAAGATAGAAAGCATGAAGAAACCAAAAAACATAGATTATCACCTAGTTCTAAAGGAAAACAAGAATCTAGTTCTAAAGAAAAAGAAAAAAAAAAGATTTGCATCTGAAACACTTACATCTGCTGTTGGTGCAAGGAACTTGGTGGCTTAATTTCTTCCTTGTGCTTCTAATTTCCTCCTTATATGGAGGTTCAGAAGTAAATTCAGAAGGATCTTTGCATATCTGCTTCAAGTCTCTGCAGACATTAAAGGTCAGAGTTTGCTTTATTTGCCTTACATAGCGATTGGAATTGTCAAACTAACATCAGCCACTTTCCAGGAACAAGGTTAGAGACAAGCTGGGCCACTGGTAGACATCAGTTCCATTGTGGATGCCATTGTCAACTTATCAAGTTGGTGACAGTAAGTGATGCTAAGAGACGTGCAGACAAAGACAATAATACTTCAACGTTGTAATTTGCCTTACATAGCGATTGGAATTGTCAAACTAATATCAGCCACTTTCCAGGAACAAGGTTAGAGACAAGCTGGGCCACTGGTAGACATCAGTTCCATTGTGGATGCCATTGTCAACTTATCAAGTTGGTGACAGTAAGTGATGCTAAGAGACGTGCAGACAAAGACAATAATACTTCAACGTTGTAATTTGATTCTCTTCAAATAACATTTTGTGACTAAAATTGCAACCCCGGTTTTGACCACTCCGGACAGTGACACCATGATCAGAACTGTATATAATACTTCAACGTTAAGAATTTGGAATGTGCGAGGAAGTGGTTATTTTAGGAGTTGCATCCAAAGTCAAAAGAAATTGAGCTTACCAATGGAAGGGACACTACTGTCATTGGGGGTTGACATTTCTTCTGACGAATTGAAACCGGCGTTTGATATACGGAATACTATATAGTCGGAAATTCTATATTTGCGGGAATCAAATTTCAAGGAATTAAATTTCCTGAAAAATTACATTCCCATGTTTTGTGACAATATAAATATTTCCGGAAAAAAATAAAAAATAATAATAACGAAAAAAAATGAACAAATATAAAAAAACCGGTAAAAACGACAAAAAATCGGTAAAAACGAAAAAAATGGTAAAAACGACAAAATAACAAAAAACGACAAAAACGATAAAAAAGGACAAAAAATCGTTTAAAACGACAAAAATGACCAAAAAGCGACAAAAATGTATAAACAACAAAAAATAACAAAATAAGGATAAAAACGACAAAAAATAACAAAAAAAGGGTAAAAACGACAAAAATAACGAAAACACGACATAAATCGGTAAAAACGACAAAAAAATCAAAATGCGGCAAAAACGACAAAAAACAACAAAAAATCGGTTAAAACGACAAAAAATCGGTTAAAAACGACAAAAAAAAGGTTAAAAACAACAAAAAATCGGTTAAAACGACAAAAATAACCAAAAAATGACAAAAAAAAATAATCGATAAAAACGACAAAAAAGGACAAAATCGGCTAAAACAACAAAAAATCGGTTAAAAACGACAAAAAAGGTTAAAAATAACAAAAAATCGGTTAAAAACGATAAAAAATAACCAAGAAGCGACAAAAACGACAAAAAAATCGGTAAAGCGACAAATGACAAAAAACGCCATAAAATCAGTAAAAATGACCAAAAAGCGACAAAAACGACAAAAAAGACTAAAAATCGGTAAAAATAACAAAATAAACTACAAAAACGACAAAAAATCGCTTAAACGACAAAAAATTGACAAAAAAAACGACAAAAAGGGCAAAAATTGGGTTAAAACGACAAAAATAATCAAAAAGTGACAAAAAAAGACAAAAAATGGGTAAAAACGACAAAAAATTGCTTAAAACGACAAAAATTGGTAAAAATGACAAAAAAAGCGATAAAAACCGACAAAAAAAAATCAAAAAGTGACAAAAAATACAAAAAATGGGTAAAAAACGACAAAAATCGCTTAAAACGACAAAAAATTGGTAAAAATGACAAAAAAAACGATAAAAACGACAAAAAAATGTTCAAAACTAATCAAAATTGATCAAAAAAAAGAAAAAAATTTAGACAATTTTTTTTTTGTCCGGGATAGAATTCTCATGTTTTGTGGGTAAACTATTTACCCAGGTATTTATAATTCCGGGGAATAAATTTTTTATAAGCCAAACAAACATGGTAATAGATTCCCATCTTAAATTTTTCCGGAAATAAAAAAAAAATACTGTGTACCAAACGCCCCCTAAATGGCAATCTGCATACGGAATATAGCATATGTCATTATATTTTCATGTGTGATTAGAACAATGAGAAGAATTCTGGTTTAAAATTCTACTTGCACGCTCAAACTTAGAATGCAGCAGAAATATTCAAGTATTGTAATTTCTGTGATTTTCTTGAATGACATTAAGAGTTCAATAGACATGAAGCCAGGGGCGACCCTGGTCCAGGGCAGGCCAGGCGACGGTCCAGGGCCCCCTGACGGAAGGGGGCACCAACATGGAACTGTCTATAATAGAACTAGTATGTATCATGTGCAATTTTTAACAAAATGCATTGTGGTGTAGTGGTTATAATGATAGGCTTATATTTAAGAGGTCATTGGTTCAGATCTTAATTACAACAAACTTTTTGTTTTATTTATACTTTTTTGTACATTATGTACGGGCCTATTTTGGAAGTTTCACCTCGGACCCCCAACAGCTCAGCGCCGGGCCTGCATGAAGCAGAAACATAGCTCAAGTTGCTTCTGCAATCAAGCATATAGCACCTGCATATGAAGCATGAAGCAAGTCTTTGTTTTTTACTCTCTTCGTACTCATCTCAATAATCAATTCAATAGATTATAAACTGAAAATCCGAGTCGGTTTTGGCCTACTTTCGTCTTCGATTTCTCACCATGAACATACTTATATTATCCTATCATTATTTTTTAACGTCTAGCATGTCATTAATCATCACACTAATTAATCAAACTTAAACTAAATTTCGGCACCACCTGTTAAGGCATCATGTATGCGTTACTTTTTCTTTTCTTTTTTTCCGAAAATATTTATATAGCCATCAAACATGAGAATATAATCTTCTAGTAAATTTCATTATCAGAAATTTGATTCCCTGAAATATAAAATTTTCGGCCATATAGTATTTCGCGTACCAAATACGTGTCTTCTAGAAAAGCACCTACCTAGGCACAACTTAAGACGAAATATGAGATACTTGTTCCTTCCGGGATTTTACTTCCAGATAATCTAACTGGTTAATCAACTTGAACTCATTGAGGTGTTCTTGAAGGGAAGATTCATCATCAACCTTCAAATTGTATAAATGATCGTTGTAATATATTCCTCAACAAGTCCTGCGTTTTACATGGTTTTATTTGATAATATGTTACATGGACACCAATATGATACAACACGACATAATTCAGACACAGTGATACAAATGCAAACACGACACCAATTCTGACATGTCCTATTGTAGAAATGTGATATATAATAGGCATATGACACGACATGACATGCCATCCAAAAAGTGTTCATGCTTCCTAGGATACTTGTTTTAAGGAAAAGGATGGGATGAAGATGACCCCAGCCAAAGGATACATTACACAGGTCAGAATCATCTAGAGTTGGTCTGCCCTATCTATCATCAGTGTTCGGTATTCCTCTTACATGTTCCAGAATTCAGTAACGAAACGTTGTACATTAGTAATGCCAAAAAGTAACTTGTGAATTGAACCTACAAATCCTCATAGTTGTCCAATCTTGTTAATAGAACATGTGTATTATTCACAGCAGAAACCAATATAGATCATACTGTGAGCTTCACTGATGGAGGCAATGATTGATTCAAGGTTCAATTCAGATTCTACCCTTGGAAGGTTCAAAATTCCTACAGTTAATCCCTTTTTCCCCTTCATATCATGCATACAAAATTAAAGAAATATAGGCTTGTTGTGATTTGGATAAACCCAAATATGAATGCCCTTATTCATACCCACGACAACCTCTATCTCATTCCCTCTTTATATGTTATTAAAGAGAAAAGCTATGTACAGATTTATGGCTACCAGTTTTTCTCTTTCTCTCTTATTTTCACAACACATTATCAGCACGAATGCTTGAAGGGCTCCAGGCCGAGGCTCCTAGGACCAGAGACTCTGTGCATATAGAACAGAGACAACTGAGAAGGCCTCCACTCTCAACGACTTTAGATGTATGATGATACATCTAATATTGGTGAGAAGTATTTTTCTCTATTTGAATCTAAACCCATACAGCCAATAATGATTAACATGAGATTTCAGTGTAGTTTGTTTGTTTGTTTTGGTGTAGTTTGTTTGTTTGGTTTCTCTGTATGAAGAAAGCATGATTAGAAGTTTTGTTTACTTTACAAAAAAAAAAAATCATGCTAGTGAGTCATCATAAGAAATATATTCATCTGCATCATGAATGTTTTATTAAGCAACCAGAAGAACTCAACTTCCCTTGTAGCAACTGTGAAAACGGATAAAGAGGCAAGCAACTTAATGACCAAACTTGACAAACTTGAATAATTATGCATGTAAACACATTATGCTACTGACTTCCAATTTTAAATTTATGCTTTCTATTTTATACTTAAACTTGAATAGTTATTATTAATTGGTATTATATCTTTAATTATTGGCATGCTTATCAACTAATCTTCATCAATTTTATTCTTTGTGAAATATTGCGGAGCTAAGAGTCTCTTGCTTTTAGAAATGTTTTAGGGTAAAGTGCAAACAACTCCTACTTAGATTTGTTTCATAAGCAAAATAAGACTCAATAGACAAATATAGCAATTAAATTCTCCTGCAATAGTTGACTCGATTAAAATGACCTCGTCTTCTATTAGCCGTTAGAAATGAGCATTAGTGCCTTCTAAAAATAAAAAAAAACCCAAAATGACCCTCCCCTTCCCCCACAAGAAATGGTCGCTGCTGTCGATGGACGCCCCTGCCACCCTCCGTGTCCACTGCTCCCCCGCGCTAGCCGCGCCCCGACCCGCCCCCGCTGGTCGCGCCCCCTCTCCTCCGCCTGCCTCCCTCCCCCTCCGCTGGTCGCGCCCCTCTCCCCCTTCGAGCCGCCCTCTCCCCCCTCTGCTGGTCGCGCCCCACTCCCTCCGTCGTCGGAGAAGGAGGAGGACTGCTGAAGAGAGAGAGAGAGAGAGGGGAGAGAGAGAATGGGGGTCAGAGTTTTTTGTACTATACCCTTAGGTTTTATAGATATAATCGTCATTTCATGTCTAATTTAACGTCCGTTAACGGCAGAAATCAAATTGGGTGTAAACTGCACCAACTATAAATTTTGAAGGTTTTTAAAGCTAGGGGTCTTTAATTGCAAAAACGTAAATCTAATAAAGGGTTTTTTTGCATTTTACCCATGTTTTAGTCCATTTATTTAGCATCCTTTGAATATTTAGAATTCAAATTTTGAAGAATCGATCGAGAATATTTTAGAATTGTGAGCCCTATATCATATCTTCGAGGGGCGATCTTGGTCATCCATTTAGGTATTAAACAATCATTATGTTCTACATTTACTTTATCATTTTCTATATGGTTTGTACATGCTTCATGGAACGGCTGCTAATGTCTATGAAATTTTTTCTCTTATGAAATACATTATCTTCCAAAAAAAAATTTGATAACCATGGCATGCCTTCGTAGGTGTGAGCGTTCGGTTTATTCGGTTTCAACCGAACCGAATTAGACAAAACTTAATAAACCAAAATTCTAAAAACTCAAAACGGGAACCGAACCGAATTAGCCAAAATCGAAATCGAACCGAACCGAATAATGAATTCGGTTTGTTCGGTTGAAATTAATGTGTCGGACCTAAAGTTCGGATCATGGTTAAATTATATTTAAAATTATAATTTTTATACACACATTTGTTGAATTTTAAAGTTACACACAAAGTTGAACTAGTTGTTAAATTATCCAAGTTGTAGTTCAAAACATATTCATAGAATTATTATTTTCAAAATATACACATTTTTAAATTGAGGGTATTTATATAATTGTATAATTCTTATTTGATTTTCGGTTTGGTCCGAAACCTAAAACCGAAACCAAATAAGGAATTTTTATATTTTGAAAACCGCAACCGAACCGAATTGTTTTGAAACCAAACTGAATCTCTTATTCGGTTCGGTTCGGTTCGGTTCAGTTCAATTCGAGTTTTGGTCCAAAACCGAATAATGCTCACCCCTATGCCTTCAGTATGATGTAGTATGATGTTAGAACGGTTGTTTGCATGGTTGACTTGCTTACTAGTCAATTGAATATTTAAGTACAAATGTGTTGTTACCGAACTCGAGTAGCTCTCGTGGTTACCGAGGAGAGATATAAGATCCCGTCTTGGTGGCAAAAGATCAGTGGATCGAAATACGGAGACGTATTATTCCTTCCATTTATTTGGTAAGAGTTGGAGACAATGGGCTCAACAGACATGCAATGCACGCATCTAAAAAAAAAATTACAAATATTTTGTTGTGCAATATCAGAATTAGTTAAAAATAATCTTCTATTGATCTTTTCTTCAATATATACTTCTACAAAAAGCTAGAGATGTATGACCTGACTTAAATATTCATTCCAAACTATTTCATCTAATAGATGATTTCTTGTGTATCCGAGTCAGACCACCATAAATTTTATCTAAACCAGATTAGGATTCGACTTTGGATGGCGTGGTTGATCCATTATATTTCAACCATAACATTTTTGATCTAGCACTTTAGAGCTTATCAGCATATTTTATTGGATTAATTGTATTAACTACCCCTATGTTTTACACTTATTATACGGATCACCCATGTTTTGAAACTAATTACACGTATACTGTTAGTCCCGGGACTTGATCAAAGATGAAAAACAAATGCAATCGAGATCTGAGATGTCCCACAAAACTTTGCAGAGAGCAAACTCAAGATCTACGATGGAATAAAAAATCAAATAGCCAAATTACAATCTGAAGGAGGGAAAAAAGAGAAGAGAAAATCTCTCGTTCTTCCTTACAAACGTGTTGCAATTGGGACAGAACGAGTTACAATAAAACTAGAGAGAGATGAGAAGAAGAACAATGCTGGGGTGTCAAAACACCGTTGCTCAAAGCAAGATTCGCCCCATACGATCTGCTTCCAGGAACCAGCAAGTTGAAGAACTTGTAGAACGCTCGAAGTCACCTCTGTTCTGACTCCTCGGATGGACTTGCAATGGCGGCAGCAACTCTCTCTCTCTTTCTCCTTTTCTGACTTGTATTTTCGTTGTTCCCACAAAGGAGGCCAGAAGAGAGTATATATAGAGAGAGGGTGGAAACCCTAGCCGCCTCTTCAGTTATGGAAAGATTGAATCAAATCATAAAAAGATAGCAACGAATTAATTCTAATCCCACAAAGATAGGAACTGAATTAATTCAAATCCCACAAATATAGTAACGAAATTAATTCAAATCCCACAAAGATAGGATCTGAATTAATCGCATTGATTCACCCTTTCCATAACCGATTTGAAATCTGCACAGTCAGCGTAGCCCTCCATGCGGCAGCAGCAGCAGCAGCCTGGCCGCATGGACCGCTTGGACCGCTTGGGCCGCATGGACCGCATGGACCGCATGCGCCGCGTGAGCCGCATGAGCCGCATGGACCGCATGGACCGCATGAGCCGCATGGCCGCATGAACCGCATGGCCGCATGAGCCGCATGGACCGCATGGACCGCATGGCGTAGCCCTCCATGCGGCAGCAGCAGCAGCAGCCTGGCCGCATGGACCGCTTGGACCGCTTGGGCCGCATGGACCGCATGGACCGCATGTGCCGCGTGAGCCGCATGAGCCGCATGGACCGCATGGACCGCATGAGCCGCATGAGCCGCATGGCCGCATGAACCGCATGGCCGCATGAGCCGCATGGACCGCATGGACCGCATGGCCGCATGAGCCGCATGGACCGCATGGACCGCATGAGCCGCATGGCCGCATGAGCCGCATGGCCGCATGAGCCGCATATGAGCCGCATGCCGCATAAGACCGCATGGCCGCATATGAGCCGCATAAAGACCGCATGACTGCTGACGTGCTAAGTGCAAAGTGCGCCAACAAAACGCCACATTACGCCTCATGAGCCCATGAGCCCGAGCCCGAGTCCGAGTCCGAGTCCGAGCCCGAGCCCGAGTCCGAGTCCGAGTCGCTAAGCCCCTTTGGGACTTAGCTCCAAGTGGAATTAATCCAAGAGAATGACAAAAGCATTAATGCTTAATCCTTGGAGCCTTATTCTTACCTCCTAGTAAAATCACCCACATGGTTCCCTCCTTAGGGTCACCACCCCATGTGCATCTCTCAACAACACACCCAAGTATATATGTTGAGATAACTCATGGTGCTTTTCCAATGTGGGACTAAAATTTTACAAGGCATGTTGAGAGCAAGCTCTCTCCATGTAAGTAAAGCACCAACAATCCCCCACATATCACAACATATATATGTGTCCAGGGTTGAGCGTTCCCCACAGTAACTGTCCATTTTGCATTAGGATAGATGTCGCTGACGACTTGAATCTTCCCGCATGGGTTAAATAACAATGTGATACAAGAATGGACTACGCCTTGAATTCTGCACCACAATTGTAATTCTTCCCACTCACAAAGTGTAGTTACGTGTGCTTCTGGCTGCACATTAAAGGCCCTGTGCCAGCCTGGTTTCAGTATATAATTTTTGGGCGTCTACAAGTTTACCCTCAAGAGACGGCCTGATATCTCTTTTCATACACTATAGGTGAGTTCTTTATTAAAGAGATATGGCATGATTCCTTGCGCTTCCTTACGGTGCTACGCCGCTATGACATGGCCTGAAGCCGAGGCATTACCCCTACCTGGGAACCTCATCGTAGTGTCATACTACTGTAGCATGAGGTCACAAGCCTCTTTGTAGTGCCAAACTATCCAGCATGAAGCCTAAGGCTTCCTTGCGGTGTTACGCCGCAACGACATGGCTTGCAATACCGAGGCTTTACCCCTACCTGAGTACCTCATCGTGGTGTCGTGCCACTGTAACATGGGGCCATCCTCCCCTTTGTAGTGCTGTCTACAACTCTTTAATTACGTCATACAGCATTAGGCTACCTGCCTATTTGCGGTGCTACGCCGCTGTGACTTGGCTTGCAAAGCCGAGGCATTACCCCTACCTGGGAACCTCATGGTGGAGTCACTCCACTGTAGCATGGAGATTCACTCCTTGTAGTGCTGCTCTACCGTGCTTCCTGTAAAGCACACCAGACATTCACTCTGCCTGAGAACTCATTAAGGCGTTTAAGCCAACCTTCCACAGGATCTATTTTTCCGTAGAAAAATACATAGTAGACAACAGTGGTTATGGGTCCGTATCCCTTCCATGTTCCAGAGAACAAGTACCCACTGTTACCTGATAGTTTCCCAGTCAGTGATCCTCCTTTGAACCAAAAGTTAGATGCCTAGTAGATTTCTCTTTGAACTAATAGCATAAAACTTTATGGTAGGATTACAAAGACACACTATCAGAATGCCTTCAAGCCCATTTTACAAGCTGTGTCATCGACCAACTGGCGCTTGAGGCCCTTTGTGAACGGATCTGCCAGGTTCTTCTGACTCCGAACATCAACCACTGCAATTACACCTCTTGTGATAAGATCGTGTACTGCCCTGTGCTTCAACCATACAGTCCTCTTCTTCCCGTTGAAGAGGTCATTTGATGCCACCGCCGCAGTCGCCTGGTTGTCACAGTATATCGGTATCGCCGGTATCTGAGCCCCAACCACTGGAAGATCATACATGAGCTCCCGAAGCCATTCTGCTTCATCTGCTGCAGTTTCAAGTGCATAGAATTCAGATTCCATGGAGGAACGAGAGAGTACAGTCTGCTTCTTCGACTTCCACGATATAGCAGCTCCATCCAAGGAAAAGATATATCCACCTGTGGATCTCTCGCTTTCCACCTCTGAACACCAGCTAGCATCACTGAAGCCTTCCACTACTGTCGGATACCCGTTGTAGTGCAGTGCATATGTCTGAGTCTTCTTGAGATATCTCATTACTCGCTTCACAGCTTTCCAGTGCTCAACCCCTGGGTTGCTTGTGAACCGACTCAGCATTCCCACGTCGAAAGCTATGTCAGGCCTTGTGGCAGTAGTTGCGTACATCAAACTTCCGATAACGCTAGAATACTCCAGCTGCCTGACGCTTTCCCTCGAGTTTGGCTTCAGCTTCTGATCACACCTGTATGGCGTATCGATCCCTGAAAGATCCTTATACCCATAGCGTGTGAGCATCTTCTCAATATAGTGAGATTGTGACAGCGCTACTCCAGTGTCTGTCCGGATGATCTTTATGCCCAGGATGACATCTGCATCCCCCAAGTCCTTCATACTGAACTTGGTTGAGAGGAACTTCTTTGTCTCTGTGACACAGCCTATATCCGTACCTAGGATTAGCATGTCGTCCACGTACAGACAAACGATGACTCCTCTTCCATCAGCGAACTTTGTGTAAACACATTTGTCCGTCTCGCTGACTCTGTAGCCGTTTGACCTAATAACTTTGTCAAACTTCTCATGCCACATCTTGGGAGCTTGCTTCAAACCATATAATGATTTCACCAACTTGCAGACTTTGTCTTCAAGACCTTTGACGACAAATCCATCTGGCTGTTGCATGTAAATCTCTTCGGTCAGCTCCCCATTCAGGAACGCTGTCTTTACATCCATCTGATGTATCACCAACTTATGTATAGCTGCTAGAGCGATTAATATCCTGATGGTGGTCATCCGAGCTACTGGAGCGTACGTGTCGAAGTAGTCTATCCCCTATTTCTGAGAAAATCCCTTGGCGACCAGCCTGGCCTTGAACTTGTCAATAGTTCCATCTGCCTTCATCTTCTTCTTGAAGATCCATTTACATCCAATAGGCTTTTCTCCTTCAGGTAGATCTACCAACACCCATGTGTTATTGGAGGTGATAGAGTCAAACTCGTCATTCACTGCCTCCTTCCAGAAGATAGCATATCTGGTCTTCATCGCCTCATCATAGGTAAGCGGATCTGCTTCCACATGATAGGTGACAAAGTCATCTCCGAAATCTTTCGGTCTTCTCGCTCGCTTAGCTGACGGCTCGGCGAGTTCTGGTGCAAGAGTTGTTCCATCAACAACAGCTTCTTCTTGGACTACTGGCTCGTATGAGATTTCAGTCTCATTAGTACCTACATCATTTTCCGGAATGTCCGAAAGAACAATATTTTTGTCTTTTGCGAACTTGTCTTCAAAGTATTCAGCATCGCGAGATTCGATAATATGATTTGATTTAATATCAAGAAATCTCCGAGCATCACTCTTCTCGGCATACCCCAAGAAGATAGCCTTCGTAGTCCTTGTCCCCAGCTTCTGAATCTTCAGATCTGGAAGCTTCACATACGCCAGACACCCCCACACTCGAATGACATTCAAGTTGGGTCTGACTTTGAACCAGAGTTCATGAGGAGTTACGTCTGAAGTTGCATATGGCACTCTATTCAGAATAAAAGTGGCCGTTAATGCAGCTTCTCCCCAGTAGCATTTTGGAAGACCTACAGTGAGCAGCATGGAATTCATCATTTCTGTTAATGTCCGGTTCTTCCTCTCTGCTACTCCGTTGGATTGAGGAGAATATGGAGCAGTAGTCTCGCATATGATTCCATGTTCTTTACAGAACGATGCGAATTCATGAGACCTGTACTCCCCACCTCGATCACTTCTCAGCCTCTTGAGTTGTTGTCCAGTCTGCCGTTCAGCCTCGGCCCTGAACTCTCTGAACTTCTCGAAAGCTTCGTCTTTGGACTTGAGTAAGTAGACGAACGCGTATTTTGAGAAGTCGTCGATGAAGGTTATGAAATACTTCATCCCGGCCTTCGTGGAGAAATGTTTGAAGTCACAGATATCGGAGTGCACCAACTCCAGAAGATCTGTGCTTCTATTGACCCGATGAAAGGGTTTCCTTGTGATCTTCGTCTGAGCACACACCTCACACTTCTCCACCTTACCCCCACATTGGAGATAAGTCCTAGACTAGACATTTTGTTAATTCTCTTACAATGAACATGTCCTAGTCTATTATGCCACAACTCAAGAGAATAATCAGAAAATGCAACTGCATTAATGTCTTCAAACTGGTTAACAAGCTGAATTTTAAACATGCCTTCGGTTTGATAAGCCTTCCCGAAGTATGTTCCTTTCTTGGACATCACCATCTGACCAGTATTGATGTCCATCCTCAAGCCTGCGTTGCAGAGCAGGCTCCCAGAGATCAGGTTCTTGGCAATCGCCGGAACATGCTTCACACCTTGAAGCGTCAGAGTGTTCCCAGAAGTGAGTTTCAGTTCCACGGTCCCGATCCCCAGAACTTCAGCTTGGGCCTGGTTCGCCATGATAACCTTCTCAGATATCGGCTGGTACGTGACGAACCATTCCTTGCCTGAACAGACATGGCAAGTCGCACCAGTGTCTATCCACCAGTCAGAGTCAACCTCCACAGTTGTGACCTGTCCGATCATAGCAACAACGTTAGAAACCAATGAAACCTTATTAGGCTCACCTTTCTCTGATTGTTTAGGCTTAGATCTGCATTCACTCTTGTAGTGGCCTTTCTTGCCACAATTATAACAAGTCACGTGGGACTTTGTCTTCTGTTGCTTGAAAGAATGACCCTTCACTTTCAGATTAGTGAAGTCCTTCTTCTTGGGATGAGAAGCCGCCTGCTTCCCCTTGGGATCCCTCATTTGTACCAGATTGGCTTTAGCCAACTGTTTGGACAGGGTGTCCACCTTCTGTTGAGAACGCATCTCGTCCTCAACATGGATCTCTTGAAGTAGATCTCCCAAGCTAATGTCTAGCTTCTTTCTGTGCATCCTTGCATAGAAGGTACTCCATCCAGCAGGAAGTTTTGAGACGATCCCTCCGACGACAAACTTGTCGGGAAGGGGCATCTCTTCGTCTTCCAGTTTCTGACGCAGCTTCAGAAATTCTTTCACCTGTGGTAACATGGACTTTTCGTCCTCAAAGAGCAATTTGTGATATTTTTCAACCACAAATATTTTGCTCCTGTTCTTATCTTCTTCATACAGATTTTCTACAGACTCCCATATGTCTCTGGCAAGTTCCTTCTTCGAGTAGAATTCTGCCAGGGAGTCCTCCATAGCATTCAGGATGATAAGCCTGCAGATGCTATTTTCCCTTCTCCATTTGGCCTGGAGTTTGGTAGCCGCGTTGATGGCGGCAGTAGATCCAGTGTCTGGAACAGAGGGTTCTTCCTCCAACAGAACATGATCAACATCTTTCAGTTGAAGAGTTAGGTACACCTTTCTCTTCCAGACTTGATAGTGCTCTCCATCGAACTTTTCCAACTTGCAGAAGTCCGATTGGAGGAGCAAAGCATTAATGTTTTCCATCTACACGGATCTTGCTTTGAGATTGTTAGTCCCGGGGCTTGATCAAAGATGAAAAACAAATGCAATCGAGATCTGAGATGTCCCACAAAACTTTGCAGAGAGCAAACTCAAGATCTACGATGGAATAAAAAATCAAATAGCCAAATTACAATCTGAAGGAGGGAAAAAAGAGAAAAGAAAATCTCTCATTCTTCCTTGCAAACGTGTTGCAATTGGGACAGAACGAGTTACAATAAAACTAGAGAGAGATGAGAAGAAGAACAATGCTGGGGTGTCAAAACACCATTGCTCAAAGCAAGATTCGCCCCACACGATCTGCTTCCAGGAACCAGCAAGTTGAAGAACTTGTGGAACGCTCGAAGTCACCTCTGTTCTGACTCCTCGGATGGACTTACAATGGCGGCAGCAACTCTCTCTCTCTTTCTCCTTTTCTGACTTGTATTTTCGTTGTTCCCATAAAGGAGGCCAGAAGAGAGTATATATAGAGAGAGGGTGGAAACCCTAGCCGCCTCTTCAGTTATGGAAAGATTGAATCAAATCACAAAAAGATAGCAACAAATTAATTCTAATCCCACAAAGATAGGAACTGAATTAATTCAAATCCCACAAATATAGTAACGAAATTAATTCAAATCCCACAAAGATAGGATCTGAATTAATCGCATTGATTCACCCTTTCCATAACCAATTTGAAATCTGCACAGTCAGCGTAGCCCTCCATGCGGCAGCAGCAGCAGCCTGGCCGCATGGACCGCTTGGACCGCTTGGGCCGCATGGACCGCATGTGCCGCGTGAGCCGCATGAGCCGCATGGACCGCATGGACCGCATGAGCCGCATGAGCCGCATGAGCCGCATGGCCGCATGAACCGTATGGCCGCATGGACCGCATGGACCGCATGGACCGCATGGACCGCATGGACCGCATGAGCCGCATGGCCGCATGAGCCGCATGGCCGCATGAGCCGCATATGAGCCGCATGCCGCATAAGACCGCATGGCCGCATATGAGCCGCATAAAGACCGCATGACTGCTGACGTGCTAAGTGCAAAGTGCGCCAACAAAACGCCACATTACGCCTCATGAGCCCATGAGCCCGAGCCCGAGTCCGAGCCCGAGCCCGAGTCGCTAAGCCCCTTTGGGGCTTAGCTCCAAGTGGAATTAATCCAAGAGAATGACAAAAGCATTAATGCTTAATCCTTGGAGCCTTATTCTTACCTCCTAGTAAAATCACCCACATGGTTCCCTCCTTAGGGTCACCACCCCATGTGCATCTCTCAACAACACACCCAAGTATATATGTTGAGATAACTCATGGTGCTTTTCCAATGTGGGACTAAAATTTTACAAGGCATGTTGAGAGCAAGCTCTCTCCATGTAAGTAAAGCACCAACATATACCCCCTATAATTTTTATTTTCTATAGAAACTAATAACACTGACCACCCCTATAGTTAATAAAATTTGCAAAGGAGAGCAGTGGTCAGTGTAATTATTTTCGGAATAGGTGTAATCTCTATAATACTTATGAAATATAGGGGAGGTCAGTGTAATTAACCCTATTTTATTCTTGATTCATGTCATATCCTTTTTTTTAAATATGTATATGACTGTATTCGTATTTCAATGATTTTAAAATTTTGTATTTGTTTTAGATTTTATTTAATTTCCTGTTTGGACTGGTTGGGGACTCATTTTTAATTATTATTGCTGCTATTAAATTGTTGTTAGCATTATTTTTATTAATATTAATATTGGAGTAAAATTTATTATTTTTCATTTATGGTTATCACATCATTATTATATTGTTATTATTATTATTGTAATAACCTAACCTACCCCTCATATTAACCTAACCTTAACCCTAACCCATACTCTCTCACTCTCATCTCTCTCTCTCTCTCTCTCTCTCTCTCTCTCTCTCTCTCTCTCTCTTCCACGATCAGCAGCTCCCCCCTCTTTACATCTCTCTCTCTCTCTCCACTCTCTCTCTCACCTCTCCTCTCTCTCCTCTTCCTCTCTCCTCCTCACTGGAGCCAGTCGTAAACCCCCCTAACCCCATCTCTTTACAAATTATCAGGAGCACCTGAACTAAAAAGCATGACATTTACCATATCTAACAGAGTATGATTCTTTTTTTAGCTACTCCGTTGGATTGTGGTGAACAATAAGTAGTTATCTCATGAATTATTCTATATTCTTCAGAGAATTTAGTCATTTCATTTGAGGTATATTCTCCACCACAATTAGATCTTATATATTTTTTTTCCTCTAATTGGTTCTCAGCTTCCGATTTATGTACATTGAATCTATCAATGACTTTATCTTTGGTATTGAGAAGGTAGGTATAACAATACTTTAAACAATCATAATATAACAAAGTATTTTCTATCACCTTGGGTTAAAATTCTATTGTAGTCACTTACACCATGAATTAATTCTCAAAATTTCTATCAATATAGATTTGAAAGGTAGCCTAGTGTGTTTTGCTTGAACATAAATCTCACACTTATATGTTTATTATCTGTTAAAGTATTGTGAATAAGGCCTAAGTTTATCATTCTTCTAAGAGCACCTAGGTTCACATGACCTAATCTACCATGCCAACCATTTCAAGATTATACATTAGAGACAATAAGAGGAGAATCTGACATTTTATTGATAGTACTAAGAATGAATAATCCATATTTTTAAAAACTATTTCTAATAAATGAATTATTCTTAGAAATTACTACTTTTTTAGCCTCCATTACAATCTTGTATTCTGATGCTACCAGAAGAGACCCATACTAACTAGATTTCTTTTGATTGACGGCATACGAAGTATATTATGAAGAGGTAGAATTTTCTCTAATATCATCTTCTGATCTACTCTTCCTCTTCTTATAATATGTGTCGTTGTGCCATCTTCTAAAGTTTATACATCCTTCATCTAATTCGTGATAGTTTGAAAAATATGAACGACCAAACAAAATATGAACATTAACTCCAGAATCTAACTAGCAATATAAGAATGGTAAGTAATATTGACTAAGGTTAATAGCTCACAGTTCTGAAGGAACTAGAAGACCCATTCAGAAGCATATTTGATTTGGGTTTGGAAGTGCCTTTTCCTTTAAAAGAGGTCTTGGTAGCTTCCTTCTTTCTGTAGAAACAGTTGAAGGACATGGTTTGTGCTGTCACACACTAAGTAAAACTTTATTTTATCTTGGGGTAAAGTGCAAAAAATTCTCCATAGATTTGCTTTTTTTGCAATTAAAGATTACTAGCTTTAAAAAACCCTCATATTTTCATTTTGGCTCAGTCTACACCCATTTTGAATTTTGCATTAGCAGACGCTAAAATACGTATGAAATGATGATATTACTAGGGGTGTAAAATGGACAAAGTAGTCCGTTGCCCGTACGTGACCGGCTCGATAAATGGTTCGACCGCGGAACGTCCGATTCATTAACGAACAAATCTTGGACATTTTTTTGGTCCGATTAAAAATCAAACCCGGACACGGTCATATCCATGTCCGGTCCGAATTCGTCCGTGAACAGTCCGATAGTGGAGACTCCTTTTGGTTTTGTATCAATTATGTCAAAATATTTTGGTTTTGCATCAAGTTTTTGTTGTCCCGTATCGATTTTTGTTATAATTTTACTATTGTTTGTTGTATTCTATAACCTTCAATTGTATTTTCTTTCAACTAGATTTTTTGAACCAACTATTAAGGTATCTTGATAAAATAATAACTTTTGGTAATATATTTAATTTGTCCGCGGACCGTCCGATTGAATTAACAAACAGTGGTTGTCCGTGTTCGTCCGGCCCGAACTTGAACAATGAACTGTCCGTGTCCGTCCGTACGAACTCATTTTCATTAACGGACCGAACACGGACAGTGGACTGTCCGTGTCCGTCCGGTCTGTTTACACCCCTAGATATTACCTCTCACCCACTCTCTCCTCTTCTTTATCTGTGGTTGGGGGGGGAGGGTAGAAGGAGAGGAGGCGCCGGTGGCGGGTGGCCGTGCGGAGAGGATGAAGGGGTGCGTGGCTGCACAGGGGGGGTGGTGGGCAGGGGAAGAGGAGGGTGGCCGCGTGGGAAGAAGAAGGGGATTGGGGGTTGCTACCACTTTCAAGGAGGAGGGAGGAGGGAGGAGGAAGGTGGCTGGAGGCTGCCACCACCGTCGAGGAGGAGGGGGGCTGCCACCACCGCGGGGGAGGAGGGAGGGGGCGGGGAGGAGGAGGAGGGGAGAAGAAGGGTGGCCACACACCATCGCGAGGGGTGGGGTGAGGGAGGGGAAGGATGAATGGGGAAGAAGGTGGAGGATATTTTCGGTATTTTTTAATTTTTAATTTTTAAAATAGGCACTAGCGGTCAAATCTGACCGTTTGTAGATGGTATGTGACATTTTGATCGATTCATATATTACGAGAGGGTTTAATTGCCATATTTGCCTATCGAATCTTATTTTGCTAATGAGAGAAATTGGAGGAGGTTTTTTTTTTTGCACTTTTAGGGTTTTGTTGGTTTAATGATTCTGGTGGACGAGAGTTCTTCTTGGAGAATTTTCGCTTGGGTTTGTGATGGGTAGACTTGGTTTTACCCTAGTTTTCTATAAGATTTACCTTAGCCTTAGACTCAGTCTTAGGTTTAGCTTTTAACCTAATTTTTTCTTCTATTCTAATGTTATTTAAGACTTGTACAAAGGTAAGGTATCCTTTTGTATGGATAAGTTTTCTAGCATAATCAGACCAAGAAGGAGGAAGCTTATCTATTAAGCAGGCTATCTTATATGATGATTAGATAAAGTTATACCTTTGGCTTAGATGTGTCTAAGGTATTCATAAAATTCATGGATTTAGTCAGTCATAGGTTTGTTATCTATCATAAAATACCTATTGAATGAAGCAAAATTGAATCTTTCTATTACAACATCATCACATCCATATTCTTCTTGCAATACATCTAGAGTTCTTTAGTGCTTTTATATTCAAAGAATATGTCATATAATGACTCACATAAAGCACTTAGTATTCTGTGAAAACAATGATACTCTATTTCCTTCGGGATTTTAGGTTTGAATTAACGAGATGATTTGGGTATTCCTAAGTCAGACTCATCAGAATCATTTGTTATAGGTGTGGTTTCATCAATTGGTGATATAGGCCCTAGGGTAGGGAGCCAAAATCTTATCTAACTCTGTCACCCCTTAAAGTAAGAACCAGTGAAGTTTTTAGGCTTGACACTACAAGATTCATCAGTATCAGCAGTATTTACAAATGTGACTGTCTAAATGTTTTGCAAAATAGTGTATTGAATGTAGGGGTGCAACTTAGGCGGGCTAAACCCGAACCCAATTGGATAAATCCATTAATGGGTTGGGTTATGGTTGAAGAAACTCGGGCTTGGGTCCGGGTTAAAATATTTGAACCCAATCAAAATTGGTTGGACTTTGGGTTCATGTGTCGGATTACCCGAAAAATCAGAAATTCGACATATATATATATATATATATATATATATATATATATATATATATATATATATATATATATAGTGGTGTACTGGTAACACCACCGTGCATGGGGGGGGGGGGGGGGGGGATTCGAGTCCTTGGGGGCTCGGATTGCCTAGCCTCACGGGTTATGGGTAGCTAGGTTAGTAGGTAGGAAAAATAAAATTTTATATATATATATATATATATATATATATATATATATATATTTCTTAAATAAAAAGTTTAAACCCTAATTTTTTTTCACCCCAACTCTTCACTCCTCGTCCTAAATCCCATTTCAGTTTTTTTTGGTAATGTTTGAGACTTGATTATTGCAATTTGATTATGTCTTTAATATTACTCTTGTTTAAAATTATTTCAAATATCGTATTAGAGTCCGAAACCCAATGGACCCGACCCAAGTCATCCAAACCGAGCTTTACCCGATCTTACGGACTTGATCTTGGGCTTCATATGTTGAACCGGAGGTCGGGCTTGGGCTTGGGCTCGGACTAGGCTTATGATTCGTCGGATTGGACTTGGGTTGACCCAGCCTGACCCAACCAATCCGAGTTGCACCCCTATTTTAGTGTAAAAGTGTTTATCAACTTGGGTTAGCTGTAGGGGTCAGATCTCTGCCAGTGGGGTATGTAGACTCTTAAATACCATGTAGCTTAGGACTATTGACACTCTTTGTAAGATGGATCGACCCTTTCTACTTGTACCCAAACTAATCTCTACTTTAAAACTTAAAATTAAAGGGATTTTGAAATATCACTAAACTATTTCTTTGTTAACTAGATTGAAAAAGTAATTCCTAATGATGTCACAAATTACACTTGAATAGCAAAATTGAATCAAATGTTCCTAAATAGTGTACAAAGTATGCAAACATAATCGAACCAAATTATACTTTCCATAACACTTTGGTATGCAAAGAATAGTGCATACATAAGAGAAAGCCAGGGTCGGACTTAATATGAGGCCCATGAGACAATGGTCTCAGACCCAAAATTTTAATAGGGCACCAAATTTTATTTTTTTAAAACTAGAGTTCTTAACACACTACCAAAATATGACATATTAGCGACAGAATTAGCGACGCCAACAAAAAATGTAGCCAATTTTTTTGCATATTAGCGACGTCCTAAAAATTCGTCGCTATACGACGAAATTAGCGACACTTAGCGACATATTATTAAATATGTCGCCATATATTAAAAATTGGCGACGGTTAGCGACGTCTCCTCCATACGTCGCTAACTATTTTACTTAGGGCACGCTGTGTTCTTTTTTCCTCCCACTCGAAATTTTTTTCCCCCACTCGAAATTTTCTCCCCCTCCTCGAGCTCCTCCGGCGACTCCCTCCCCCCCGGCGACCCCTACTCCCCCCCCCTCCGTCGAGCTCCTCCTCCTCGAGCTCAGGTAAACCCTAACCTAACTCCTCCTCCTCTCCTACGGACACACACACACGGACATACACACACACACACACACACACACACACACACACACACACACACACACACAGAGACACACAGAGACACACACACACACACGGACACACGAACACACACACAGACAGACACACACACACACACACATGGACACACTATGTCATGTTGTGGTGGACACGAGACACTATGTTGGACACGTACACATAGCCTAGATCCTTTACCAACCATTTATTTTCCATTTTAACATGTTTTTATATATCAATTTCTAAATATCCTATGTTGACTGATACCTTGTTAATTTACTGTATTTTCCAGTTTTAAAAATCCAGTTTTGACAACCATTTTAACCTAGTTTAATGCTTTAATTTACATGTTTAAAACCCTAGTGTAGTGTATCTATATGTGTGCTGACTGAGTTTCAAGTTTGGGTGATTTGGTTAGAGTTTGGGTTCTCGATTTGGGTTTGAGGTGAATGGGTCTGAAATATGTTATAGGAGTATGTAATGTTGTGTGAAATGAACTGATTTCCTTTCCTATTTGACTAAACACAGTAAATCCCTTCACTGTCCAGATTGGACTGACCCATAGTTCATATCACTCACTCACTCACTCACTCTTACCTAGGTACACACACACACATATAGCCTAATACAAGCATGTTAGCCTCCCTCATATACACATACATGTGACTGTCACATGTAACAGTCAACACACTCACCCCCCATTCACATGTGCATGTACACACACCACCCACTCTCTACTTCTCTCTCTATATATAAGTTTGATAGATGGTATTGTATACATATATACATAACTATATCATGTAACTCATATGTGATATAGGCATATAACCTATGTTAGAGTGTCTAAATATATGAATGCATGAAAGTTGCCTTGTCTTGTAATATAGGCATATAGTATATGCATGCCTATATATATATATATCGTATGTATATATCTATATAGATATTACTTGTGTGTATGAGATAGCTTGAGTTGACTTTGGTCATTATTGGTACTTGAATTATAGGTTAGGCTTGTATAGCCTTGAATGGTGTGTGCTAGCTAGCATGGACTAGTTAGGGCCTAGAATGGTGCCATTGACTAGTTTGACCATAGTTGACCTAGTTTGACTACTAGAGTTGACCAGAGTTGACCAAGAGTTGACTTTGGCCTAGTTTGACCAAGGAGTCCAAGATATTGACTTAGTCATCTCAACTTCACCCAGTTTGACTAGTTACTGCGCTGAATATGTGTGTCCATCTTTGCAGAATTATTTCCAAATGGATATGAATTACTACTTGCGGAATCGTATGTGCTAGCTAGTATGGGCTAGTTGGTACTTGAATTATAGGTTAGGCTTGTATAGCCTTGAATGGTGTGTGCTAGCTAGTATGGGCTAGTTAGGGCCTAGAATGGTGGCATTGACTAGTTTGACCATAGTTGACCTAGTTTGACTACTAGAGTTGACCAAGAGTTGACTTTGGCCTAGTTTGACCAAGGAGTCCAAGATATTGACTTAGTCAACTCAATTTTACCCAGTTTGACTAGTTACTGCGCTGAACATGTGTGTCCATCTTTGCAGAATTATTTCCAAATGGATATGAATTACTACTTGCGAAATTGTTCATGGATGTACAATCATCGTCCTGATGATATGTGTGGTGTACGGGATGAGTACATAGCAGGAGTAGAGCAGTTCCTGCAGTTTGCTAAGACGTTCCCTCAGTACATGGACGACACCAAAATTAAGTGTCCATGTGTGAAATATCATAACGTAAAATATTATCCAGAAGTGGAAGTGACATATCATTTGTACTCGAAGGGTTTTACGTCTAATTACTATCAGTGGACCGCACACGGAGAACTTGTATCTTTAGCATCAGAGCCGGAGCCTTATGTTGAGCCATATATACATGCGGGACCTAATTTTGTTTCAGATAGTCATGCATACGATGACGGGTGCGTGAACATGGTTTTCGACGCTGCGGGGCCTAGTTTCGTTCATGATGCAGCTGAGGAGGCACCGAATATCGATGCTGCAAAGTTCATGGAGTTGCTGGAGAATGTAAAGACTCCATTGTATCCTGGTTGTGAGGATCATTCACCGTTGGAGGTGGTTACAAGACTGTTGAGCATTAAGTCAGATTTTAACATATCGCAAGAATGCTACAACCGAGTGTTGGAGTTGATTATAGAGATCTTGCCGGCGGGTGCTAATTTACCTAAAGACTTCTATCGATCTAAGAGGATGGTGAGATCGCTCTGGATGGGATACGAGAAAATCGATTCTTATTGCAATGGGTGCATGCTGTACTACAAAGACGACAAGGATGCAGATGTGTGCAGATTTTGTGGTACTAATCGCTATAAGACAACTAGTACAGGAAGGTCTACCGGTGCAAGAAGACCGACCGATTCAATGCACTACTTGCCTTTAACACCGCGGTTACAAAGATTATTTATGGTGAAAGAGACGATCGAAAATATGAGTTGGTACATGCGAGAACAGATTGAAGGAGTGTTGGATCACCCATCCGATGGAGAAGCGTGGAAGCACTTTGATCGAGTGTATCCTGATTTTGCTTCAGATCTGCGTAATTTCAGGTTGGGGCTATCTTCTGACAGTTTTACTCCTTTTGGTCTTTCGGGATCCCAGTATTCGTGCTGGCCTGTGATTGTCACTCCGTATAACCTACCGCCTTGGATGTGCATGAAGACTCAGTACATGTTTCTAACCGTTATAATTCCTGGTCCGAATAATCCCAAGAGGAACATTGATGTGTACTTACAGCCTTTGATAGATGAGTTGAATCATTTATGGAAAGTAGGTGCTAACACGGTACGATGTTTCCAGGAAGCAAAATTTTTAGATGAAGACAACCCTTATGTGGACCATCAACGACTTTTCGGCCTATGGAATGTTATCTGGATGGAGCACTCATGGCCGTCTCTCATGTCCGTATTGCATGGACCGTACTATGACTTTCCGCTTGAAACACGGAGGAAAACTGTGCTTCTTTGATTGTCATCGACAATTTCTGCCAAAAGATCATCCATTCAGAAGGAACATGAATGCATTCCGTGCCGACGTTGTAGAGAATGGTGATCCACCGTCAAGGTGGTACGGAGCTACGATATGGGAGGAGGTTAGAGATTTTCCAAGTACTATCGAAGATCCTACAACTGGGTACAAGTGCGATAGATTTGGTAGAGATCATAACTGGACAAAGAGGAGCATATTCTGGGATCTGCCATATTGGAGTACCAATCTGATCAGACATAATCTTGATGTCATGCATATTGAGAAGAATGTATTTGATAACATAATTAATACTGTGATGGATGTAAAGGAAAAAATGAAAGACAATCCCAAGGCCAGGTTGGACTTAGAAGAAATATGCAAACGCCCTGCATTGCATTTGATAGAGGAGAATGGAAAACAGTTCCTGCCGAAGTCAATTTTCTCACTGGACAAGGAGGATAAAGTGAGACTTTGTCTGTGGATCCATGGTCTAAAATTTCCAGACGGATATGTGTCAAATCTGAGAAGATGTGTCGATCCGAAGAAAAATAAATTGACGGGTATGAAGAGCCACGATTGACACGTATTCATGGAGAGGTTAATTCCAATTGCATTTCGAAAATTCTTACCGCATGCAGTTTGAGATCCATTGACGGAGCTTAGCATATTCTTCAGGGATCTTTGTTCTAAGAAATTGCTCGTTGATCGTCTAGAAAAGCAAGAGAAGGACATCATGGTAACACTGTGCAAGCTAGAGAGGGTATTTCCTCCTGGATTCTTCGACTCTATGGAGCATTTGCCGATTCATCTATCCTATGAGGCATGTGTTGGTGGACCCATCGAATATCGATGGATGTACCCGTTCGAGCGACATTTGAATCACCTAAAAGGAAAGGTGAAAAATAAGGCACGGGTCGAGGGTTCTATTTATGAAGCCTATGTTCTCGAGGAGATTACAAACTTCTGTTCGATGTATTTCAAGCCTTATGTTGCAACTAATAGAACGAGAGCTTCCAGAAACGACGACGGAGATCATGAATGTAATGATACAATACTGAAGGTATTCAATGCCCCAGGAAAGCCATCGGGTAAAATAAAAAAGAGATATCTGAACGATGATGAGCTAAGGGCTGCTCAGGTATATGTATTACTCAACTACGACGATGATGAAGTAGAGAAGCTGAAGGGGTAAGTAATTAACACGTCTACATTATTTTAATAGTGTTTATTATTATACTATTACATTAATTGAACGATGTTATTTTCAGCATATTTAATGATGATGTGAGGTCAGGTAGGCCACACATAACAGAAGAAGAACTAGAACAAGAAATGAGGCATTATTTTCCATCATGGTTGAGTGGCATATGTAAGACTTGAGAACTCTGTAATTACCTTTCTGTATATGCACTTGAGAATGAGCTTAATTTATTTTTTGTGGTATTTAGGTCGATCGTCCATACGCAAGACTTGAGAATGAGTCTATTAGAACGCTAGCCAAGGGACCAATTTATGCTGCAAAAATATGGCCAAGCTACTGTGTTAATGGGTTTAGGTTCAAGTCAACAACTTGCCCGATCAGAGACAACTTTGTGGATCTCGATTCCACCAAAAATAGCTGTTTGTGTATCAGATCTTCGAACTACAAAGATGTTGATGCGGGCAACGATTTCTATGGCGTCCTACGGAAGATTGTGGAGCTGACATATAGTTATGGAATAGAGCCTGCTAAGATTGTATTATTCAGGTGTGATTGGTTCGATCCGATTGAAGGTCAAGGTTGGAAAGTAGATAAGCACGGTCTTGTGGATATAAACTATCGACGTCGATATCAAGCCTATGAACCATTTGTCCTATCAAGTCAGGTTCAGCTCGTGTACTTCACAAGTTATCCTAAACGGGGAACAACAAGGTCGGACTGGTGGGCAGTATGCAAGACCAAAGTTAGAAATACCTTTGAGGTTGGCGATATAGCTTATCAAGAGGATGAACTATCTCTTGTAAAAAATATTATAGAAGTGGACACGACGGAAGTTCCTCATTACACATCTAATTGTGTAGAAGAAGTAGAATTATCTGAAGAGGAAGATGCAGATGAAAGTGAAGATGTAGAGGAGGAAGAAGAAGAAGAAGAAGAAGAAGAAGAAGAGCTAAACAAACTAGATGAATTTTCAGAAGAGGATTAAATCTGTACGTTTGTTTTATCATCATATTTGACACTTTAGTGAAACTTTTATCATATAAATCTGTGACACTTTAGTGACACTTTTATCTGTGACTATGAGTTTTTTCAAAAATCTATGATGTCTATCATATAAATATGTACACTGATTTTCATTATTATTTGACTCTGGACATGTATGTTTGTTGGACATGTATGTTTGTGATATTTAATTTGTTGGTATTTTCATTGAGTACATGTATGATATTTAGTTGTAGACTGTTATGATGGGAGACTGTTATTCATCTATTAGTTGTAGACTGTTATGATGGGAGACTGTTAATTATGATGATATCTGCGACGGAAATGACAAATATATCTACGCTGGGTTATAAGCGATGATCTGATATACAAAGGAGGTGCTGCCCAAAATATTAAAAAATATAATGTGTACTTTTGTGATGATGTGTGTCTGTGTTTACAGTGTATGTGAAATATAGTGTTCGGAACCATCGATAGTTTCGATTACTGTTGTATATTTTATCTTGGACAGAAAGAGCAACTGTTCAGGGTGTACTTCTGAGAGCTTCATTTTCACATCCTTCACTCTCTCGGGACGTCGTACAGGATCCCGAGAAGGTGAAGGACGTGAAGAGGAAGCTCTGAGAAGTGCACCCTGAACTGTTGCTCTTTCTGTCCAAGATAAAACATAGAACAGTAAGCGAAACTGTCGATGGTTCGAACACTGCACTTCACACACACTGTAAACACAGACACACAGCATAACAAAAATACACATTATATTTTTTAAATCTTTCTTTCAGTATTCTGCGACAGATAGCGACGGATCTGCGACGTATAGCGACATATGGGTACGTCGCTAATTAGCGGCGTTACGTCGCTGTACGTCGCTACTCTGCTGACGTGGCAGGCATGCCATGTCATCACATAAATAGAAATAAACGTCGCTAAGTAGTCGCACTACGTCGCTAATTTTGCGACGTAAAGTTTTCGTCGCTCTCCGTCGCTAACTTTGCGACGACCCAGCAACACGGCAGTGACGTCGCAAACAGCGACGTAGGACGACGAATTTGTCATCTGCGACTAGCTTTTTTGCGATCTTCATTTTTCGTCGCTAAAGTTGTCGCTAATTACGATTAGCGACGTATTTTCCATAATTAGCGATGTATCACGACGTCGCTAATTTGCCATAATTTAGTAGTGACACACTCATTACCAGGAGAAGAAAAAAGAGAAATTGATGTGCTGAATTATTTTAAAAAATGGATGGTTGTTATTCAAATGCCTATGTTGCTTACAGAATTTTGCTGACTATACCAGTTACAGTTACATCTGCAGAAATAAGTTTTTTTTAAGTTAAAGTTGATCAAACTTATCTCCGGTCAACTATGTCACAAAAGAGGTTGAATGGCTTGGCTATGTCCATCCAGAAAAAAAATGGTTAAGAAAATAGATTATGCAAACTTAATCAGTACTCATGCCTCGAAGACAGCAAGACGAGTAATATTTAAGTGACTATATAATACACTGAGAAAGTATTTAATGGCCCAAGTTTATTATTATTGCCATTATGAACCACTCCAAACATTGTTTAGCATTTTTTTTTAAATTTAATTATCTGGAACATCAATTTTATTTTTATGGGTTTGGAACATCTTTAGTTTTATTAGTATTTCATTATAACATATATTCTTTGGGATATTAAATTTTGTATATTATTTTATTTCTTAAATTTTGGATTGAAATGCTATTGTATCATTATCGATAAAAATAATATAATATAAATATTAAGTTTTGAGGGCATCACTTTTAGTATTTGTCTCAGATATCAAAAATTCAAAGTCCGGCACTGAAAAGGCAGGTACAACTCTAAATTGAAGACTTATAAAAGATATGTCAATTTGTTAAAGCATCGAGTATTTATCACAGCATGTATTTCTTAACATGCAAAATTTTTTTTAATAGCAAGTAATCTCCTAATAACATGTGTTCTAAACAGGATATATTTTTCTATTACAAACGTTCTTAACACAATGTACTAAACGATAATAAACTAGGATATGTAAACAATACTATAGAAGTTTTTCTATTACTAAAGTAAGGAGGACAACTGGTGTTGTAATTGCAAGAAAATCTTCTGATTAACAGCAGGTATTTGAATGCATGTTTGTAGACAGCATGTATTCTGTTAAGTTTTTCTATGTGTTTATACATCAAGAATAAAACAGCAGAAAATTTTCTTAACAGAATAAGTCTTTCTTAACAACTAAGAATTTTGTTCTAAAATAATTTAATATTAAGAACGGTTAAATATGATATGAAACAAATAATAATATCTTATATTGATGTTAAATTTTCCTTTTATTTGCTGTAAAAAATAACAAAAGAATAAAATATTAGTATTATAGGTTTACAGGAAAGTATTGTATGAAACAATGTCATAAGAGATTATTCGAGATCTATGTACAGGCTTTTTCTCGAATACTCCTAGAGGGAAAAAAAACTCATTGGTATCGTCTTTTCGTTACTGCACACAACTTTGAAAGAAACGACTTGGACTTAGCTTTGCCAAAGGAAGGAATTAAACAACTTAAAAAAAATTTGTAGGAGGAAAGATAACGAAATTTTGGAGAGAGGTGAGTTTGGACTTGTTCTTTTTTTTTTTTTTTTGTCTACACAAACAAAACCAACGGTCATATAAATAGGCCCCAAACCCAACGGCCAAAGGTTTAATATAATTTTAATGGTAATAAATCTTCTGTTTAAAGCCATAAAATGTTTTTTGTTAGGAAATAAATTTCCAACGTTCAGATTATTAAGAAATAGAGTTTGGACTTGTTGTTTTATGTGTTTACACAAACAAAAGTTACAAAACCAACGATCATATAAATAGGCCCAATCCAATAGTTGTTTAATAGAATTTTAATGGTGATAGATCTTCAGTTTAAAAGCCATAAAAAGTTTTCCGTTGGGAAATAAATTTCCAACGTTTAGCAGTGGAATTTGAATCGACATTCGGCGTGTCCGCAAATGTGTACATGTACCTGCACATGTTATGTGCCAAACAAAACAGGAGGCAACATTGGCGTGCGTGTGTGGCCCACATGGCTAGTCCACAACAACTTACAAGAAAGAAAAGGGGAGGAAGTAATATAAGGACTAGGAAAGTGCAGTGATGGACTATAGATTTTGAGACATGAAGGCGAACTCTAAAAGTGGCGCCCCTTAATGTTCATATAATTTTTTTTCATGGACAATGATAGAATAATATTATCAACACAAAAATTCAAGAAATAAAATAATAAAAATATATAATATCCAAAATAATTTGTCATAACGAGAGCGTCAGACTATTAAAGCGACAAAAGGGGAGATAATTTTGACAGTGACTATACCAATTTTTTTATTCTAACTAACATACTTGTCTTTTGGTATTATAGTATGTGACATTTAAATATTCCATAAATAATTTTTTTTACACCGACTATAAGGATTAGAATGAATCTGTTGCACCTTCGTACGTACATTAATAGTGTATAAAAAATGGTGCCCTATAAAATTTTGGGTCTGAGAGAGCCACCTCATAGTAGGGGTGCAACTCAGGCGGGCTAAACCCGAGCCTGATTGGGTAAACCCGTTGATGGGTTGGTTTAGGGTGAAGATAATCGGATTCGGGCTCGGATTTGGGTTAAAATATTTGAACCCGATCAAAAATTGGGTTAGGCTTGGGTTCATGTGTCGGGTTACCCGAAAAACTCGAAACCTCACACACACACACACACCCACACACACACACATATATATATATATACACACACACACACACACACATATATATATACACACACACACACACACACATATATATATATATACACACACACACACACACACACATATATATATATATATATATATATATATATATATGTGTGTGTGTGTGTGTGTGTGTGTGTGTGTGTGTGTGTGAGGTTTCGAGTTTTTCGGGTAACCCGACACATGAACCCAAGCCTAACCCGATTTTTGATCGGGTTCAAATATTTTAACCCAAATCCGAGCCCGAATCCGATTATCTTCACCCTAAACCAACCCATCAACGGGTTTACCCAATCAGGCTCGGGTTTAGCCCGCCTGAGTTGCACCCCTACTATGAGGTGGCTCTCTCAATATATATATATATATATATATATATATATATATATATATATATATATATATACTTCTTATATATATATATAAATAAAAAGTTCAAATGCTAAAATTTTCCATCCAAACTCTTTCAACTCCTTGTCCTAAATTTTATTTCACTTTGTATTTTGTAATAACTAAGACCTTGATTGCTATTTGATTATGTATTTAATATTAGTTTTGTTAAAATTATTTCAAATATTATATTAGAGCCGGATAGACCCGACCCAATTCGATCCTCCGGACTTAGTCTTAGGCTTCATATATATGTTGAACCCGAGGACGGATCGGGCTCGAACTGGACGTAAGATTCATCGGATTGGGCTCGAGTTGACCTGAAGTCCGACCCACCCCGTCCGAGTTATACCCCTACCTCATAGGCCTCGTATCAAAGTCCAAGCCTTGGAAGGTGGTGTTCTAGCCACTGTGGGACTGAGCATGGTTTTTTTTTTCTATGCAAGAATACAACAGTAATCAAATAACAGCAGCAGAACATATACAATTGAATAAAACCGTGTAACAGTCAGAAGAAAGAAAGCATGAAGAAACCAAACAACATAGATTATCATCTAGTTCCAAAGGAGGAAAAAAAAGAAGAAAAAGAGATGTACATGTGAAACTCTTACATATGCTGTTGGTGCAAAAGAATTTGGTGGCTTACTTTCTTCCATGTTCTTCTCTTCCTACTTATGGACGTTCAGCAGTCCAAATTCAAAGTCTCTGCATATCTGCGTCGCCTCAAGTCTCTGCAGACTTTAAGGATCAGAGTTTGCTTCATTACCGCGATTGGAATTATGAAACTACCAGCCACTTTCCAGGAATATGGTTAGATGGAAGCTGGGCCACTGGTAGACACATCAGTTCCATTGTGGAAGCCACTGTCAAACTTCTAATTAAGTTGGTGAAAGTAAGTGACGTTAATTAGAAAACATGAAGCCAAAGACAAAATAAAAGTTAGGATCAAACGCAAACATAACAGTTGAACAACGGACACAGAAACATTCAACCTCACTCCGTCCCCCTCGTTATTTTTAAACAAGACCATTTATATAATAAAAAAAGTGGAACTCATAAACTTCAGGAAAAGTGCAAATTGCCGCCCTTGAATCCAATACTAAGATATTTAAGAACGACACGGACCTATTGCTGATAGTAAAAAGCTAAGCGACCATATATCCACGCCAACTCAATTCTAAAATCTATTAAACCTAGTAACCTACGTTCATTTAAACGGAAGATTTATCACCATCAAAATTCTATTAAACCTGAACGGTGGGTTGGGGCCTATTTATATGATTCTATTGGTTTTGTTTGTGTAGAAAAGAAAAGAAAAAGTCCAAATTCCACCTCTCTCCAAAATTTCGTGATTCTATAATCCATATTCTACTCAGATTTTTTTTTTAGAATAACTACGACCGACGAGATTCAAGATAAAAAGAAGAAAAAGATGAATTCTTATTTTTATTGGATCTAGTTTAGATTATTCTACTTGATTGTATCTCAAAATAGACAGCTTAAAAACTACTCTTTTCTGTTGAAAAAAGCAAAAAAAAAGCTTCACTTTTCTGTTGAAAATAGGAGAAAAAAAAAAAAGATAGACTGTGAATATTAAGATAGGACTGCCAACAAAGTTAGACTGTGAATATTAAGATAGACACTCCACATTTTACTCCATGACAGCCCAGTTCTAGCAGTCCTAACATAAAGTAGGACTGCCAACAAAGTTAACAGTCCTAAAGAATTTGAATATTAAGATAGACTGTGAACGAAGTTGGCACTCCTAATGGGCTGCCGTGGAGTAAAATGTGGAGTGCCTTTAGAAATTACTAAAATTTATAACAATTAACCATTTACTTTGAATTAGTGAACGGTTTTTCATTTTCATATCAAATGATTGGTTTCCTTAATGGCATAAGAGAAACAAATTTATTTATGACTAAATACATTATTTTCAATAATAAATGTTTTTCAATTTCAATTATAACAACATAATGTGTATATGTAAACTCGAGAACCCAGAACATAAATTGTTACTCCCCATATCATATACCAAGCTAGGTCTCGCTCCTACAAAAAAAATTTCTAAGTTGTTCAATTTGTCCTCTGGATAAAGCTAAGTTCAGATCGTTTCTTTCGAAGCTGTGTACAATAACGGGAAGCTGATAGCAAGAAGATTTTAACTCTAGAAGTATTAGAGAAGAAGTCTGCACATAAACCTCAAATAATCTCTTAAGGTATTGCTTCGTACACGACTTCCCCCGTCGACAGGTAACACTAATGTTTCTGTTGTTTTGTCATTTTTTTTAGGAAATAATTTTTTTCTTAACATCAATCTAAGAGATTATTATTTGTTTTTATGTCGTTTAACCCGTTCTTAACAGTAAATTACTTTAATACAAAATTCTTAGTTGTTAAGAAAGACTTATTTGATATAGAAAGACTTGTTCTGTTAAGATTTTTTTTTTTCTTCTTGTTTTATTCTTGCTGTCTAGACACAGAGAAAGACTTAACGGAATACATGTTGCCTAAAAACATGCATTCTAATACCTGCTGTTAATCAGAAGATTTTCTTGCAATTAAAACATCAGTTGTTGTCCTTACTTTAGTAATAGAAAAAACTTCTATAGTATATTGTTTACATATCCTATTATTATCGTTTAGTACGTTATGTTAAGAACGTTTGTAAGAGAAAAATATATCCTGTTTAGAACAGCTACTATTAGGAGATATTTACTTGATGTTAAAAAAATTGGGTTATTTAGTAATAGGGTCTCACATAAAAGTTAAATATTAGGGTTTGGATCTCTAAATTATCTAATGTTAGTGTTTGGATCTCCAAATCACTATACACGTAAGGTAGTGAGCAGTGATTTGAAGACCCAAACTCTAATGCCGGACAATTTGGAGACGCAGATTCTAATATTACATATTATATGAGACGATGTTACTAAATAACCCAAAAAAAATTCTTGCATGTTAAGATATTATTTCTGTTAAGAAATACATGATGTGATAAATACTCGGACCCTGTTTGGTTCACTATAATGTAATTGTAATCGCAATGTAATCAAATGAAAAAGACTTATTTTTTTTTCCATTTGATTACAATGATATTACGATTACTTAACAGGTACCAAATGAGACCTTGATTTTTTAACAAATTGACATATCTTCTATAAGTCTTCAAATTTGAACTGTACATGCTTTCTCTTATATATACACTTTTGTTTGCATACCAAAGTGATATCGCAAGTATAATTTGATTCAATTATGTTTGCATACTTTGCACACTATTTAGGAACATTTGATTCAATTTTGTTATTCAAGTGTAATTTGTGACATTAGGAATTACTTTTTCAATCTAGTTAACAAAGAAATAGTTTAGCGATATTGCAAAATCCTTTTAGATTTAAGTTTTAAATGAGGCATTAGTTTGAGTACAAGTCGAAAGGGTCCTCCTTCTTACAAAGTGTGTAAATAGTCCTATGCTACATGGTATTTAAGAGTATTAGGATCATTGTTGGTCAGGATCAGGCCCCTACAGCTTACCCAAGTTGATCAACACTTTTAGACTAAAGATTTGTTAACGTTGATTAGCAAAATCATTCAATACACTACTATGCAGAAAATTAGATTGTTATATTTATAAACATGGCTGGTAGTGATTAATCTTCTAGTGTCAAGCCTGAAAAGTTTATTGGTTCTTACTTCTAGTGTCAACAAATGATTTTGATTAGCAAAATCATTCAATACACTATTATGCAGAAAATTTAGATTGTTATATTTATAAACATGGCTGGTAGTGATTAATCTTCTAGTATCAAGCATGAAAAGTTTATTGGTTCTTACTTTAAGAGGTGGTAGAGTCAGAAGATATTTTGGCTCACTATCCTAGGGCTTATATCAACAACTGATGGAACCACACCTATAACAAATGATTTTGAAGAGTCTGACTTAGGAATAGCCAAATCATCTAGCTCATTCAAACCTAAAATCCCTAAGGTATAGATTATTATTATTATTATTTTCACAGACTTTTAAGTGCTTTTTCTGAGTCATAATATGACATATTCTTTGAATATAAAAGCGCTATGGAACTTTGGGTGCATTGCAAGAAGAATATGGATGTGATAACAATGAAATAGAAAGATTCAATTCCTCCTCATTCAATAGGTATTTCATGGTAGATAACAAAAATATTAATGACCAAATTTATGAATTTCAAGAATACCTTAGACACATCCAAGCCAAAGGTACAACTTTCTCTAATGATCATAAGATAGCCTGCTTGATAGATAAACTTCCTCCTTGGTTTGATTATGCTAGAGAACTTATCAATGCAAAGGGAGACTTTACCTTTGTACAAGTCTTAAATGATATTATAATAGAAGAACAACTTAGGACAAAGGGTGAACCAAAGACTAAAGTTTGAGGCTAAGGTAAATCTTATAGAAAATCAGGGTAAAACTAAGTTTAACCATCACAAACCCAAGAGAAATTTCTTCAAAAAGAAAATGAAATTTCCACCTCACAATCAGAACCATCAAAACCAACAAAACCATAAATCTAGACATTCTAGTTAGACTCGGCATAAATTTTTTTACCTAGTGTGTGGAAGACAAACCATCTGTCCTTCAACTATTTTTACATAAATAAAGAAGCTACCAAGACCTATTTTAAAGGAAAAGACACTTCCAAACCCAAATCAAACATGTTTTTGAATGGATCTTTTAGTTCCTCCAGGTCAGTAAGCTATCAACCCTTAGTCAATATTCCTTACCTTATAATTAGTGCTTAGATTCTTCTTCTAATATTCACATTTTATTTGATTGCTCATATTTTTTCAAACTATCAAAAATTAGGTGGAGGAGATATAACCTTAGAAGATGACTCAACGACACAACAAATTATATGAAGAAGAAGAGTATATCCGAAGATGACTTTAGATAAAATTCTACCTCTTCATATCGTACTTTCATGTGCTGACAGTCCAAAAAAATCTAGTTACTGGGTCTATTCTTATACATTTAGTTTACAAGATTGTAATGGAGGCAAATAAAATAGTAATTCTAAGAATGATTCATTCATTAGAAATGGTTTTAAAAATACAAAATTGTACTCCTCTTATTGTTTGTAATGTAGAATCTTCAAATATTTGACGTGGTAGATTAGGTCATTGAACCTAGGTGCTTTTAGAAAAATGATGAACTTAGATCTCATTCTCAATACTTTAATAGATGATAAACATATAAGTGTGAGATTTAGGTTTAAGCCAAACATACTAGGCTACCTTTCAAATCTGTTGATAGAAATTTTGACCTTCTAGAATTAATTCATCGTGATGTATGTGACTCTAATAGGGTTTTGTCACGACCCGCACCCTAGAGTAAGGGCACGAGACGTGGGTACGTCCAGCCTACGCCGCAGTGTCGGCGGTAGAACGCTGTCCTAGGTCAAACATCTAACAATGTAAAGGTATCTGTACAGTACATACTCTCCGAATGGAGGTGACATAGCAGATACAGTCTCAAACACAACTAAGGTAGAGCGAGATAAAAGATAGGTAAAACATAAAATCCAAAAGGGATACAACAGATAGAAGTCTAAGTGTCTAAGATACACAAACCCAGAAAATATCTCAAAGCTCAATACAGTAATCCATAGAATAAATACAACTCAATACAACTGAAATAACTAACTATACAACCTCTACTGTGTCTCCTCTAGGCTAGCAGGCAACCTCCAGGCTATCTGTAAAATTTATCAACAGGTCTAGTCAGGACAGGAACGAGTACAAATTATCAAGAAATTTTAAGTAAATGACAGAGAACTATAAAGCAGTTATAGACAGTTTTATTGATGAATATGATAGTTTGTATACAGGTGATGGTATAGAGAAACAGTTAAGATACAAGGGAAGTAAGGTAAGTAAAACAAGAGAGGAACCATAGAAATAAAGACTGTAAATAGAAACTAGCTGAACTAGAATAACATGATATAAGTCCAGAATGTAAATGTAACAAGTACAAAACCCAAGTAAATCCAGACAACATGAATCTGATACCAGGTGATTCCAGTACAAGATGAGTCCGGTATGAGGTGAGTCCAGTCAATGATCAAATGTTCCAGGGTGAGTCCAGCCTATAGTCTAACAGTGTGTTTTAAAATATCGGGATCGACATGTAAACGACTGTAGGTAATACGGCACACCGCACACTCGGCCAAGTGTGGGATGGCTATCGTTCCAGAATAATTCCAAGGGAGTGGTTCCAGTATTTGGGAATGTTCACATGTCTACTCCAATATTTTCCTGCCCACAAGTACAAGTGAATCCAGAAAACGATACGAGAAATCGGGATGAGTCCAGCCAAACATAATGATACCAGCAAAAGATTACATGGTGATTCCAGTAGGTGATGCCAGTAGTGGTTCCAGAAGATGATGCCAGTAGTGATTCCAGAAATAGAGGCCAGACAGATGGTATATGTATCACATACATGAATCCAAAAATATCCATACGTGTTGTAAAAATCACATAAAACTAACTAGAACTGAAGTACAGTAATTGATAAGTAAATGAAAGAACTATCAGAGAATGTACTCGCCTGATGTCTGAATGTCCAAAGTAAATATACTGTCCGATGAGAGGTGTTTGGCTCCTAATCAGAACAGCACAAGTCACAACAAGTCCAAAATGACAATATGAAGTTCTACTATGCATTCTACATGATTCTAGGTCAATCTAGACCAAAGTCAACTCTTGGTCAACTTGGTCAACCCTGAAAGTCAAACCTAGGTCAACTATGGTCAAACTAGGTCTAACAAGTCTAAATTAGGTCAAACAAGTTATTCTAGGTCTAAACAAACTAAGTATATACAAATCCAGTATCCAAGATAGTTACTAACTCATAGCCTAAGTCACTTGTTAAACCAAGCACAAAACTAAACCATAAGAGAACAAGGCACACAAACTTAGTCATATAATGTATATATTATTCACGTTCACATATTCATATACATAGATATATATAGGAAAGCTATATATATAGGCACATATATATATATATATATATATATATATATATAATATATATATATATATATATATATATATATATATATATATATATATATATATATATATATATATATATATATATATATATAGAAAGAGAGGTAAAAGAGTAAGTGAGTATGTGTGTGTTTGGCATGTGTGTGAAAGGATATGTGTTAATGTTCAAAAATTTAGTGATAGGTAGGTGTATGTGACATGGGATACATGATGTCAAAGGGTGTATGAATGCATGTGTGTAAAAGGTTATAGGTTAACTCATTTTATAGAAATACATACATACTTACCTTGTATACATTCATACATATCATTTATATTACATTTACATGATACATACATGTATACTTGTATTATATTATACTTACATTCATGCATATTAGATACTTGTATTTATATTAACATATTGTAAACATTCATTTCATTCATGCATCTATATATTGCCTACATGTTTTATACATATGCATATATTGTATATTCATATCATTTCATACATTAACATAGAGACATAAAAACATTCACACATCATATATTTCATACCTTGTATTACCTACATATCATGTTATATATTATTATTCATTCCTTTCATATATTACATTCTATATTACCTATATACATGTATTTCCTCCATTCATTCATGCTTGCATCATATACTCTACATTACCATACATGTTATCATTAGATATTGCATTACAATATTTATATATTACACATTCATATCTATCATTACATATATATCTTGCATTCATATCTAGCATTCATTATATACTTTCATGCATACATTGTATATCATTCTTTCATTCATACATTGCTTATATGCATTATATTAATAGCATTCCTACATGCTTGCATTCAACCATATATATAAATTAATGTATAGAGAATATATATCATATATATATATATATCATTTTATTCATCTAACATATCATGCATTACATACTCTATATTCATTTAATATCCATACTACATAGGCTCATAGGTTACACAAAATGCATATATCGTATAGTCACTCTTCTACTTAAAACCAATACTGTAGCAATTGAGCATTCATTAAATTCTAGGATTAAAGTATGTTGTAGCTCTTCGTGTTAGCTTTTCGAAACTTTAAACGGATCGCATTTTCGTGTCCGGAAGCTCCCGAAATCGCGAAAATACCGAAACACGTTCGTCTTTCGTACAGTTGACACTCAAATAATTATACAGAAAGTTACAAAAAAAATTTGGCTTATTAAAATATATATTTGAAAAGCTAACTTCGATATGGTTCTTTTAAAAAAAACGGGAGATAAATCGGAGTTCTAAGCTAAAAGTTATGACATTTCTAAGTTGCTATTGCTACTAAAAACGTGGATAAATATTATGACGAATTTAGGTAGTTTGAGACAAAAGAAACACAAGTATATAACATAATATATCAAGAACTCACTCTCTACACTAATATATATATATGAGACACTATAGAACACATCTCCAATACAAAAATATGAGATTAAACATGTAATAATTCATTCATACATAACAACAACACATAGTGTGTCCAAATTTGGGGTTTTCCCACATGGACACAACCACAACACAAAGGACATTCCTATGACCTCCAAATGGACACGAAATGGACACAAATGGAGATACAACCATGGGGGTCATTCCTATGGGTTCAAAATAGACCTATATGTATGAGGAATAAAAAGGAGAAGGGATTTATACCTCCCGGTAGATCGAATCGAAGAAAAGTCTTCCCGGAGCGACACCGACACGTAGAGATTCCAAAAGGACACGAACGAGCTCCAAATCCTCCCAAACTTGGGTAGCTTCCTCCTTGGCTAGAATGGAGAAGGAAAGAAAAAGATTTGGTGGCAAAATGGAAGGATTTGGTGAAGAAATTGCTAGGGATTGCTCTCTAGAAATTTGGAGAAGAACAAGAGAGAGAGTGTGGATGAGAATAATGAAATGAACTTGAGCCTATCCTCTCCCAAAGTGGCTGGCCATATGGAACTATTTTTCCTATTATGGTAAGGTCCAAAATGCCCCCACTAACCTATTCTATTAGTATTAGGAAAGGGCTAATTGGTTGGGGCTAAATTAGTCATTCTAAAGTCTCTAATCACACTGGCCTTATCCATAATAATTAGTCTAACCTCTAACTAAAATATTTCTATCATGTGGGCCATGGCTAACTAATGTGTGGGTCCACTAAAGTCAACATTACCCCCGGGTCCCCGTTTCAAGTCGGATTGAGCTGAAATTCGAACCCGACTCAAATAATCCCAAAACAATATCAAAAATAATAAAATAAATTTCAAAAATATTTCAAAAATATAAAATGACAAAAATACCCCTGTTCCTGAAAACTGGGGGTAACAAATTCCTCGAAATTAAAACCAAACAATAGTAAAATGTCAAAATCACAAGTCATAATTTTAAATAGTTTAAAAATGATTAAAAATCACCAAAAATTATAATATAAAATAATAATCAATAAATAATAATTATAATTACAAAATTTTAAAATTACCCTTATCTGGAAAACTGGGTGTTACAGGTTTTAACCTGAGATGGTAGGAAATACTTTGTTACTTTATAGATAATTGTTCAAAGTATTGTTATACCTACCTTCTCAGGACCAAAGATCAAGTCATTGATAGATTCAAGGTATACAAATCCGAAGCTGAGAACCAGTTATAGAAAAAATAATTAAAGATCAGGTCGTGGTGGATAATATATATAAAATGGAATGACTTAATTCTTTGAAGAACATGGAATAATTCATGAGGTAACTGTTCCTTATTCACCACAGTCCAACGAAATAGCTAAAAGAAAGAATCGTACTTTGTTAGATATGGTGAATGTCATGCTTCTTAGTTCAGGTGTTCCTGAGAATTTATAGGAATAAGCCTTATTGTCAGCTTGTTATATCCCGAATAACATCCCTAGTAAATCAAAGGATAAAACTCTCCATGAATTATGGAAACGTAGAACCCTTATAACAAATTATCTTAAAGTTTGGGGATGTCTAGCAAAAGTAGAAATTTCTGAACCTAAAAAAAGAAAGATTGAATTTAAGACTATAGATGATGTGTTCATAGGATATGACTTAGATAGCAATGCTAATAGGTTTCTATTGATACATTTTGAAGTGAATGAAATCACTAACAACACTCTTATCGAAGATAGAGATATAGTCTACTTTGGGACTATATTCCTTTTTAAGAATAGAATTTTAAATTCTCCACTAATTCTACTCTTACACCTTTAACCAGTTCTCAGGTTGAAAATCTAGTTTACATCCTGAATCAGAAATATAACCTAGAAGGAGCAAAAGAGGTAGGATTAAAAGAAATTTAGAAGAAGAATTCTTTTCTTATTTGATAGAGGGTGATCCCTCAATTTATGAAAAAGTAATATCTTGTCTTAATGCTCCTTTCTAGAAGAAGCCATTAACATTGACATAATTTTGTAATGGAGAATAGTGTAGGCGCTCAAAATATCATTATCTATTAGGCGCCTAATACTCTTAGGTGCTCCATGTCTCTTAGGCGCCTAACTCTATTAGGCGCACATTGTTTCTTAAGAGTTCTGTTCTCCTAGGCTTCTTATGCATCCAGGCGCCCATCTATCTGAGGCGCCCAGACCCATTTATGCGCCTACTGCTACTAGGTGCTCAACTTTTCTAGGCACCTACTTCCTTGGGAACTTTTCTCAAAGTATTCAGTTCCCTGCTGACGTATTAATCTGCCATGCATACTGAACGTGGTGCACTATTCTGAATTCCCTGAAGAACGTGCCCATAATTTAGCTACGACCACGCGCCTATTCCGTATAGGTGCCACATGTCAAAGGTGCCCCTGCTTAAAAATGGCGCCCAATGGCTTAGGCGCCTATCCAGAAAAAAGGTGCCTACTTTGGATATAACTGTCAGGTGGTTATCACTGTCAGGTGGTTATCTCTTGGCTCTATAAATAGAGCTCGACTCCCCCAACGTACGGACATAGAGAGGAGGAATATAGTTTGAGCACTTACTGCACTTCCATCTTCTGCAATCATCAATGTAGGAACCCTAGAGGGGGGGGGGTGAATAAGGTTAAGCTAACTAATCAAGCACTGAGCACAAGCTAATGGGCAATTTAAAAATATAAGTGCAAGAGAAGAAGCAATAACAATACCGACACACGATATATCCTGGTATCCTCCTAAGAGGCACTCCAGTCCCGGAACTCTCTCCAACTTTAATCCACTATTTGAGTAAATAGTTACACACGAGTTTGGATTCGAAGAACTCGCCAACTTCTTACACGAGAGCTTTAATCCGAAAGCCTCTTCGACTTCAACTGAGAGTTTGGATACGAAGACTCTCCAACTTCAACCGAGAGTTTGGATACGAAGACTCTCCAACTTCAACCTTTCACAATAGGTTTTGATCTCCTTATACAATAAGATGAATATCTTACTTTTCGACTCAATAACTCACAATTTGTGGATGGAAAATGAAAGCTTTGTAGAGTTGTTTGTGGATAGGCTTTGGTTGTTTAGAAATTTTTAGGCTCAAAGTATCAACCTTGAATGAAGGGGTTCAAGGCTATTTATAACCAAAGCATTAAAAAGAGCCAAAGGCAACTTTTCAATCAGCAAACCGGTATACCGTCGGTATGGACCGGCATGCCGTCGGTATACCTGTCATGACCCGCACCCTAGAGTAAGGGCACGAGACGTGGGTACGTCCAACCTACGCCGTAGTATCGACGGTAGAACGCTGTCCTAGGTCAATCATCTAAAAATATAAAGGTACCTGTATAGTTTATACTATCCGAATGGAGGTGACATAACAATATACAGTCTCAATCACATCTAAGGTAGAAGAATAAAAGATAGATAGATAGATAGTAACTCAAAGAGAACAGTAGCATAGATGAAATAAGTCTAAGTGTCTAGGATACATAACATCCAGAATGTCAACCCAAAATACAAATAAGTCTAAGTGTCTAGGATACATAACAACATCTCAAAATACAACTCAGAATGTGAGACAAAATAATAATGTAGAAAATGACTGTCTAGCTAAACTAGCCTAGACTACTGGGGCAACATCCTCAGCTGCAGGTGGATCCTGCTGAGGGTCCTCAACACAAGTGTCATCTAGTCCTGCTCCATAATACGTAGTCACCCATGCCTCATCCTCGTCCTCTGTAATATTTTCAAGGTCCAGTCAGGACAGGAACGAGCATAATACATCTTACACAGTTCATATCAGATTAGGAAATACGATACAAGCAATAGAGTAAAATACAGAAAGTGCTGAAGAAAATATACGCTGTAAAAGAAATAGCTGTAAAGGAAATATCTACAGTATATAGAGAACTATAAGTGGCTAGTGATGTAGAGTACAAGATAGCCATATGAATGGCTAAAATTTATACATGATTACACTACTGAGTTTATACATGATTACACTACTTTGGAATTATTCACATGTCTACTTCTACTCCTCCGTTTCCCCAATCAATACACAAGGATCTGGACAAGTTACGTTATTATACATTATTTCACATGAGGCTCATAAATGAGTATACGTGAAGTTATACATGAGGGCTCAATGAATCATGAGAGTACATGATCACATGAGTGCATGTGCATGATGGAAGCATAGGAGTACATGATGACAGTGAAACACACGTAACATGAAGTACCCGATGCTCCTGAGGGGGATAACTTCTCATGTAAAGATCCATATAGTACCAATCCGTGTTACCAACGTGACAACATCAAGTAAAGTAATCTAGAGCGAGAAAGTAAAACCTGAACAAGTATAGAACGGTCAGAGAATGTACTCGCCTGACGTATGAATGCCTGTAGAGAATATGCTGTCTGAGGAGAGGTGTCTGGCTCCTGATCAGAGCAACACAAGTCACAATGTATTCTAAATAGTAAAAATGAAGTTTACTATGCATACTACATGATTCTAGGTCAATATGGTCAAAAGTCAACTCTTGGTCAACTTTGGTCAACTCTAAAAGTCAACTAGGTCAAACTAGTCAAAGTTAGGTCAAACATGGTCAGACTAGTTAGGGTTTAGTCAAACTAGTCATTCTAGGTTAATTCAAGTTCAATCTAGGTCAACTAGGTCAAGTTTGACCTAAGGTTGATTTTGGTCAACTCTAGTCAAACAAGGGTCAACTAGTTAGGTCATGGGTCATTAGGTCAATTAGGGTTAGCCCCTAATGGCCATAGGCTAGTAACTTAGACCATAGGCTAATTTCATATAGGTTTCCATATAAACCTATATCTAGAAAGTCACATATATATACATATCTATATATATAGATATACACATGTCTATCTACTACATATATATATCAATATATGTATACACTATATATAATTCAAAATCACACACACATATATATATAATGACACACATATATATATATAATAACATATATAACATATAAAGATAGTGAGAGAGGGAAATAATGAGAGAGAGTGAATTAGAGGGAGAGAGAGAGTGATACTGATACAAGGGGGCATGGTGTGTGTGTGTGTTTAACAGTGCGAGGGGGTGGGGGGTGTTCCCAGATTTCTGGAACCCAGAAATCAAACACACACGCACACACAAATACATATATATATACCTATGTATATATACACATATATACCCATGTATACACCCTAAGACACACACCTAAACACACATATACATATATACATATATATACAATATAGATACACACAGAAATACGCATATGTATTACACAATTTTAGTTAGAAATTCATTTTGAAACTCAGAAGTACAAAATTTAAGAACCCAGGAATCACTATTCATAGGAAAGTAGGTAAACCCAATACCCGACCCAAACCGAGCTAAGGCTCGAAACCCAAGGTTGGTAACACTAGCCCTAGGTGTCCTCTAGTGTCCTAAGTGTCTGACACGACACCATGACACGATTCAAAGTGTCAACCACTCTTAAACCCGAAACGGGTAAACACTGACACAGAGAACTGTCACCGCGTCGTGCACGCGTGCACCTAGCTCTAGGACACGACACGTGTGTCTAGGAGTCTCATGCTCGTGTCCCTAGGTTCGCCTAGGGTTAGTCTAGGGGTAGGGTAGCCTGCACAGTGTCCACGTGTCCTCAGGATACGGTACGAACACCGTATCAGTCGAGAAAACTCGACTGATACACGCTGCTATGCGCAGCCTCGTGCAGCGATGCAAGTATCTCGTAGACACGACACGAGCCACGTGGGACCTCGTGGTCATATCCATGTGTAGCCCACATGTTGGGCTACACACTCGTGCAAACACGAGGTGTCCAAGTGTCGTGTCCGCGCGACACGACGCGCGCGAAGTCGGCTCCGTGCGTGCGTGCACTGTCAGTGCACGACCAGTACACGTGTCCTCGTGCCCTCGATACGACACGAGGTGTCGTAAAATTTTGGGGAAGTGTGCGTAGACACTGCCCCCGTGTCCACACCAATTTTGGCATGTCGAAGTGCCCTATGCGGTGTGCACGAACAGTGTGGTAGCAAGGCATTGTGCGTGCACTGTCACTGTGTGTCCGTGTTGATTTTCGACACGAAATCGACACAGTGTTGTGCTCAGTCAAGTGTAGGTGTAAACAAAAAGTCTAGGGCTACATGAATATGTAATTAGTTCTACATTTTAACAAAATCAAAACCTTTGGGGCATTTCATCAAACATGGTTTTTCTTTCTAGGATACGTGTCCGATACGGACACCAAACTAACCCTAGATTTCACCAAACTTGTCCCACAGCTAGGGTATACCTATATGCATGAATTTATGAAGAAAAAAAATAGAATGTTAACTAAGTTACCGATTGAGTAAAAACTCAAGTTTTTTAAGAAAAGGAGGGGTGTGTGTCCTATCCACTTGCTGGTGTCCAAGTCCTTGTGTCCAGCTTGCTAGCCTTCCTTAGCACCCTCTAGGTTGTAGGAACCCAATGCAAAAGACTAGGAGTAATTTGGTTCAAATTTGAGGAAGTTATGAAGGTTTGATGAAAAAGGAATTTTCTAGGTTTTAAATTCATGTAAATTGATCATGAATGAATGTGATGGGGTTATATAGGAAGGGGGTATTGTAGGGGGGTGCCCTTGGCCGGCCATGGCAAGGGGGAGGGGTGTCCTTGGCCTTCCTTCATGGTGAAGGCAAGGACTTTGGTGCCAAAGTTGAGATTTTTTTTTTTAGGGTTTTAAGGAAAAGATCTATTATGTAAATATCTAGATATTTACACTACTTTAACCAATGACTAAATATCTATCCTTAAGCTTCTAGGTTAGTAGCTAACCTCTAGATTAGGGTAAACTAGGTTAGGGACTAATCATGGTACTAACAATAATTAAATAATATTAAAAACACATAATTCCAAATAAAATCTAGTAAATTACCAAAATACCCTTTTAGGCTAAAATCACTAATTTGATGTTCTAAGCCTATGGCTAGGCTCACATGGTCATGGCAAACTTCTAGGTTAAGGAATAACTAGGGTTTCCCTAGTTTAACCCCCAATTCACAAATCAACAAATTAAATGGTTTTACACTAGCCAAAAATTATCTAAAATCATAACATGCATAAATTATCCTTAATAAATGATTATAAATACAAAATTTCAAAATTATCATAATTTCAGAAATGTGGGTGTTACTAGTCTACCCTCCTTAAAATAATTTCGTCCTCGAAATTTAAAGACGAAACTGAAACTGATGAGAATGATAGAAAATCATACCTCAAGGTACAAATAGATAAGGGTATCGCTCGCACATCTCATCCTTCCGTTCCCAGTGGACTCTCTTAGAGAATGATGCCTCCATGCGACGCGAACCAGTGGTATCGTCTGGTTCCTCAATGCCTTCTCCCGTCGATCCATAATCTCAACAGGCTGCTCTGGATAACGAAGAGTAGGACCCACCTCGATCTCGGAATGATCAAGTACATGGCTAGGATCTGCCACATACCGTCTCAATTGTGACACGTGGAATACATTGTGAACTTCCTCCAATGCTGGTGGTAAGTCTAGCCTGTAAGACACGTCACCGACTCTCTCGCTGATAACGAAAGGGTCGATGAAACGCAGGCTAAGCTTCCCACCTCCACCAAAACGTATAGTGCCACGTGTCAGAGATATCCTCAAAAATACTTGGTCTCCAACCTATTCACAAACAAGGTCTCAATTTAATTATGATAATCAAACATGGTTAACAAAACACAAGCAAGACAACCTAATTCTAATCCTATCTCTAAGCTGTACCTCAAACTCCAAAGGATTGCGGTGGCTATCGGCCCAATGCCTATGTCTGTCCTGCGCCACGCGAAGTCGATCTCTGATGAGCTTCACCTTCTCTGCTGCATCCACAACCATCTCAGGTCCCAATAAAGCTCGCTCCCCAATATCATCCCAAGACAAGGGTGTACGACATCTACGCCCGTACAGTGCCTCGAAGGGTAACATCTCAATGTTGGCCTGAAAACTGTTGTTGTATGCAAACTCTACCAAGTGCAGGTGACTCTTCCAAGATCCTCTAAAGTCCAGGACACAAGTCCGCAGCATGTCCTCCAGTGTCTGAATGGTCCGCTCTGACTGTCCGTCTGTCTGAGGGTGGTATGCAGTACTAAACTTGAGCTGAGTGCCCAAGCTAATATGCAAGCTCCTCCAGAAATATGAAGTAAAAAGACTGTTTCGGTCCGATACAATGCTCACTGGGACTCCATGAAGTCTGACTATCTGTCGCATATACATCTCCGATAGCTTTTCGGTAGACAAACCCACTTTGAATGGCAAGAAGTGGGCCGATTTGGTCAACTTGTCGACGATGACCCAAATCGCGTCCTTCCCTCCTGGAGTACGCGGTAATCCTGAAACAAAGTCTATCGTGATGTGCTCCCACTTCCACTCCGGAATGGGCAATGGCTGTAACAGTCCCCCTGGCCTCTGCCTCTCTACCTTTACCTGCTGACAGATCAAACACCTGGCTACGAAGTGTGTTACCTCGCGCTTTATCCCACTCTACCATACATGCTCTCTTAGATCCCTATACATCTTGTTGGCTCCCGGATGTATAGAGTACTGAGAACGGTGGGCCTCCTGCATAACCTGCTCTCGAAAGTCTCCACTGGGCACACACAGTCTGGAACCGTGCCTCAATACGCCATCCCCTGCAAGAGTGAACTCATCGTCCGCAAATCCTGCTCTGACCTGCTCCCTGATGCATCGTAGAGAAATGTCATCGAACTGAGCCAACTTGATCCTATCAATCAAGTTCGACTGAATCTGGAGGCCCCACATCTGCATCTGCACTCCCGGCACAATCACCTCGATCCCAAGGCTCTCCAAGTCCGCTAACAAGTGACAATCCATCGTTAAACACATAGCTGTCGGATATCTGCTCAAAGCATCGACAACCACGTTGGCCTTCCCTGGGTGATACTGCAGCAGAATATCAAAGTCCTTCATCAGCTCCAACCATCTGCGCTACCTCATGTTGAGCTCCTTCTGCGTGAACACGTATTTCAAGCTCTTGTGGTCTGTAAATATCTCCACGCGCTCTTCATACAAATAGTGTTTCCACAGCTTCAGAGCAAAGATAACTGCCGCCAACTCCAAGTCATAGGTAGGGTAGTTCTTCTCGTGGGAACGTAACTGCCTGGAAGCATAGGCAATCACCTTCCCATGCTGCTGCAAGACACAACCCAAACCCTTCCCCGAGGCGTCACTGTAGATAGTGAACCCGCATGATCCTGATGGCAATATCAGAATCGGGGCTATCGTCAACCGCTTCTTCAACTCATCGAAAGCGGCCTGACACTCCTCTGACCAGACAAACTCTGCGTCCTTTCGAGTCAGCCTAGACAACGGCTCTGCAAATCGGGAGAAATCCTGGACGAATCTCCTGTAGTAGCCTGCCAATCCTAGGAAGCTCCTGATCTCTGCCACTAACATCGGTGCTGCCCAAGCCTCAACTGCTGATATCTTCCTTGGGTCGACTGAGATCCCATCTCCAGTCACCACATGACCCAGGAAGTCAACTCTGTCTAGGAAGAACTCGCACTTCGAGAGCTTGCCGTAAAGTTGCTCCTGCCTGAGAGTCTTCAGGACCACTCTCAAGTGCTCCTCATGCTCCTCCTCTGTCTTCGAGTACACCAGGATGTCGTCGATGAACACCACCATGAACTTATCTAAGTACTGGTGGAATACCTTGTTCATCAAGTTCATGAACACCGTCGGGGCATTAGTCAACCCAAACGGCATCACCATAAACTCGAACTGGCCGTACCGCGTCCTGAACACCGTCTTCGGAATATCATTCCTCTTCACCTTTACCTGGTGGTAGCCTGACCTCAGATCGATCTTCGAGAATATCCGAGCTCCACTCAACTAATCGAAGAGATCGTCGATCCGCGGCAGTGGATATCTGTTCTTGATCGTCAGACTGTTGAGTGCCCTGTAATCAATACACATCCGTACCGATCCATCCTTCTTCGGTACAAAGAGTACCGGTGCACCCCAAGGTGAAGAACTAGAGCGGATGAAGCCCTTGTCCTGCAACTCATCTACCTGCTTCTTCAATTCCACCAACTCGCTGTTGTTCACTCGATAGATATACTGAGAAATCGATTCTGCACCTGGAACCAAGTCTATCGAGAACTCAACGTCTCTGTCTGGTGGAAGCCCAGGCAATTCCTCTGGAAATACGTCTATGAACTCAGCTATCAATGGATGTGGAACAGGCTGCTCCTCAACCGAAACTCCGCAGAAAACTCCGCTAGTCTGCTCTACCTGCCGTCGGAAATATACAAACTCTGGCTCATCTGGCGCTATGAACAGAACTCTACCCCTGTGGCAATCTATGCTGGCATGGTGCCTGCTCAACAAATCCATACCGAGTACAATATCGTAGTTCGGTAGTGGCATTACAAGCAAACACACATCCAACTCTCGGCCTCCCAAAACTACTCTCCGTCCCTTGCAAACATCACGAACGAGGATAATGCCACCCCCAGTCATGATCTTGCAAGTCCTAGGCAATGATTCAGATATAACACGATGTCTAATCGCAAAAGATACTGATACAAAGCTATAGGAAGCCCCAGAATCGAACAATGCAAAAGCTGGAATAGAGTCGAGAAAAATAGAACCTGCTATCAGCTCTCCAGTAACCTCAACATCCTCTGCTGCCATGGCGTAAGCTCGCCCCTGCTGTCCACCCCTGGCCTGATGTTGGTGCTGGGTGAACCTCTGCTGCTGAGTCGGCAAAGGTCCCTTCTGCTGCCTTATCGGAGCCTTGGCTCCGCCTCCATGAACTGGTCGTCCCGAAGACATGGGACACTCCCTCAGCTGGTGGTCTCCGGAACCACATAGTAGACACCTGTCAAGCCTCTTTGCAGTCATTCCATCCATGACCCTGCTTCTTGCAGAAAGTGCAACTGACGACCTGCTGCCTGGGTGCCTACTGCTGGTGCCTCGGCTGCTGCTGCACCTGCTGGAACGACCTCTGCTGCTGGAATGGCCTCTGCTGCGGGTGCTGAAAATGAGGCCTCTTGGCCTATCCTCTACTGCTGCCAGCTCCCTGAGTGTCACGGCCCCTCTTGAGCTTCAGCTCAAGATCATCCTCAGCCGCCATCGCTCCTGCCAGAATCTCCTCAAAAGTGGCATTCCTGTCACTCTTGGTCAAGGACTTGACCTCCTTGACCAAGCCCTTCCTGAACCTCCTCGCCTTTGCTGTCTCGCTAAGGCCCTCCACAAATTTGCTCAATCGACAAAACTCACCGGAATACTCTTCTACATTCTGGTTCCCCTGAACCAGGTTCTCGAACTGGGTCTCCAAGGCACCGACTGCCTAATCTGGAAAAAACTTCTCCTTGAAGAGCTCCTTGAAAGCTCTCCATGTCTGCCCTGGAGTGCCTACTCTCGGGTCCGTCTGATACCAGGTACGGGCAAGATCCCGTATCTGGCTGGCTGCTGCCTCTATCTGGAGTCCGGCTGGTATCTCCGCCAGTCGAAAAATCTCCTCAATGTGCTCAATCCAGTCATCAACATAAAGAATCCCCTCTGTACCTAAGAAGTACCTGGGGTTCATCTTCTTGAACTCCTGAATGCTCGAAATCCTCTGCTGTCCCGATCCTCCATGTGGCTGGACAGCCAACCTCTCCACCGTCGCTCTAGCCAGCTGATGGACCTCATCTATGCCCCTGGTAAACTCCATCGTCTGACGCTGCTGCTGGGCCTGCTGCGTCTCTAGGAAATACTGGAAGTATGCAAACATCTGTGTAGCATCCACTAATCCAGATGGCATCGGCGGCTGGAACTGCGGCTGGTGCTGCTGAAACTGTGGCTGATGAAACTGCGGGGGAGGCATGTCTAGGGTAGCTGGGATGGTCCCCCGAATAGATAGAGGTGCACCCCCAAATGTGGCAGAAGCTCCCACATGAGCTGGAGTAAGGGGAGCTGTGGTCCCCGGGTCCTGGTGAGCTGGACGAGAGGTGGCAGACCTCTCAGTGGTGTCACCTGGACCGAGACGCTGCGATCGTGTCTCCACCATCCTGAAGACAGATCAACAAGAAAAATCAATACGGAGAAGAAACGATATAGTCAAAGGGGACAGTTTATTTTCAAAAGAAAGACAATATCAGCAAGAATTTAGATAGCAGGGATTTAGATAAGAGTTTTTCCTAATATGATTGAGTACCTCGAAACTACATCCTATTTCCTACTGCAGGCTGTGGTGATACTCTAGTTTGAATACCACCACATAAACGGAACCTGCATGGGCCACCACTAAAAACGTGTCACGACCCACACCCTAGAGTAAGGGCACGAGACGTGGGTACGTCCAGCCTACGCCGTAGTGTCGGCGGCAGAACGATGTCCTAGGTCAATCATCTAACAATATAAAAGTACCTGTACAGTTTATACTCTCCGAATGGAGGTGACATAACAATATACAGTCTCAATCACATCTAAGGTAGAAGAATGAAAGACAGATAGATAGATAGTAACTCAAAGAGAACAGTAGCATAGATGAAATAAGTCTAAGTGTCTAGGATACATAACATCCAGAATGTCAACCCAAAATACAAATAAGTCTAAGTGTCTAGGATACATAACAACATCTCAAAATACAACTCAGAATGTGAGAAAAAATAATAATGTAGAAAATGACTGTCTAGCTAAACTAGCCTAGACTACTGGGGCAACATCCTCAGCTGCAGGTGGATCCTGCTGAGGGTCCTCAACACAAGTGTCATCTAGTCCTGCTCCATAATACGTAGTCACCCATGCCTCATCCTCGTCCTCTGTAATATTTTCAACAGGTCCAGTCAGGACAGGAACGAGAACAATATATCTCACACAGTTCATATCAGATTAGGAAATATGATACAAGCAATAGAGTAAAATACATGAAGTGCTGAAGGAAATATACGCTGTAAAAGAAATAGCTGTAAAGGAAATATCTACTGTATATAGAGAACTATAAGTGGCTAGTGATGTAGAGTACAAGATAGGCATGTGAATGGCTAGAATTTATACATGATTACACTACTGAGTTTATACATGATTACACTACTTTGGAATTATTCACATGTCTACTTCTACTCCCCCGTTTTCCCAATCAATACACAAGGATCTAGACAAGTTACGTTTTATACATTACTTCACATGAGGCTTATAAATGAGTATACGTGAAGTTATACATGAGGGCTCAGTGAATCATGAGAGTACATGATCACATGAGTGCACGTGCATGATGGATGTATAGGAGTACATGATGACAGTGAAACACACGTAACATGAAGTACCCGATGCTCCCGAGGGGATAACATCTCATGTAAAGATCCATATAGTACCAATCCGTGTTATCAACGTGACAACATCAAGTAAAGTAATCTAGAGCGAGAAAGTAAAGCCTGAACAAGTATGAAACGGTCAGAGAATGTACTCGCCTGATGTATGAATGTCTGTTGAGAATATGCTGTCTGAGGAGAGGTGTCTGGCTCCTGATCAGAGCAACACAAGTCACAATGTATTCTAAATAGTAAAAATGAAGTTTACTATGCATACTACATGATTCTAGCTCAATCTGGTCAAAAGTCAACTCTTGGTCAACTCTGGTCAACTCTAAAAGTCAACTAGGTCAAACTAGTCAAAGTTAGGTCAAACATGGTCAGACTAGTTAGGGTTTAGTCAAACTAGTCATTCTAGGTTAATTCAAGTTTAATCTAGGTCAACTAGGTCAAGTTTGACCTAAGGTTGACTTTGGTCAACTCTAGTCAAACAAGGGTCAACTAGTTAGGTCATGGGTCATTAGGTCAATTAGGGTTAGCCCCTAATGGCCATAGGCTAGTAACTTAGACCATAGGCTAATTTCATATAGGTTTCCATATAAACCTATATCTAGAAAGTCACATATATATACATATATATATATATATATATATATATATATATATATAGATATACACAAGTCTATCTACTACATATATATATCAATATATGTATACACTATATATAATTCAAAATCACACATACACACACACACACACACACACACACACACACACACACACACACACACACATATATATATATATATATATATATATATATATATATATATATATATATATAATGACACATATATATATAATGAAAAAAAAAATATATAATAACACATATATATATAATAACATATATAACATATATAGATAGTGAGAGAGGAAAATAATGAGAGAGAGTGAATTAGAAAGAGAGAGAGAGAGAGTGATACTGATACAAGGGGCATGGTGTGTGTGTGTTTAACAGTGAGAGGGGGGGGGGTGTTCCCAGATTTCTGGAACCCAGAAATCAAACACACACGCACACACAAATACATATATATATACCTATGTATATATACACGTATATACCCATGTATACACCCTAAGACACACACCTAAACACACATATACATATATACATATATATACAATATAGATACACACAGAAATACGCATATGTATTACACAATTTTAGTTAGAAATTCATTTTGAAACTCAGAAGTACCAAATTTAAGAACCCAGGAATCACTATTCATAGGAAAGTAGGTAAACCCAATACCCGACCCAAACCGAGCTAAGGCTCGAAACCTAAGGTTGGTAACACTAGCCCTAGGTGTCCTCTAGTGTCCTAAGTGTCTGACATGACACCATGACACGATTCGAAGTGTCAACCACTCTTAAACCCGAAACGGGTAAACACTGAGACAGTGAACTGTCACCGCGTCATGCACGCGTGCACCTAGCTCTAGGACACGACACACGTGTCTAGGAGTCTCGTGCTCGTGTCCCTAGGTTCGGCTAGGGTTAGTCTAGGGGTAGGGGAGCCTGCACAGTGTCCACGTGTCCTCAGGACACGGTATGAACACCGTATCAGTCGAGAAAACTCGACTGATACACACTGCTATACGCAGCGTCGTGCAGCGATGCAAGTGTCTCGTGGACACGACACGAGCCACGTGGGACCTCGTGGTCATGTCCACGTGTAGCCCACATATTGGGCTACACAATCGTGCAAACACGAGGTGTCCAAGGGTCGTGTCCGTGCGACACGACTCGCACGAAGTCGGCTTCGTACGTGCGTGCACTGTCAGTGCACGACCAGTGCACGTGTCCTCGTGCCCTCGATACGACACGAGGTGTCATGAAATTTTAGGGAAGTGTGCGCAGACACTGCCCCCGTGTCCACACAAATTTTGGCGTGTCGAAGTGCCCTGTGCAGTGTGCACGAACGGTGTGGTAGCAGGGCATTGTGCGTGCACTGTCACAGTATGTCCGTATTGATTTTCGACACGAAATTGACACAGTGTCATGCTCAGTCAAGTGTAGGTGTAAACAAAAAGTCTAGGGCTACGTGAATATGTAATTAATTCTACATTTTAATAAAATCAAAACCTTTGGGGCATTTCATCAAACATGGTTTTTCTTCCTAGGATACGTGTCCGATACGGACACCAAACCAACCCTAAAATTTACCAAACTTGTCCCACACCTAGGGTATACCTATATGCATGAATTTATGAAGAAAAAAAAATAGAATGTTAACTAAGTTTATGGGTATTTACCTATTGAGTGAAAACTCAAGTTTTTCAAGAAAAGGAGGGGGGGTGTGTCCTATCTACTTGCTGGTGTCCAAGTCCTTGTGTCCAGCTTGCTAGCCTCCCTTAGCACCCTCTAGGTTGTGGGAACCCAATGCAAAAGACTAGGAGTGATTTGGTTCAAATTTGAGGAAGTTATGAAGGTTTGATGAAAAAGAAATTTTCTAGGTTTTAAATTCATGTAAATTGATCATGAATGAATGTGATGGGGTTATATAGGAAGGGGGTAATGTAGGGGTGTGCCCTTGGCCGGCCATGGCAAGGGGGGTGCCCTTGGCCTTCCTTCATGGTGAAGGCAAGGACTTTGGTGCCAAAGTTGAGATTTTTTTTGAGGGTTTTAAGGAAAAGATCTATTATGTAAATATCTAGATATTTACACTACTTTAACCAATGACTAAATATCTATCCTCAAGCTTCTAGGTTAGTAGCTAACCTCTAGATTAGGGTAAACTAGGTTAGGGACTAATCATGGTACTAACAATAATTAAATAATATTAAAAACACATAATTCCAAATAAAATCTAGTAAATTACCAAAAAACCCGTTTAGGCTAAAATCACTAATTTGATGTTCTAAGCCTATGGCTAGGCTCACATGGTTATAGTAAACTTATAGGTTAAGGAATAACTAGGGTTTCCCTAGTTTAACCCCCAATTCAGAAATCAACAAATTAAATGGTTTTACACTAGCCAAAAATTATCTAAAATCATACCATGCATAAATTATCCTTAATAAATGATTATAAATACAAAACTTCAAAATTATCCTAATTTCAGAAATGTGGGTGTTACAACTACTTCCTTGGGCACCTTTCTCAAAGTATTCAGTTTTCTGCTGATGTATTAATCTGCCATGCATACTGAACGTGGTGCACTATTTCGAATTCCCTGAAGAACGTGCCCATAATTTGGCTACGACCACGCGCCTATTCCGTATAGGTGCCACATGTCAAAGGTGCCCCTGCTTAAAAATGGCGCCCAATGGCTTAGGCGCTTATCCAGAAAAAAGGTGCCTACTTTGGATATAACTGTCAGGTGGTTATCATTGTCAGGTGGTTATCTCTTGGCTCTAGAAATAGAGCTCGACTCCCCCAACGTACGGACACAGAGAGGAGGAATATAGTTTGAGCACTTATTGCACTTCCATCTTCTGTAATCATCAATGTAGGAATCCTAGAGGGGGGTGAATAAGGTCAAGCTAACTAATCAAGCACTGAGCACAAGCTAATGGGAAATTTAAAAATATAAGTGCAAGAGAAGAAGCAATAACAATACCGACACACGATATATCCTGGTATCCTCCTAAGAGGAACTCCAGTCCTGGAACTCTCTCCGACTTTAATCCACTATTTGAGTAAATAGTTACACACGAGTTTGGATTCGAAGAACTCGCCAACTTCTTACACGAGAGCTTTAATCCGAAGGCCTCTTCGACTTTAACTGAGAGTTTGGATACGAAGACTCTCCAACTTCAACCGAGAGTTTGGATACGAAGACTCTCCAACTTCAACCTTTCACAATAGGTTTTGATCTCCATATACAATAAGATGAATGTCTTACTTTTCAACTCAATAACTCTAACACAATTTTTGGATGGCAAATGAAAGCTTTGTAGAGTTGTTTGTGGATAGGCTTTGGTTGTTTAGAAATTTTTAGGCTCAAAGCATCAACCTTGAATGAAGGGGTTCAAGGCTATTTATAACCAAAGCATTGAAAAGAGCCAAAGGCAACTTTTCAGTCAGCGAACCGGTATACCGTCGGTATGGACCGGCATGCCGTCGGTATACCGGTATGGAATGCAACGGGTAGAAATATAGCCGTTGGGATCATTAAACGCTCGAAATTCGACAGTTGGAATTTCAAACGTTACTGAATCGGCATACCGTCGGTATGGACCGGTATGCCGATTTTGTAGACCGAAACTTTCTGTGAACAAAATCGGTATGCCGTCGGTATAGACCGGTATACCGTCGGTATGTCGATTTTCATCCGAAAATGACCCTGGGCTAATTTTTACCCTAGCTTTCGATTTTTCCATCCATTTCTTGTTATTATAATTATTCCTAAGACTCATTACAGACTCCAGAAATACTGTAGCAGGTGTAGGCTTCTTCAGAGTCTTGAAATGAAGATGACATGGCTTGGCTTCTTCCTTTGATAGGTGCTGGCTTTTTCCCTTGGCGACAGCTGTCCAGAGATATCCAGTTTATGAAAACTGAATACCTTTCGGGGGCTTCGCCCTCGAATCCCCGACGAGGGGTGCTGTCCCCTCGACCCCCGTCCGCTGACCGGACAGCGGAACCCCCGAGTGCGTGGCTCCGGAGATGTCGTCGGGTGGTTCAGAGAAATCTTGTGGGATCCGTCGTCTTTGGCCCACCATGATTTCTTCATTGCATATGTCCACATAGATCTTGCTTATTACTTTTCTACATGTACATGTTAGACGAACAAAGCAATGTACATAGTAGCAAATATGAAAAGTTTAATGCACATTAGGACAATGCTGAGTTTAAGTATAAGTGGTAAGGTGATAGCATAAATGTTAGTGAAATCATAATGAGTAAACTTAATTGAATGACCATAATCAAAGACATAGTTTTGATTTTGGCAACCCGATTAAATTTAAGATAGATAAGCTCATATCACTAATATGTAAACCAATAGGCAGATATCACCAAAGGTATAAGTATAAGTAGAAATGCTATAGCGATAGTACGAAGATAGTGATAATGAGATGCTAAACTTAACATATTAACCATATTCAAAAACATGATACAATCATTGGGCCAACAATCTCCCCCTTTTTGATTATGGCAAATCGGTTAAGTTTAGTATGGACATGATAGATGCATATATCACTAATATACGAAAGACATAAGCAATATCACTGAAAGCATACTACTTAGATTACTTATAAATACAAACTTAAACTTACTTCTCCCCCTTTGACATGATCAAAAATAGGCTCCCCCGTACTAAGAGATAAAAGGAAATCAATCTTAAGTACATAAATCAGAGCATGAGGAAGGCATGGACAATCATGATCAAGAAATACTAACTGAAGAACAATGGAAGAAGTGTGTAAAGACAAGTATAGAAACTACATATCAAATGTAGAGTACCAAATAGAAAATAGCTTGTCAAAACACAATACAGTTGGTAGAACTAAAAGTATTTGAAAATAATCAATTGATAGTTTACCAACATGAAATCCAAGAAAGAAATCCAAAACATAATATGATATGAAATATAAATCTAGTTTCGAAAGAGAATTATGACATAAAGGATTTTAGTCAAAAGCCACGAGGATTAGATAATTGCAAAGTAATTGATATTAAAAATACCAAGTGAGATAGTTGGAAGATATAAACTTAATACCAATTGAAATATAAACTTGAAATATTGATCAAAAAGCCATTTGAAATTCAAAATTGTCCACAAGTAAATAGTAGAACAAAAGAATTGAATGATCAATGTATAATAGAGCAATTGATATAGAATAATCTCATTATTTGCAAAATATGTATGCTTACCCAAGTTCATGCATTTGAACTCAATTACCTTATCATGCTATATGAATACCCTTTTTGATAAATATGAAGGTAAAGGAGAAAAATACTTGAGAAGGAGAAATTCAGTCGACTTGAACGCTCTCCCTCAAAGTATTACCAATATAGATAAACAAGAATTTTAGGTAAGTCCTCAATAAGAAAAGCCAAATCAATTAAGCATATAAGAAAAGCCAAAACAATGAAAGAACAATAGTCATCAAGATAAGATATGAAAGTTAATATTAACAGGATGACTTAGTTAACCTATATAAAAGGCAGATAATATGATGAAGACAATTGCATGCACTCTCATAAGTCCTTCACAAATAAAAATATTATGACCTCAATTAATAGGATATAAAAATAGAAGAAAATATGGGTCCATGATGAACTAGGTATATGACATATTATAGGGTATAAATGAATTGAATCAATTAATTTGCTCCCCCTCAAAATATGCGTCTAGTTCCAAAGCACTTATAGCATAAAATATATAACTAAAAGATTTTTTTTGGGGGGGGGGTAAATCAACTATGGATTTCTCCCCTTTGCTCAATGCATATAAGGCTACAATAATGCCAAAAGACGAATAATATCATCTTTAGTCAAGAAGAGATATCCAATAAATAGCCGCTAAAGATGAAAAATTAGAAGAATATTCCAATTAAGCACGTATAATCAAAAGATGGCATACATTAATCTATATAGAAGGATCTCATATTTAAATATGATAGATCAATGTATGTTATCCTTTGAGAAAATGTCATCATGAAAAAGAATAAAATCAATTAAGAACAATCAAGATGATAGACAGAATATAGCTCAAAAATAAAATAAAAATAAAACTCAATTATCATGTCCATGATTATCTAATTAAGAAAGAATCAACCAATTTATTAGTTTGCAAGGACTAGGTATGTTTCACCATATATGTACCCATCAACGGGTAAAATTCAAACCTTGCTAATGGTAAATAATAATCCATAAAGTTCAAATAGCAAAGGTCCATATGTGACAATCCATGAGTAGTCAAAGTAGAGTAATAAATTAGTTTGATAATCACATAATAAGATAGTATAGGACTACTCAACCATTAGGATCATTCATAAAGAAAACAATTGAATAAATATGATCCAATGAATCTCATCAAGAGAAAATCACAACTCCAAAAAAAAAATCTCACAAATCAATGAAAAATATGGGAAAGAGTCATTATCATTTAAATGATTAAAAATATAATAAAAAAGAGATGTAAATGATAATACGATGAAATCATGACTCAAAATGAGAGAAATTTAAGAGATACTAATGACTAGTATGGAAGGAAGTTAAGGTAAGGAATCACAAACCTCTTTTGAAAAACAAGATCAAATCAAATATTTGTCAAACGAGCTTTAGAGAACAAGACATATATATATCTAAAATAGAATACAAATCACATCAAGACAATTCACAAATCTTATTTTTGGAAACTAGCATATCATATATATAGATTGAAACGAAAGACACTAGCTAGAAGAGTGAATGTGAACATAGATTATATAGCTTAACAATATATCATAACTAAGCAAGCTACATAACTAATTAAGATTAATGAGGTAAGTTATTAATAAGATAAAAGTGCTCATTGAATCTTAAGTCACAAACACTAAAGATACTTGCTTAAGCATAGAGTTCACAATTAAGGGCATACATTTTGAATGATCAAAATGATTTATAGACTCTTTGCTAAGCAATGATAAGAGCAAGAAGATAGCAAAAAGACATATTTTTCAAAAGCTTTCATAGTGCACCATAGTAAAATATATAAAAATATAAACTAGAAAAAGTGTACTAATTAAGGAGGTGAATTTAACAAGCAAGGTAAAGCACAAAACCATGTGATCCTTAAAAGAACTTCCATAAATAGTCATGAACAAGACACTAATAAACATTTTCTCTCAATTTCCCAACTTAAAGGTATAAAACAAATAAATATCAAAAGTTAGGAATCATTTATATATAAAACTATATATATCACGAATAGGCATACATGAAAAGATCAAAAATTAATTAAGAACATATATCCATAATGCCAACCAAAAAGTTAAGAAGATATCATCAAAAGAATACTTTAAGGAATAAGCTGATTGATTCAAGAAGCACAAATTTGGTCAAAGGAATCAATAGCTAAAGTATGAGATAAGCACAAGTTTGAAAGTAACAAGTATAATTAAATACTCTTCAAGTCAATATAAAACTTTAGCTTAACTCATATGCCCACATAAAGATATTTATACATATAAATATATATCAACATAAGAAATACATGATCTACATGTAAATGGAAATTTAATGAGTATAGTCATGTATCCTTAATGAATGTTTGGAAAACTGTCACAAATTCAAAACACATATAAATAAGCTTTATTAGGCAAAGACATAATTGATTTATAAGAGGTTTAATCAAAATAAAACATGAGAATCAATAATGAATATATTATGTGAGCACAAGGTTAAAGTGAAAGCATAAGAATATACTTGTCAAGTGATAAGAAGCTTGTGCTAAACACATATATTCACAAATACCGATTAATGTAAATATAACATATTAAAAACAAATCGACAAAAAAAAACTATCTCAAAAACTTTAAAGACGGAGGGTTAAAATCATATAAACTCAAATTAAAACCAAGCTCCTATGGACTAGAGTGATATGCATGCTTTATAAATAAAGATTAATAATAGCGAGCAGGCATATATAAATGTGTCACACTAATAGAAAATGAGTGATAAACTATATAGTGTGAACTAATCATTTAAGCTGAGCAACTAGTCATGCTAGATAAAAGAATTAATAAGAAAATTAACTAAGCATGCTAGTATTAAATCTCACATTGATTTATATAGAAGACAACTAAAGGATATCAATATGAGCTAGTAGCAATACATCAAGAGAAATATGCTAGATTCTACAAATATAAACAATTTAAAGAGAATCGTTTAGCATATTACCAAAGTGGCTCTAGTGGCCATACTTGTGTTGGTGCAATTGCTTAAAAGATGACATTAGAGCTTTGCAACCACCAACACGCTCCTCGGTGCCATATTCCGATACAAGAAGCTTCACCTACAACATTAGATGAAGACTTTGGTATCCAAATAAACTTGGATCCACATTTATTAGCTTTATGGACCCATATAACACTTACTCTAGCATTGGTAGTAAAGGTCCTACGAATAGGGCATGTAAAGCTCATATGTCCAATACGAGAGCAAAAAAATACCTAATGCTAGTGTGTGTATATGTATCAGAATGAGCATGGTTATGAACATGTGACATACTAGAATGATGAATATCTCTAGAGTGAGCACGAGAATATTTTGTTTTAAGAATATTATGTTCTAATAGCAAATCATCATGCAAACAAGTAAGAGAATCAAATTTAGCATTTAAAGCATAATTCTCTTTTTCAAGTAAAGCAATTCTAGAAATAAAATCATCATTTTATTTCTTTAAATAATCAATAGAAGAATCGTGCAAAGAAGTTAACACAAGCGTTTGACTTTTAAGATCTTCTATAGATGAGGAAAGATATTTGATTTTCAAGATTAAAGCCTCATTCAAACTCTTTAAAGAAACACATGATGAGTTTTGAGAATCAAGTCTAGATAATAAATTATTGTTTTCATTTCTCAAAAACTCATTTGCTTCTTCTAAACGAATAACCTTTTCAGAAAGTTCTTCATTTGTAGAATGAAGGTTGTCAAGAATTTCTAAGGATTGTTTAGCCATGGCTTCCACTTAGAGCATTTCTTGCATTTAGAAGAAACATGATTGTCTATGCTACTAGAAGTAAAACCCTCTTTATCGGAGGAGGAGTAGGAGGAATACGATGCCATAGCTCTAAGGATGTTAAGCCTAACAATAGAGTCCTTCCTCTGATACCAATTGTAGGAACCCGAGAGGGAGGGTGAATAGGGTCAAGCTAACTAATCAAGCACTTAGCACAAGCTAATGGACAATTTAAAAATATAAGTGCAAGAGAAGAAGCAATAACAATACCGACATACGATATATCCTGGTATCCTCCTAAGAGGCACTCCAGTCCCGGAACTCTCTCCGACTTTAATATACTATTTGAGTAAATAGTTACACACGAGTTTGGATCCGAAGAACTTGTCAAGTTCTTACACGAGAGCTTTAATCCGGAGGCCTCACCGACTTTAACCGAGAGTTTGGATACGAAGACTCTCCAACTTCAACCTTTCATAATAGATTTTGATCTCCTTATATAATAAGATGAAGATCTTACTTTTTAGCTCAATAATTCTAACACAACTTGTGGATGGCAAATGAAAGCTTTGTAGAATTATTTGTGGATAAGCTTTGGTGGTTTAGAATTTTTTAGGCTCAAAGCATCAACCTTGAATGAAGGGGTTCAAGGCTATTTATAACCAAAGCATTAAAAAGAGCCAAAGTCAACATTTCAGTCAGCGAACCGGTATACCGTCGGTATGGACCGGCATGCCGTCGGTATACCGGTCTAGAATACAATGGCTAGAAATATAGCCGTTAGGATCATTAAACGCTCGAAATCCGACCGTTGGAATTTCAAACGTTATTGAATCGACATACCGTCGGTATGGACCGGCATGCCGTCGATATGACAATTTTGTAGACAGAAACTTTCTGTGAACAAAATCGGTATGCCGTCGGTATAGACCGGTATACCGTCAGTATGCCGATTTTTATCCGAAAATGGCCCTGGGCTAATTTCTACCCTAGATTTCGATTTTGCCATCCATTTATTGTTTTTACAATTATTCCTAAGACTTATTACAGACTCCAGAAATACTGTAGCAGGTGCAGGCTTCTTCAGAGTCTTGAAATGAAGATGGCATGGCTTGGCTTTTCCTTTGATAGGTGCTGGCTTTTTTCCTTGGCGGCAGCTGTCCAAAGATATCCAGTTTATGAAAACTGAATACCTTTCGGGGGCTTCGCCCGCGAACCCCCGACGAGGGGCGCTGCTCCCTCGACCCCGGTCCGCTGACTGGGCAGCGGAACCTCCGAGTGTGTAGCTCCGGAGATGTCGTCGGGTGGTTTAGAGAAATGTTATGGGATCCGTCGTCTTTGGCCCACCATGAATTTTTCATTGCATATGTCCATATAGATCTTGCTTATTGCTTTTCTATATGTACATGTTAGACGAACAAAGCAATGCACATAGTAGCAAGTATAAAAAGTTTAATGCACATTAGGACAATGCTGAGTTTATGTATAAGTGCTAAGGTGATAGCATAAATGTTAGTGAAATCATAATGAGTAAACTTAATTGAATGACCATAATCAAAGATATAGTTTTGATTTTGGCAACCCGATTAAATTTAAGATAGATAAGCTCATATCACTAATATGTAAACCAATAGGCACATATCACCAAAGGTATAAGTATAAGTAGAAATGCTATAGTGATAGTATGAAGATAGTGATAATGAGATGCTAAACTTAACATATTAACCATATCAAAAATATGATACAATCATTGGGCCAACAGTCAATTCTCAAGAGCAAGTTCTTCAACTGTTAATCGAAGCTGAAGTTATGTCAACACTTCTACACGGCCGAGCCATACAGAAGATTCTTCGTCAACAGAAGCTCCGAGACACAGTGACAAGCTTGCTTCCATCATAATCGCCTCGTTAAAGGGACAAAGCAGTCGTCAATCAGACCAGACTCCTACAGTTTTACTTCCCTAGAATTCATTGTACTCGTGTTTGATTCTATAAAGTTTGTAATAAAAATACTTCTTTTTGCTAACAAAATGATGGCTCTGCTGGGAACGACCTTCTCCTCCAACGAGAAAGTGACAACTCAAGGCGATTTATCATCGATTGGCTCTAAGAAAGGAACGATGGCCGTTAAATTCGACTAAACAGCGTTCGAAAAGAGGCTAAGTGCTCCTGGTGCTAAGTGTGCCCCTGTTTCTGCAAACAAGGCGCATACAAACATTGTGACCAAAGCTAGACACAATGTACAAGTGCAGAACCACTCTCTGAAGAGGCGCCTCGAATAGGTGCCTAAGCCTGCTGGTGCACCACAAGGAGATAGGCACCCACTTGAGGGCGCCCATTCTCTCAAGACCACTGATCCCACCTCTGCTGTGATGCCCAAATCTTTAGACGCATCATTTGGAGATAGGCGTCCGCTTGAAGGTGTCCATTCTCTCAAATCTGCCTCTGCAGTGATGCCCAAATCTGTAGATGCATCATCTGGAGATAGGCGCCCGTTTGAGGGCGTCCATTCTCTCAAATCTACTGTCCCTAGTTCTTCTGTGGAAGATGTGCCCCAGAGAGATAGGTTTGAGGGTGCCTATTCTCTTAAATCTACCATCCCTATTTCTTCTGTGGGAAATGCGCCACAGAGAGATAGGCGCCCACTTGAGGGCGCCCATTCTCTTTCATCTATTTTGCCAAACCCTGAATCTTTCAGCAAAGGAACTACGGCTGCTTAAAGGCACCATATCAGACGCACTGAGTGATTGCACGCACAACAAAAGGGATACTTCCTACCCCTCACATACACATAAGTCATAATGTACGAGGAAAACTCCAAGTACAACTGACTGAAATGATGGTTGATACTGATATGCGCACTCATCTTAACAGGCACCAAGCCCAACTTAACCAGAATGTGCACCCTATTGCTGAACAAGCAATGTTGTCTATAAGTTCTGGGCGCCCAAAATTCTCCTATGCCAATGTGAATCCTGTTCAAAGGGTGACACCTACTACTTCAAAACGCCCAAAGATGAGTGCTAAAAATCTCCTAAAAAATGGAAGGCCGTATCCTATCTCCACTAATAGTGCATCATTGCAGCTCACATGAGATTACAATTAGGTGTTGTTACAAAGTAGTCAAACGGTCAGTTTTTGATCGTCTTACTTTGACCCATCCTGTTGAGATATCTTCGGAAGATGAGTCAGTATATACCTCTGTTAACATGATAACTCATTACTCTCACGAGGTTGGGGGTAGCCCAAGACGTACTTCGTCTCAGACCCGTACTCACAGACCCCCAGTTCGTATTCATCGCTTATTTGATGGGGTCTATCGATACACCAGATCAAGGAGTCGAGCTATAATCGGTCAAAGAAATCTTCCCATTTCTTATCCTAGGGGTAGTTCTTTACACGATTTTGATACCGCTAGCAAGAGTTCTGAGTAGACTATCTCTTCTTCAATAGCCAGAGAGGTGACTACGTACGCCATCACAGAAGATCAGGATGCTTTCAGTTCTGCTAGCCAGGAGCAACGAATCGCTGTGTTAGAAGACAAATTAAAAACGATGGCCGAAATGGTGGCAAGCATGCACACCATAATTGTGGCTCAACACACGGCTCCACCGGTTGTAAATACAATCCAAAAACCTATATCGGCATCTGCTCCTATCAATGTTAGTTTGGGGGCACAGTCTCCTCATATTGGCTCCATATCAGTGTAGGTTACTCCATGTCAGTCTGGGGCTGGGGGTGGTACTTATCATACAGTCTTCCTTCTAACACATCCAATCAATCCACTACTCTGCAACTGTTGGGAGACACTAACGAGGCTGTGAAACTCTTGCGTTCTCAATTTGAAGCCTTCAAGCAAAAAGAAGGTCTGCAGAAGATGGGTATCAAATAACCATACCCTATTGAATGGAAAGAGGTACAGTTTCCACCCAAGTATAAACCTCCTACTATAATGTTTTTTGATGGTAGTACGTCTCCGAATCAGTATCACGATCACTTCGAGATAATGACCGACCAGCTTCAACCTAATGATGCTCTCCTCACAAGAGTCTTTATTGGGTGCTTGAAAGGAGTAGCTTATGACTGATATCGCAGCCTGCCAGACGGGTGCATTATTTCTTTTGCAGTTCTGAAACAGATGTTCTTGGAGCGCTTCTACGAAGAAACAAACGACATGACTATGTCAGCTTTGATCAAGATCAAACGAAGGCCCAACTAAACTGTTGATCATTTTATTGAGTGTTACCGTCGCGAAGCACTCAAAATGTCTTTGGGAACTCAAGATGCATTAACTATAGATACATGCAAATAAAACTTGTTACCTATAGTTAGCATGTGGACGGGTTATACTCAATTTCAAGATTGACCTTCCTTCATAATAAGAGCTAGAGTAGCTGAGGAAAGTACTAACAAATTCAAACAGTTAGGTATCCAGATGCGTAATCTTGATAAAGATAAACAGCAAACAACCAGTAGCGGAGGTAACCAGAACAATCGCAAAGGCAAAGAGACTTTGGCTATCAATCTCAAAGGCAAAGAAGCTCTGGCACTACAACAAAAATACCCTTTAATGACGGCTAAAAACCGTCATTAATTAAGAACCATGACGCTTTTTTTCTTAATCCAAGCGTTATGAAAGTGGGTGTTATAAATGTTTTTCAAAGCGTTATAGATAAATCTTCCGAAAACGTCATTAATAGACTTAATTTCTGCTACATTTTATTTTCAAAGCGTTATGGATAGTTTTGTAAAACCGTTATGAATATGTAATATGGTTGGAAGTCAGGACATTTTGAAAGAGTTATGATTGGTCATTTGTATCACATTTATAACGCTCTATACTGCATATTATACATTCCAAATACTGCTCAATTCAATTCGAAAACAACCACTTTGAACCAAATGCACAATAAAATATTGAAATGTAACATTAATCTCTATTTCATTGTCTCAAAATAGGGTACATTCCATTGTCTCAAAATAGAGTACACTTTAGCTATCATTCTACATTTCTCATGCCATATATATACATCTTCTCAAAAATATATAGAGTATCCAATATAGCTAGTACACTTTACATCAAAACTATCCACATGAAAATATCCCACACCATAACATACAACTTAGTCACATGAAGACCTGTGTCCACAGCGCATGTACCCTACAAAAGATAAAACAAGGTTTAATAAATGTGATATAATGATGTATATATATGTAACACATTAAGATCACAATTCAACATATGTTGTGGGAAACTGTTGTGTGGAGTTTCTGTCAGATTCATCTTGTGTATATATATGTATAACTATCAGAAAGATGTTGGCTATGGCCTGAGGCTATTGCCTGTAGGTAGGGCAAGTGGCAGCAGGCCAGGCCAAAGCAGTAGGCTACATTAGCAGCTGTAGGGGACTCATTCCCCCCTTCCAGCTTGACCTGCTGTAGGCTCTTGGCCATAGGCCTATGCAAGCAGTGAGCCAGTGCCAGTTAATGAGTGAGTATTTGTTTTATGTTATAGTATGACAGGTATGCAAGACGTGGGAACAAATTTATGTCAACAATATACACATATGGACAGGTATAGGCAATCTTGTTAAGGATATTACCTTGCAAATTGGAGAGCAGGTAAAAAGGAGGGGATCTTGTTAAGGATATTACCTTGACCCTCATATATCCATATGATTGGCAACGAATTCGATAAATTCGCATCGGACATCATCTATTTCTTCCTCAGATCAAAAGTACACGATTAGAAACAAACAGATTCTAAAAGCAAACCCCAACAACAATTTATGCCAAAGTTCATGTGTCCCGAACAGGAAAAAAAATTGCAGAATATATTATAGTGCACAATGACTATTTCACATGCATGGGTATAAGATGAAGGACGTGTGTATGTCAAAGATTGTACTATACCGTTTCACAGTCATTATCACATTTGTAATGCCTTATCCTACAAGACCACACATGAATCCAACTGTCTCGTATAAGACACCCTGCATTGGAGGAAAAAATGCCTATTACTGTGTAACATTTGAGGTTACACTGTGTGATTAATACATGCAAGTAAATGAATCAGACTATAATACATGCATATTACTGTGCAACATTTGAGGTTAAACTCTGCAATTAATATATGCAAGTGATCGAATTAAACATTCATCGAACAGGGAACTTTGAAAAGTTAAATTGGTGAAATGAATCAGACTTACATGAACTACTACTGTGCAACATTTGAGGTTAAGCTGTGCAATTAATATATGTAAGTGATTGAATCAGATTATAAACATTCATCGAACAGGGAACTCTGAAAAAAAATAAAAACTGGTAGAATATAGTAGAAAAAGTAGCCCATTCTGTACAGCAGACATGGTATGATGATGATAACATGTGTGGTCTTGTAGGACAGCAAAAAGTAAATCTTTTGTAAAACACCGACCACTAATAATCATCCCTGTCCTGGGCTACTAATACTAAAACCTCCCCCCTTTCTTGTCCTGGGCTACTAATACTAAAACCTTCTCCCATTTAATTATCCGACGCTGGAATTTGAACCACCCGTACTAATGTTACCACTAGACCACCCCCTTGGTGGTGAAAAATACACAATCTATCCAAGATACTCCTGAATTTTTCTACTGGAAAAAAAAACAAGATATCAATCATATCAATATCTCGAAAAATTGCAAGAGCATCTCTTAAGATTGACAAAGTATCGCTCAAGATAGAATAGCATGCACTCCAAAAATGGTTGCTGTGTCCATGATAACTCGTGTCATACATGTATTGGCACAGATCAAACACCCCAAAACTAGGCCACACCAAAATAAATGTCATATTCGTGTCGCCGTCTTTGAATGGTGTGGTATCGCATGTGTGTCCATGCACCATTTGGAACTAATATCACAAACATAGTGAAATTACAAGATAGGAAGAAACCAACTTCAACAATAAAGAAGTTCCACATAAACTTTTAAAATAGTATATATTAAAACACTTAAATGTATATATGTGCACAATCTACGAAGTAGAGTTCACTTAAAGGTATCTCCAACTATGAAGCAGAAGCAAGAAGGTATAAGTATAACTTATATAAACTAACGAAACATTCTTCTAGCCTCCATCTAAAGTAGAAAAGGAAAACAATGAAAAATCAACAATCTATTCAAGACGGTCCTGAAATTTTCTAGTGAATGAGAATCATGACATCAATCAAAATTCATATCAAGTATCAACATCCAGAAATTGACAGCATCCCTCATGATAACATAGCATGTTGTATAAGTCAAAATCAGCAAACTTCAACTTATCTACCACTTAGACTCAGAAGAGACAAATAAACAAGAGAGTGGACCTGGCCTTCCTTGTTCATCCTTCTCTGGACCTGGAAAATTTTGAAAGAGATAAAAGTTGAGGAAACACATGATAACCTTTAATGTCAAAAGAAAAATGTGAAAGGGCTAAGAGAATAAGAATTGAAAATAAAACGAACAAGTGATTGATAGGGTATTAGTCAGGCGAGCAACTGGAGAGGTTACAATCTCTTTTATTGGAATTTGTATTTGCTAGCATTATGTTTGTAGCTGACAAGTTGTATGTTTATACGTTTCTTCAGTTCCCCATAACTGCAATACGCGAAATAAAAGTTCTGAAGAAGCTGCATCATGAATAACAGTTTCAACTGCTTCAAGTTTTGGTTAAGAAATATATTTAGAAATTAAATTCCTACAGTGAAATGTTTCAATCGGGAATGATAAAACCATTCAGTTCAAGAACATTAGCATCGTTGACAACTTGAAACACAAAAACAATTGCTAATATGTTCATATAAATTAAAGCAAAATCAAAATCATTCACCATTTTGCTTTAGCATAGTGGCTATACACATATTCGACTAATTAAGGGTTCCACAAATCGTAGTGTAGCACCAGTCATGTAAATTAAAGTTTATTTTGGTCCATTTCACATCCAATTATTTACAACAACTAGAATATATATATATATATATATATATTTTATATATATATATATATATATATATATATATATATATATATATATATATATATATATATATGAGTCAGCAGAAATATAAGTAGAATGCATATACAAGCTTATACACAGTTGAGTACATAATTTGGCCATTTCAAATTAGAATCCCATGCCATAGCCCGCCACTCTGACAGGGGAGTGCAAGACAGAGAAAGTAACTCAGAACTGCTTACCTGCTGGACAGAGCTCCATAAGCACGAGTCATCTTCCCCAAAAGACCTTTTGAAGTGGTAGAATTAATATGCTCCTGTAGTTGCTTGAGCATATTAAAATTGGTAGCTTTGTTTTTGTTTTTTGAGTTAAAAGGGTAAATCTACATCCAGGAACTCAACCTGAATTAATGCTCCTGGGGATTGTGCAAAGGAATTCAAAAACATCAAAACCGCAGAAGGAAAAGGAAAAGGTGGTACCTTCATCTCTATTGTATAGTAATCTTTCCATAACTCCCTATCCATAGATGGAAAGAGCAGATTCATACAATTTACGAGCATTTGCAATGCCTTCATTTTCTCCAACAACAGCGAGGCATGATTCCAACTCTATGCATGTTCTAAAAAAATGCAAGACTTGGATGAGGCAAGGCTAGGAACCTGCATGACCCATTAATGTGTCAGAAAAGAACTTGGGTATAACATATGTTAAGAAGAGATAAATTCAAAAACTTGAGCCAATGGAGTGCTCTGTTATGGCTAGTATCCTGGTTATGAGGACACCGATGAATGTCACAGGTAGAATACATGGGAAACATAAGTTAGACTTGGATAAATAAACTTGTATCGTAGCACAAAATAACACATAGTCCTTTTGGAACAAAGCGGACCCAGTCTATTATCCAGTCTTAACAGAGCTAGAGATTAGGCCAGCTGCTTCAACAAATTGATCTAAGAGCCAATGTTCTCCAAGGCTCAAGGTGGAATTTGATATTGTATGTTGTCCGTATTTCTTTATGACTGAGGCCAGGAGAGTGTGGCTGGTGGACTTGAGTATTGGTTGTTTGTGTCAATCGCATTCTATATTATTTAATACCCTTAACTTTCAAGCATTTTATGAATACAACATACAAATGCTCCCAATCACTCGCATTGAGAGGATTGAGGTCTTCATTATCACATGGGAACAACTGAGAGGATTTATGGGGAGACAAAGGTGTATCCGGTCTAAGAAGCCTAAGATTGATGTTGCAGATAGAAATTTGGTACACAAATGGCTTGTATCCAATTAATTGAGAATAAGAAAAAGCCGCAGGTGATTAGCAAGAGGAAAAGGGGAGCAAGTTTACTCCCACATGGAAAAGAGTGAAAAAAAAATCTCTACTTTTAGGTTTGAATGAATATAACCTTGCCCCGAATAGGGTTAATCCTCCTGGGGGAAAAGCAGATCCAAACACATTGGTAAGTCTAAATCGAGTTGGATGATTGGCCTACTTATCCTACATTACTTGTATTGTATAAAAGCATTCATCAGAACTCTGAAGTATAAGAAGAAGAAACAGATATATGTAAATAATTTACTTCCCAACGTGGCTGAATAATATTATAACTTACTTCCCAACGTGGATGAATAATATTATAACTGAGCCAACTCACCAGGAGAATGGCCATGTTAGCGATGAAGATAAGTTTTTATGTATATTTGACAAAACGTAATATATTTGACCAAATGTAAATAGCCATTACAGAACTTTACCCGGGGAGGAATCAAAAGGAAGATGCAGCTTGTTGCTAATGTACGGGAATAGATGATGACTCAAACATAAAAATAACAGACAGAAAATGAATGTCAGTACAAACCCTTCAAAATTCCACTTCTACTCTTTAGCCAAAATTGCCAACATCATAATAGAATCAGCTAGGCTACATTTTGTTGTTCTTCAATTATGGAGCCTTGAATCGTTTGAATCAGAGACGAAGAATCTAACCTGGAATTAAATTAAAATACAAATTACGATAAATTTAGGGCAATTTTTTTGGCTGATTGAATTAAAACTAGCTTATTGCAGCAGAACAACGAATATGAACAAGGGTTCAAATCAAATCAAATCAAATCAAACCTAGGGACCAGTACAAGGAAATATTTGCCAAAAATTTCATAAAAATTCATAAAAAACAAATGGAGAAGAAACCTAGGGACCTGGAACGGATTTCTCCGATAGATCCCTGCGTCCGCCGACTAGAGGTGGATCCGCAACGGAAACCCCAGAGATCGACGCCAAGGCGGAACCGACAAAGAGTCCGATCGCGAGGGAGCGACGGAGGAGCACCATCATCGTCGGATCTTGCAGTGGGGAGTACGACCGGTCTCGTCCGATTTCACATCGAGGAAGATAAATTAGGATTAGGGTTTGCTTTTCTAGAGTTAGGGTTTAGATGGAGAAAGAAGGAGGAAGGAGGGAGAAGAAAGTCCGGGAGAGAACCAATAGGAAGAGTGACGAGAGAGGAGAGCATTATAACGGCGGGAGAGGAGCGGGCTGAGGGGAGTTCGGGAGCGGGGAACGGAAGGAGAAAGAGAGAAGGAGAAGGGGTTGAGACTTTTTCTTAAGTGCGGGAGTATGTGCGGGAGAGTCGAAGTTTTGACTTAAATTTTAGTATTTTTTTCATAACGCTCGTATCATTGAGTGACAATCAATAACGTTTATATAGAAAACCGTCATAGAATATAGTCTTGCTGAACTTTGATGACGCTTCTTTATCAACCGTCATGAAATCCACTTATCAAGCGTCATTAATAGGTCTTTTTGTTGTAGTGTGGCCGTCAACGTAAGTTAGCCAATGCCTACCCCAACAATACCACCACCGAGGGCACCACGTCCGAAAGAAGAATATTCCTTCGACGATGATGATATCATGAGCATCTTCGATTGCCTAATCCAAAGCAATAAACTTCAGCTGCCGGATGCAAAACAGCCAAAGGAAGTCGGTAAGACTGACCATTCTAAATATTGTGTCTATTACAGGTTTATTGGACATCCGACGCGAGCATGCTACATGCTCAAAAGAAAGATCCAAGAGATGGTCAAGTCTGGCACAATCACTCTCCAGCAGGGCGAAAAGATTATGATGGCTAACATCGTCCCTATACAATTTGGCAATTTTTTGGCTCTATTTTTACATGATGGTGTTGTCCCTATTCGGAGAACTACTATAGAGATTGTAAATCTTCCACCTGCACGAACTGATGGTCTAATTCCTCTTTCTTCTAAGAAAGGGGAAATCATGTGGATCCATCCAGACTTGGTGTTAGACTTTGAAGCACCATCTTCCGCAACAAAGTCCAAGAAAGCAACCAAGTACAAGTCATGTCATATGATTTTATTGGATGAACATTGCCTTCCACCATTAACTGCTACCTTCATTTCGGTGACAAATTCTTCTTCTTCTTCCTCCCATTCTGAGATAGCAGTGTCAAAACCAGAAGCCAAATATCAACCAGCTTTCCATCTATATAGTCTACAGTCTTGTAAACTAATGACAAAAATGGAATATGACTTACAAAAGGCCCCCGGCTTGAATAATGGAAAGGGATCTCCAGCACCCCTTTCTCTATGTCTTCCTGTAGCCCCTCTTTCCGAAATTTTAGAAAATAGTTTTAAATTAATTCTTTGAATTTCTCTAAATTGAATTAATATATATATATATATATATATATATATATATTTTGAATTAATATATATACATATATATATATATATATATATATATATATATTAATTCAAAAATATATATATATATATGTATATATATTAATTCAAAATATATATATATATATATATATATACACTAATAGGAATTTAGGTTATAATGATATATAAATAATATATATGAAATACCCTAGTAAGCTATATTGAATGATTGTTATATACATGTATGGTATATACAAAGATGAGACCATTTTGTACATGTATATGGGTTGAGTGTAATTATAAAACTTTTGTTAAATATAAGTATTTATAAAATATATCTTGCAAAGACTATATCTTTGGATATTTAATAAATATTAATTATGATTATATGTGAATATGTGTATGTGGAGACATATGGGTATATTAGCATAAATATATAAATCAATAAAAGAAAAAGAATAAGGAAAAACCAAAAGAAAACCTCCCAAGCCCAAGCCCAGCCCAACTGGGCTCTATTCCAAACCGGACAATCTTCCTAGCCCGACTCCTTACACAGCATATGGCCATGTATATATTCGGGATAGAGAGATCGAGAGGAAGTTTCTCATAAAAACCCTAACCCTAAACTGTGCCACCACCCCTAGCACTTGGGCGACCCTCCCCTGGCCTCTGTGCGCCGCCATAAACCACTGCTGGCCGGTGACGGAAGCCTTCGCGTGCGCACGGGCACGGACAGCAGCATGGCGACAGCAGCAGTGGTGGTTGCTTGACCTAACTTCGCACCGAGGTTGCTCGATGCACAGCTACTCGTTTCGTGATCCGTCTTTCCGGGTATGTTCATAACCTATACAGCTCCCAATCCTTTCATTTACTTTGAATTTATAGGCCCTATATAGCACGATTAATTAATTGAAATGTTGACTAAAAACTGTCTCGAAAAGACAAAATTTTGAATCCACCACTTAAGAACCTAATTGAACACAGTGGAAGACAACCTAACCAAGGTGGAAAGCCTATCACTAGATTAAATCCTAGTTAATTATACAGAAAGATAAGTCAGTGAGAAAATCGTAAAAAAACTTGGGAAACAGTTTTCAAAAATCTTAAAAACACACCGATACGATGTGCATCCTGCCAAACCGGGCGACGTGGTCGCGAATCGATAACATCGAAAGATGCGTATCGACTTCGCTGACGTGTGGGATTTTACAAAATTTAAATTGGTTGCGTGTGTACGACGAATTTGATGCGTATCTATCAAAATTCACCGTATCGGCCTCTTTGCAAATTTTCCAATTACTTTGTACATGTACGTCAGATCGAGACAAAACTTGCGTCAATAGAACCGTATCATTTTTTGGTCCTATATGCCAAGTTTCGTTCAATTCTGAGACAGTTGATCGGATCGCCGTTTTGTGGGCCCCACGATCCGACTCAACGAGCGATTTCGTGCATGCCCACCGAAATCCAAAATTGGACATACCATTGGGTTCTATCATCAAAATGAATTCGTAGACATGTAGTTTTACGATTTTAGAGACCATTGACTTTGACACGCTTTTCGGTGTGAAGCGGGTCCAATGACGGACATCGTTTGGCCCGAAATGACCGTTTTGCCCCCGTGTCCAGAATTGGACTTATGGACAGGAAATTCTAGCTAATTTGACTATTCTGAAAATGTTGGTAATGTCTATTTCAGCTTTCGGAGACAGTTGTGAGATTTGAACTTATTGGCTTACCAGTTGACAGTTTATTGTTGGTTCTTCGTGCTACCACCAAGCAAGTATACCTTGCCTCCCTCTACAGTTTATTTACATGCTTATAGCCCTTCTCTTTATATGTTATCATCGGGCTTCTCTGGTTGATTTTGGTTTATATGCTTTTCTTTATACCATGTATATTAGTTTATTTGCCTTGTTCGTATATCATCATCGTTCATGACTTGATACTATAGTTATACCGAATTCGTCTCGTAACATGTATCATGACTGAGTCATATTGTGTCGTAGGATGTGTAATTCATGACTGAACTGGTGTACCTTATTTTAGAATTTCTATCTGCGAGTCCACACTAGGGGCGAGGGTGATTTCTTGAAGCCAACCTGCAAGTCACACTAGAGGCGAGGCTGATTTTTGAAGCTAACCTACGATTCCACACTAGGGGCGAGTGTTAGTAGTTGTTCAAACCTACGAGTCCACACTAGGGGCGAGGGTTTCAGTATCTGATTGGTTTCTTGTCATGAGTTCATGTTTCCTTCCGGCAGTTCATTTATGCATAGTGTTTCTTGTATCCGTGTTCATAGTCACCTTTCGGGTTCTGTCTTCCCTGCTTATTTCTTATGCGTGATAAACTATTAGATATGCATGCTTTTATGTATCTTGCTATGTCCCCTGAGGACCTGATGATCTCTTCAGGTTTTGCGATTGCATGGGGTTTAGTTAGCAGAGCAGGATGGTGGACGTTTGTGATACACTTACAGGATCCTGGCATTGATATTACGTTTACTATCCGTTCGTGCTTCATTCTTTATCATGATATACTCTACTTGTTAGCTTACTTTATAGACTCATATTATTTCTTGGAGTCTAATCGGACATGTATGCTAGTGGGCTGCAGACCACGACCCATAATGTTCATTCATGTTTTATATTCTTATTGTGGATTGAGATAAAGATTTGCCTTGCTATGATTAGACACATTACCATAGTCCAGACAACGTTTACGTATTCTAGTTGGATTGGAGTCTGCTTGATACGTAGCTGGCTTGCTCACGAGCTTGCATCCGAAAAGCGGGTGTGGGTCGTGACACTTCCACATAACCAATCTCGTGTCGGCTTAGGTTTTTGGACGAACTCTTCATCCTCCCAAAAGAAACGTTCTAAAACCAAGATCCGTACAAAGAATTGTAACATGGTATCCTTTGAACCTATCTTCGAAGAAGAAGCTTTAACCGGTACCAGGTCTGGGAGAATCTACTTGCAGGATTATTCAGAAGGTCAAGAGAACTCTGCTCAAATTCCGGAGGCTATTCCAGCATCATCTTCTTCCCCTGTCGCCAATGTTCCGTCTACTTCATCACCTTCAGTGGAACAGACTCTTTCCAAACCAACAACAGCAGACAAAGGAAAACAGCCAGTCCGCTTCGATAAGGTATTGAAGAAGACTCCATCCCTTGGGCTGGAGAAGCCATATAACTTTGATATATTGGCTCAACTAGCTAATACTCCAGCAAGACTATCAATCTTTGAACTCTTACGTCTCTCAAAGGAAACTCGAAAAACATTGAGCGAAGCTTTCATACAAGCTGATACTTGTCTGGCACTCCTTAAAAAGCCGGAAGAAGAACCTGTCACATGTTTGCATTGTCATGGCGTATTAGAGCTGATGCCCAACATCGCCTTTACGCAAGATGACATGCTATTAGAAGACAATCGTCACGATCGTCCTCTCTATTTCATAGGATATGTCGATACTATGAAGGTTGATCGCATCTTGATCGACCCAAGGTCTGCACTCAGTATTATGCTAAAGACTCTACTGGATGCTCTGAAGATCCCTGTACACAATCTGTCCACAACTATCACGATAAAGCGAACCCTTGGGAAAGATTCGCCTGAAACTTCAAATAGGTAATCTTTGCACAAAAGTGACCTTCTACGTGATTGATAATCATGGCTCCTATAATGCTCTGCTCGGAAGACCATTCCTGCATGAGCATAACATTGTACCATCCACTCTCCACCAATGCTTAAGTACGTGGATGTCAATGGTGAAGTCTAGAAGGAAGTGGTAGATCTAAACCCTTTCAGAGGCGTCGAAGCATACTGCAATAAGTCTCGGATACATAAGGAAAAATTTATGAAAGTGGTGCTGGCCATGGATATTTATGAAGATCAGAAGGACACCTTAAAAGACGTCCTGGTGATTCCAGTTAAAGGACATACTTCCCGTCCTCATTCTTTCCCAGACTTTAACCATTCATCTTTCCTCTCATAATGTCACGCCCCGCTCCCGGATAATCGGGTACGGGTCGATGCATGCCCGGCCTACACTGTCGTTGACAGCGGTAGTGAGCCGTCTAGTCATATAAATACAAGAGTATCTCATCACAGCATCTAATCACGGAATCTATTCTACCATCACATCAATCCACTATATAATTATTACAACTTATACATGAATATCCGGGTACAAAGTCGGTGAAAGATAAATAATACAACAATGACATGTAATCAAATACATTCTATCAATCTCTATACATGAATCTAATATTTCAATGTCAAGCGAGCTCCAATGCCAATCATGAATGATAATCTATGATCCATCTCACCTGTAATCAACGATCCAGTCAGGAAAGGAGCAAAGTACAATGTAACTCAATAAAACTCACCATGGAGATCAATAGAATGGTACAATATAGCAAGTAGAACTGAACAGAGAAACAATGGGATATAATATAAATATGCACTAACTATGTGTACATGTGCAATTGGACGTTATCAACATGTGGGGACTAATATGTAGTCAGGCATATAAAATATATATGCTATCAGTCACGAATAATCAGGCATGTCTAATGACAATGCTATCAGTCACGCAATAATCAGGCATGTCTGACGACAATGCTATCAATCACGCACGAAATGGACTCAGGCATACAGAGTATGCTATCAGGCGATATTTGTCCAATATTAGTCAATCACATGGCTATAGAACGTCCCCCATCCGACATGAGAACAATGCAAGCAAGCAATCAATCAAGAACAAGTAAAATAATGACACGATAACAAGTGTAAGTGCAATGCATGCAATGATGGTAATACTGAGTACATGTACTTGCCTTGATTCCAAAAATTTGTCTAAGCTTCCTAAATCACCTATTTAGAAAAATAAAGTTTAGATAATTCTAAGTGTCCAAGCAAACACCTAACTAATTTTAAATAATGTCTCTATCCTTAGTCTAAATAATTAGACTCATCCAATTGAATAATCTTCCAATAACTTCTCAGCCTAACAATATGAACATTTCCAAAAACCCAACTAAACCAAGCCTATTGCTAATACCTTAACTAGTAATTAATCCTCAGCCTAGCTGAGACTGTACATAGACTTGGCCCATACTCGACCAACACTACTGGTCACAACACAACTTAAACCCATATCTACTGTTCTTAATTCAAATCATCTGGAAAGCTAACGGCTACTATGTTCAACAGAGTAGCAACACGAATCCTAGCAGCATACTAGTGTCAACTGATCCCTGTCTGACCTCCAGTCATGTCCGCTGGTACCTAGCTCGTGTCCATAGCACTCACACGAATTGATCCGACACGTGGTAGCAAGTCTCGACACAAGTTCAGCGTGTTTTAATTGATCCGAACAGGACATCCCCTTAAAATTAGTAGAACAGTCAAGAACTGTTACCTGAGTCTCTACGATGGTTCGACATAAGAGTGCGGTATCCGATGATGGTGTCCTCGAGTCCACAATCGATACCAGAGTTCAACTAGGCATTTCGTCGAACAGGTGATGTGCAAGAAAAGAAGACATCAATATCAGTTCAATTCGAATTATAACAGCTCCAGAATTGGAGAAATAACCTAGGAATTCATCAAGGTTTCAATCAAGATCCAAGGAACAAGGAATTCTAACCAAATCTGTCCATCAATTTACTCCAAATCAGTAAAATTCATAAAGCTCCCACCAACTTGTATAGAGGAATTCGATTGCTCATTTGATTGCTCAAAAGAAATAAGAAAATGGCAAAGGAACTTACTGATTAGTCTGGAACGGATCGGACACAATCTAGCATCTAGGCGGTACGATCGGCTGATGGGAGGAAGGAGACGTCCTGACCCTTGGTCGCCGGAGGGTTTGCCATGGATGGAGAGCAGAGCCTTGAGGCGAGAACAGAGGTCGGTCGGGCGATCCTCCAAGCTGCTGCGATCCTCAGCTGCGATCCGCCATGGCCACGAGCTCGAGGAAGAAGAAAAGCGAAACCAAATTGACAGGGCTTCGCCGTCTATGACTGGTGATGGAGAAGGAGGAGGGAACGGGTCCTTATATATGCGGTGGTCGAGCGGACAGGCGGTTGCATGGGCAGGTCGGGCAACGGCGAGGCGGTTGGGCGGGCAGCCGTCGGTGGCCGAGACGGTTAGGCGGTTATGATCAAGCGGTGGAGAGAAGAAGACCGGTTAAGGATGGACGATTGTGATGGGTCGGAAGACTCTGGAAACTCGTCTCCTTCCTTCGCCCCGAGCGGTGCTGCAGTCGTCGTCGCCCTCTTGGAGTAACAGAGCAGCGGAGGAAATATTTGGGAAATTTGAATGGATGAAAGAAAAGGGATTTGCTTATAACGGCTATTAGGGAGTGGGTTAGCGGTTTGTGGGTTACGGGTTTGCGGGTTGGGGTTAGACCCGCGCCCCAATAGGCTGGCTGGGCCGGGCTTAATAGGCTGGGGATGGTTTTATATGGGCTTGAAGCTCATAAAATCTTAAAATAAAAGATAAAAATCCTTATCAATAACTAATAAAACTTTAAAAATTCAATAGTAATTAAATTAAAATAATTAAGAAATTTGAAAGTAATAAATTCTAATTCAGTAAAAAATCAAAATAGTCATTCTTAAGTATTAGAAGGATTTAATAATAAATCCTAATGATTAAATCAATAAGTTTAAATAAAATCTTAGAGAAAATATAATTAACAATTGGAATATTCTTTATAAAGGATTTAAATAATTAGAAAATCATTAATAATAAAAAATAAATAAAATCTTAAGTAATTTACAGGAGAAAACCCAATCCAGAAAAGTGGAGTTACAAATCTACCCACCTTAGAAAAATTTCGTCCTCGAAATTTCAAAAGAATCGACTAGGAATAACTGGCACGATAATCAACTAAGCACTACAATAGAAGGAACCTATCTGGCAAGATTAAGAAACAATCCAAGGAATTTAAAGGCAATGCAATAATGATTAGAATCCGTCAAGGCATGGTTAGGGATACGAGTGAAATAATATAGTCATGATTAAGTTTTTAATCACGACTAAGAATAATCAGTACGATCATAACTAATTAAGCATGAAATGAATCGAAGGTCAAAAAGAGTTGACACGATCTAAAACAAAATCATGATCAATTGAGTATCTAAGTTACTCATGCATGATTAGAACATGATTTAGGCATGATAGATTCAAATCATTTAGGCACGATCTACTCGTAACTACTGAAATTGTCTAGGCACGATTAAATTTGAGGCATGGTTGAAAATCAAGATAAATTCTGGTAAAGTTGTCAATGGTGATAAGAGGCTAATCATAAATTTAGTCTAAAAATATTCGGAACTCATGCATATCCGGAATCACTTTACCAAAAATTTATGCCCCGCTAGTGTACACCTGGCTGCAGTGAACTCGTGGCTCCGTGACTCAAGAATGATAGGTACCGAATAATTTCTAAACTTTAATCATGGACAAAACAATTTCAAGGAGTAGAAACATAATCTCGAGAATATTCGAAACCTATACATACCTGAGATCACTTCGACTTAGAGCCCCTGCCTCGCCAGTGCGCTGATGGCTGCAGTGGACCCACAGTTTTCATGACCCAGATAAATGGCTGCAGTGCGCGGCTGCCACGCCATAATAGGGTATCGAATATTCCTCAACAGTTATTCATTGGAATTCTAAAGGAGTACCTTGATATTTTAATTCAAGCAAGCTTTCCGATTTACTAAAGAGATTCAATCACACTAGGAAGGACATGTAGTATAAATATCTGTTCTTGAGAATCAAGAGATTGACTATCCAAATAGAAAAGAATCATAAGGATGGATTAGCTAATATATGAGCTATGTAGCTCTAAATGAAATAGTTGGGCTTTGAATGATTAGAGAAAATCAAATAGACTTTAAAACCAATGGAGAATTTTGAAATGCCTGGCAAAATGAGGAGTTTGGAAACTCTGACTTAATCTCTAAGTAGCAAGGAAGTCCAGATTCTAAAGGCCGTTAGAATCCGATAATGTTGTGGGAGAAGATGATCCCCAAAGTCATGGAATTGTAATCACGACTTTTGTAGGAAAACATTATGAAGCAGAAAGAGGAAAAATAATCAGAATTTACTATAGATAGCAAAATACACATTATCACACAATCGGCCTATGCTGTGATGAGTTTCCTATTTCGCAGGCTTCCAATGGCACTCTAATCCTAAGTACCATTAGATAGAGACCTGCATGGGCCACCACTAAAACATGTCACGCCCCGCACCCGGATAATCGGGTACGGGTCGATGCATGCCCGGCCTACACTGTCATTGACAGCAGTAGTGAGCCGTCTAGTCATATAAATACAAGAGTATCTCATCACAGCATCTAATCACGGAATCTATTCTACCATCACAGCAATCTACTATATAATTATTACAACTTATATATGAATATCCGAGTACAAAGCCGGTAAAAGATAAATAATACAACAATGACATGTAATCAAATACATTCTATCAATCTCTATACATGAATCTAATATCTCAATGTCAAGCGAGCTCCAATGCCAATCATGAATGATAATCTACGATCCATCTCACCTGTAATCAACGATCCAGTCAGGAAAGGAGCAAAGTATAATGTAACTCAATAAAACTCACCATGGAGATCAATGGAATGGTACAATGTAGCAAGTAGAACTGAACAGAGAAACAATGGGATATAATATAAATATGCACTAACTATGTGTACATGTGCAATTGGACGTTATCAACATGTGGGGACTAATATGTAGTCAGGCATATAAAATATATATGCTATCAGTCACGAATAATCAGGCATGTCTAATGACATTGCTATCAGTCACGCAATAATCAGGCATGTCTGATGACAATGCTATCAGTCACGCACGAAATGGACTCAGGCATACAGAGTATGCTATCAGCCAATGTTTGTCCAATATTAGTCAATCACATGTCTCTAGAACGTCCCCCACCCGACACGAGAACAATGCAAGCAAGCAATCAATCGAGAACAAGTAAAATAATGACACGATAACAAGTGTAAGTGCAATGCATGCAATGATGGTAATACTGAGTACATGTACTTGCCTTGATTCCGGAATTTTGTCCAAGCTTCCTAAATCACCTATATAGAAAAATAAAGTTTAGATAATTCTAAGTGTCCAAGCAAACACCTAACTAATTTTAAATAATGTCTCTATCCTTAGTCTAAATAATTAGACTCATCCAATTGAATAATCTTCCAATAACTTCTCAGCCCAACAATATGAACATTTCCAAAAACCCAACTAAACCAAGCCAATTGCTAATACCTTAACTAGTAATTAATCCTCAGCCTAGCTGAGACTGTACATAGACTTGGCCTATACTCGACCAACACTACTGGTCACAACACAACTTAAACCTATATCTACTGTTCTTAATTCAAATCATCTGGAAAGCTAACGGCTACTATGTTCAACAGAGTAGCAACACGAATCCTAGCAGCATACTAGTGTCAACTGATCCCTGTCTGACCTCCAGTCGTGTCCGTTGGTACCTAGCTCGTGTCCATAGCACTCACACGAATTGATCCGACACGTGATAGCAAGTCTCGACATAAGTTCAGTGTGTTTTGATTGATCCGAACATGACATCCCCTTAAAAATTAGTAGAACAGTCAAGAACTGTTACCCGAGTCTCTGCGATGGTTCGACACAAGAGTACGGTATCCGATGATGGTATCCTCGAGTCCACAATCGATACCAGAGTTCAACTAGGCATTTCGTCGAACAGGTGATGTGCAAGAAAAAAAGACATCAATATCAGTTCAATTCGAATTATAACAGCTCCAGAATTGGAGAAATAACCCAGGAATTCATCAAGGTTTCAATCAAGATCCAAGGAACAAGGAATTCTAACCAAATCTGTCCATCAATTTACTCCAAATCAGTGAAATTCACAAAGCTCCCGCCAACTTGTACAGAGGAATTCGATTGCTCAAAAGAAATAAGGAAATGGCAAAGGAACTTACTGATTAGTTCGGAACGGATCGGACACGATCTAGCATCTAGGCGGTGCGATCTGCTGATGGGAGGAAGGAGACGTCCTGATCCTTGGTCGCCGGAGGGTTTGCCATGGATGGAGAGCAGAGCCTTGAGACGAGAACAGAGGTCGGTCGGGCGATCCTCCAAGCTGCTGCGATCTTCAGCTGCGATCCGCCATGGCCACGAGCTCGAGGAAGAAGAAAAGCGGAACCAAATTGACAGGGCTTCGTCGTCTATGATTGGTGATGGAGAAGGAGGAGGGAACGGGTCCTTATATAGGCGGTGGTCGAGCGGGCAGGCGATTGCGCGGGCAGGTCGGGCAACGGCGAGCCGGTTGGACGGGCAGCCGTCGGTGGCCGAGACGGTTAGGCGGTTATGATCAAGCGGTGGAGAGAAGAAGAGCGGTTAAGGATGGACGATTGTGATGGGTCGGAAGACTCTAGAAACTCGTCTCCTTCCTTCGCCACGAGCGACGTTACAGTCGTCGTCGCCCTCTTGGAGTAACAGAGCAGCGGAGAAAACGTTTGGGAAATTTGAATGGATGAAAGAAAAGGTATTTGCTTATAACGGCTATTAGGGAGTGGGTTAGCGGTTTGTGGGTTACGTGTTTGTGGGTTGGGGTTAGACCCGCGCCCCAATAGGCTGGGCTGGGCCGGGCTTAATAGGCTGGGGATGGTTTTATATGGGCTTGAAGCTCATAAAATCTTAAAATAAAAGATAAAAATCCTTATCAATAACTAAGAAAACTTTAGAAATTCAATAGTAATTAAATTAAAATAATCAAGAAATTTGAAAGTAATAAATTCTAATTCAGTAAAAAAAATCAAAGTAGTCATTCTTAAGTACTAGAAGGATTTAATAATAAATCCTAATGATTAAATCAATAAGTTTAAATAAAATCTTAGAGAAAATATAATTAACAATTGAAATATTCTTTAATAAAGGATTTAAATAATTAGAAAATCATTAATGATAAAAAATAAATAAAATCTTAAGTAATTTATAGGAGAAAACCCAATCCAGAAAAGTGGAGTTACACATAAAAAGCAGCTTCCTGGTGAAAAGACGGAATAAAGGGAGCTCACCTCTTCTGAGACACTTGTTATTGACCTTCGTCGTAACAAACCTCCTTCTCCTCGTTCTTCTTCTCCCTCTCTTGTTATCAATCTGACTAAGCCTTGTAAGGCTAAAAGTCATATTGTAAATGATGATGTACATATCAATAAAGTAGCATTTCCTTTGCAGTATACTGATGTCTGTTACTATACTCGATGTTATTTGGATATGCTAGACAATTTTAAACCACTTACAATCGGAGCAGTTCAACCTCTTCAAAGTGAAGTATCTCTTGAACCGGTGCAAGATTCCTTCTTCCTAGTCCTTCAAGAAAGATGGGAGAAACTCCTATACTTTTTAGTAAAGGAAAAGAACAAAAAACCATGCTCGATAGTGAGGATGAAAAAAACAATAATGGACGACTACAACTACGTTGTTATAGTCGATAATCTAAAGAAATCATTTGAAAGATAGGCTATAATTTTAAAACTGGTCTTAATGGCGATAGAGGAAGACAAACTCCCATTCGTACCCCTGCTCCGAAAGGGAAATAATTGCCATATTACAGCAAGATAAAGCATAGGTTGGATTATACTTCACCGGTTGTAACTCTAGAGGCCTCTGAGTTTGACAGTGAAGAATGGTCTAATTCTTTTGACTCCATATTGTGGGACTCTGACACTAGTATTAGACATGTCCATCGAGTGACACTATCTTCTAATATGGTGTCTACCAAGTTCTCGAAAGATGACGAGGATAACTTTGAGAAAGCCCCTGAAGTAGATCCTTGGGCACAAAGGATGGACACTCAGTGGGAACTTCGTTTCGAACAACGAGAACCACCTACAGAAGATCAATTAATTCAGGTCGATGTTGGAGAAGAAGGTTCGCCTAGGCCAATCTTTATCAGCAGAAGCCTCCCAATGGTGGATAAACAAGAACTAATTCATCTTATCCGGGGATATATTGATGTCTTCGCTTGGAGTTATAAAGATATGCCAGGATTGGATCCTCATATTGCTACCCACAGGCTCAACATCTTGTCCAATACAAAGCCGGTCAAACAACAACAACGTCAATTCTGACCTGACATAATGGATGCCATAGAAACTGAAGTCAAGAAGCTTATCTCTTGTGGTTTTGTCAGAAAAGAACAACAGCCTGATTGGGTGGCCAATATTGTCACAGTTATGAAGAAAATAGGGAAGGTCAGAGTTTGCATTGACTTTAGAGACCTTAGCAATGCTTGTCCCGAAGATGAGTTTTCTCTTCCGATCACTGATGTCATGATCGACAATACTTGTGGATTCAAACGAATGTCTTTTATGGATAGATTCTCAGGATACAATCAAATCAAAATGCATCCAGAAAATGAGAAACATACATCTTTTCGTATGTTGGTCTATTGCTACACTGTCATGCCATTCGGTCTTAAAAATGCTGGTGTAACTTGTCATCGGGTTAAGTACTATCTTCCATGATCATTTATGGAAGACAGTTAAATGTTATGTCGATGATAATGCTGTCAAAAGTCGTCTAAAGGAAGACCACATCCAAGACTTGAGAACTATCTTCGATCTAATGCGCCTACATCAACTCAAGATGAATCCCACCAAGTCATTCTCGAGAGTCTCTAGTAGCAAATTTCTCGAATTTGTCATTACCTCGAAATATATACACGTTGATCACGAGAAGATCAAAGCTATTCAAGAGATGCGTCCTCCACGCAACCTAAAAGAGCTACGAGGATTCCAAGGTCGGCTTGCCTATATTAGAAGATTCAATTCGAATATGTCTGGATCCTGCAGACCGTTCACTCAACTCATGAAGAAAGGTGTGTCTTTATTTAGACTAAAGAATGCCAGCAAGTATTTGAAGACATAAAACAATACTTAATGAACCCTTCAGTTCTAGTGCCTCCAGTCTTAGAAATACCCTTCCTGATGTATGTCTGAGTAATGGATCATTCATTGGGTGTATTACTAGCCCAGAAGAATAAAGAGGGCCATGAGCAGGCTATCTATTATCTCAGTCGCACGATGATCGGTGTTGAATATCGTTATAGTCCGGTAGAAAAAGAATGTTTAGCCTTGATGTTTGCTGTTCAAAAGACACGATATTATATCATAGACCAAACCATTCGTGTCATCTCCCGAGTCAACCCTCTCCGAGTTTTGATGAGGAAGCCAAGTACGCTCAATTCCAGGCTCGCTACATAGACCATATTATTAGCACAGTACGATATGGTGTATGTTCCTTAAAAGTCTGTTAAGGATCAAGCCCTCGCTGACTTCCTAGCGGCTCATCTAATTCCTGAGACGTCTAAACTCTATGATAAAATTCCTGACAAAACCCTGTAATCTAATATGATTTCTGAAGAATTTCCTACTTGGCATCTATTCTTTGATGGAGCATCCAGAATCGGACCCAAAGGCACCATCGTTGCTAGAGTCGGAATTGTCCTCGTATCATCCGATGGATTGGCTATTCAAAGATCTTATTCTCTGGACGAATCATGCTCCAACAATGTGGCAGGGTACAATACTTTGCTCATTTGTCTCCAACTAGCTAAACAGCTGGATATTGAATATCTTAATTTTTACGGAGACTCTAAACTGATCGTCAATCAGGTCAGAGGAACGTATGAAGTTCGACATCATGATCTTGTCCCATATCATGAGGCAACAGTTAGAATGGCTACATCATTCAAAGGCTTCTTCATTGAGCATATACGATGAGCATGCAATACAGAAGCTGATGCATTAGCTAATCTTTCTGCAGTATTAGTAATTCCAGTCGGAAGACAACAGATGGTTGTTGTCACTAACAGAGAATTATTTTGCATCGAGAATAATTCCAACATTGAATTCAGCAATTTAATAGAAATCGATGCCATCAGTGAAGACTGGAGAACTCCTTTCATTGACTTCGTGGTATGTAACATCTTACCTGAAGATCCTAAAGAAGCTACAACTATCCGTCGGCGATCGCTCTAATTCTATTACAATTATATCACCAAGACTCTCTATCGGCGAACGTTTGATGGTCTACTCCTATGTTGTCTGGTGGGAGACGAAGCAAAACAAATACTACGTGAGGCTCACGATGGTGTTTGTGGAGCACATCAGCCCGATCCTAAGCTACAGGATCGTATTCGACGTATGGGATACTACTGGCCCAATATGGTATAAGATGCCATTAAATATGCAAGAAAATGCTGAGCTTGTCAAATTCATACAGACTTCATTCATCAACTATCGAAATTTCTCCATCTGACTATCGCATCATGGGCCTTTGAAGCTTGTGGCATGAATGTGTCACGACCCGCACCTGCTTTTCGGGCACGAGCACGTGAGCAAGCCAGCTATGCATCAAGCGGACTCCAGCCCGACTCAAATAAGTAAACGCTGTCATGGCTATTGTATACTGCCAAATCATGGCAATGCAATCTATATCTCAAATCCACAAGAGTAATATAAGCATGAATGAACAACTATGGGTCGTAGTCTGCAGCCTACTAGCATAATGTTCGATAAGACTCCAAAGAATATAACAAGAGTCTACAAACTAAATCAATAAATAGGATATCTCCTGATAATAAAAGAAAAGCACGAGCTGGATGAGCTGGATAATAAACATGGTATCAATACCTGAATCTTGCAAGCAACATCGTAATCATCTGAAGCCCACAAGTGTCATAATCATCCGCCATCCAGAACTGCTAACTAACTCCACGCAATAACTAACCTGAAAAGATCACCAGGTCCTAAGAGGATATAGCAAAATACATAAATACATGCCTATCTAGCAGTTTAATCATGCATAAACTATAAACATGATATAAGCAAGAAACGAGACATACACATGGCAAGAGACTACGACCAAAACTGCTAACAAGTGACTATCGACAAGTGACTACCAACAGGGGACTATGAACTAGAATACAAGAACAACTACACGTAACTGAACTGCTGGATGAACAAGTAAACACGAGATCAATGGAATACCAAACCCTCATCCCGAGTGGACTCGCAGGTTTGAACTAATCACTAACGCTCGTCCTGAGTATGGACTATCTGGTTAGTTCAAGGTAAGGCACCCTCGTCCCGATGTGGACTCTCTGGTGCAAATAAGTAAGTCAACATCCTCGTCCCGAGTGTGGACTCACGGATGTAAACTGATCAAGACAATCACCCTCGTCCAGAGTGTGGACTCCCTGGTGCAAATGGTCAACCCTCGTCCC